>CM060926.1:763251258-763900112 GCA_030737875.1 Allium sativum | reverse complement strand
TCTGCCAAAAAAATTCTGAAATTTAAGGCGTCAGAAATTTTTTGAAGATTTTTGGAAAATTTCGTTATTTGAATTAACTTGGTTTTACGACCAATAAGATTTGTTTTGAGAAATAAAATCGAGTTTTAAATTAAATATTTTTGTAAAGGTAATGGGTTGTAACGTTCTTTTTGCCTTAGCAATTTCGAGGACGAAATTATTTTAAGGGGGAAGGAATGTAACGACCCATATTTTCTGCCTATTTATTTGGAATATTTTAATTATTTAAAATATTGGTTTGAATTTAAATAATCGAATTTAACGATTTTATTTGGAATATATTATTTAAATAAATAACAAAATAATATTTTAATTTCCAGAATATTTGGGAAAATATAGAATTTGCCATATATTGTGATCAGGCAGTTTAAATTGGTCAAACATTGGTTATATTAAATTTACAACGACGATTTTGTTTATTTAACGACGGTCGAGCGATACAGTTTATAATTTAATTAAATAACGAGCTGCAGCGGCGCGGCAGTTCACGATTTGGTGTTTTGAACTTCAATTGGTCGTACCGGGTTCAAAATAAGTCGGATTTCCTCGAAACAAGAAACGTCGGGACCGGTTTGACGATATCTTTCCAATAGCAGAGAAAAATCGAGTTTTCACCGTGTAGATTTTATTTTATGTTCAAATCAAATTTTGAAAAGGTCGCTATGGAATTTATATATATATTATATCGATTATTTATATAGAATAAAGGGTTTTTAAATATTTTAAATATCGATTTGGCTTGGAATTAAACCCAGGATATTTTATTGTGGTAGTATACGATATTCTGGTCGTATATGGCCAATGGCAATTATATATATATATATTATATTGAAGTATTTTAAAATTAATTTATTTTATTTTAAATTAGCAGTTATAAAAGGGACTTTATTCAAACGACCTCTGTGTTCGACGAAACAAATTTTATTGGGACCGCAGCAGTAAATTATTGCTAGATTTCAAGTGTCGCGTCAATCGGGGTTAATTTGTGAGCGTGGAAAAATAAAATACAAAAATAAACGACCATTTGAACGTGAACGAGGGCCATTTGGGCAAACGGACACGGAATTCGACGAAACAAGTTTCATTAGGACCGTATCGTCAAATTATACTACACCGTCCATTCGCATCTCAAACGGGGTTTGTATGTGAGCGCAGCAGCGAATAAACAACGTCAAAAATAGTGATAGGTACGAAATAAAATATCGTTCGTCACATCGAGATAAATAAATATTATTTTTCCTTTATATATATGAACTTTCATCAGCCCAAGTTCGGTCCATCCCGTCCACAACATTTCTACAGCGACCATTTTGCAATAAAGCCCTCAAACACAAAATCAATTATATCTTTAAATCCGTGATGAAATTGAGGGGGGTTCCAAAGCGAAAGTTGTAGATCGGGCCGAGGGGAAGCTTCACTAAAAATTTGGTGACCTATCGTCGACCATGGTGGTCGGAATCGCCCAAAAACCCTAACTGGATAGTTACGTTCTTTTCAGAAATTAAGGAGACTCGGTCGATTTGAGGTGATGGGACCTTGGGGGAATTGAAGAGGAGAGTCAGGCGGAAGTTTTGGTGATGGTGGCGTGACCTCTGGTGGTCGGAATCACCGGATTTTGTGAGATGAATGGAGGAAGTATTTTGGGGTTTGTTTTCAAAAACTGAAATCGGAAAATCACTTTTTCCGGCAACTCTGGCGGACATGGGTGGGTGGTAGCTGAAGGACGGAGATAGAGGGATGTCAGGCGGTGGCAACGGAGGAAGTCCGGTCGTCGATTGTGATCGGAGGTGGGAGAAACCGGTCTGCATTCAACTTTGGGTCGAGGGATTTTTCTGGGCAATCGGGATCGGGTTGGAGCCTATGGCTACTGGCGAAGGACCGCCGGGGATGGGGGATGTCGGTGAAGGCATCAGGTCTATCTCAGACCCACGGTGGCGGCGGTGGTGATGCTCCAATGGTGAGGAGCGAAGTTGGGTTTTTGTTTGAAGGATGGACCAACGAGTTTGAGCAAACGATGAAGAAGAAAACGTGTCTTAAGGTGATGACGTGGCCTGACAATTATAAAGGGGGGATTAACGGTAATCAAGGTAAAGGTTTCTTAATTATTTAATTAATTTATTTATTAATCGTTAAGTTAATAATCGTATATATATCAAACTTTAAAACTCACATAACTTTCTCATACGATAACGAAATCTGACGAAACTGGATCCATTGGGATCGCAAGGACAAGGCCTAGGCGATGGTGCTCACTAGGCATTAATCTGACACAGTTGAAATTTCAGCTAATTTTGAACGTTCAAACGCGTCAACCACCAACCGATTAAATCTGGTGAGTTAATTCTCACACCTTCTGGAATTCTGTGATGTGGTAAATTCATTTTAAATTATAATTTACCTTTAAAAGTATAAATTGGTTGATTGGTTGCTAGTGGCTGTTTATTTGATTGATTGGTTGCTATTATTTAATCGTTTTAAATTAGTAGATCATATGAAATTTATTTCATATATTATTATGAAATGTATAACGAGCTGTGGTGCAGGGAAGAACAGGTTGGAGGGATCCGACCGGGTTCCTCAAATATTATATATGTTGTTTGTTTGTTTTATATTGTTGATATTGAACTGATTGAACCCCCTATGGTTGAAAAACCAGTTGAATGTGATCGTTGAATAGATATTCATCCGTGTTGTAATCAACCGACAGTGTTGATTTGGTAATTGGTAGTGGATGGCGTAAAAAGTACTGTTTTAACTATCGTTCTGCCGTCAGGCGAATTGACATAGATTTTAAGTTATAAATTATTTTTATAACTGAACTGGAGTTTTTCAGTTATTTTATATAAATAATTAAATTAGGAATTTATAAATACTTAAATCGAGTTATAAAAGAAGTTATGTAAATGCTTTATGCGGGTTAATGTAGAAAGCCAACAAATATACCTACAGGTTGGAAAAATGCAATAATTAGTTGGTTTAAACGATTAAATGGTGTTTTAAATTAATTAAGTTATTTAATCAATTAAAAGGGGAAATGACAAAATGGAATTAAATTGAATGGAGTTGTTATAAGATTGGTAAGAAACACAAGCCAGGTAAAAAGGGATTTTAAACCATAACGATAACTTTGAAAGTAAAAGAATTGAGTCGAGCGAAATGTTATAATTTAAATAAAGATTTCAAACGAAACGGGAAATACATACTGTAGCTTGTGGGGAATATTAGTAAGGGATGCTGAAGATAAAATCCAAGTTAAAAGTAATTATTCGAGTTGTTTAGTGTTAATATAGTTAATCTTAACGTTAATGGTTATTTTAATAATTTAAGCGATGACTTTAATTTGAATTCAATTAAAGAATAATGAAATGACAATATGGTTTGACCAAAAGGAGCGATAGGGGTTTATAAAGATATTTAAAAATCCAAGTTTTCAAACAAGGTTTGTAAATGAGATTTATAAGTGAAATTGTGCTTTAAGTTAAAAGTTATGTTTTAATGAAGACTTCCTTAATTCAAGGAATTAAGTAAAGAGATTATATTGAACATGGATTTCAAATGTAAGGAATGGTTTATAAAAACCATATTTGAAATCGAGATGGTAAATAAGATTTTGGTGAAATGATTAGGTGACGAACTGGTATTATTCTAAGGTAAGAACGTTGTCGATCAAGGTTTGAGAGGTAAATAAAATACCCCAACTTGAACGGCTTCATTTTATCAAGGGATGGTATTTGTTTGAAGCGAGTGAAAGATGGTGTGATCGGTGTGATATTCTGTACGAGAAGGTTTGAGTGCAAGTGCGAGGTTTTGGAATATGAATTAATACTAAATTAGTTTCAATGTTAACTAGAATAATTGGTTTTAAATGATACAAGTCGACATTGGTTTTGACCATATTAGAATTGGAACTTGTTTAATACCATTAAGTAATATATATCGTGAGATGCTCGAACATAAGAGAATGGGATAAAGGTTTTGAAGGAAGTTCTCGACATTTACCAAAGAAATGAAAAGGTGGAAATCCATATATAAACATGGTTCTAAAAACATTTAAAATAGTTTTATTATAATAGAATGAAATTAAGTATAATGTTTCTAATATATGGGAAGATTAGAAGTTATTAACTATTTCGTTAAATAGATTTTTAAAAAAAAGGGCCAAGTCATGCCAAGCACTGAATCAGTGAAATCATTTACACAATTGTTATTTGATAGTTAAATCACCGACTATCAAACCTGACCAATACGCTTGTTGGTATGGAAAGACCGGGATCAAAATTATATTCGAAAACCATTCCGACCAACAAATATGTGAAGACGTCGATTTAAGACAGAGCAAGTGAAGGCTGTGGATCTTCATAAGCGGAAGGACTACTTGTCGAATTTCTCTGGCTTGCAACAAGAGTTATTTTGATTTGTGATTCTGTCATAGTTGAAATCTATAGATTTGCAAGGACTGCTCGCTACTGATCCATGGGGTGATTCCTATATGAGATGCAGTAGGAGAGTACCTTCGGTTCATCCTGTTTCTGGATGACTTGTATGGACGAATGTCTGATAGAGTATTTCCCTAAAACCACGCACGTTGATTTTTACAAATATACCGCGCTGGTGGCAAAGAGGGGCACTTCTTTAATACCAAGAGTATATTTGTGGACGTCAATTAGTGATTTGACGGATTTGATGATGTGGCATTTAAAGTGTATGATGACCAGATGTGTTCTGACCTCAAGCCTCATCAACCGGGAAATGACAAAAATCGGGCAAGCAACATGGCTATGTGGGTCGCTCCCATTAGGGTGTATAATCACATATCTAGAGAAATTCCAATTGGTTCTTTAATCTATATTCGATGCTGTCCCATTTGGGAGGCGGTTGCTGATCCCAACCATCGGAGATATACATTCGATACACTCAAGCGAAATGAGTGGTCGGTCATGTGAGGGTCGGGTTGCAAGACGTTCTTGTTGAACCCAGTGTATTCGCCTCTAGGGATACACTATCGGCAGGTGGACCCATACCTTGTCAAAGTCGGAATCCAAATTACAATAAGCACCCGCGGTTTTTAATTGTATACTATATATGTGGGGCGTGAGATGCAAGCGTTCCGCTAGATTGTTATCTATTTGTATCTAGAAATTATGATAATATCAGAGCAAGTTATGATTTCAAAAACGTTTTGGGTTATAGTAAGGTAAAAACCGTCCGTGTTTATGTGTGAGCTGATCTTACTATTATCCTTTATTTCAAAAGGATTTTGCAAAGTCAAACCAGTTGTTTGTGCTGTGAATTTATCACTGATAGTATTCCAAACTAACCCGGTGTATTTTGCTTTTCCTTAAATGTGCTCAGGTCAGGCTGAGTGAATTTCCAGGTTAGGTTCGCTTGGAGTTTCTGGAGCTGGAAGCAGGAGGCTTCACCGCTAGTTATATAAGGATATTTCCGATGTATGTTGAACTTTGATGATTGGTATGTTGTAACGGCTGGAAATTTTCGACTCCTCGAGAGTCAAAAATTCCGTGACGTTAGTGAAAGAAAGTAGAGGGTGAGGAAGAAAAGATAGAACTAATAGAATAGATGAAGAAGAAGAACTTACATCATCAGAGTAAACACGAATCTCACAGCGGAACGAATAAAATATAACATAACTTTGAAATACAAATCAGTACTCGTATATACATACCATTTCAAAGTACAACACTTAACAACACATCGGAATAATAATAGCTATAATCCTGAAGCCTCCAGCTCCAAGCTCTCCAAGTGTTTAGGGAAAACAAACAAAATAAACTCCGGGTCAGTCATGGGACTGGTGTGAATAAAACTCCAACACTTGGTTAAATAAAGGATATCTTTCTGATATTATAATAATGTCTAAATACAAATAGATATCAATCTAGCAGAACGCTTGCATCTCACGTCCCATATACATAGTATACAAATAAAACCGTGAGCGCTTATTGGAGATTGGATTCCAACAGACAAGGTATGGGAGCACCTTCCGATCAGTGTACTCTAGAGGAGATACACTAGGGTTCAACAAGAACGTCTTGCAACCCGGCCACACATGACCGTCCACTCATTTAGCTTGAGTGTAACGAATATATTATCACCGATGGTTGGGATCAGCAACCATCCTTCCCGATAAGGGACAGCATTGAAATAGATTATAAAGAAGTACAATTGAATATTCTCTAGATGGTGATAATACACCCTGCTTGGGTATGGCCCAACTAGCCATGCTGCCTAGCCCAACTTCTATTATTTCCCGGTTGTGAGGTTTTGAGGTCACGTTTATCACTTTGACAGATTATTTCTTCAATTACTTTGAATGCCACATCGTCATACCCGCCAAATCATTATCGATTTCTCAAGGCATCACGGGTATAAAAGCTAAGAGAAACGAATTTCTCTGCCACCAACATAATACGTTTAAAGAGATCAACATATATGATTCGTTAAGAATACTTTGTCAGACACTCGTCCATATACGTTGTTCTGGGATTGAACAAACCGAAGGCACTATTCAGTGAATCCATCCTACCTAGGCTTTTCACAATAGCCCTTGCACTTCACTCCGTCTTCAATTATCTTCAGCGTACTTGATTCACAACGCTTATGCTAATACGGAGTGGTTCTTCGGATAATAATCCAACCGGTCTCTCCATATTTACACCGTAAATATGGTCAAAACTTTGATAGTCTGTGATTCAACTATCAAATGAAAACATGTCGGTGTACAAAAAACGATCTTATTTCCAAATGGAAATTCGATCGATCAATCATCATATACATATATATGTTCATATTTCCTTATTTCATATATTTAGAAAATATATGTAATTACTCATTGGAAAACATTTCCATAGCTTATTTTCACATCACTATTATTTCGCAACTATCAGTCCCTAACTGTAACTAGTATGAGAACAATTCTCTAAGTATCAATCCGGAAGGTCGAAACCAACATCAGATCGTCACTTAGAAAACCGTTCAACTTACCCTCTCCAGTCAGTTTCTGAATTTGCTTAACTCTATTTCTTAAATTTTTATCATGAAAACATTTCATTTTCTATGTTTAGAAAACATATCTGACTATATTTGGAAAACATTTCCAAAACTCATTTACGAATTTCCAATGAACGTTGTATAAAACATCGTTTCGCTTAATCCATTTATCGCTTATTCCTTAACTTTATTCCTAATCAACCTTTTAGATCGAACCACAACTATTCCTTTGTCAATTCTGAAGTCAATCAAGTTGGGGTATAATTACCTCGCAGACCTTAATTGAACAACGTCCTTTACTGTGAAATAGATGAAGCTCATCACTCACTTTTTACAATCATCTGTTTACGCAAATTCTCGGATTCAGGTTACGAATCCACTTATTATATGACAACGTTTGATTATAACTATAACGTTATAATTCCTACCCCTAAAATATCTAACCTAAATTATAAATTTATTTCCTAACTCGAATAATTTAACAGACACCTGATTTCTAAATCAATAACTAAATCTTGATTTAAACCTTGGAAAGTAAATAGTACTTTCCCGAATTCGCTATAATCGAATTCGACGTATAACTCTCTTTCGAGTAATCTCTATTCGATTAACTCTCTCTTTTTAATAACTTATATTCGATAAACTCTATTTCGATTAACTCCTATCGAATAACTAATATTCGAATAACTCTTCTTGGTTGGCTCTATTTCATTAACTCTTATCGAATAACAAATATTCGATTTTCTTAAATGTGTCAATTCTTATCGAATAACTAACATCCGATTTAACTTAAATGGATTTACTCTTATCGAATAAATTATTCGATTAACTCAACTTGATTTTCTTAACTCGATTATCTCAACTCGATTTCTTAACTCGATAACTTAACTCGATAAATCTTAACTCGATTACTTAACTCGATAACTTAACTTAACCCAAATCGATTAACTCAACTCTAATCGATTAACTTAATTTGATTTACTCCTTCGAATAACTATTATTCGAATACTTTATTTGCTTATAAAGATTTCCCTTTTTATAACGTTTATTCATTAAAAGATTTCCTTTAACAATGTTTATTCATTTATAAAGATTTACTTTTAGTAACAGTTCTTCACTTTATAAATGTTCCTTTAATAACGTTTCTCCCCTTCTAAGGATTTCCCTTTAACAGCGTTTATTTACTTTATCGGTGTTAAAAACAATTTCTACTTCTCTATATAAGTTCAAACTTATATATCCCATTTATCAAACAATAAATATTTTATTTAATTTATAAAACATTATTTATAAATTAAATCTTCTCACTTTTTCTGTTAAAAATAGATTTCCTATTTATTATCTCATTTAAATCCATATCGTGTTATACCGTGTGCGAAGCACGTGTTTAAATTTATCCTTGTATAATTCTATTTATTTTCCGAACAAGTGTTCCTTTATTTATTCCCTAAATAAATGTTCCTTTATTTATTTCCTAAAATAAATATTCCTTTATATTCTAATTCATTTATTTTCTAAATAAATGTTTCTATTTTATTTCATTTATTTTCTAAATAAATGTTTCCTTTTTCATTTATTTATTTTCAAATTAAATAAATGTTTTCCTTTTATAAAATCCTATCGATTTTATAAATAAGATTCATTTTCAATATAAACATTGAAAATCCCCTTATCAACATTTCGGTATGTTATGGTATTCAATCATATCAAATCACGATGTTCAATATCGTCCAAGCACATATAATCGCCCACAGATTTTATATCACATCATATAACAATATATGGAAAACAATAAAATAACTGTTGAGGAATCCAGTCGAATTCCTCCAACCTGTTTCCCTGCATCACAGATGTTAGACAATATAGATAACATCACTTTCAGTTCCATATGATATATTCTGTTAAACAGAATCAATATAGAAATTTAACTAACTGACTAGCAGTTCAATGAAACAATCAATACACAGTCAAACAGACAATTTTAACAGTTCTAACAATACAACATGAAATTATAAACTGTTCAGAGTTAGTGAGATTTACTCACATTTGCAGTTCATCGTTAAAGAACGATAAACTGTTATTTGATTTGAATCAAACAATTTAATCCACCGTAAATTCAAACGAGCTCCACTCCACACCCAGTCAGTTCCAGTGCGTAGTGTCCGTCCATACGATCCCAACGCAACTTACGGTTCGTCAATCTGATATCGTATCATCAAGTTACGATATTAACAAGTTACGCACTTATTTTAAATTAAAATAGACTAACTTTTGAATAGAATTAATTGGGCTTAACTCAATTTACTCCTCCGGCCCATTAGAACAAATAGCGGTCCACCCAGTACCCAACTCTTCTTCCCCGATTGCTTAAACCTGTCGCTCCTCCTAAATGCCCATTTCCAGTACTTCAAGCATAAACCGCTCCCTCCACTATCCACCGTCCCCAAAACGCAAATCACCACTTCGATCCTCATCAAACTCCCCTTCAGCCTATACCCCTCTCTTCACACTCGAACCCCATTATCGGAAACCGACTTCGAGCTCTCTCGCGATAACCAGAACAAATATCGACATACATCAGCGTCGATTCCTACCCAAATTTGCCAACAGACCCTATTTTCTACCACAACCACAATCATGAACTCCATTTCGATCAATAACCCACCGAAATCCTTTCAACTCGAACCCTAGAAGCTACGGTATTTCGAGCATCACCGAAGACCTGTCGCACCCCACAAAAGTGGTGTCGAATTGAAGATGAGCATCCCAGTATTTACAGTAATATAGACTTGGGATTTATAGGATTTTTCACTATTTGATTTTGATTTTTCTTTATTTGATTTATTTCATTCGTTATTTCTTGCGGTATAAAAGAAAACAACTGTGGATAATGAGAAAGAAAAGGATTTGGTTTAGGTTAGGCTAGGTATGGTCTGTATTTATGTGTTGTTCGAATGGTTATCTCTTGAAAATGTGGGATCATGAGGGCCATTTCTTTTGTTGCAAATGTGGGATAACGAGAGCCATTTCTTTTGTTGAAATATGGAATAACGAGAGCCACCCCTTATGTTTAAATGCTTCAGTACTTGTTTACAGATTTCTATCGATAGAAATAAACATACTGTTGTGACGAGCAAGACGCCACGATCCCAAAAATATAATAATACCGGTAGATTAACTCATATTTTGAAACCCCCAAAGTGTTGATTACAGGGTGCAAAATACTCCAAATAAAAAGTTGCTTATTTAATTAATTAAAAATTACAGTAAAATTCTAAAAATTAAATTATCACTATTTCCCAAAAGAACCCTGTCTAAATTCCAATCTGATATCTAGTTATATCGAATAAACCGATACGGTCGATAAACGATTCTATAGCGACTATTTCAAAATTTGATTTGGACGTGAATCAAAATCTACACGATGAAATCCTGATTTTTCTCTTCCACTAGAAAGATATACTCCACCTGCTCCACACGTTTCTTGTTTCACAGAAATCCGGCTTAAAATGAATCATGTACATTTAGTTGAAGTTCAAATCGCCAAATTGCGAACTGCCGCGACGTTTCAGGTTCGTTTTAATTATAATTATAAATTATAAGTTCGAACGTTGTACTTTAAGTTATCGATATCACCAAATCGATATATAAATAATTGAATAAATTAATTATTCGACAGCTAACAAAACGCGCCATTACATATGTATATACAATTCTTTTGTATAAAGAGATTTGATATTATATTTTATTTGTTCCACTGTGAGATTCTGATGTGGTGTTCTTCTTCTTTCTTCTATTCTAATATTTCTTTCTTTCTATTCTCACCCTCTAATTTCTTTCTCATGACAATCCATTGTTTTCGATACTTGAATAGTCGACATGGTGATTTTATGTCGATTTTCGGGGTCGAAAATCCTTGGGTCGTTACAAGATCAGTCTGGTGAACAAGACCGAGAAACCCACTAAGTTTATAAGCAACGTCCAACTTGATTTTTAAGTTAAACAAAACTTTTCTGAAAGAAAAGAATAATTATAAGACCAAATCCGCACATAAACATGGACGAATTTCATCTTACTATAACCTCAAACAATTTGGAATCATATATTATTCTGATATTATAGTAGTGTCTAAATACAAATAAATAGCAATCTAGTGGAACGATTGCATCTCATGCTCCACTTACATAGTATACAATCAAAACCGTGGGTGCTTATTGAAGATTGGATTCCAACTATGACAAGGTATGGGACCACCTACCGATAGTGTATCTCTAATGGGGAATACACTAGGTTCAACAGTAACATCTTGCAACCCGACCATACATGACCGACGACTTATTTCTCTTGGGTGTATCGAAGGTATATCACCAACGGTTGGGATCAGTAACCGTTTCCTGAAAAGGTACAACATCGAATAGAATAAAGAAGCAAATGAATTTTCTCTAGATAGGTGATTATACACCCTAATTGGGAGCTACCCATTTAGCCATGCTGCCTGCCCGATTTTTGTCATTTCCCGGTTGATGAGGCTTGAGGTTATAATTATCTTTTTAAGATAGCACACCACCATTCACTTCTAATGTCGCATTGTCAGATCCGCCAAATCACATTGACACCCACAAAAATAACCTGGGTGTTAGCTATCACCAACTACGTTTATAAAAATCAATGTACGTGACTCTTAAGAAATACTTTGTTAGACATTCTTCCATACAAGTCATCTAGGAATAGGATGAACCGAATGCACCCTCCTACCACATCCTAGATATCAACCTATAGATCAGTAGCGAGTAGTCCTTGCAATTTGTAGATTTCAACCACGACTGAATCACAGTATATCTCTAGAAACTTAACGAGAGATTATAAGTGATCCTTCCGTTTTATAAAGATCCACGGTCTTCAATTGCTCCGTCTTGATCAGCATGTAATATCTTCAAACTTTACGTATTCATTGGTCGGAATGGTTTTCGAATATAAATTCGATCCCGGTCTTTTCGTACCAACATTCATATATGTCAGATTTGATAGTCAGTTATTTAACTATCAAATAATACAACCATTCAATCATAAAAATAAAATGAAATTACTAGTTCGGTATTCAGCATCACTTGGCCCCGTTAATTAAAAATAATAAACGAATGGTTAATCAAAATCTTTTGAATCTTCCAATACGATATTTACTTCTTAATTTAATAAAAGAGTCTTCACAAAATAATTTTAATACTTAAAATGATATATTAAAGTCATACCTCATTATCCCCTTAATTATCATTTCAAAATATTAGTTACAACTTTTTCATGCATTTCTTGTACTCCAACACTTATTAGTCCCTAACCGTAAATTAGTAAGAGAATAATCCCCTAAGTACCAACCCCGAAGACCGAAATCAACATCAGGTCAATACTCAGAAAATCACTCAACTTAACTACTCTCTAGTTAGGTTCTAATTATTATCTTAACTTGTCATCAACCCATTATATTCCACTTCTAATTCATTTAACCATTTTCCACTTTGAAAATCTCGTTTCAAATTCCATTGTTATGTAACGTTAATTCAAAATTTAACGTTTTAGCCTTGTGCTCCTTTTTATAAACATTGTTTATAACTCTTAGGTTTAATATAAACCCTATTTATCTCGATTCCTTCTTACTTAATTTAAATATTAAGTATACTCTTATTTTAAGCTATCGTATTGGCTTAAAATCCCTTTTGTTAACTTAGTTTATAAAACTTGATTTTATGATAAATTATGTTCGTACTCTCCTTTCTTAATACATTCAGGTTTCAATACCAACTTCGATTACTTATTAAAATGAATTCCATTTTAATAGTAATCTCTTTTATTATCAAAATAAAAATCTACGATCGTTAATTACTATAGAAGTGGTTAAGTTCTTTCTTAACTAAAATCAATAGTAAATTCTTTTTAAATTTTATAAAAATTAAAAAAATATTCATTAATCTGTTTCATTAGATTAATCAAAAACAAACTAATCAAATAACAATTCCAATTAAAACAATTGACTTAGTCAACTTAAACCATGATTTTTCATTAATCAATCCCAATTATTTCTTCCTTTAAATTAGTTAATAATATAACTAATTTAAATAATTTCATTCAATTGTTTCTCGGAAACAATTAATCCAATCCTTAACCGTTTGGTTAATTTATACTCACTTGCTTGTAAATCTCATTTAACGCAAGAATTTAATTTATAAAGCCATTTAATAATTACTTATAAACTTAAATAACAAATAATAAATATTAATTTCCTTTATTACACTTTTATTCAAATAAATAGATTTCAAGATCTTTCTTCAGTTAAAAAATAAATTTTATAATTTCATTATCGTCGGATTATTTGACGGTAATATTTATAAAACGATATATTTATAGGTCAAATATTGCCAATTACTCAACCAATACTGCCCATTAGTTAAAACAAACAAACGATGAATTTCAAGTCAACGATCAACAACCAAATTAATCATCCAATCAGCACAGTTCATATAATGATAATATGAAAATAAATAATATTCAATATATTTGAGGAATCCAGTTGGATCCCTCCAACCTGTTTTTCCTTGCATCCGAATATGTTACCTCAAACAAAATTATATATTTCAATAAACAGATATAATATTCAACAATCAAACAACTAACAACAATCCAAAACATTCATCCATAAATTTAACATGTTTATATTATTATAAACGTGACCAATAAGGTAAGTTACCTCAACTGGTTACGATCGTTAAAAATAACGGTCGATTTCAATTAAATTAAACAACGTTTTATTTAATCGGTTCAGTCAATATAAAATAATATATTTAGTAAAATCCTGCAATAGCAAGCATACCACACAAATATTAAACCCGACTTATATAAAATACAAGTAGGATAAAATCGAGTGGGTTGAACTCACCTTGTTCCAATTAACGTTGAAACAATTCACTCTAATTAAATTAAACTAATATTTAATTTAATTAAAGACTCCAATAGCTGTCAACTCTATCTGAACCAGTTTCATCTGTCTTGCTCGTCGATACGGATCTGATGCAACTTGTTTTGTCCAATACCCTTGTTGTATGACACAGTTATAAATTAAATACAGTATTCGGTATTTAAAACAATATTATTAAAACTTAATAATAATATAATCTTTAATTAACGTAAATAATTTATACATTTATAATTAGAGGCCACGAAATCACTAGGTTGTGGGCACGTTAAGTAATGAAGAATTAGGCACAAAATAACTGACCACGTTATAACTTAATAATCGATTCACGCAAAAATATAGATAAGGCACTGTTAAATATATGTTCAGGTAGTATATAATCTTTGTGTCCTCGCTTTCTTTACTATTAGAAATTAATTTCTTGATTATATATACAAAGTTGGCCACGGAAAGAAGATCAGGCACGTACTCTTAATGGTCACCTGCTATATTATTAATAAAACCTTTAAACACGTTACATGTAAATTGTATTAGGCATAGTGTAAATGAATTTAGGCAAATTAGGCATATTCTATCTAGGTTCTAGTCACCTTATATAAAATATTGGACATAATATATATACTACCCAAGCCACTACGTTTAGAAACAAATCAGGTATTCTTCAATTTAATTAGGCTCTACTAAACGTAATTAGGCATAGTTAAGCATAATAAATCGCAGTTAGGCATATTAGAAAATTATTGTTCATCTTCTACCTCTTCTGTTTCGAACCCCGCTCATGCAATACAGTCCACTCAACCACCTAACCGCCGATCACTACTCTGCCCCATCTTCTCACGGCTACACCACTCCACAAGCCACCCCTACTGACGTCGACTCCGGCCACTCAGCTCTAATGGTCCTCTCCCTAACTTCTCTTATGTCTGTGCTTACCCACCCACCTTGTTACTGTTCATCCTCCCCATACACTCAACCCCCCTCCCCCCCCATACATAACTGAACCCATGCCTCAAAACCCACGCTGCACCACATCAGAATGTCATGGCTTAGAGGAAACAGGTAAAATGCTGGTATTTGCAAATCCAAATCGGAAAAAATGGAGGGCTGACATGTGGGAGCTATGAATATATAGACATTGTGGTTGATAAAGAAAGGTACATCGTGGATTTGGAATTCCAGTGAGCAGTTCAAGGTGGCAAGGGTGAGTGAAGAGTATGAAAAATCCGTTTCCTCTTTTCTTACTATTTGAAACCGCAATTATCCCTCTTCGCTACAGTGCTTCTCACGTTTCTGTCCCATTGCTTCGCCCATTTCGAACTATCGGACCTGCTCTCTCCTTTTCTTTCCTTTACATTGCGCTCTCTTTTTCTTTTATTAATATGGGAGCTTGCGTTTATGGCTTGCTGGAAAGAATGGGGTGAGGCTGTATTTATAGGGGAAATGGGAAGGGACAAGAAGAACACCCATCATCATCAGACGGTAGGTTAATAGAGGATAGCTGCATCTATTCTTTTCTGCATGAACTCTCTTTTCCTATGTAGGATAGGTTAGTTGTTACGCATACCGTATTACTTAGGGTTTAAGTATAAATATATAATTTTATTTTTTTATTTTTTTATACGGTATTCGATTTTACCGCTAAACGCTGTTACTGTTAACCGTTTAATACACACTGCTATATCCGAACTCCAAGCACAACGAAAATGGACACACTGTTATGTCTCAACCTTCCAGTCCCAATGAAATTAATTTTGTTGAAAATCAACTCTGTTTGCACAACAACGTTGTTTTAATTCCAGTTTATTTATAAGTTCACCCTTAAATTGCACGTACGTGTAAAACAAATCTGATTGGCTCCAAACTGGTAACCTAACAATAACTAGACATACGTATTTCAATAAAATTTGTTTCGTTGAAAACGGAGGTTGTTTGAAAAGAAAACTATTCCAAAGGCTTATATAATATCATTATAGTATAAGTAAATCCAAAACGATTTATTTTAAATAAAAATAAATTATTATTATTATTATTATCGTATATCTCCAACTGAATTATGATACTTCAACATAAGCCAATATATATTTTAAACTCAACAATATATATTTTCAGGTTAAACGATATTCATATTATATTAAAAATCCTATTTAATTTACATAATAAACGTTATTGTTTATTAAAGAATTCATAGTGACTATTCGAAAATTTTAATTGGACATAACTAATAAACTATAAGATGAAATCTCCATTTTTCACTTTCATTAGAAAATTATAATCAAATCGATTCAAACGTTTCTCATTTCACAAAATTTCAACTTATATCGGATCATGTACATTCAACTGAAGTTTGAATCGTAAATTACGACTACCGCGACGTTTCGAGCTCGTTTATAATTTAAATATAAATTATACGTTCAAATTTCATTATATAAACGAATTATATATTATAAACCCAATTATAATTCCAATTCAACATTTAGTATAATAAAATATATTAAATATTTGACCACTATATATACGGGACATTACATTCCTTCCTCCTTAAAAGAATTTCGTCCCCGAAATTACTCAAGTAAGAGAAATGTTTCAAACCCAATTATTTTCAAAATAATTGTTCCATAATTATCACCTAAATTTTCTAGGTTATGTAAATTTACGAAAAATTCGTCATCATCTCCTCTACATGATTCGATTGAAACCATATAGTTGCCACTCCGGGCCTTACATCTATCAAAAGAAAACCAAAATCAAATGGCTTCCCAACTCAGGGTTATAAAATAAATCTCCCAAAGCAATAACATTAAGGTTTACCTTTTTGTCGTGCAACCAAAATCTAATTCCAAAGCAAAGCAATTAACCGCTTATCCTTTTTCAACTAACCTGTGCTTAACTCATTACATTGCAAATAATAATACAGGGCTATTCAGTTTTATTTCATAATCAAATTTTATTCAAATTCATTATACTGGAATTTAGTTTTCAATTCCTTCAATTTTGTAATTAAACCATTTATGAATTCTATTCAGTACACCTAACAACTGAAGCAGCCCGACGAAATCCGGTAGGCTTTGCAACCATCCCTTCATCCCCCAAAGCAGCAGGTAAAACCTACCGTGGCTCACATTGGTCCCCCAGTACGCTTGTTTTACGACGACCCCGTCGAGCCTCCCGGCCACTGCCTAACCAACCCCTGCAAGGGACATGTTGGGGTAAGAGTCTCCCGTTCGCCACCAAACCGCGAAGTTCAGATTTTTATACAGTAAAAAGGCAAGATTTTTATCGATATAAAGTTAGATCTTTAATTAAATAAAGTTTAGATTTTCATCGTCTTGAAAACAAAGTAGAGATATGATTTTTATTATCTAGAAAGAGAGATAAAAATACGATTTTTATCTATATAGGATTGTATAAAAATATAACTTTTATTATGTGAGAAGTGAAATAAAAATACGAACTTTATTTTTATACATGAAGTGGTATTATAAAAATGTGATTTTTAACGTAAAACCACGTGTAACAGATCTCGTTGGAAGCACGGCGAAGATTTTCTACATATGAAGAGTCGTGGCGTTTGGTTTAGCTTCTCGGTGAGAACTCCTCACTTTTAATTTATTTTCTAGTTGAAATATATACTAGGATGCAGACGGTGCTTAGTAGCACCTGACACTCGTTGTCCATAGACCATGGATGACTTGTTTGTTTAATTGGTGTGTTGTGAAAGTTGATTGTGTGATGTGAAATGAAATAAAATATTTTATAGTGGAAAATATTTTATAGTTAAAAATATGATTTTTAATGTATATATAAAATAAATATTTATAAACAAATCGGACGATTTGTTTATATACACTAATTTGACTGATATTGATTGAGACGATAAATTTTACACATCGCCCAACCGCACAAATAAAATATGAGTTTGTTGATTTGAAACCCCACACGGGTATTGGGATGATATTTGACGTACACTAATCCCGATTGTTTAGTTGTATGTCAATCGATGGGTTGACAGACTGTGTAAGCGTTAATTATTTATATTTAATGCTTATGCAGTTGTGTGGTGCACTCTGGATGATGGTTGATTATTTATCGTTGCTGTTATATACATGTGTTGTAGAAAATCCATATAATTAACATTATATGGTAATTGATTGGGCCTCATTCCAATTTGAAAAATAGAAATATAAATTCATGTGTTGAATAGGAATATATATTCAAGAGTTGAATAGAAATATAAATTCATGTGTTGAATAGAAATATATATTCATGAGTTGAATAGAAAAATATAAATTCATGTGTTGAATAGAAATATATATTCATGTGTTGAATATAAAAATAAATATTCATTTGTTGAATAGAATAACGAAGTTATTGAAATATATAAAGCCATGTTGGTTAGATATGCGCCATTTTGACGTGAACGATATTTATATCGATTTTATTCATTTTTATAATGAATATAGAAAAGAAAGTGATTTCAAAATTTAACGTTTTGAAAATATTATCATTTGTATATCGATGATGTGGAATATTCAATTTTGATTAGAAATTGAATATGATGTTGAAATCGTTTCGAAAACAAATTTAAAACGATTTATAAAATGCATTTTAAAAGGAAATCGACGAATATATATTATATATATTATATATATAATATAATGGCCTGAATAGAACGCGCCGCGCTGCGGTAGTTCGTGAATTTCGACCATTGACTTCAAGTGGACATTACGGGAGATCCGACCGTCGGATTCTCCTAAAACTGGAACCGTTGGGTTCGTATCGAAAAGAGCTTTCTAACGAATATTAGAGATTTGAAATCTAACAGTTGGATTTGGAATTATGTCCAAATCAAGTTTGGAAAAGGTCGCTGTAAGTGCAGTTCGATGGCCGTTGATGGAAATCGACTGTACAGGCCTTGTTAAAATTATTAAAAATAGTAATAATTTGTGTAAAATCATAAGAAATGATTTGTGAAGAATTGGGATGAAAAACTCCAAATTTGAAAAGATAAAAGTAGATTTTTATCGAAATGAACTAGTTTTGAACTAGAATAACAATTCTATTTATTTTTAAAATAAATAAAGTGAATGTGAAATGGTTTTAAAAGTAACCAGAATTTCCAATAAGTGAATTGGAATGGATTTGAATCGAAATTGTCTTTGGAATATTTCGATGTTGGATTTCGTGATTATATAGATATTGTTATGGAATTTTGAAAGATATATTTATATCGTTATTTCCAATACGGTATTTGTTGGTCGTAGAATTTGATATTGAATATAAGCCGATATATTTTCTATTTAGAGCCTTGTATTTAATATCAAATGTGATGTGGGTTTGTCGTGAATGGTGTCTTCATTAACACTGTTCTTAAACCCAGTTGAGAAAAAGATTAAATATTTTTATTTAGATTTAATGAAGTGTACCAATTAAATGGTATTTAATTGGAATTGAATGTGAATTGATTTTTGGGTTTATCATGAATGACGTTTTAAATAACACTTGTTCTTTAACCCGATAATTAATAGATTGTGATTTTGGGTTTATAGTGAACCGTGTTTTAAATGGCATTGCCTCTTTAACCCAGTTAAAGACAGGATGTGATTTCCCAAGTTAAACAATCATTAATATTGATTTTTGGGAAGATTAAAACTAAGTGGAGTTTTAATGAATCGTTGATTAGGTTAAAGTGATCGAGAATGGAGTATCACCAGTTTTGCTCCAGGCGATAGTTAAATATTTAATTGGATTTGAACGTGAAATGGTAATTGAATTTACCGATAACATCGTGGTGTTAGATATGAAGTATTACCAGTTTTACTTCATGGGATGAATAGGTTGGGAATGGGAAATTAAAATAAATGATTACTTCGGTGTGGTTCGCTAATCCCAACTAGTTTGAATTGATATTCAAAGAAATTAAAGAATAAATTTAAAGAATTTATCTTTGATAAAATTAATGGGAACCTTTCCCAAAGTATAAAAATATTTGAATAAAAGAATATTCTGAGTTGGAATGAGGCGTATGTTGTGTTTGTGTAACACTTGTTTATTATATACGCGAGTTATTCAGAAAGGCCGAGTTTATCCCATTCTGAATAACTGATTCGACGTGGTGTCAAGGATGAAGACAGTGGTCAAAGACCGGAGGTCTTCACGTCGTTTGGATAATTACTGATGATCTTGATTGGGCCGTACACCCAAGAGGAGGGAATCAGTTGGTGATCGTCCAGACGTACTTGGAGATCGATGGATAAGCGAGGTACAAGGTGCCTCCGGTTTCGTTCAGACCCAAAACGGACTTGTAAATGGACAATTTATCGTCCCAATCAATATCAGTCAAATCAGTGTATATAAACAAATCGTCCGATTTGTTTATAAATATTTATTTTATATATACGTTAAAAATCATATTTTTAACTATAAAATATTTTCCACTATAAAATATTTTATTTCATTCCACATCACACAATTAATTTTCACCACAACAAACAATAAAACATACAAGCCATCCATGGTCTGTGGACGACGGGTGTCGGGTGCTGCTAAGCACCGTCTACATCCTAATATATATTTCAAACTCTAAATAAATTAAAGGTGAGGAGTTCTCACCGACTAGGTAAACCAATACACCGCGACTCTTCATATGTAGAAAATCTTCACCATTCTCGCCTTTTGTCACTTTCATTGTCCGTAGCCACTACATATATAAAAATCACATTTTTATATTCTCTATTATATAAAAATCATATTTTTATAACTACGCTATATGGATAAAATTTCTATTTTTATACCGCTACTATATAGATAAAAATTCTATTTTTACACCGCTACTATATAGATAAAAATTCTATTTTTACACCGCTACTATATAGATAAAAATTCTATTTTTACATCGCTACTATATAGATAAAAATTCTATTTTTACAACGGTGTTCATATAATAAATATTATATTTTTATCACGCTATTCTCTATATAAAAATTATATTTTTATATATCTACTTCTAATATAAAGATCGAATTTTTATATCATCGCTATAAAAATCACATTTTTATTTCAACATATATATAATAAAAATCTGATTTTTATTTCGCTACATAAATAAAGGTCAAATTTTTACTCTCTATATAATATAAAAATCATATTTTTATTCTTTCTATGATATAAAAATCATATTTTTTTTTACTCTTTCTACAATATAAAAATCTCTTCTTTGATAATATAAAAATCGAATCCTTGATAATATAAAAATCTAATCTTTGATAATATAAAAATCTAATCTTTCTAGTTTGCAAATCGAATATTGTCCTAGATAAAAATCACTATTTTACTAAATAAAAATCACTATTTTATTTAATAAAAATCACTATTTTATTTCAGTAAAAGCACATTTTATTTCAGCAAAATCAAAATCAAAAGAAGAGAAATAAAAAAAACTCACTGTTCTTGGTGTAGGGGGGTCTCGGGGTTGGACTGGCGGCCCATTGGAGGGGGCTGGCCATAAGGTGGCGGAGGCGGCCTTCAGTTGGTCGGGGTGCGGTGGTGCAAGAGGGGGGGGGGGGCTGCGGCTGTCTCGCGGCTAGGGTTCGCGGTGGGGGTGTTTGGGTCTGAGGGGCTTCACGAGATCAAAGGGGGGGGGGAGGAGTCGTGGGTTGATCGGAGAAGGGAGGCGGAGGGAGGGTCAGACTGGGCGCGGCGGTCGTCATAGGGAGGGAGGGCGACGGCGAGATCGAGAGGTTATATATTGATGGATATCAAACGCATGGAGTGAATTGCCTGTGTGGCATGCCTAAGTGGCAATATGATTAAGGCTTCTGTTGAAAAGCAAAGTCTTGTGGTTGATGATCAAAGCATGACCTGTGTGGCATAGCTTTGTGTAGCGTTGATTCGCGAGCCTCACACCCCGGTTGTGAACCAGAAACGGGAGAGGACATCAGGGAGGGCATGCGTTTCCTTCTAGCTAAAAGTGGCGTCAGTTGTTTTACACGCCCTGACGAGTTTGACTTATGTGGTTGTTGCTGTTGCGAGGCGCCTCGGATATATCGGTGACTGTGTGGAGCCGATGGAGTCATTTGGCTCATTTACACCCCAAAGGGTAGGGAAACGCAGTGTTCAGGCATTTTAATCCACATCGGTGGACCGACCCTGATGATCCAAGGGTTTGACTGAGTACTTGTCCTGAGGCTCGGGCTAGAGAGTCTCGAATCGGTGGAGGACTATCTTTTGCCTCGGTTCACAGATGGAAATCCAATTTCCAATACGTGACTTTGCGGTTTTGATTGTAGAACCTATATCTGGCGACATAGTGGGATGAGGCACTTATGTCGTCTATGATTGATACTTATGATTGAAATTGTTTTGACACTATATACTTATAGTAAGAAAAGATGAAATTTAGCGTATCAAGCATTCTTTGGCTATTATAAGGTAAAACCCTATCCTCCGGCTTGTGTTGCATTATGTGATGGGACCTGGGTCTTATAATAGCTTCATTTTTCTTTATTTAGCATTGCGCTGTTGTTTTATGCACTGGTGTTCTTGGGAGGAAACCCATTCCGTGTTATACGGCGTGGTCCCTTGATTTACCGAACCTTAAAAATAAAGATTAATAACTGTTTTAGTTTTCACACCAGTCCCATGACTGACCTGGAGTTTATTGTTTTAACCTAAACTCTGGGTGCCCTTATTTTGACACGGACAACTAGTAGTTTTGGTTTTGCAGATTTATATTCACAGGAACCTGGTTTACAGCTGGAACGATATCCGGAAAGCTCTGTATCCGTATATCTCTTTCAATTGTGTATTGTATTATTTTTCCGCTGCTATGTAATTTATTGTAATCTCTGATATTTATCGAATGTATTTTATTCATTCATACTCTGTATATTCTTGTAATCTGATGGAATTGTTGTAAATAAGCAATGAAATGTTCTTTTGTTTGCGTTCGAATTTGTCGTGTTCTCAAAACAATCAGGGGTTTCGAACGGTCTTGGTCGGTTTAGCGACTGATTCGGATCGAGCGAAATTCCTTGTTGTTACACCCTTCACCCTCCCCCCCGCAACGTCAATTCAAATTAAATTTCTCGTCGTTATTATTTAAAATAAATCATTTTAAATATCCAAAATTCGCTAAAATTGCCAAAATAAAAATTTAAATTGGCTCGGATTTCCGGGTTATTACAACAACAATCAATGCACAACCATAATCAATAAAAAAAAACCAACTTAACTAAACCAATCAATTTATATTTTACTCAGTTTTCGAATTCCAAATTTATTTCATTTAACTCAAAAATCCATTTTAACTCCAATATCCATTCTTAAATCAACTTGACTTAACCAAGTTAAATTCCAGGTCGATATTCAATTAACTAATTAATTTTACAATTAGTTTACTACCATTTCAATATCCAAATTTTGATTTTATTCCAAAAATCATCTATTTTCCTTTTTTTCTAATTTCATATATGAAATATTCTGCTTATATGAAACCATTCCAATTCATGATCCAATTTGAATTCCATTCAAATCAATCAAACATATCAATATCTAAATAATTTGATAAAACTATATATTTTCCAAACCAAAATATAATTCGGGAAAATTATTTCATTTACCATCTTTAAAAAATAGTATTGTGTCAATTGCTAATTAAAAATTGAGCCAATCAAAAGACACAATATAAAATATTTGTATATAAAAATTACAAATACGCTCTCATATATATATACACCCAAACTCAATCTAAGGTATTACTAACCCTATCTCTATCGAGTTACGCCACAGAGCCAAGGTTATTACTATTAACCAGCCTTTTGGTCTGGTTACCAAAAGTACACAAGACACGCTCGTCTCAACATATCGTGTGATATTACAACCCGGAGGTGTCGCCAATATCATCCAGGGTCTAGTACCAGAAGACTCGAGTCTAGCCACTAGCAGGATGTCGCATCCCTCGAACGCAAACTCCATCAGTATCCGTCCACATCCGAGCCGAAGGCGAGCCGTCAAGCGTGTCCGGGCGCAGCGCCGGTTCCGGCGGCGATTGACCTAGCCGGTTAGGTCAAAACTGTGGGCAACGCCCGATTCATCCGATTTTCGCCAACAAGTGTATTGCGAAGAATTACCAGATCAACTCAAAGTCAAGATTCAGCCAACAACTTCAGCGAGCCTCGCCGCTCCTCCAGCACATTCTCGAACCAAGGCATCGACATCCTCGGACGCACCGACCAGGATTTTGAGCCCCCAAGCCACTCCGACAAACCTCGCACCTCTCAAACAGAATTTTCGTACCCCCGAAAGGAGCGAAATTCTGCACCCTCGAGGTGCGAAATTTCGTAAAACTTCGTACCCTCGAGGTGCGAAATTTCGTACCCACGAGGTGCGAAATTGTGCACCCTCGAGGTGTGAAATTCGTACCCTATGGGGTACAAATTTCGCACCCCCAGGGGGTACGAATTTTGCACCCCTGAGGTGCGAAATTCGAACCCTCTGGGGGAGGTGCGAAAAAATGGGGTGCGAGGGCATGAGGTGCGAATTTTCTGTAGTTGGTCCCCATCTCTACCTATTACTACCTAACCCCAACCTAACCACTTCCTATAAATACCCCATGGCCTCACACTTCAAAAGGGTTGGATTTTTGAGCTTTGAGACCTCCATAGAGCTCCATTAATGGCATCTCCTCTTGAAGAAGGGCAAAATTGTCCATTCTCCTAATTCTTGCAAATATGACTATTGTAATTTCATGTATGGTAGCCAATGAATGTAATGAGAGGGTCTCAACCTTGTAATCTTCGAAGTGATTAATAAAATTCCAACGACTCTTCAAAGTGGACGTAGGCCCTCGCTGAGGCCAAACCACTATAAATCTCTTGTGTTATTTACTGCTTTATGCTCCGTTTTATGTTCATGTCTATGCGATCATATTTATAATTCCTAATAATTGGAATCTTTGGTGTTTACGACATTTTTTGCTGTCAACATTTGGTGTTTTCACTGAGAGTTGAACTCAGTTTTTGCGCCTTTGTCGCACGTTGTCATCTCGACCCCCGACGAGCTTAAGGTTCCTTTCTAAACCTGTTGTCGAGTCCGCTCACGATGGCAAAGCGACCAAAGGACGCAATGATCGGCTCTTTAACTGCAGCCGAGGCCGGGACATCCTAACAACCTCAACCCGCGAACATCCCGGCCACTAACGAAACCTTCCCTCCTATTGTGGACCCCAAAGCGCCCGCAACACAAGCTCAAATCCGCGTGCTTAATGAAAGATATGAGAACACGGATGTCGAGCTCAACCAAGCATTAAGGAATAACATCGACCTTATGCGACAACTTCAAGAAAGTCAGCGCATCGTTGCTCGACTTCAACTAGCTCGGAACAACGTTCTACCTCGACCAACTGTCTCAGAAACTTCCTCTTCCGAGTCGAGGGGCCCGCATCAAAGAAGGAGGTTTAATCTCATTAACAACATCGCCCCTCATACCAACGCCCTCGACAACGACAATGGGAACGATAATGGCGACCGAACTACAGTCACGTATAGCGAGGGGGCACGGTACTAAGGTCGCTCTTGCTTGATTATCATTGACGGACCAGGTCCTACCAACCAACCTCTTTCTCGACACAACCCAACGTCCGCTAATCAGGATGATGGCCCCGCTAGTCCGGTGTCCCGCACCCCTCCAGGACAGGATCTGCATCAACTCGCTCCTTACTAAGATCCGATTCTAGATGTCGAGGACATGGAGGAAGACGATTCAGATGTCCATCATAGAAGACGCCCTCGCAACAGGACTACGAAACCTCGCCAAAATCCATGGGACCCGATAGCGAATCCCCATCCAACTTACCTTCCCGACATGGTACGAAGGATCATGTGGGAGAGGCGAGGAAACATGCATGATTCATGGGAAGGGCACATTAGGCGCAACCCCTTCACAAGAAGGGTAAACGAAGCTGAGTGGCCGCGATGCTTCAGCATGCCAAAGATGCCGCTTTATGGCGGCACAACCGACCCCTGTACCTTCCTAAACCAATATGAATGGAAAATGGATTCAAGCCGGGGCAACGATCTGGTCAAATGCAAGTGCTTCCCAGCTTTCTTATCAAAAACCGCTTTGTTATGGTTCTCTCACCTTCCACTCGATTCCATTAACAACTTCGGCCAATCAGCAATAGAATTAGTCAAGCAGCTGAGGGTGCATATCCCAACTCCAAAGAATGCCCTCACTCTGTCTAATCTATACCAAGGACCAGCCGAGTCCGCTTAAAAGCTACCTCTCCTGGTTCAACATCGCCCTCGCTGAGGTCGAGGACCCAGACCCTCGCATCATACTCTTTCAGTTAGCAAAGGGTGTTCTCCCTACTTCCAAATTCGGGGCATGGATTGATCGGAAGCAGCCAAAAAGCCTCGACACTTTCCATAAAAAGGCTAGGCAATACTTATGTCAAGAAGAAGCGAGACGAAACCGACTCTCCAGGGCCAGTCTTCTCAACAATCCACATGCGAATACCATCGGTGGCAACGTCAAAGGGAAACAGATAGGGAAGCTCCTTGGGGCAGGCCCCTACAAAAAAAGACCGAATAACAGTAGGCAAGGCAACCGCAAGAATAGCCAGGTTTCTACAGAACCCAAAAACCCATCTCTCGCCGGACATACGAGATCTACACCTCGTTGAATGAAGACTTGGAAACAATCTATCGGCAAACGTGCAACATGCTTCAATACAAGAAACCATACAACAGGGAATCCACTAATCATGAGAAGAAGACCGGCTAGTACTGTCGGTACCACGACATACACGGGCACAATACCAATAGTTGCCGTCAATTCAAAGACGTAATCGAAAAGCTTATCCGCGAGAAGCGCCTTGAGCAGTACGTCCGATAAGCATCATGTCTCTCACCAGCCCCGAGCGGCAGAGGACTTGCTGGAAACGGATCTCCTTCCACTTGTGGACCCCAAAGCTCCTGCGACTCAATCACAGATTCACACGGTTAATAAGGAGTATAAGAATGCAGCTTGTGCGCTAGGCATTGAAGGCTAGCATCTACAAGTGTGTTGCCCAGAATTACCAGATCAGCTCAAAGTCAAGATTCAACCAACAAATTCAGCGAGCCTCGCCGCTCCTCCAGCACATTCCCGAACCAAGGCCTTGACATCCCCGGATGAACCGACCAGGATTTCGAGCCCCCAAGCCACTCCGATAGACCTCGCACCTCTCAAACAGAATTTTCGTACCCACAGAGGTGCGAAATTCTGCACCCTCGAGGTGCGAAATTTCATACCTGTGAGGTGCGACATTTCGTACCCTCGAGGTGCGAAACTTCGCACCTGCGAGGTGCGAAACTTCGTAAAACTTCATACCCTCGAGGTGCGAAATTTCGTACCCATGAGGTGCGAAATTCTACACCCTTGAGGTGCGAAATTCAAACCCTATGGTGTACGAATTTCGCACCCCTGATGTGAGAAATTTGCACCCTCTGGGGGAGGTGCGAAAAAACAGGGTGCGATGGCCAGAGGTGCGAATTTTCTGTAGCTGGTCCCCATCTCTACCTACTCCTACCTAACCCCTACCTAACCACTTCCTATAAATACCCCATTGCCTCACACTTCAAAAGGGTTGGATTCTTGAGCTTTGAGACCTCCATAGGGCTCCATTAATGGCATCTCCTCTTTAAGGAAGAAGACAGGCAAAATTGTCCATTCTCCTAATTCTTGCAAATATGACTATTGTAACTTCATGTATGGTAGCCAATGAATGTAATGAGAGGGTCTCAACCTTGTAATCTTTCAAGCGATCAATAAAATTCCAACGACTCTTCAAAGTGGACGTAGGCCCTCGTTGAGGCCGAACCACTACAAATCTCTTGTGTTATTTACTGCGTTATGCTCCATTTTATGTTCTTGTCTATGCGACCATATTTATAATTCCTAGTAATTGGAATCTTTGGTGTTTACGACATTTTTTTGCCGTCAACAATTACTAAACCTTATGCTCTGATACCACTGTAATGATCCAATGGAATTCGATGCCCGAATTCTGACAATAATACCGAAACCCGTATCACTTGCCAAAATCTAAGTATCAAAAACACCGGATAGTTAATAGAAGAAATTAGAGGGTGAGGTAAGAAAGAAAGAAATATTAGAATAGAAGAAATAAGAAGAAGAATAACAACGTAATAGAATCAGAGTCTCACATCGTAGCGAAACAAAATATAATATAGAAATAAATCTTTATTAAGAGTTTGAAATAAATACTTACAATCATTAGAGTATATCAATACATCTGGATAGTTATAATAATCTGTCCTCATATACAACACACAACAGAATAAATACTAACGTCTGAACTCTTCCAGCACGTCTTCTGAACTTCCTAGTGTCCAATAACCTAAACCTATAGAACCCGGTCCAACCCGGGCATTACAAATGCTAGATCAGTCTGGTGAACCAGAGTGAGAAATCCACTAAGTTTATAAGCAACATCCAACTTGATTTTTATGTTAAACAAATCTTTTCTGAAAGAAAAGGATAATCGTAAGACCAAATCCACACATAAAGACGAACGGTTTTTACCTTACTATAACCCAAAAAAAAATTGGAATCATATATTATTCTAATATTATAATAGTGTCTAGATACTAGCGGAATGCTTGCATCTCATGATTCACTTACATAGTGTATTAAAACCGCAGGTGCTTATTGAAGATTGGATTTCGACTATGACAAGGTATGAGAGCACCTACCGATAGTGTATCTCCAGAGGGGAATACACTGGGTTCAACAAGAACATCTTGCAACCCGGCCACATAAGACCGACCACTCATTTCACTTGAGTGTATCAAATGTATATCACTAGCGGTTGGGATCAGCAACCGTTTTTTGAAAAGGGACATCATCGAATAAAATAAAGAAGGAAATGAATTTTTTCTAGATATGTGATTATACATGCTACTTGGGAGCGACCCACTTAGCCATGATGCCTGTGCGATTTTTGTCATTTCCCGATTGATGAGGCTTGAGGTTATAATTATCTTTTTAAGATAGCACACCACCATCCACTTTGAGTGCCACATCGTTAGATCCGCCAAATAACTAATTGATACCCACAAAAATACCTCGGGTGTTAGCTATCACCAACAGAAATTCGTTTATAAAAATAAAGTACATGACTCTTAAGAATACTTTGTCAGACATTCATCCATACAATTCATCCAGGAACAGGATGAGCCGAAGGCACCCTCCTACCACATCCTAGATATCACTCTATAGTTCAGTAGAGTAGTCCTTGAAATTCATAGATTTCAACCACGATTGAATCACAGTATATCTCTTGGAGCTTAACCATAGATTATAACAATCCTTCCGTTTTATGAAGATCCACAGTCTTCAATTGCTCCGTCTTGATCAACATCTAATGTTTCAACGTTTACGTATTCATTGGTCAAAACGGTTTTCGAATATAAATTCGATCCAGGTCTTTCTGTACCAGCATTCGTATAGACCAGATTTGATAGTCGGTTATTTAACTATCAAATAAAACAACCATCCAACCATAAACATTAAATGAATTTACTGGTTCGGTATTCAACATCACTTGGTCCCTTTTATTAAAAAAATTAAACGAATGGTTAATTAAAATCTTCTGAATCTTCCAAAATGATATTTACTTCTTAATTTAATAAAAGAGTCTTCACAAAACAATTTTAATGCTTAAAATGATATATTATAGCCATATTTCATTATACACTTAATTATCATTTCAAAACATTAGTTACAACTTTTCATGCATTTCTCATACTCCAACACTCATTAGTCCATGATTGTAAATTGGTAAGAGAATAATCCCCTAATTGTCAACCCTGAAGACCGAAATCAACATCAGATCAATACTCAGAAAATCTCTCAGCTTAACCATTCTCCAGTTAGATTCTAATTCTTATCTTAACTTGTCATCAACCCATTATATTCCTCTTCTAATTCATTTAACTATTTTCCACTTTGAAAATCTTGTTTCAAAATCCATTGTTAAGTAACGTTAATTCAAAACTTAACGTTTTAGCCTCTCGCCCCCTTTTGTAAGCATTGTTTATAACTCTCAAGTTTAATATAAAACCCTATTAATCTCGATTCCTTCTTACTTAATTTAAATATTAAGTAAACTCTTATTTTAAGCTATCGTATTGGCTTAAAATCCCTTTTATTAACTTAGTTTATAAAACTTGGTTTTATGATAAATTCCGTTCATATTCTCCTTTCTCAATACAATCAGGTTTCAATACCAACTTCGATTACATATTTAAATGAATTTCATTTTAATAGTAATCCCTTAAATTATTAAAATAAAAATCTACTCATCATTAATTACTATAAAAGTAGTTAAGTTCTTTCTTAACTAAAATCAATAATAAATTCTTTTTAAATCTTATTAAAATTAAAACAAGCAATCATTAATCTATTTCATTAAATTAATCAAAAACAAGCAAATCAAATAACCAATTCCAATTTAAACGATTGACTTAGTCAACTTAAACCATGATTTTTTTTAATCAATCCCAATTATTTCTTCCTTTAAATTAGTTAATAATATAACCAATTTCACTCAATTGTTTTTCGAAAACAATTAATCCAATCCGTAACCATTTGGTTAATTTATACTCACTTGCTTATAAATCTCATTTAACATAAGAATTTGATGTACAAAACCATTTAATAATTACTTATATACTTAGATAATAAATAACAAATATTAATTTCCTTTATTACACTTTTATTCAAAATAATAGAATTCAAAATCTATCTTCAATTATAAAATAAAATTTATAATTTCATTATCGTCGATTTATCAGATGGTGATATTTATAAAACGATATATTTATGGGTCAACTGCTGCCAATTACTCAACCAATACTACCCATTGGTTAAAACAAACAAACGTTGAATTTCAAGTCAACGATCAATAACCAAATCAATCATCCAATCAGAACAGTTCATATAATGATAATATGAAAATAAATAACATTTAATATATTTGAGGAATCCAGTTGGATACCTCCAACCTGTTTTTTCCTGCATCCAAATACGTTACCTCAAACAAAATTATATATTTCAATAAATAGGTATAATATTCAACAATCAAACAACTAACAGCAATCCAAACATTCATCTATAAATTTTACACATTTATATTACTATAAACGTGACCAATAAAGTTAGTTACCTCAACTGGTTACGATCGTTAAAAATAATGATCGATTTCAATTCAATTGAACAATTAATTAATTTAATCGGTTCAGTCAATATAAAATAATATATTCAGTAAACATAGTAATAACAAGCATAGCACACAAATATTGAACCCGACTTATATAAAATACAAGTGGGATAAAACCAAGTGAGTTGAACTCACCTTGATTCGTTTAACGTTGAAATTGTTCAGCCTAATTAAATTAAACTAACATTTAATTTAATTAAAAACTCCAATAGTTGTCAACTCTATCCAAACCAGTTTCATCTGTCGTGCTCATCGATATGGATCTGATGCCACTTGTTTTGTCTAATACCCTTACTGTATGACACGCTTATAAATTAAATACGGTATTCGATATTTAAAACAATATTATTAAAACTTAATAATAATATAATCTTTAATTAACATAAATAATTTATACATTTATAATTAGAGGCCACGAAATCACTAGGTTATGGGCATGTTAAGTAATGAAGAATTAGGCACAAAATAACAGACCACGTTATAACTTAATAATCGATTCATGCAAAAATATAGGTTAGGCACTGTTAAATATATGTTCAGGCAGTATATAATCTTTGTGTCCTCACTTGCTTTACTATTAGACATTGATTTCTTGATTATATATACAAAGTTGGCCACAGAAAGAAGATCAGGCACGTACTCTTAATGATCACCTGTTGTATTATTAATAATACCTTTAAACATGTTACATGTAAATTGTATTAGGCATAATGTAAATGAATTTAGGCAAATTAGGCATATTTTATCTAGGTTCCAGTCACCTTATATAAAATATTGGACATAATATATACTACCCAAGCCACTACGTTTAGAAATAAATCAGGTATTCTTCAATTTAATTAGGCACTACTAAACGTAATCAGGCATAGTTAAGCGTAATAAATCGTAGTTAGGCATATTAGAAAATGACTGTTCATCTTCTAGCTCTTCGGTTTCGAACCCCACTCATGCAATACAGTCCACTCAACCGCCTAGCCACCGATCACTGCTCCGCCCCATCTTCTCACGGCTACATCCCTCCACAAGCCACCACTACTGACATCGACTTCGCCCACTTAGCTCCGACAGTCCTCTCCCTTGACCTCTCTTCTATCCGCACTTACCAACCCACCTTGTTACCGTTCATCCTCCCCATACACACAACCCCCCCGGTACAATGACTAAACCCATGCTGCACCATGGCAGAATGTCATGGCTAAGAGGAAACGGGTACAATGCTGGTATTTGCAAATCCAAAAGGGAAAAAATAGAGGGCTGACAGTGGGAGCTATGAATATATAAACATTATGGTTGATAAGAAAGGTACATCGTGGATTTGGAATTTCAATGAGCAGTTCAAGGTAGCAAGGGAGAGTGAAGAGTATGAAAATTTTGTTTCTTCCCTTCTCACTGTTTAAAACCGTAAATATCCCTCTTCGCTATAGTACTTCCCATGTTTCTGCCTCATTGCTCCACCCATTTCGAACTGCTAGACCTGCTCTATCCTTTTCTTTCCTTTACATTGCGCTCTCTTTTTCTTTTTCTTTTATTAATATGGGAGCTTGCGTTTATGGCTTGCTGGAAAGAATGGGGTGAGGCTGTATTTATAGGGGAAATGGGAAGGGATAAGAGGAACGTCCATCATCATCAGACGATAGGTTAATAAAGGATAGTTATGCCTATTCTTTTTTGCATGAACTCTCTTTTCCTATGTAGGGTAGGTTAGTTGTTGCGCGTACTGCATTACTAAGGGTTTAAGTATAAATATATTATTTTATTTTTTATATTTTTATATGGTATTTGATTTTACCGCTAATCATTGTTACTGTTAACTGTTTAATATACACACTGCTATGTCTGAACTCCAAACATAACGAAAATGGACACACTATTATGTATCAACCTTCCGCTCCCAATGAAATTAATTTCATTGAAAACCAACTCCGTTTGCACAACAATGTTGTTTTAATTCCAATTTATTTATTGGTTTACCATTAAATTGCACGTACATAAAACAACTCCAATTAGCTCCAAACTGGTAATCTAGCAATAACCAGCCAAACGTATTACAATAAATTTCGTTTCATAAAAATGAAGGTTGTTTGAAAAGAAAACTATTCCAAAGGCTTATATAATATCGTTATAATATAATAAAATCCAAAACAATTTAATTTAAATAAAAATAAATTATTATTATCGTATATCTCCAAATGAAATATGATACAGCTTCGACATTAACCAATATATATTTTCAGGTTAAACGATATTCATATGATATTAGAAATCCTATTTAATTGTTAATAAACGTTATCGTTTATTAATGAATTCCGTAGCAACTATTCACAAATTTGAATTGGATATAATTAACAATTTATAAGCTGAAATATCCATTTTTTACTTTCATTAGAAAATTATAGTCAAATCGATTCAAATATTTCTCGTTTCACAAAATTTCGACTTATATCGGATCTTGTACAATCAATTGAAGTTTAAATCGTAAGTTACGAACTATCACGACGTTTCGAGCTCGTTTATAATTTAATATAAATTATACGTTCAAACTTCATTATATAAATAAATTATATATTATAAATCCAATTATAGTTCCGATTCAACATTTAATATAATAAAGTATATTAAATATCTAACCACTAAAAATACAAGACATTACAAGATTACTTTGGCTCTCTTTGAAGGAGCAAGAACGGAGGAAACTCAGTTGGTCTCCTCTATGGGAAATCCCTCGAATTATCTGACTCGAGAGGATTTTTATGTTGTGGTTAGGGTTTTGAATAAGGATTTGACTTCAATGTTGGACAGGCAAAAAGAGCTTTTCGGAAGGTAGGTAGCAACTATGATTGCTCTTATGGCTACAATCGAAGGTTTTGGAAGATCATTAGGCCTAGGAAATATTGTGGGAATAAGTGCTAGTGTTCTCCAAGGTTTAGTTAGGGACATGGGGGAAATTCTAGAAAGTCAACCCCGGGTTGATACCAATCCCAATCAATACCGATTTGGCTATACTTGGGGGCAACACCCTCAATCCCGATAGGAGTATGGCTCGAGAGACCTTAGTTGGTCAAGTTTTGGATTTGTTGTTGTAATATGGTTCAAGCATCGGTGTGCGAGGGTTTGGATGCACGAGCTCCCATAGTTCTAGAGGTCAGGTTTGCTCCCGTAACAACTCATTAGGTTAGGGTTGAAGTGGACATTCAGGTTGGAAATCAATAGATGGCTCAAGTTACATTGGACCCTGGGGGCCACTGATGCTGATTTGGAAGATCTTAGGCATTTACTTGGATGTGTTAACCAAATAACGGACATGATTCGACAACTTTATCGAGGCAGAGCGTCTCATTTGGATCTGGACTGTGTTACTCGCAACCCATTCACTAAAGCTATAAGGAATTCTTAAATTTCACCAAATTTCAAACTGCCAGTGTTAGAGGCTTTTGATGATAGGAAGGATCCTACCATTCTCTTGATGTGTTACAAATGCAAAATGGAAGTGCTTTCGATGTCGATAATGTTATGGAAAAGTACTTCCCACTTTACCATACAAATATTGTTGGTATGTGGTTCAGGCAGTTGGAAAATGAATCGGTTAATAATTAGAGTGTGCTAGTTGGAAAATTCATCGAACGGTTCAAGGTTTACATTTCTCGACCCAAGAATGTAATGAATCTTACAGCCATTAAGCATAGGTCCGGTGAGACTTTGCAGAAATTTCTGGTAAGGTTCAATGCGACGGTAGTGTCGGTCGATCGGTCAGACCTATCTATGGTTTTGATGACTATTGTTTATGGTAATTTAGATAAGACAGACATCCAGATCTTGCTGGAATGAGATCCACCAAGGGACCTTGGTGAGTTTTACTTTGAGGCAGATAGATTCCTATGGGAAGAGGTTGTGAGAATCGATAAGAAAGTTCTCGAGGCTATTTCGATAAAAGGTGAAGGATCGTCTAACTCGGGCAAGGATAGAGGCAAAAAGAAATTCCCATCTCGGAGCAATTAGAATATGCAATGGAGGGAGCCTAAATTCTCTTCATAACGGAACTTACTCACTCTTTGGAAGAAATTTACTTGGAGGTTCAGCCGGTTGCTCCATTTCGAAAGCCTCTTATCGGTGAGCCAATTCAAAATGAATGGGATTCTGGTAGGCATTGCTTGTTTCATGAGCTTGACGGCCATAATACAAATGACTACAAGAATATTTGGGATATGATCGAGGAACATATCGGACATGGCGAGCTGGCACAATATGTCAGGAATCGGGCTGTGACACCATAATAGGCACAACTGCTTGCTCTAACTCGAAGTAGGAATGAGCCAGAACGTAGCTCGGATGGACTAATCATCGATTGATGTGGTTTTCTCTAGACTCCCTAGATTTATGGATTTCAAACTCTGGTTTTTGGTTATTTGGTTTCTCATTTTCTAGCTCTTTGGTTCTTCAGCTTTTGCACTTTGGCATTTTGGATTTCCAGCTTTTGGATTCTAGCATTATGTTCCTCTGACTTGTGGATATGGTTATCTGGATTTTTGGCTTTGGATTTCGGTTATTAGAATTCTAGCTTTCGGCCTTCGTGCTTTGGTTGTATGGGCTTCGGGCTTTTGGATATTGTATCTCTAGTTTTCAGGCTTTTGGATGGTTTAGTCAGCCTATCCATGTACGGGATTAGGTCTAAATCTTTATGCATGCTCCGTACCCGACTATAAACCTTCTTCCTCTTGGTTAATAAAATTACTTGGATTTTTGTTTTTTTGGCTTAAGATGCCTAAGTCTACCTACCTTTGTACGGGAGCCTGTGAGATCCCTAGGCATGCTTTTGTTAGATGATAAACCACCCCCTTCATACTTAACTATACTTAATAAACTTGAAATAAAAAATGACTAAGTCGGCCAATGCACATACGGGGGTTAGGCCTTATCCTCCAGACATTCTTTATAGTCGGCGATAGACTGTTAAGTTTTTTTGACTTTATTAAAAACTCCAAACTTTTCCAGAACTTTAATAAAATTATTTTTCTTGTAAGGAATTTGCTTACAAGGTATGAAATAAGGAATTGGAATTGCAAACTTTAAGGACTTGATGCGTAAGGACTTTGCTCGTTAAGTATAGAAAATTGATCCTCAAGTAACGACTTTGCTTGGGAAGGGACAACTAACTTGTCAGAACTTGGCAAGGCTGCTTAGTCTAGTGGAAGATAAGGACTTTGTCATTTGGTTGTACATTATCCTGTTAAGACTTGCCAGTAATCCCATCATTTTTAGGTTAATCTCGGATGTACTTGTCAAGACTTGGCAAGGTCATTCGCTTATGTCTCAGGTAAAGACTATACCAGCTCGGGTTAATCTGGATTTCGGGGTTTCTCTGGTTATTTGGTTATTGGTTACTTTGGTTTTCTGGATTTCGGATTACTTCGGTTTCTCTGTTCTTGGTTACTCTAGTTTCATGGTTTTCGAATACTCTTATTCCGGTATTCTCTCGTAATACGATCCACAATGATCATTGTACTTTTTAGGTCTTTGGACTGGATTTCTTTGGTTTTGGTTTTCGGTTTCCATTCTAATGCGATATAGTGCAATCACAGACTTCTAGATTTCTGGTTTATTGTTAATACCATCTCGCACGATCATGGTTTTTTTTGTCTTCTAGTTATTGGAATTCAGACTTCTCTCAGATTTATGGACTTTTGGATTATATAAAACACATCTTCCAACAGAAAGACATGTTTCGAAGGGAAAGAGTTGACCTGTCTTTTTGCAAGACAGTTACACGTTGACTTTTTGGTGATCAGAGTGCTCGAGACTCGAGCATGAATTCTGGAAAGTTTGGAGTTATTTGGATGAAGTCGCGAAGTGTTCATAAAACTAAGGATTTTGGTTGTATCTCAATATCGCTATTCTTAATTTAGCCCCTAGGATCGATACTCATCTGGTCAAGGAATTTCGTATCCCATATCTTGGTGGAATTTCTCTAAGGCATCGGGGATCGATGCTCGGATTTCGTATCCCCGATGTTGGCTTCAGGGATCGGTGCTTCCCCTTCAACTCTAAGGATCCATAAGAACATTTCGTATCCCCCAATACGAAGAAGAAATGGGGATACAAATTGGGTTTGGCGACATGGAGTTAAGGCTTTTGAAATTGGCTATCTTCTTCGAGGTCGGTATTGTTTTATTGTGTATCCCAAGGTATGAAATGGGGATACAAAATATGGTTGGCAACATGGAATGGAGTGCTTCGAAATGAAATGTGTAAATTGGTTAAGTACCGGGGATCGGTATCGATCCCAGGGTACGAAAGTTGGGGGATACGAATCTTGTATCCCCTTGCCTATATATACCCTTTCACTTGGTTGTTTGAGGATATTTTAGCTGATTGCTGCTACACTCGGGACTTTTGGAGTTTAAGCATGTTAATGGCTTCCTCCATGCTTTTCCTCCCTGAAGACTTTTTTAGACTTGTACAAAAACACTTGGCATTTGGACATTATTCTTGGGCTCTCTTGAACTCTCTTAGACATTAGAACATAGTTTTGGACATAGCTTCTTCTTCTTAGACATTTAGATTACAGAATGGAGAATGTATTAGCTTCAATCAAGGAATTTTCCACTGCTACTTGCAAAACTTGGTAAACAAAAGAATTGGACTTGGATTGTACTTATAACTATATGACATAATATGCAAGTTACCCCAGAGTGTACGTAGGTACAAACTGCCGAACCACTATAAATATCGGTGTTATTTACTTTCTTGCAATTCTGTAACTGGATTATTTGGATTACTCACTTGGGTGTTGGCATGTGAAGCAACTAATTTCTCATGTCAACAAAGACCTTTTGATGGAGACATATGAAGCGGAATATCTCCATTCATGCTAGTATATGCACGAATTGCTTACAAGTCAAGGGAGATCAATAAAAGGTTGCGGATTATACCAACTACTTAAAGTTCCAACATGGAACTATGATCAGATATCAATGGATTTCATCAATGGATTACCTTGATCAAGGAAAGGAAATAAAAGCATCTAGGTTATAATCGATAGATTAACAAAATGTGCATATTTTATTCCCATAAAGTCAACTAGAGCCGTTGTAAGTTTTGTGTGCGTGTGTATACATATAAGGGAGATAGTGCGATGCATAGCAGTCCTAATAGTTATTGTCAGCGACTGAGACCTTATCTTTACTAGCAAATTTTGGGATGCATTGCAAACAACTTTAGGAATGAAGTTGATTATTAGCATAATAAATCATCCTTAGATGGATGGGCAAATGGAGAGGGTAAACACAGTTTTAGAAGACATTCTAAGAACTTGTGTCTTATATTTTGGAGGATCATGTAAAAATTATCTTCACTCGGTAGAGTTCTGTTACAATTATAGTTATCAAATATGCATCGGCATGCCACCATATGAGGCATTATATGGTTCACCCTTATAATTCTCCAACATGTTGGATTGACACTAGTGATCGATTGGTACTTGACCCAGAAATGATTATGGAAGCCTCTGATAAAGTAGAAGAAATAAGAAAGAAGATGAAAGAAGCACAAAGTAGACAGAAAAACTACACTAATAAAATATGCAAGGATTTGGCGTTTTCTATCAGAGATCATGTGCTCTTGAAGACCTCTGCAATGATGGGAGTAGTAAGGTCTGGTCGTATAATAAAGTTAGCTCCTTGATATATCGACCATTATCCTATTCTATAGCGGATTGGCCCTTTAGCTTACTGGGTTAAATATCGAAGAGATTGGCGTGTATGCATATATAACGTTTTCCACATATCTTATTTACGGAAATATGTACATGACCTAAAGCAAATAATAGAGTCGGCTGCTCAAGAAGATCTGGAGGTGGAACCAAATTTTGCTGTCATTAGACAACAAATCCAAATTGTGGATCACAATGAGAAAGGATTCAGGAGAAAGGTTGCCAGATTAGTTAAGGTTCAATGGAGTGGAGATTCAAACGATTGTGCTTGGGAAACATAGGAAAGAATAAAGAAAACATATCCTCGGTTTCACTTCATATAAGACCAGTGTATACACCGCATGTGGTGGAGGCACTTGTTAATGTATATCTTTGGTTGAGAAATGAAAAATCTCCTTTTGAGTTATCTTCTTACCATTAAATTTCAAGGACCAAATTCTTTTAAAAAGAAGAATGAAACAATTTGGAAAATTAATCACTTTGTTAAAGGATTTAAGATAATAAAAATCTCAATTTATTTCAAAATTTCAAAGTATTAAATAATCATATTATTTAATTAAGTTTTATTACTTAAACAACCATGTTATAATTATGTATAAATAAGAAGAATTCTCAAGTTTTTTTTTACTCAGAATAATAATTTAGCACAAAATAGAAAATGTGACCAATAAACAAAATCTAGATTTTTCAACTGTTTGACAAGTGGAAGTTATGCAAATGTGTAACATACACATGCACTCATATATGTGTATGATAACATATACATAAAAATTTAATGATCAGATTAATTAAGCTAAAGAAAGGGTTAGAAAAAGTAAGTTAATACAAACAAAAAGGCTAATTTAATTAAAATAATAACCACACGCTAAGAACTCCATAATCTTACACACCTACAAAACCACGCTCTTACACAACACCATGCTCTTACACATGATGTGACAAGGATGGAGGTAGACTTGTTTCAGTCAAAAATAAAGAGGAGAAGTACAAGGAGTTTAGCATAATTTTCCATTCCTTATTTTATTCCTAAATATTTCCAATAAATATCCACCCACTTTCATTCATCTCTTTACACCAAATCTCGTCTCTTCTTCCTCCTCCTAATTACATTAATGGCTTCATCCTAACTAAAAAATTAGAAGAAAAGAAGAAAATCACTTACCACTCGTTCAAGTATTCAAAGGCTTCGAAACATCACCAAACCTCCAGTCATCTACATTCAAGGGTCACCATCACTCGACAAAGTTTGAAGACTGAGCTCCACCTCAAAACCAACCCAGATAGTAAGCAACTAGGAATGAAGGGATCTTAAAGCTATTAGTTGTAGCACAAGTGAAGTTGGAATGTTTGGGTATAATCTAGGAAGGGTGCATCAATTTCTAGTAGCGCATAATTCAAATCAAAGGTGAGAAGCCAACTCAAATAACCATAACAATCTACATGTTAATGCAATAGCCATACTTTCTATGCTTATGTTAAATGATGCTTATCTACGCCATGATGATTTATTACCAAGTTTGGATGATAATAATGTTAATTTTATGGATTATTTAACAAGTCATGTTAATTACACGCCGATAAGAGTAAAGGAAATCACTTTCTTTTATTAGGTGAAATAATGAAAATGGAATGGTTGAACCCCTTGAAAATGGTTTGAGATGTTTTAGAAATGAATTATAAAAACATCTAAGTGTAAATATGGAGTTTGAAAAGAATAAACAATGAAAGAAATTTTGGTGTATCGTGAAACAATAACTCATGATTTCACTCCCTAAAAGCGAATCTTTTTTATATAGAGAAATATAAATCCAAGTTCTTTAAAGTAAGATTTTCCCGAATCCTTATAACCGTAGATTTCCAATAAATTTAAAAAAAAAATAAAGATTCTGTTGAGTAGATTTTGAAATACAACCAAAACAACTTTTGGAAAACATCGCGGTTTTGTAGTTTAAAATCTAGAAAATGTAATTGTTTGAAATTGTGATTTCTAATCTCTTTAAAATGTAGAATAAATCTTATACATCATCGAAAATGTTTTAAAGGTGACTTAAGTATAATTATGAATTTTTCAATGAAAGAAAAGTCGTTTTAATGAATTAAGCTAAATAGCACTTTCTACAACACTTTTCAATAACGATTGAAATTTAAACTTAACCAATCTTCTCCAAATAGTCGGTGTGATCAATGAAGTAATTTGGAGATTTCTTTTTAAAGATCTATAAATTATTTAAAGATGTTAAATAATCAAATCAAATCATAAACCTATAATAAGGATTGGATTTAACTTTGTTCTAATAAACTGACCACTAAACCTATTTTTTTTATTTTGAGATTCGGATGGGGGTGTTTAACCAATGAGATATTTAAGAGAAATCATTGACCCTGCCTCACTTGCCCTTTTTCTGGCGAGGGATATATAAGGTTGAAATGTCGAAAATGAGTTAAGTATAAAATATCAAATTTTCTGAAAATAAACGAATTGGCTTTCTTAGAGATGATCTAGTTGTATTTAGAATCAAATTACGAGGAGGGAATCCTTACTACCCATAAGAATTTAAAAGGTTTCTATATCATTATTCAACGAATAGTAAAGATTGAACAAGGAAATTGATATCGACTTATCGAGTAAGATAATACAATAAAACAGACTTAATATCCAAAACCACTTAGTAAATGAGGCTTATTGATTCGATATATATCCCTGTAGAATATTTGAAGTTATGCATCCTTAAAAAGAATTTTCATGAAGAAATAAATTAAGAAATAAAGAACACCCAATACCACTTAAATAATATTTTTATGATGATTGATTCAAAGTGACCGAGATCAGATTTAGGTGATTCCTATCTGAAAATCACTTCAGATCAATTAAACGTTTGGAGGTAATGAGGATTGAAGATAGAAGAATTAGGGAGATTAAATGAAGGGTTGTTGTCACTGACCCTTGGGGAATTTTTCCATATGACAAATCGCCTACAGTTCTGCATTCACATCTTCAGTGCACGAGTTACTCTTTACTAGATTACATGATCTAGTGAGAGTAGTTCCTTTGGTTTGTCCAAAACCAGGACTACTTGTATGGATGAATGTCTAACTTTGCACTTTTAATATGCGCATATTGATCTTTATGAATGTATATCTGTTTGGTGACTTGTGAAATAACTCTTCTGCACCATATACACCATACTTTAAGATGTATGAGCTTAAAGGTTGTATATTAGTGGAAATCAGTAGTATGTTGGACTTGGCAACGTGGCATTCAAAGTGAAGAACGTGCTTAAAGAAAAAGGTAATTAAAGACCTCTAGCTTCAACAGCCGGAGTTGAAAGAAAAAGGCACATAATGAGGTTAAGGGGATAGAGCCAATTAGGAGACGATCATCACTCTTCTAAAACTCTCGTTGAGTATGTTAGGATCCTGGAATATATCGTTACAACCGGGGTGATGACATATTCAAGTAGTACACCATCAATCGTGTCTGTGTAACTGTTCTTGCCTTGACAGCTAGGCAAACGAGAGTGGTTCTCGGTACATCACTCCAAAGGTGTATTGTACAGAAAGATTATCCCTTAACTTGCCATCATATGGAATTCATTTTCCCAAAGAGCTTGTGGTTTTGTTTATAGAGCCATATTAGGGGTGTGGAATTTATTAATGGTAAAAATTTTCCCTTTGAATTATTTATTTTAATGTGTTTTATCCTGCATGTCATTAAAAATAATATCAGACAATTTTAAGTAGCAAAGTTTTTATTACACTAAAGTAAAAACCCTGCCATGTTTATGTGTGCTCGTGGTCTTATGGGATACCATTAATTTCAAAATGATGGATTTAAGTTTCTCATGCCAATCCCATGACTGACCCGAAGTTTGTTTTTCTTTTCCTTAAACTTTGGGTGCCCTATTTCTCTGGGCATCCTAGAGATTAGACGGATGGCATCTTTTTGGAGCATGAGGCCTTAGAGCATTTTAGAGGCTATTGGAGCATGGAGCTTTTGGACCCAACCATTATATTTACGTATCATTCCGCTGTATTTATGTTTACCAGCACTTGTGCGAATGGGTTGTATAACCATTCCCATTTGATTAGTATTTATCAGACTATTTTCTTGTATTTCATAATGTAAAATAATGAAGTTTAATATGATGTGAGATTTTGTTCATTCTATTTTCTTTCAATACTTTCTTTTTACCCTAAACTATCTAACTCTCCAGCATTAGATCTACGACACATGAATATCAAGGAAATATTAATATCGACTTCTGTGGCCGCAGAATTGGATCGATCTTTTTAGAAGAAGTGTGTCCGATAGGAGGAGCAACCTCATGTGGTTACGGCGTAGCTCCTTTTTCAGTTATTTTAGTTATGAACCAAAGGTCAAGGTTATCCATCATCGTTCTTTTACTTCATTGCAGCAGCATTTGTCAAACCAATCTACTTCATTTTGGATTCTCCACCACATGCACAATTGTTAAAGAGGTTCCCCATATTGACAGAGAGCATGACAATATTCAGCCCGAGTCTCTTTATCAACCAAACAGTTATTTCACACCATTGTCATTTGTGTTTGAAATCATATTAAAATTTCATACATCAAATATAAAAAATAATGGCTTATATTTGAATAATTAAGTTCAAATATTTCAAGGTCATAAATCGTATTTCAATCAATTCATTATTTGATTAAATTCAAAATTTCAAATTTCATATTTACAAAATAGCTCGTTTACAAAATTACATTTTAACTTCAAATTTTCATAGTACAAATATCATTATTCAAAATCTTCATATTAACATTTAGACTTAACAACTCTTTCTTTTAAAAATAGTAAATAAGATATAAAATAGTCAAATTTAAAATAATTATATTAATATGAAATATCTTAATTTATAAATAACTGAAAAAAATTAAAATTTAAATAAAATAGTTATAAATTGTGTAATTGTTAAGTTGAATATAAATAGTTAAAAAATAATTCGTTATATAAAATAGTTTAGAATAGTTTAATATAAAATAACACTAGTTTTAAATAATTTAGTTTTAAATAATACCCTGATCCAAACCATATCCGTCTTTCCAAGGTTCAACGTATTATCAATTCATATTTCAAAACTTCGATTTAAATCATTTTTAACCTTAAACCATACATTCCTAATTCCAATTCATTTCGAAATAGCATTCAAGTTAGATTTCGCTTTTATTACTTAAATCAATTTATTTAAATTAACTTTTAAACCACATCATAATAATTGCATACCAAATTAATCTCAGATTTCAAATTTAATCGATTCTAGATATTTAACTTCAATTATATCTTAGTTCTTAAAACATTTCGTTAATGAATCATTATCACATTAATTTATTTAGCTTCGTAATCATAAAAGCCCCATATAAAACCCATTTTACTAATTTCTAAATCACATCTTAAAATCAATTCAACTAAATTTGATAATTGCATTTCAATTAAACCATTTAAATAGACTAAGTTACAAATAAATTTATAACTTCTCTTTTAACCTATCTTAATTAAAGTATTAAGAAAACCTATACTTATATTATTATAAAAAAAATATTTATTAAATTTAAATTAAAATAATATTAAATTATAATAACAAATTTATTAAATTACTTATAAAATAATTTAAATTTTAAAAAAATATTATAGTTAAAATATTGTAAAATAACATTATTAAATCAAAGAATTTTTAAAATTTAGAACAAAACTTTTCAAAATAGACCAACGGAGTCCGTATATGATTTTTTACCTAGGCCAAGTAATGGATATTAGCGTTTCAATCCGTGACTAAAATTCGAATCTCGAGTATATATCACTTAAACCTGCATCCTAAGTCGATTAAGTTTGATTTACTGAATCTATATAGTGGTTCAGATATGTATCGTTTCAACGTATATGGAATTTGCAATGTGAGAATAATATAAATAACAATATAAATAAACATAAAAATTCAAACATATACATATAATAAAACATTTAACTTGGTGACATTTTGTGCCATATATCACATGTCATAAAGGCGTATCATACGTGCACAATATCAATATCAGACAACATGATTGACTACAAGCAATCCTAAACATTTCATAGCATTTCAAATGTGCTGAATTTCACCTTCACAAACATGTTAGTCAAGTAAGAGATGAACTCACCATTTTATGGTATGGAACGTGGATGACAAATGGATAGAAACAGATATGGAAAGCAAGATATGCAACCATGTCAACAAAGCACAATGCTCTAGAACAAAACATGATGACGAAAACCAATTTTAATCAGATCAGCAATTATGAAGGAGGCACGACTTGAAATCCTTTTATATATATAAATACACATGAGAAGTAAACCAAATTATCAGCAACAAAACTGGGATAGCAAAAATTATACATGAAAGAATCAAAACAAACAAGGTAAACAAACTCTCAACCAATCCCTTAGCAAAATCAAGTCAAAGGATCAACTCAACAACAACCTCTTAACAATAAACAATACACACACATGCGCACATGAACACACATACGCACATATATATAAGGGAACCACAAAAACTCTTATAAAAAAAGAGGGAAACAAAGCCCACAAATAAGCATGGCCAAAATAACACGGAAACAAGTTTTGAGAATATTTTTTTACTATAGAGAGGAAAACCAAAAAGAACCACACAACACACACACAACAAGAAGAAAGATATCACAAGAAAACATAGCAAACATGAGAATGGACAAGGCATGGCACAGGGTGGGCGGAGGGGAAGAAGATGTGGGTGGCACAGTGGCATTGCTTCGACGATGGCAGGCGAGCCTCGGCTGTGGGAAGGAGGCAACATTGAAAAAGGAACTGTAGGGTTTGAAGGCACAAGTTGTTTGGGTTTTCAAGTGGAAGGATCGGGTTTGAGGGTGTGTCGTATGTGAGGAGGAATGGTCTTTTGCAAGGTGGTGCGAGCTATTATGGAGGCAATGAGATTTTAGTTGGTGAGGAAACAGACTCGACAAAATTTGATAAATGGGTTTGTAAATTTTTCATAGCAAAATACAATGGGTTCGATGTTCAAAAAGATAGGTTTTGTAACTTGATTTCATTTTCTTCTATTTCCTGAAAAAACATAGAGATTGTGTTTTTATGAAGGGAAAGATAGATTTTGTTTGGATTTATAATTCTCAGAAAAAATAGGTTTTAGAATCGGCTATATAAAGCAATAAAAGAGCTTCCATAACTTGTATTGGAATTTGAAATAAAGAAATAAGATTGGAATATGTATTAATAATTAGACTATAGGATTACTTTTGTAGTGAAAAATATTTGCTGAGAATTTCAGACAAGAGAAAAGAGATACAGAGATGAAAACACTTTTGAGAAGTAGGATGAGGAAGAATACATGCTTATTATCATGTGAGAACTCTTCTGATACAAAACCTAAAACAAACCACCACCAAAACAAATAAATACCCATACAATCCCAATAACCACAAACCCAATCTTATGAACCAACATGTTATATACCATTATACAAATCAAAGAAGAATACAAGTTGAAATACACACAAGTACATCGCCAATAAGGCGCGATTTCCATCGAAATTAAATATTCGGAAAAATAAGCGTCCTAATTTCTCAAAACGGAAAATGACTCTTACTTAGAAAAGGATCTACTATTTTTAGAAAGAAAATGCCTAAATTCTGAGAACATTTTATTTTCAAAACAATTTATTCGAACTTAACTAAATTTTCAAATAGTGCAGACTTAAGAAATTTATTCCTATGCTATGTTTAGTTAAACACATCTCAGATATCAAATTTCAGATTTTAATTCAAATTTCAAGTTTAACGTTAAATACGATATTATCGCTACTAAAATTCAATCGTATAAATCAAATTAAACGGAGCAAGTGAAATTTGACGTTTTCGTTATAAAATTTATAAGACCAATTTTATATAAAAATATTATACTTAACGAATTAATATTTCAACATTAAATTAAGAACCGATTTCATGTTAGTTTAAAACAATTATGTTTTGAGTTAACATTCATTTTAAATTTTATTATTCAACTTCAACATACACATTTTAAATTTGTAATCATAAGTGGAATATAAACATTCAAAATAAATATTATATTATATCATTAATGAGCTTTTCGTTTCCCTATGAATGGAGTATGGAATCTCGCTCTTTATTCACTTCATCCCTCTCCTCTCATCCACTTGTTTCCTTTGATTATATTCTCTACGTCAAACTTCATCCTTATCTCCCAAATTACTCTATGAATATGGAAGCGAATAGGCTCCTCTAACAATGAATTTCCCCACGACCCTCTTTTTATGCCAGATCTACTCTGCCTCCACTTTTTTCTCGAAGTCACCATATCTGTTTGTTCCTCCTAATCTCCAAGACACGCGGTGCTACACCACCTATTCTTCTTGATCCTAGACCAAGATTTGTATTTCCAGTCCTTTACAACTCCCTTGTTCCTTCTAGTTCCGTAAGCATACCGAATAACAAACCCTTGCTTTATTGCAATTGGATGTGGATCGTTCTATGACGTGCTAGCTTGTCTTCACTACTTGGACGTTTTGCAAAGTCTACTGGTTACTGCTTTTCTTTCATTTTGTCTAGTTTGAGGAGTCCATGGTTGTGTCTCGACTTGTGTCTTGGGGGTTCTGTAGATGTACCTCATTATCTTGGCGATTTCTTATGAACTATGTTAGCTTCAGATGTTGTTTTTCTTGTTTTTGGGAAACTAAGTGTTAGGGTCTGGTCTATGGTGCAATGAGTTTGAGCATTCAATCTTATTGGTTGCTAACTGTCTAAGTATGTTGCTACGTGTATGGCTTCTCAGCTATTGCCTCGGCAAAGTGGAAGCGCGTCAGCTCCTACTCCTCTCGTGTTAGCTGCTTCTAACTTGCTTTCTCTTTACATGTGTGCAAGGTAACATGGTATTTGTTTGGTGGATTGGCCTCCCGATGTTCTTTATCTGCTGGTTGAGGATACAAAGTTCCTATTGGTCACAATACTATGGAAGTTACCGTGCTCAGGTTATATTCGGTTGTTGTTTTATATCTTGCCAATTCGTCAAGGAGTTCTGGTAGAAGGTTGAAATTTGCAGCTTGGAGATGTAATCAACTGGGTATGCTTGAAGGTGTTTATTGTCCTGCCTTGAAGCGATGTGCATGTGGCACACTGTTGCTTACTAGTCTGTGTCTTATAGCTATGATAAGTTTTATAATTTTAGGTGCACACATGTAAGTCTGATGTTATAGCTGTATTGTGTCATATGTTCATGTAATGTTTTTGTATTTTGAAAGTTCTCGCTGCGCGGAGAAGGTAATATAGTAGTCTAGCATCTTAGTTAGCTCCTGTACTATAATCTAGAATAGATAAACTGAACGACCCACTAAAAATGTCGTATGTAGTGGATGGTCCACTTTAAAATCTTAAATAGTAGTCTAGCAATCTGTCAAACTCATGTAACTATTGTAATTATTATTTGTTATAATAATAAGTGTTACAGATCACTAAAAAAATCGGTCGGCGCAACCAAAAATAACATTCAAAATAAATTACATTTTAAAATTTTAAGTTAAATCTCAATTAATAACCTATTTCAAAATCATTAAGATTTTCAGGTTGTTACAAAAATTAAATGATAACAATCATGTAATGGAATAAAATGATGAAGGGAATGTTAAAACGATCACAAAGTTAATCAACGAAAATAATTAATGTGTCATGTATTCAATCTATGAATAATGGAAGTTAATTAATGATCGACATACAAATACAAACTAGGTGATATTTCCAAGTCATCATAAATATAATATAAAGGAAAGTTTATTAGGAGTTTGGCTGGGGACTGGAAATCAATATGATCTTTAACGTATTCTCATAATGGAGGAAACTGATCAACTGAGAATTAATTAGGAATTAATAATAATGAAAATGCTGATTAATATATGTTACAAATGTATCAAAGTAATTAACATAGCAATAGAAGGTAATTACACACACACACAGACATACACACACACACACACACACACAGAGATATATATATATATATATATGGACATTTTTAAACAATTAAATACAAAATGAATAAGATTAATATTAAAATAAATATATATACATGTATCCAAGGAGAAAAGCATATGATCAAAACACAGGTCGACCACCCTAAGTCAAGATCAACCGTTACGCGATAAAAACTGTGGCCCTGGTCTGATGAACTTTTTGTATCACCCCGTAAAATGTACTTAATTTAGCCATAGGTTAATTTAATTTGAAAGTAAACAATAATAAATAATAATATATTAAAAGGCTAAAATTGGAATTTTAAACAATTAAGAATTAGACCACAGAAGTATTGTAGTTGCGTTCGCGGCGAGATATTGATCCGTTTTCATATTTTAATTGCTAAAAACGGAGTCCGCATATAAAAGTTATTAATTAATTAAGTTGTACGCATATATTAATTCACAATGGTTTGAATTTCAAATGAATATATATATATATATATATACAAGCCAGGGCTATATTAAATAGGATAAGCACGAATAAAATATTACTTTTCATTTCAAACTTATTTATACATTTTCACACATTGTAGAGGACAAGAATAAATTAAGTAAGGAAAGAAATTAAAAGAATTAATCAAGGATCGATGAAAAAAGTATCATACAAGAGACAATTGTCTCCTGCGCTCGACCCAGAAGGGGTGTCGACCACCCCTCTAGAAGGGGTTTCGACTAGTAGGTCGATAGCCCTCCTAAAGAGGGTGTCGACCGCCCTTCTACAAGGAAGCCCAGTGAGGGCTATTTTATATAAGGCTTATTTATAAATACTATCAATCAGACTGCTTAGATTTAATCAATTTAATCCAACGGTCTGAAAACATGACAGAAATTATAACCCAACCCCTCAGCCCAAACTCTATCTCCATTCTCTTCCCTGCCTCCGCCATGCCTTTCTGCCATTGCTAAATCTTCGGAAAATAAAATAGGTCCTTCTTCTATCTTCTTAATCTATTTTTGTTTCTCCTAATCTATTTAGATTTAAATTTAGAATTATTCCGAGATTTGGATTTATACATATAAGAATTCTAATATATGTGCTTCTTATATACATATACATATACATATATATATATATATATATATATATATATATATATATATATTTGAAAGGTTGGAGCTTGTTCGTTCTCGAAGGACAAATCCATGCTTGTATCCAGTCAGTTCTCTTGTTTTTTCTTCTTGTAGCTTTGTGAGTGGAATCCAACTAAGTTACTATTTTATATAATCTGATAGTTATAGATTTGGATTGTTGTGCGTTGTGTACGAAAAGAAAACATGATTAAACCCCCCAAATCCTCCATTTATTTTATTGTTCATAGAATGTTCAATCAAGTTATATTTGGGTTTTGGGTTGTTGTAATAATAAAAGATGGACATAATTATTTTATATGATTTTCTATATCGTTTGGATTTTCTATATTGAATTGGTTCCTTTTTATTATACTTTCATGTAAATTCACATGCTTGGTTTTTGGGAAAAAGATTAAGATTTGGATAGTCTGTAAATTTAATAGGTTTGAATCTCTATTCCTCGAAATAGAGAATTTGAACATATTATTTTCTACATATATAAATGTTAATATTTTGCGTATAAATAAACATAAGAAAAGGAATCTATTCAAAATTGGAGTTATAAATTTGTATGGTTAATGCTATGTTCATCTTTTATAGTTATAATAATCAAGAAAAAACCTTGGTTGCAAGTTGATATGTTATTATGATTATTTTTCCCATTTTACTGTCATATGCACACTTATGTTATGGATTGACAAAAATATGAGAAAATGACTTGCACACCTTCAGAATATGATAGGATTGACATTTCATATCTGCGGTAAGGACTCTAATCCCATTCGCTAGATTTATGGTTACATTTACATTTATATATTTTTAACGTAATCAATGTATATAAATGCGTTATAGATGCGATTAAATTAGGAATAGAATTTAAATGTCCTCATAGATTTGAATGCTTGTATGTGTGTGAGTTAATGGCTTAATTAATATTAATGCGCATAGACATGAGGTTAACCATTACTTGTAGTAGAAGTCTTCCCAGAATCGACCAGCACATCCATCTTCTATAAGTAAATCTGGTTAATGTGAGAGGTCTATGTGCCATGGGCCATTATAAGTAATATGCTACGTTGCGAGGTTAGGCCTTACTTGTAGTAGAAGTCTGCCAGAAACCACCTGACAAATCCAACATCTACAAGCGGTTGGCCTAATGTGAGATATCTAGTGTGCATATATACATATATATTGTGTGTGCGAAGTAGGCCTTTTTGGGAAAAGGTATTAAGTGGCCAACCTATCTCCTATTGGAAGTTAAGTGGTTAGGACAGGGTTCGTTCCTAAGGTCCACTCCTTGGTTCAGGACCTATGTATTTGGGCCTGCCCTTTGAGAAGTAGATGGTTATTGGGTCCGCCTTTCTCCTATAAGGTATTAAATGGTCCTAATAGACGATAACGTGTGCGGGGGTAGTTCTCCATGTAATGTCTGCTTCTAATTTAGGAGGCTAGTGAGGGATGACCTAAGGATGGATTTTGTATACATGGACTAAGGAACCAACGTCTAAGGGAAGTATCAAGTGGCTAGGAGTTCTCCCGTAGGGATAGCTAGATAGTAACAATTGGGTTCGCTAGGGGTTTCTTCCTATAAGAAAATGTGTTCCTGACCCACATCCTGGTATTAAGTTGCCATTACTATTTCTCTCCCTACAAGAGAGTTATCACTTATAATGTATCAACGTTAGAACGAAGTCTTAAGCGGCATGGGGTCCGTCATTTGGTATTGAGTGACTAGAGAGGTGTCCGCCCTAAACAAATATGGTATTAAGTGACCATAGGAAGATGTCCTCCCTTAATTTAGTTTTGGGGCATTAAGTTACTGTTAGGATATCCACTCTATATGTTTGCCTTTTGTGTTATGAAGACATAATCTGAAAAGTTTACAACTGTTAGTTATAGGGAATAGCCTTCTTAACTTATTTGTATTTCATTCACCATAACTTTATGTTCTGGCTTCCCTCCTCTTAACATTTATAGGACCATAGGTGAGACGAGTGATTATGGATGGATGATGATCTCTTGGAGGAGGAGCCTCTTGAAGATCTAATTATTATAACTATTGCTTATTTACTATTATTGCTATGCAATTGGGATGAACGATGATGCACCTTGTGGTTTGAAACAAGTTGTAATTCGAAATTATGGTTTTTAAATAATTGGTATGTCTTATATTTATGGTATTATATTTTGTCCCATCCATTATGTGAGATCTGATTTTTGTTTTAGATTGCTCTGTATATCTGTTAAGTTAATCCTTATAGGAACCAAGGATCCATTTAGAGTGGCTCTAAGTTCCGATGGGCCTTTTTTCGATCAGAATTTAGGCCCATTCCAACCGATTGTTACATTTGGTATCAAAGCATAGGTTGCCCGATTATGGGGAAATATACATAGGGTAGACGTATTTGTTAATTGAAAGGGTTTTCAAATTTATATATTTTTACATATTTATAAGAACCATAACCCCAAAACATATGAGATTATATTGGGTAATCTTATCTTCTTTCTTGTTGGGCCTTGATACCGTTGTAGGAAGTCCACTGAAGGTTTTTTCCTTTTTAAGATACTATATATGTCCGACAATTAGCCCAAACAGGGAAACCAAGCAAGACCTCGTTACTTTCCAGAATGGTTCCAACAGTATCATTGGATTGTGGAACAAATCCTTATTGCTAATCATGCCCTAGCGGAACCAACCGCTCAGCCCGTTGAAGGGACACTCAATTTCCTTCACCTTTTTAAAGATTTTATAAGTTTAGGAGGCAATACCTTTTTGAGAATAAAGAACTTTGTGCATGCAAAAGCTTGGATTTCGGAGTGTGAGAGGAATTTTGAGGCTACCCAATGGGAATATGAACTAAAGCGTAGGGTAGCAGCCTGGTACTTGAAAGGGGAGGCTCTAGAGTGGTGGAACCTAGTCTCTTAAAAGAACGTAGGTAGAGTGTTTACGTGGGTAGAGTTTTGGACTCATTTCAAGAAGAAATTCCTAACTAATGCAGAGAAGACCCTACACCTAAAAAAGTTTATCCATTTAAAGCAAGGAGAGATGGAGTTGATGGAGTATGTGGCAAAGTTTGTCGTTTTTTCTAAATTTGGTAGGGGATTGGTGGACACCCCAATGGATAAATCCCTTAGGTTCGTGAAGGGGATGAATTCTCCATTAAAGGCGATGCTTTTGGCACAAGTTATTTTTGGAGCTACATTTGAGGCTTTAGTTAAGGCAGCTATCTTATATTCTGCTGAAAACGTTAAGGAATTCAAGATAGCTAATAAAGGAGAAGGTACTTCTGGTGATTGGAAGAATAAGAAAAAGAATTACTGGATTAAGAAGAAGAAGGGTGGTAAATTTAAGAAGGAAGCTAAGACTTGTTCTAAGTGCCACAAGAAAGGGCATGAGGCAAAAGACTGTAGAGTAAACTTGGCAAAGATAGAGTTTAAAGGTAAATGTTTCAACTGCCACGAAGATGGACAGTTAGCGAATAACTTCCAAAGACAATGATGGTAAAAGGAGGCCAAAACTATGCACTAGAAGTTGCACTAATTCGTAGTCATCCCCTAGGGATGAGGGGCAGCCCACACTGGAAGGTATAATTTCTGTTCTAGGAAATTTTTAGTGTACCAATTTGATTCTGGAGCTACCCACTCATTTATTTCTAGGAAGGTTGTAGACTCTTTGAAACTTCCCTTATCCTTTGCTAGCCATCCGATAGAGGTGTCTAACCCTATCGGTGGGACTATGAATCTTTCTGTTGTTTGTAAAGACCTAGTATAGGACATCTGTGATGTCGATTTCTTTTGTAATGTGTGTACTTGATTTTGAGGGGGTATGGTCTTATCATGGGTATGGATTGGCTATCATTTTACAGGGTCGTCCTCAACTGCAATAGGAGAGTGGTTTGTTTGAGAAGTCGTGGCAATATAGAGATTCCTTGTAGGACAAGAAGTAAGATTTCAACCTTATTTTCTCTATCTTCTGATTTTGAAGGACCAGCCTTAGTACCAGTTGTATGTGAGTTCCCTGAAATTTTTGAGGAAGTTGTAGGACTCCCACCCCGCCGAGAGATATATTTTAGAATAGACCTCGAAAAGGATGTGAGCCTTGTAGCATTGCCTTTAAGGCACATGGTTCGTAGGGAAAGGAGAGAGTTAAACGAGTAAATCTCGAAATTATTGCATAAGGGACTCATCCTTAGGAGTACCTCGGAATGGGGTTCCACAATAGTATTTGCCACGAAGTCGGACAGATCTTTAATGTTATGTGTTAGCTAATAAGCTGACCAAGACGAATAGGTATCCCTTACCAAGAATTGATGACTTCTTTGATCATTTAGGAGGAGCCCAAATATTAGTCTAGTTAAACTTAGCTACTGGATTTCACCAATTAAGGATTTCATTAGAGAGTAAGCCCAGGACATCGTTTAGGACGCCAAATGGACTATTCGAGTGGGAGGTTATCACTTTTGGATTAACGAATTCTCTCGCTTTCTTTGTACACCTGATGAGTAGGGTATTTCAGGGAATACTCAACAAGATAGTAGTGGTGTTTGTAGAAGAAATCCTTATCTTTTCAAATGACTATTAGAAGCATGAAGATCACTTCAGAAAGGTCATAGGAATACTAAGAGAGACTAGTTTAAAGCCAAATTCTCAAAATGCCATTTTTGGAAGAAGGGGATCAGATTTCTAGGGTATATTTCGGGGAATGGATTAGCAGTAGACCCCGCTAAGGTTGAGGCTATTTAGGAACGGAAGATGCCTCGAAACGTGATTGAGGTTAGGAGCTTACATGGGTTAGCAGGTTATTACAGAAAATTTATCAAGTACTTCGCAAGGATTGCTACCCCTCTAACCCAACTAACAAAGAAGGATCATAAATTTATATTGACTAATAAGTGTGGTAATTCCTTTGAGAGATTGAAGGAATCTCTCACAAGTGCACCTATTTTGATTATCTCGGATGGCGCTAAGATGTTTACTGTTTTCACCATGCATATAGGACAGGTTTAGGAGCAGTCCTCATGCAAGAAGGTGGGGTAATTGCCTACTCAAGTAGATAACTCAAGGATCACGAGAAAAGGCACCCCATCTATGATTTGGAGTTAGTAGCAGTAGTTTTCTTTCTCAAGATGTGGAGGCACTATCTTCCTGGGGAGAATTTTGAATTATTTACAAATCATAAGTCAGTTAGGTATTTGTTTTCTCTGAAGGATTTGAACCTCTGGCAGCAGAGATGGACGGAATATCTTGCATCTTTTGATTTCACCATTCAATGTACCCTTGGGAAGGGTAAAGTCATGGTCGAAGCTGTAAGTCGGAATCACACCTTCCTTAATGCGATTTCCGAATGAAGATAGTTAGAGTTTTAATCTAGTTTTATTTTGCGACCACCTTATGAGATAGCTCGAGGATTCCTTGGAGCGATGGAGATAAGACTAGTTTTATTGGAAAGAATCAAGGGTAAAAAAGACCTTGATGGTGAGTTGAGGTCTTTAAAGGAAAAAGGTTTTAAGGGAGAATCTTTCCCTCTATCTAGTAGATATTCTATTGATAGTAGTGATAGCTTGAGAAGAGATGGCCAGATTTGTGTCCCTAGGAGTTTAAATCTTAGGAAAGAGATTCTAGAAGAATGACATAGGTCAAGGATGACCATTCACCCCGAATGTGATAAAATGTTCAAGGACATGAAGAGGAGTTTCTATTGGGAAAAAAATGAAGAGAGACGTGGCAGAGTTTGTTTCCAGATGCTTAACCTGCTAAAGAGTTAACATGAAACAGGGAAATCTAAAGGACTTTTGTTACCATTAGAGGTTCCCACTTGGAAATGGGAGCACATTTCTATTGACTTCATTGATGGACTTCCTAAAACTAAGAAAGAAAATGAGGCTATTTGGGTGATAATGGATCGATTAACGAAGAGCGTGCATTTTATTCCCAGCATGAAGAATAGGACCGCCGCCTTGTTAACCTAATTGTATGTTAAGGAGAATATTAGGCTACATAGGATTCCAACTATTATTGTGAGTGATAGAGATCCATTATTTACTAGCGAATTTTGGAAGATTCTTTAGGAAGCATTGGGAACGAACCCAAGTTTAAGCATAACCTATCATCAACAGACATAAGACCAAACGAAAAGAGTTAATAGAGTTTTGGAGGATTTGCTTAGAGCTTGCATAGTCAACTTCGGAGCAGCATGGGAGCAGCACTTACCTTTGGTTGAGTTTTTGTACAATAACAGTTACCAAGCGACAGTTGGTATGACCCCTTACGAAGCTTTGTATGGGCGGCCATACAAATCGCCAACTTGTTGTTGGGAAAATACCAACTAGGTTTTACTTGAACCAGACCTTATCTATGAGTCCACAGAGATTATCGCTTTGATTCGACAGAGAATGAAGGCTGCCCAAGACCAGTAAAAGTCGTATGCTAATAGGAGGAGGAGGGAATTGGAATTTGATGTCGGAGATTTGGTATTTGTTAAGGTTTCTCTTTTCATGAAGACAGTTCGGTTCGGAAAGACTGGGAAGTTGGATCCCAGGTTTATTGGGCCTTTTTGAATATTGGATAGGATTAGGAATATGGCTTGCCGAGTGGACCTTCTTAAGCATTTTTCAGGAGTTCACAATGTTTTCACATTTCCCATCTTCGCAAATGACTTCATGGTTCAACCGACAGACTCGAGCTTGACGATATTGGGGACATATGAAGCCTCAAGTTGCAGTCTAAGGTACCCCGTGCCACCGTAAGGATCATGGAGCATGGAATCAAACGACATCACAACAAATATATTCGACTTGTCAGAGTTCAATAGGGAGATAACCCTACGGAGAGCATATGGGAATCCGAGGAGAAGATGAAACTTACTCATCCAGAACTTTTCTCAGGGTAATTATTTTCACTAACTTGTCATTTTTGGTTGCATCATGGTTTCTAGATTGGATGGTAAGGCATGTATGTAATACAAATAAATTATGCACTTATATAGAATTAAATGCATGTTAGGTTGTTTTGCATACATATTGCATCACTTATTACACTTACATGCTAGGACTGAGCTCGTTATAACAAGTCTGCAGTTTATAATCACTATGAGTTATGAATGTTTTTAAAATAACATGGGTTTATAACATGATTGTTTAGAGCAAGTTTTGTTCCTCGCCCCTTCAAAAGATTTCGGGACGAAATCTTTATTAAGGGGTAGAATGTAACATCCCGTAAAATATACTTAATTTAGACATAGGTTAATTTAATTTAAAAATAAACAGTAATAGTTAATAATGTATTGAAAGGCTAAAAATGGAATTTCAGACAATTAAGAATTGGGCCACGAAAGTATTGTAGCTGTGTTCTTGGTGAGATTCTGATCCGTTTTCACACACACACACACACACACACATATATATATATATATGCTAAAAACGCAATCCTATGCAAAAGTTATTAATTAATTAAGTTGTATGTATATATTAATACATAAAGGTTTGAATTTCAAATAATTATATATACAAGCTGGGAATATATTAAATAGGATAAGCATGAAAAGAATATTCCCTTTCATTTCAAACTTATCTGTAAATATTCACATATTGTAGTGCATAAAAGTAAATTAAGGAAAGAAATTAAGAGAATTAACCAAGGAATGATAAAAAAAAGTAACGTACAAGAGAAAATTGTCTCTTGGGCTCGACCGAGAAGAGGTGTCGACCGACCCTCTAGGAAGGGCGTCGACTGCCCTTCTATAGGAAATCCCAGTGAGGGCTATTTTATATAGGGGCTTATTTATAAATAATATCAATTAGACTACATATATTTAATCAGTTAGATCCAACAGTCTGAAAACATGATAGCAATTATAAAAAGAGGCCCAACCCCTCACTTCAAACCCTATCTTCATTCTCTTTCCTGTCTCCGCCATGCCTTTCAGCCATTGATAAATCTTTAGAAAAGAAATTAGGTTCTTCTTCTATCTTCTTAATCTATTTTTATTTCTCTTATTCTATTCTATTTAGATTTAGAATTATTCCGAGATTTGCATTTATACATATAAGAATTCTAATATAGGTAATTCTTATATATATATATATATATATATATATATGTATATATTTCAAAGGTTTGAGCTTGTTCGTTCTTGAAGGCCAAATCCATACTTTATCCGCTCAATTCTCTTGTTGCTTCTTCTTGTTCCTTTGTAAGTGGAATCCAACTAAGTTGCTATTTTCTATAATCTGGTAGTTATAGAGTTGGATTGCTGTGCATGGGGGATTTGGGATATAGGAAAGGAAAATATGATTAAACCCCCTATATCCTTCGTTTATTTTATTGTTCGTAGAAATGTTCAGTAAAGTTATATCTGGGTTTTTGGTTGTTGTAATAATAAAAGAAGGACATAATTCTTTTGTATGATTTTCTATATTATTTGGATTTTCTATATTGAGTTGGTTCCTTTTTATTATAATTTCACGTGAATTCACATTTTTGGCTTTTGGGTAAAAGATTAAGATTTGGATAATGTGTAAATTTAATAGGTTTGAATCCCTATTCCTTGAAATAGAGAATTTGAACGTCTTATTAACTACATATCTAAATATTAATGTTTTTCATATAAACAAACATAAGAAAAGGAATCTATTCAAAATAGGAGTTATAAATGTGTATAGGTGTGTCAACGGATGCAAACAGTTGCGGATATGGCTGAATCCGTATCCGAGAACAAAAATCTGCATCTGTTATCCGCTGATATCAAATGCGTACTTAACATAATAGTTACTATAAACATACTTACTTTTTGATCAATCAGATATTTTTCGGATACTGATACACTCATAGCCGCATCCGCATCCGAAATTATTTTCGGATATCGGATATCCACATCCGTTTTCCAGATATCGGATAATATCCGTATTTGTAGATACAGATTTAAACGGATTTTGGATTTTTCGGGTATTCATTGACAGGCCTAAAGGTGTATGGATAATGCTATGTTCATTTTTATTGTTACAATAATCAAGCAAAAACTTTGGTTGAAAGTTTATATGTTATTGTGATTGTTTTATCGTTACGTGTAGTAGAAGCCTTTCCGAAACTGACCGACATATCCAGTGTCTACAAGTAAATCTGGTTAATGTGAGAGGTATAGATGCCATGAGCCATTATAATTAGAATGCTATGATGTGAGATTAGAAGTCTGCCGTAAGCCTAATGTGAGATATCTAGTGCGCGCACACACGCACACACACACACATCTATATGTGTATATATATTGTGTGCGTGAAATAGGCCTGCCTGGGAAAAAGGTATTGAGTGGTTGACCTAACTCTGATTGGGTATTAAGTGGTTAGGACTGGGTTTGTTCCTAAGGTTCATTCCTTTGTTCAGGATCTAAGTCATTGGGCTCGCCATTCAAGAAGTAAATGGTTATGGGTCTGCCTTTCTCCTATAAAGTATTAAATGGTTCTACTAGACGATAACTTGTGTGGGGGTAGTTCTCCAAGTAATGTCTGCATCTTATCCAGGAGGTAAGTGAGGACTGGCCTGGGGACGATGTGACACCCCATGTCCGTTAATGTCACTCATTAAGAGAACGCATTAAGTTTCGTGAAGCGTTATAGGTAAACAGAAACAAAAAGAATTACAAGACACATTAAAATAGCAGTGGAATTAAAAACTTTTATTAATCATAAAGCATCGTAGTTCAAAACATAGTTACATCATATGTCTTAAATCATAAAGCACAGTACATCATAAAAATTCTATCTTACACTTAAGACATCAGAGTGCAATAAAAGAAGCATATCCCCAAAACATAGCCATAGTGGAAGAGATAAGAATTCGAGCAATACATTTATGCAGCTCCAAGCAAGATGAAAGCAGAATCCTGATCAAGCTTGAGTATTCCCACCCTGAGGACCTGGGGGGACGGGACGAAAGAGAAATAAGAGGAAACAAAAAGGGTTAGACATAAAATCTGGCGAGTCCAGTTACTTTTAGCATAAAGATAAGTAAAAGTATCATGACAGGCTTATAAAATGGATAAGAGAGGTAACATCATAAAAGGCAGGTATGACAAGGTAAACAGGATAAACATGATAGAGTATATTACTCTTCCCTAACGATTTCTCTGCACCGATACTAGTATAACCAGAATGAGTTGGTCCCCAACGTATATAAGGTGGTAACATAGGTGTACTTCCAGTGAGAGGTTTTCACCCTATACAATCAACAAGTAGCCCAACATACTGGAGTTACCCCTAAGGGTATTAACGGGCTCCCAAACATACCGGAGTCTAAGTGTACCCTAATTACTACCCTAATCGATTGGCTCCCTACTCCGTAGATACCCTGTGATGTCCCCATAGTAGTGTGTATCACTCCCTAAAGTGGCAATCCTTCGTTTTCCAAATGTGCACAACCATATCTACTAGTGTCATGGCGTCTTATTTCCCTCTGTCCCAACAGTGAACGCACATTACCCGGTCGGTACACACAACCCACACCGTCCTCCACCTTTGGATCTCTTACAATCAGCCCAATAAGCGTGCCCCGACTCCGACCTAGTTCGGAGTACTCGTTTGATACCTATATATGGGTTACTGACTGAAACGGGTCCCACACACAAGATGATGCAAGCTCTCCCCTTTGTCTTGCATCCCCACTAGGTTTTCCACAAATTATGCCTACTTACCAGTGTCATAAAATTGTATAATCCCAACAGGTTAATTTTGTGGTCCTATATATAAATATTACCCACCAACCCAAGATTTACTTAACCCACCCACTGTTTCAAACAAGTTTACTTAACCCCTATTCAATTTATCATATTCATATAATCACTATGGATTCAACTAGGTTAAGTATTCAACTTCATAGCCATACTCATTTATGGTTATAATGTACTAAACCTCCCACATTAAGCCAACCACTTGTGGATGCTGGATATGTCGGTCGGTTCTGGGCAGACTTCTTCCACAAGTCGGACTTAACCTCGTGTCTTAGCACGTCTCATGTTTATGCACTTAGACCACTCACATTAGACTCACCACTTGTGGTCGTTGGATATACCGGACGGTTTCGGGCAGACTTGCGCTAAAAATGTAATTTAACCTCATGCCTAAGCGCGGTTATAGTTTCTAATTACTGTAATCTTAGGCATTCCAATTATTAACTAATTATTCCTATGTCGTTATAGGTTTTCATGCTCCTTTTCCAAGTTACGTTCATAATGAACCATATTCCCCAAATTTAGGTCTTTAATCACAAGTTGATTTATGTCCCCAACTTCATGTTCATATATTTCATCCAAATTATGCCTAAAATTATAATTACAAGTTATTCCCCAACTTTATCGTTTTCCCCTCATTTCCAAATTAACGCGTTCGCATATTTCAGCGGCATGCCTAGGCTCGAAGGTAGCCTGGCAATATAAATTAAAAAGGAAAGGGATAGAGGGAAGAGGACATAAATGATCATACTAATAAGGTGAACATAGAATAGTAGAAATAGGCATAAACATATAATGGCATAATGACAAGATAGGCATATAGGGACATATCTGATGAACATGTGACAATAGAACTGATTCCAACATAATAGTGACATCATAAACAGGCATGATGAGATCTAAACAATGAATATCCACTAGTAACAAATCTGATTTAGCCACAAACATAAGGGTAACAGGCATGAGGTGATCTAAATAGTGAATTAGATCTATAAACAATGGCAAATCTGACATGATAAATGCGTATAGGGTTAGATCTAGTTCCATAGTCATGTCAAAATAACTTAGATAAATAGGTTATAGCAGATCTGATATGATTCACATAGTTACAGGCATAGATCCAAATTATAGTCATGTTAATATTTACTTTTAATTATTTAGATCTAAAATTAACATAGACTCACAGTGTTTGGATGTAGAAAAATAGTAGAATCGAATCACAAATCTTTAAGCTTGAATAACTTGATTGCAGAAGAAGAAAAGAAATTATTTAGTCTGGGCAGAGGTAGCATCTAGTTCTCCATTATTTTTGGTGTGCAAAACCATGAGAAATGAGGCCTTATTTATAACCGAACCCAAAACCCTAATCTGCCAGATCTGCCGCAAGGGGGTTGCCCCCCTTATGGGGTCGACCCAAGGGTCGACACTCCTCTTAAGGGATCGACACCCCTGAGTGGGATTTTTGCCGCCTCCCCAAATTTTGAATTTCAAACTAATTTTTGAATTTGGATTTAAATATATATACTCTTCCTGCACGTATACAAACTTCAAACCTTAATAACTTCTTCATACGGTGTCCGTTTTATGCAAACCAGTTGTCTATTTTGACCAGAATTCCGAGATGAATGCAATGGCGCAGTCCATTTCACTTAATTATGAATATTAAATTTATTATTCTTTAATTTATTGTCTTTTAGTGTTCGTCAAAATACAGGGTGTTACATTCTCCCCTACTCAAAGGATTTCATCTCCGAAATCTCCAAGTTAAGAAGAATGTATATCCTAACATCCACATCCATCTACTCATCCACCAATCACATGCATCCATTGTCCTTAAAATATTTCTAATGCTTATATGAACGTATGAAAAGATGTGTGTATATGTCCCAATACTAATGCGAAAATCAGGCGATCTACTGGTTCAGTCGACCTTCTTAATGCAATATATGTTAGTGCCATGAGTCCAACCTGTATGCAAATAATCCTATTATTACACATATGTTCTATATGTGTGCTCACTCATCCATCCAAATGCAACATCCATATGATGATACACTCACTTTCATCCATAAAAGAAGAAAAATGCACACACATCCATATGTATTATGAGAGTGATTGAGCCGATCTAGTGCATAATGTGTGTATATGCATCCACGAGCAACCACTAGCAATCACTTACATCCACTTGCATCCATCAAACATAACATGTCTCAAACACATATTTACATCCATGGGATTTCTACCTAAAGGTCGAAGATTCGATTGATAGGATATACTTAAACAATAGAAACAAGCATGAATAAAAGATTTGGAAAGGAAGTTAAGAACATACCCTCGAAAAGAAAAGGGTATGAAGCACAAATCTTGTCTTCGGTTTCCCAAGTTGCATCCTCTGGGTTATCTAGCCACTGAACTTGCATTAACTAGACTTCTCTATTGCGTAGCTTCTTAACTTCTGATCCAAGAATACAGGTACGAACTCGCCTAACAGTCGCCTCCCGTTCCACCTCTACTTCCTCCAATATACTCGGCTCAACTATTTTTACAATATCATGCAAACACTTCCGCAAATGAGAAACGTGGAAAACATTATGAACGTCGGATAGTCTCTTGGGTAGCTTTACTCTATAGGCCATTTGGCCAATCCTTTCTGTTATGGGAAATGGTCCTACGAATCTTGGTGCTAGTTTACCTACAGATCCAAAGCGAACCACATTTCTTAATGGCGATACCTTAACAAAAACCATGTCTCCTACTTCGAACTCAATGTCAGTCCTTCTCTTGTCTGCTTAGGACTTCTGCCTGTTTTGAGCGGTCTTCATTCACCTTTTATAAGATCAATCTTCTCGGACGTTTCTCTAACCATATCTGGTCCAAGTAGTAGTCTTTCTGTAGATTCCCACCAACAAGTTGGTGATCTACAGGGTCGTCCGTATAATGCTTCTAGGGGTGCCATGCCAATGCTAGCTTGATAACTGTTGTTGTAGGCGAACTCTACTAAAGGAAGATGCTCTTTCTAAGCCCCTCCGAAGTCTAGGATACATAGCCTTAAAAGATCCTCAAGAACTCTGTTCACTCTTTCCGTTTGTCCATCTGTCTGAGGGTGATAAGCGGTGCTCAAACACAACTATATACCTAATGCTTCTTGCAAGCTCCTCCAAAATTCACTGGTGAAGATGGGGTCACAATCACTTACGATGCTGGAAGGTATTCCATAAAGACGGACTATCTCACGAACATAAACTGTTGCCAACAATGTTGCCATCCTCTTGCTCTTAACCAGAATGATATGAGCGCTTTTTGTAAGCTTGTCTACTACAACCCAAATACTGGTGTTGCCTTTCTTCGATCTTGGCAAACCATCTATGAAATCCATAGAGACGCTCTCCCACTTCCACGGTGGAACCTCCAAAGGATGAAGTAAACCACCGGGCTTCTTTTGCTTAACTTTAACTTGTTGGAAAATCAAACATTGAGAAACAATCTCCGCCACGTTTTTCTTCATCCCATCCTAAAAGAAAACCCTCTTCATATCCCTATACATCTTATCGCCACTTGGATGAATATTCATCTTAGAATGATTGGCTTCTTCTAGGACTGTATTTAACAAGCTCCCAATTCGGGGAACACAAAGACTTCCATCTCGTCATAACCACCCTTTGTCGTCTGTGGAGTATCTACTGAGGTGACTAGAAGTCTCTCCTTTACTGAGCCTATTCAATTTTCTGAAATATGTGGATCCTCTCACTGTGAAGCTCCTATTTGATCCATAAGAGTAGGTCGTACCTCCAGTGATGCAAATAAGCCAGGTAAAAACTCGGTGGAGGGTCTAAAGTCAAAAGTGGATATAAACTCCAAGCTTTTCGTTTCTACAAACAGAGGATTTAAGGCCATCCTCTGCCTACTCAGTGCGTCTGCCACCACATTACCCTTGCCAGAGGTATAAGCAATCTCGAAGTCATAAGATGCTAGAAAATCCATCCACCTCTACTGTCTTCAATTAAGATCCTTTTACGAGAACAAGAACTTGAGAGATTTATGATCAGTGTACAACTCGAACTTCTCTTCAAGTAAATAATGATGCCATGTCTTAAGCGTGAATACTATGGTAGCTAGCTCTAAGTAATGGGTAGGGTAGTTCTTCTCATGAACCCTTAGCTATCTACCCCCATAACATGCTACCCTTCCCTCTTGCATCAGAACCGCACCAAGCCCTGTACCACAGGCATCAGTGTATACCGTAAATACTTTGTTTCCGTCGGGCAAGGTCAAGACTGGGGCTATTGTCAAAGCCCTCTTCAATCGCTGGAAAGAAACATCACAATCTACATCCCATGAAAACATCAAATTATTTTTTGTTAGCCTATTGAGTGGGGGCTAATATCTTTGCGAAGTCCTTAATGAACTTCCTATAATAGCCTGCTAACCCCAGAAAACTTCTCATCTCCGTTGCATTCTTTGGGATTTGCCAATGCTGAACTGCAACCACCTTTGTGGGATCTACCGCTATCCTTTCTTTAGAAACCACATGCCCTAGGAATCTCACTTCTTTTCCCTAAAAATGGCATTTGGAGAACTTTGGCTTAAGCTGATGCGCATGCAGGGTTTTCAAAACCTTCCTTATATGTAAGGCATGCTCTTCCTCGCTCTTCGAGAAAACCAGGATGTCATCAACAAAGACCACGACAAATTTATTTAGAAACTCCTGAAATACCCTACTCATCAAATAAACAAAATAGGCGGGTGCATTCATCAACCCAAAAGGCATAACGAGACATTCGAAGAAACCATCTGGAGTACTAAAAGCGGTCTTATCTATACTGTCCTCGGCCACCCTCAATTGATGGAACCTCGTGGCCAAGTCTAACTGAGAGGATACTGATGCACCAACAAGCTGGTCAAACAGATCATCTATCCTCGAGAGTGGGTGTCTGTTCTTCTTTGTGAGTTTATTCAGTTCTCTATAATCCACACATAGGCAAAGCGAACCGTTCGCCTTAGTTGCAAATACCATTGGAGCACCCCATTCAGATATGCTTCGCCTAATAAATCCTTTTTCAAGTAGATCTGCTACTTGCTTTCTCAGCTCCCTCCTTTCCCTTGGAGCCATGTGGCGCACCGGTAATGAAATTGGCTTTGCATTGTCCACCAGATATATACGAAAATCAATCTCGCGCCTCGTAGGTAAGCCCCGTACCTCATCAAAAACATCAGGATAGTCTCGGACTACTGGCACAGATCTCAGATCATTGATAGATGCATCAAGAGACTCTAGGAAACTAAGCATGATAGTCCCTTGCTGGTCACAAGAAATCTCAAGGGTCCTTCTATGGCAAGTCAAAAGTCTAACAACCCTCCTATCACAATCCAGAATGGCACCATACATGGCTAGCAAATCCATCTGTAGAATCAAACCATAGCCCATAAAACCAAGCACATAATCGTCGCACTCAAACTCGACGCCTAACACAGATATTCTCAAACCCCAAAAAATCATGGACAAATTATCCGAACCACTAATGAGGTTTGAGGCAACTACGGGATCCACTACCGTACTAGTATTTATGTGCAGAGACTCAACCATAGAATTAGATATAAATGATGCGAAGTGCCAGAATAAAAAAGAGTTCTAATAAGATTATTGGAAAGAGAAATCAAACCTTCCACGAAAACTTTCCTACCTCTATCTGGAGCACTGGTCACGAGAGCATGCACCTACCCTCCAGAAGCTCCTGCCCTTTGACCTTGTCCTTGTTTCTTCGGGCACTCCTTAGCGAAGTGTCCGACCTCTCCACAATTGAAGCAGATATTCTTCCTTCTTTTGCAGTCCTTTACCAAGTGACCCTCTCGTCCGCAATTATGGCACTTCCTCTTATCCTGAGGCTTGTCATTCTTTCCAGCCTTCTTCTGTTGCAGTTGCTGTTGTTGTTTTTGTCCTTTCTTGGGCCATGCTTTCTTGTTTTGTGTTTCCTCTACCTTAACTTTCTTCTTATCGCTTTTGTCTTCATCATGCATCAAGGCCATATCAACAAGCCTTTCAAAAGTTGCTCCCATTGGAATATGGGACATAGCTAACCCATGAAGGGGTTCATTCTGTCCTTTAACAAACCGCAAAGCTTTCTTATGTGGAGTATCCACTAGCTCTAACCCAAACCTCGCTAGTTGTTGAATTTGTTAGCATATTCTTTAACAGTCATGCCTCCTTACTTAAGTGCCAGAAATCTATCCGTTTACATGCTTTTCTCATCTTGAGAAAGAAACTTCATTTCAAACCTATGTCTAAAATCATCCCAAGTCTCCACCGGACGTCCTGCTTGCCTTACTTCCCACCAGAATGAAGCTTCATCTTTCAGTAGCCAGACAGCTAACTGAATCTTCCTACGATCGTCCACTTCAAAAATTTCAAACAAATCCTCCATTTCTTTGTGCCAATTCCTTGCCTCTACGAAAGTTTCAGTTCCACAGAATCCTCCCATAGCACAAAAATCTTTGCAGATCTTAGAGAAGTTATCTACATGCAGAGGAGGAGAAGGAATGATGTGTGCAGATGGGGAGGAACGTCAGCTTGACCACCGGCAGGCGCAGTGGCCTCTAGATACCTACGGAACCAGCCTGGTATCGTAACGCCCTCTGGAATATTAGGTTCCCTAGACATGCTGAAAAGAAAAGGAAAGGGATTCAGACAAGGGATCGAAAGATATTACATATGGCTTAGGGAATATGTTTTTCAAAATAGACTTTTCTTTTTGAAAATGCTTCCTTTTAAAACCTTTTTGAAAATAATTTTCAAAAACTTTATCCGATTTGGTAGATTCAGCTCTGATACCAAGTGTGACACCCCATGTCCGTTAATGTCACTCATTAACAGAATGCATTAAGTTTCGTGAAGCATGATAGGTAAATAGAAACATAAACATTACAAGACAGATTAAAATAGCAGCGGAATTAAAAACTTTTATTAATCATAAAGCATCGTAGTTCAAAACATGGTTACATCATATGTTTTAAATCATAAAACCCAGTACATCATAAATTTTTTGTCTTGCACTTAAAACATCAGAGTTTAATAAAAGAAGCATATCCCCAAAACATAGCCATAGCGGAAGAGATAAGAACTCGAGCAATACATTTATGCAGCTCCAAGCAGAATGAAAGCAGAATCCTGATGAAGCTTGAGTATTCCTACCCTGAGAACCTGGGGAGGGGGGAGGAACGGAAGAGAAAGAAGAGGAAACAGAAAAGGTCAGACATAAAGTCTAGCGATCCAGTTACTTTTAGCATAAAAATAAATAAAAGTATCACGACATGCATATAAAATGGATAAGAGAGGAAACATCATAAAAGGAAGGTATGACAAGGTAAACAGGATATACATGATAGAGTATATTGCTCTTCCCTAACAATTTCTCTGCATCGATACTAGTATAATCAGAATGAGATGATCCCCAACATATATAAGATGGTAGACTTAGGTGTACTTCAAGTGAGAGATTTTCTCCCCATATAATCAACAAGTAGCCCAACATACTGGAGTTACCCCTAAGGGTATTAACGGGCTCCCAAACATACCAGAGTCTAAGTGTACCCTAATTACTACCCTAATTGACTGGCTCCCTACTCCGTAGATACCCTGTGTTTCTAATTACCGTAATCCTAGGCATTCCAATTATTAACCAATTATTCCTATGTCGTTATAGGTTTTCATTCCCCTTTTCCATGTTACGTTCATAACAAACCATATGCCCCAAATTTAGGTCTTTAATCACAAGTTGATTTATGTCCCCAACTTCATGTTCGTATATCTCATCCAAGTTACGCCTAAAATTCTAATTACAAGTTATGCCACAACTTTATCGTTTTCCCCTCGTCCCCAAATTAACGCGTTAGCATGTTTCAGCGACATGCCTAGGCTCGAAGGTAACCTAGCTATATAAAATAAAAAGGAAAGGGATAGAGGGAAGAGGACATAAATAATCATACTAACAAAGTGAACATAGAATGACAGAAATAGGCATAAACATATAATGGCATAATGACAAGATATGCATATAGGGACAGATCTGACGAACATGTGACAATAGAACTGATTCCAACATAATAGGGACATCATAAACATGCATGATGAGATCTAAACAATGAATATCCAACTAGTAACAGATCTAATTTAGCCACAAACATAAGGGTAACAGTCATGAGGTGATCTAAACAGTGAATTAGATCTATAAACAATGGCAGGTCTAATATTATAAATAAAGTATAGGTTCAGATCCAATTTCATAGTCATGTCAGAATAACTTAGATAAACAGGTTATAACAGATCTGATATGGTTCACATAGTTACATGCATAGATCCAAATTGTAGTCATGTCAATATTTACTTTTTAATTATTTAGATCTAAAATTAACATAGACTCACAGTGTTTGGATCTAGAAAAATAGAAGAATCAGAGGCATCATCTAGTTATCCATTATTTTTGGTGTGCAAAAACATGAGAAATGAGGCTATATTTATGGCCGAACCCAAAACCCTAATTTGCCAGATCTGCCGCGGGGGGTTGACCCCTTATGGGGTCTACCCATGGGTCGACGCCCCCTTTGAGGGGTTGACACCCCTGAGCGGGATTTTTGCTGCCTCCCCAAATTTTGAATTTCGAACTGATTTTTGAATTCTGGATTTTTTTTTGCGTGTATACAAACTTCAAGCCTTAATAACTTCTTCATACGTTGCCCGTTTTATGCAAAGCAGGTGTCTATTTTGACCAGAATTCTAAGATGAACGCAATAGCGCAGTCTATTTCACTTAATTCTGAATATTAAATTAATTATTCTTTAATTTATCGTCTTTTAGAGTTCTTTAAAATACAGGGTGTTACAGACGAATTATGTATACAAGGCCTAAGGAACCACCATCTAAGAGAAATATTAAGTGGCTAGGAGTTCAACCGTAGGGACAACTAGATAGTAACAAGAGGGTACGCTAGTGGATTCTTTCTATAAGAAACCGAAACCGTGTTCCTGACCCATGGCCTGGTATTAAATAGCCGTTACTATTTTTCTCTCTACAAGAAAGTTATCACTTATAATGTATTAATGCTAGAATGGGGTATTAAGTGGCATGGGGTCCGCCATTGGGTATTAAATGACTAGAGAGGTGTCCGCCCTGAAAAAATATGGTATTAAGTGACCGTAGGAAGATGTCCACACTTAATTTATTTTGGGGTATTAAGTTTCTGTTATGATGCCCGCCCTATATATTTGCCTTGTGTGTTTCTGAAAAGTTTACAATTGCCAATTATAGGGAATAACCTTCTTAGCTTATTTGTATTTCATTCACCAGAACTTTATGTTCTGACCTACCTTCTCTTAACATTAACAGGACCATAGATGAGACAATTGATTAAGGATGGATGATGATCTTTTGGAGGAGGAGCCTTTTGAAGATCTAGTTATTATGGCTATTTCTTATTTACTATTGTTGATATGTAATTGGCACAAATAATGATGTACCTTGTGGTTTGAGACATGTGGTAATTTTGAATTATGGTTTTTGAATAACTGGTACATCTTACATTTATGATATTATATTTTGTCTCATCCGCTATATGAGTTATTATTTTCATTTTAGATTGCTCTGTATATCCATTAAGTTAATCCTTATAGGAACCAACGATTCCTTTAGAGTGGCTCTATGTTCTTATGGGCCTTTACTGGGTCAGAATTTAGGCCTATTCCGGGCGGTTTGTTACACTTTTCATCCAGTGGTTGATAATGATTTGAATTTCTATAAATAAGCATGTAGGACTACTCAAAACTCATTCTTTTTCATATGAGTGTGGAGGCTCTGTAGTTTTTCTTTCTTCTCTAAAAATTCTAAAAAGAAAACTTTGGTTTAGGATTATCAGTTGACATTGAATGAGAGAATTATAAATGATTAGAAATGAGTCCCAGATTCGAAAGCAATTCTAAAGGGATAAACTATTAGATTTGGTTTTAAATCCATATCTAAATCCCTTTTTATTTTAATACAGTCTAATAGATCTACATGAACATGGTTTATAAATCCAAAAAAGAAATTATAAAAGGAAAAATGCTGATAATAGGAAAAAATATGGACCAAATTTGAAGATTCGGACAACGAATGAGTTGAATGGATAAATCAAACATTTTAGTATGATACTATATTATATTATTGTAATATCATTTCACTTTACCTATTTGAGAATTGCAGTTTACTATTTTAATTCTACGAATGAAGATCACAATCTTAGGTGGAATTGTAATTATAAATATGTTGCATACACGAGTTAAAGAACGCAAGAATATTAATAGTGTTTATTATGAATTATTGTTTAACCTTGAATTGGAAACAATTAAAAATACACATAAAGAAAAATGATTCAAATAATATTCCTTTAAACTATGTATCAAATAACTTAAATTTCACTTGTTGAAACTTGATCGATATTTTAACTATTGGAAAGAAGCCTAAAAGTAGTAAATTCCCATATTTTCATAAATCCTAATAAATGCGATGTGACAGTTATAAGAAGAAAAATGCTTTACAAAAGAAAGGTAAGTACAATAAAGAGTGATTGCTATACTTTGTATTGCATATTGCAATAAATAAAAATAAAAATAATTTGTAATTACAAACATCGCATTTCTTGTGTGAAAAGCATGGAAGTAAACTATGTTCTAAAAGATAAAAACCAAATTACAAGTTATTAAAATAATAATATTAGTAATAATAGCAAGGAATATAAGCAAAAGAAGAAGATAAAATAGAAGGAAAATAAAGTAAAACAAAAAAAATTAAAGTGAAATAAAAAGGAAAACAATAATGATATGACTAACAAATGAAATAAAAGATGAAATTTGTTAATAAGGAAAATAGAAGATGTATAAGAATGAAAATTAGACTTGCAGACTAAAAAAGAAGAAATTACATGTGTAACTTCGTATGTTTGTTTTAAAAATAGTTTTTCGTTAAATATGTATTGTAAGCAATTGATTGTTGACTATTACAAGTAGAAATATGGGAAGCCCGCCTTAACTGTTGGAGAATGGAGTTTTGATGACAACAACCTTATTTCAATTATCACTATTAATTGATTTTAAATTATATACTAACATCTCTATCAAGAACATATATATATATATATGCAGGGTTTGTATATAAGACTTAAATACTGAAGACTGTACAATTTTAGAGATTCGGGATTCAGAAGATATTCAAGACTCATTAGTAATCAAGTTATCAAGACATCAAGAGTTCAAGAAAGATATAGTAATAGGGTCTAGTTTATATGTAAAACTCTGAATAGCACTCCAGGTTCAAATTTTGATTTTCAAATTTTAAATTTTATTTTCAAAATTCAAATTCTAACTTCAAATTATTTTATCATACTGATGATTTCAAACATATAAGCTTATAGTCTTAATATATATAAGTTTATATGTATAGTTATATAGTTATGTAGTATTATAATTTTAAACCTTATAACTTCATAAATATGTTTATATATTATATTATTATGATTTCAAAGTAGTGATTCATAAAACTTTGCCAACGGTCAAAAATGCCAAGCAAAAACTGATTCTTCCATCTCCCTCTTGCGAATCTCATCTCTTCTCTTGCTGTCTGTTCTTCTGTTTATTTCCTCTGTGCTTTGGGGTCTTCTCTATATTTCCCTTGTTTTCTGCTCTCACGAGGCTCGCTGCTTGTGCCTCAGGTTTCTAGGGCATGTCTTCTGATCAGCGTTCAAGTGAATTCGTGCTTTGTACAACCTCCTCCCTTCGACGTTATTCGAAGTCGATCATGGCTATTTCAGAGGGTCCGGTTTCATTGGTTGTTAAGGGGGTTTCAGAGATTGAGGTTCACCTTTTCTCGTTGAAATTATTTTCTGGGTTGCTTCGCTTTAGATTTTTGGATGCTGAAGGTAGCTTTCTTGAGCTATCACCTTCCTATAGGAAGGAGCTGGTGACATTTTTACCTCTGCGAGATCGAATTCGCCTTGGGCCGATGATAAAGGTGGTGGGCTTGACTCGTTGACCTACTGACATTCGAGAAAAGAGGGATTTCATCACCCCCTTTTATCCTCGTCTGAACTTCAAATCATCGAGCGCCTCGCATATTGTAGCCGTGCATGGCTTCTTGGTAGGATTATTTGCTTGCGGGGGAGGGGGTTGGGCCGGGGTTTGGTAATCTCATCTCACCTGAGTTGCCTGTACAAGGGGATTTGATCACCCCTCACAGTCTGGCTCAGGATGCTGCTGCCATCGAGAGTTTATATGCTATATCTGTGGGTATAAAGATTAGATCTCGGCGTCATAGACGTAAGTCACGTCATCCGAGGAAATCTAGCGCTGCTGCCTATGATATTAGCTCTTTTGACCCTCAAAGCTTACTATATCTGAGGTATTTCCTTCTATGGTGGAAGAGCAGGTTCTTCCTGCACTTGATTTGGGCATCATTATTTCTACTCTTGAGAAGGCAGAATTTGTTTCTGAAGTGCTTGTGGTGCCATCCACTTTGGGTTATTGTTCTCCTGGGCTTTGTGTTGATGAAGAGGGGATAGAGATGCAAGGCCCAATTTGTTTGCAACTGCATGCGTTTCAACTAGAACTGCTTAGCTTTGATTCGGTCAGCATGATTTCTTCAGGTTATAGTTTAAGCTTGCCTTGCCTTCAGGTACGGTGTTTCTCCCTTTCTTGTCACCTTTTTCCGTTAATGCAGATTTTGCTTTTCGTGCTTGGTGTTTGAATGGAGTTGTGTATGCTTGCTTGAGCCATGTCAGACATATGTGTGAGCTTCGTATCATCGCTCCTTTTTCATTGGATGTTGCAACGATGGGTCACAGGTGTGTTGGTTGGTATGTTTGGGTTAGCTCTTATTTCTTGCGTTTTGACTTTGTATGCAGTTTCTAGGACTATCAATTTTGTGTTAGTTCCCATTGCATGATGCGGCTAATTTTGTTGAACAATATGCTCAGCTTCTTTGACTTCAGCACATTTGTTTGTGAGCTTATCTCACTTTTCTGCGGCTTATATTTTTATTTTTTGGCTTGGCTTATTGCTCGGCTGGGTATGTTCGTTTGGTCTTTTGTTGGGTCTATCCAACCATTCTGGGGATATGTAGGGTCTAGCTGAGCTCATGATTTTCTGTTCTTTGTGTGGTCTTCGCTTTTCGGCCAAGATCGGTACAGCTTTGTGCTGATTAGTAGATGGGTGGCTGATGGTACTTGATCGTTTTCTTTAGTGCACATTTTGATTTGTCTTGGCGAGTCCTCTTTTATGTCATCCAAGACTATTTGGGATTGGCTCTTGTTTCTATCGGCTAGTGGGTACTGTTGGCGGTCGTTCAGGTATGTTTCTTCATGGGATGGGTGCCCTCTCTGCCGTAGGCGTATAGTGGACACTTCTGTGGCTCACTATACGGTGTACCAAAGAGGTGGCCTCCCATGTGTGACTATTCATTCTGTTGGTTCCGGGCTTTTTTTCTTGCGAACTCTACCGATATTGCTGGCCTGTCAATTTGATGGCAGGAAGGCATTGGTAGAGTTCATACAGCGATTGGTGTTGCCTCCGTTGAGCAACCCCACATTTCTCTCTGAGTCTTCTACATCTTCGTCTGAGGCTACGCTAGTTTCCCCTGCTTTTCCTTGTCCATCGTCTGGTGTTTCTATTTCCTATCCCCTTCTTCGTAAGGATGAGATAACAATCATTAACGATCGCCTATCTTGACTTAGTAAGAACTCTTATCCGGTTAGGTCTGGCGTATTGGTCTCTGTGTTAGGTAGAGATGATCGTCATTCTCTTGAGTTATCTGTTTCTATCGACTGCCCCTGTAGACCGACTGCTCTGGGCCTCTCGTCATAGGAGTCATTCGGTTCCTCGCACTCCCTTCACCATTCGCACACGCTCTATAGCGGCGTCCGAGAAGATCGTTAGATCTACTCACCACACCCTATATTTTATCTGATCTTTGAGGAGGGCTTTCTTCTAGCAGCCTCTTTATGCTTGTGTTTTTACTGTCTTTTCTCGAGATGGAGAACTTCCTCATTTAGAACGTACGCGGCATAGGGAACGATGAGTCGATAGCTAGACACAAGCGCATTGTTACGAAGCACTCTATCTGCATGGTGGCTCTTCTGGAACCATTAATGGGACCGGAGGCAGTCACCAAAGCTGTCTTATCTATTGGCTTTGGTGGTGCCTTAGCTAATGTCTCCAATAAGTTTGGATCCTTTGGTCCAAAGATGTTGTCATCCGCCCTATTTTCGATTCTGATCATCTGTTATCTATAGCTTGTTCGGTCTCTTCTCTCTGCTCATCCTTTCTTTTCTCTGCTGTCTATGCTAAACACGACAGGATAGAAAGATTGACCCTTTGGTCCGATATTCTATCTCTCTCTGCATTGGGATTTTCGGTTTCAGTTTTGGTAGGTGACTTTAATGTTGTCTCCAGCCAAGCTGAAAAATGCGGAGGTGTTGCCGTTAACCGCCTGGAGGTAGTAGATTTCAATGATTTTATCCTTAGCTCAGGTCTTTCTGAGGTGTGTTTCGTTCGGCCTTTACTTGGTGTAACAACCAAGAAGGGCATAACCGTATACTCTCTAGGCTTGATAGAGTCTTCACTTATGAAGAGGGGTTCGGACTGCCTTTCTCTTTCTCGGTTTCCCATCTTCACTACACCTTCTCCGACCATGCCCCTCAGCTTCTCAGTTGTTCTCCCCTTTCCTTGTTTGGCCGGACCTCCTTTAGATTTTAGAGTATGTGGAGATCTCATCATTCTTTCCATGTATTGGTGGAAGACTCCGGAACTCCCCTATTAGTGGCGCCCCGTGTGTGGCTTTCTCTCGCAAGTTGAAGCAGCTTAAGGTTTGCCTCAAGGCATGGAATTTGCTGGTTTTCAAGAATATCTTTGACAAAGTTCGTGCTACCGAAGAATCTCTTATACTAGCAAAATCGACTTTCGATGAGGATCCTTCTGCTGCTAACAAGGAAGCTTGGGCTTTGGCTTATATTGCCTTTTCCTCAGAGCTTTGTATTGAGCATGACCATCTTCGCCAAAAGGAAAGGATCAAATGGATTATTGATGGAGATACGAACTCCAAGTTGTTTCATTCCTCCATTCGTAAGAAGAATAGATTTCTATCTATTCTCCAAATCCAGCGCACAGATCTTTTTTTAGCTTTCACTCCAGTAGAAGTCAAAGGTACTATTCTGTTCCACTTCCAGGATTCTTGAGCTCTCCCTCTGAGTCTGTCTCTGATCCATCCCTACTCGCGTTCATCCCTCGTTTGGTTCTACCCTTGGATAGCTTTGATCTTGCTGCTCCCCCTTCATCGGATGAAATATGTGTGAGCGTATTTGCTCTTAGCAAGGATAGTGAGAGTGGACTGGATGGGTTCAATTGGGTCTTTTACAGGAGTGTGTGGCTGGTAATTCAAGTAGACTTTTGCCTTGCCATTCATTCCTTCTTCTCCGGTTGAGAGCCCCCTTGGGGATGGACCTCCGCCAATTTGGTCCTTGTACCAAAATGTGACCAACCTATCTCATGTTCGGATTTCTGACCAATCAGCTTGTGTAATTTCTCGAATAAGGTCATCTCCAAGGTTCTAACCACTAGGCTAGCTCTGTTTCTCGAGCATCTAATTTCTTCTTCTCAGGATGGTTTTGTAAAAGAACGTTTGATGTTTGATAACGTCCTTTTAGCCCAGGAGCTAATTTCTCAGATTAATAAGAAGATACGAGGCTCAGATGTGGTCGTTAAGCTAGATATGGCTAAGGCTTATGACTGCATGTCGTAGTACTTTATCATAGCTCTGATCTTGCTGCTCCCCTTCCTTGGATGAAACATGTGCGAGCATATTTGCTCTTAGCAAGGATAGTTCGAGTGGACCGGATGGGTTCAATTGGGTCTTTTACAGGAGTGTGTAGCCGGTAATTCAAGTAGACTTTTGCCTTGCCATTCAGTCCTTCTTCTCCGGTAGAGAGCTCCCTTGGGGATGGACCTCCACCAATTTGGTCCTCGTCCCAAAATGTGACCAACCTATCTCATGTTCGGATTTCTGACCAATCAGCTTGTGTAATTTCTCGAATAAGGTCATCTCCAAGGTTCTAACCAGTAGGCTAGCTCTGTTTCTCGAGCATCTAATTTCTTCTTCTCAGGATGGTTTTGTAAAAGGACGTTTGATCTCTGATAACGTCCTTTTAGTCCAGGAGCTAATTTCTCAGATTAACAAGAAGATACGAGGCTCAAATGTGGCCGTTAAGCCAGATATGGCTAAGGCTTACAACCTCATGTCGTAGTACTTTATCATCAAGGTTCTGAGGGCATTCAGATTTTCGGAATCACTTATTGATGTCATTTGGAGTTTTATCTCCAACTATTGGTTTTATGTTCTCATCAACGGGTCGGTTACCGGTTATTTCAGGTCCAGGAGGGGCCTTCGTCAGGGTGACCCTCTCTCTCCTTCTCTATTCATCGTTGCGGCTGAGGATTTCGTTCGTGAATTGTACTCCTTCACGATTGTAGGGAAGATTCATAGGTTCGGCATCCCTAGGGGTTGTCCTCTTATATCCTCCGTGTCGTTCTTTGATGACATCATCATTTTTACTAATGGTAGTCGTGAGTCTATTCGGGGCTTGTTGGGTCTTATTCGATAGTATGAGAGATGCTCGGGCCAACTCATTAACTCGTCCAAAAGTTGCTTCGTGTCTACGAAAGATCTTTCCTCGGTCAGATCTTCCTAGATCGAGACAAATACCAGTTTCAAGGCGGCCTCTCTTCCCCTCCCTTACCTCGGAATTGTGTTATACCCAGACGGGAAGCTGAATGCCATCTTCGATCCCCTAACTGACAAAGTTAGGGGAAATATTGTTCGGTGGAATGCTACTCTCCACTCTCGGGCTGGGAGATTGGTTCTTATAAAGTATATTCTAGACTCAATGGGATCTCATATCTTCGCTACTATGACTCCCACAGCCTCGTTTTTCCGCTCTTTCCCTTCCTTATTTTCGTCCTTCTTTTGGGGTAACAAAGACAGCTCTTCTCACCACCACTGGATTTTGTGGAACTCCATTTGTCGTCCCAAGAGTGAGGGAGGGTTGGGCCTCCGTAACCCCAAGGACATCTGCACGGCCATTGCTTACAAGTTATGGGTGAGATTTGGAGAGAATGACTCCCATTGGGCGACGTTCCTCCATGCCAAATGTCGTTGGTTGGCAGGCGTGAATTTCTCCGGTATCCCATCCTATGCTAGTGAGATGTGGAAACGGATGCAATCCGTGAAGGCATTGACTAATGTTCATGGGGGTGGTACCGTTTGGGACGGCAGTCCCTTCTCACTTATGGTGGCATGGAATTCCATACGAATTCCAGGTCCTCATCTCCATCTTTTCTCCCTCGTTTGGAATGTCCGTATTCCTCCGAAGGTTTCTCTATTTATGTGGAAATCCTTACATAATGGACTTCCAATAGATGAGAACCCTTAGAGAATTGACATTCCGCTCGCATCTAAGTGCAGGTGCTGAAACTCTAGATACTCCGAATCATCTTCTCACTTGTTGATCTCCGGGTCGTGTGCCAGGTCTGTCTGGAATTACTTCGGGAATCTGATGGGCCATTGAGTTGATGCATCATCGCTTGAAGGTTTACTGAGTTTCTAGTGGTCAGGCAACTAAGGAAAATCTTTTAGGTCGATCCTACTTCGTATGATTCCTTGTCTTATCTGCTGGCACATCCAGTGCTCGCGGAATAAGGCAGTTTTTGATGAAGTGGTTATGGACCCTCCTACCATCATTCGAAAAGTAAGGAACGATGTGTTCCTTGCGTTTCATGGTAGACCTTTCCAGGGAGCTTTGAGCTTCTGCTCGAAGAGGTGGGCGACAACCTTTGATGTAGCATCTGTATCGGCCACTCCTAGGGCAGGTATTGGTTGATTTTTGATTTACTGATTTAGGCTGGCTTTTTTTATGTCACTTCCTTCTAACCACTTTCCCACTCATCCCCCTAGATCTTATGTTGTTTGCTAGTTGTGTAGATATTGTAGCACAGGTTTTCAAATTGGTCAATCGGGAGCTAGTGGTGCTTTCTATTCTCCATCCCATGTACGATTTGCTGGAGCAGGAGTAGCTGGAGTTATTTGGGGATCAGGAGATTGGAAGATTCTCAGTCATCGGATGCCTCACTGGTTTTCTTGGAGCATGAGGACCTAGCAGACTCAGAGGATCAGGCCAGTCAGTGTGGACTTGCATTTACTTGGATGGCTCGACAGCTGCTATTGCTTTATGTTCATCTTATGGGCAGATAGGGGTTTCAGCGCTGCTTTCCGCCTCGTCTACTGAGGCTTCTATGGCCTTGCTTGTTGCTGTGCTACCTTTTGGTTTTCGCATGTATGTTGTTTTTTAGTTGTTATTGTTTTTGTATGTTTTGTGACCTTGTATGCATGGTGTTTTCATTCAGTAGAAACCTTTTTTGTGAGCCGTTGGAGAATGGCTTGATTCTCCCCTTTATTGTTATGCTATGTATTTTATTCGAAAAAAAATATATTATTATGATTTCATATGATTTTACACTTTAGAATATTTGTTTATATTATTAAGTTTTGATTCAAGAATTTACAGAATAGTATATATTTTTAAAGACTTGAAATATAGTTTTAAAAAATAAAAATACAGGACATATGTCGACATACATAGATGGCCATGTCGACATACAACTGTCACTTTTTCAATTTTCAAAGGAAGTGTCTTTTCACTATCTGTAACGTTTCTAAAACGTTGCAACCATTGAAATGCTATAAATAGGGGCTGATTTCGAATTTTTTCATAATTCTTCTCCATCTTCGCTCCTTTTCATACCACTGTTAAAATACATGTTTTTCTTAATTTCTATACTTATACTTTGTCGATTTCTACTCAAATTATATAAAACTTCATCTCCTCTCAATCTCTATCTACTACTATCAATTTGGAAGTACTATTGAAGAGTTATAGGGCTGTTGTAATCATTTGGGAATTGTTTGGGAAAAGGTGCGTTCCTTGTAACCCTGAAATCATGGAAAGGAAGCCATGTTAACCTTGTAGTCGTGAAATCAAGGGTGTTTGGAGCGGTGTTAACCTTGTAGCCGTGAAATTTAGGGGTTGTACTTGGATATTGATAATAATAAAACACTGTGCAATCCATCCTTGCGTGGGATTGGACGTAGGAGTAATCCAAACCAGTATAAAATCCGATGTGTACTTTCCTTTTCTGCATTTTATATTTGTTTGTTTCTGTGTTTGTGATCATCTCTAGTGTGTGTGATACATATAGTAGATCATTTAAGTTTAAGATTTTCATACATTCCTTATAAACACTATTCACCCCCTTTATTGTTTGTTTTGCCTTAAGATCCACTTTTCGCAATCCCAAACAACTGGTATCATAGCATAGGTTTTTAAAAAGTTCATAATCTGATTTTTGGAAATATTAAATGGCAAGTTTTGAAATGATTTATAACAGTAGTTTCAATTCATGCATTGCATCAATGTTACAAGATTCTACACTCAATTATGTTGAAAATTCAAGTGATCTACCGAATTATTGTCTAATACAGGAAAAGATGTGTTACATGGCTATTGGGGATTTAAATTATGAAAAGATGGGTTCTATGGTGATTGAAAATTCAAATTCTGAAATGATGTGTTACATGGCTGTTGTGAGTTCAAATTCTGGTGGACAAATGGTGGAAATCATAAAGGACAAATGAATATTGAATATTGGTTGTTCAAGACATATGACCGGAAATCCAGAATTACTAAATAATCTAGTATATGAAGATGATGGAATGGTCAACTTCGGGGATAACTCTAAAGGATATATTGTTGGCATCGACAATGTCGGTTATTCCGAAACTCCTACATTTTCTGATGTTTTATTAATTAGAAATCTAAAACATAATTTGTTGAGTATAAGTCAACTTTGCAATGAATGCTAGAAAATAAACTTTAAAAAAGATAAATGCTTTACAGAAGATAGGAATTCAGAAGTAATATTCAAAGGAGATAGAAAGAAAAAAATATATTTATATATATTAAGTATGAAATTCTCCAACGATAATCTATGTCTTATGGCCAATACAAGTGGCCCTTGAATCTTCAATAAGAGATTCAGCCATATAAATTTTAAACACATCTCTAGGATTTCAAAGTTAGATTCAATTAGGGGATTACCCAAGATAAAATATAAAGTAATTAATTTATGCGACGCTTGCTAGTTTAGAAAATTAAAAAGAAGTTCGTTTACATCAAAAGCGGAAATTACAACCTCCAAATCATTAGAGTTAATTCACATGGATCTATTCGGTCCATTCTAAACTCAATCTATAAATCACAATAGATATATTTACGTATTAATCAATGATTTTTCTAGATTTACTTGGACTTTGTTTCTTAAAAATAAAAGTGATGCTTTTGATCAGTTTAAAACTTTTGCCAAAAGAATTCAAGATTTACTATCTTTAAAAATCAAAATAATACGTAGCGACCACGGTGGAGAGTTCAAAAATGAAAATTTTGAAATGTTTTGTAATGAAAAGGGGATAACCCATAGTTTTTCTTTCCTTAGAACACCTCAACAAAACGGAGTAGTTGAATGTAAGAATAGATCAATTCAAGAGTGTGCAAGAACTGTGTTATATAATAGTAACTTACCAAGAAATTTTTGGGCTGAGGCAGTTGCAACAACTTGTTATATTATAAATAGAATTTTAATAAGACCCTTAACTCAGGAAACACCATATGAACTTTTATATTTTAAGAAATCAAAAGTATCATATTTTGAAATATTTGGAAGTAAATGTTTTATTCTTAATACAAAAGAAAATTTAGACAAATTCGACTCAAAATCTGATAAAGGAATATTTATTGGAAACTCAGAAAAAAGTAAAGCATATAGAGTTTTTAATATAATAACTAATAGTATATAAGAAATCTTAAATGTATCCTTTGATGAAAACTATAAAAATGTAACACTGCACAGTGCAGATGAATGTGAAAATGAGATTAATGAAACAAATAATCAACCAAATAAAAGAATTAGATTATTAAGAGATCACCCTGTAGAAAATATCTTAGGAGATATTGAATTTGTTGTTAGGACTCGAAACCAATTAAATAATATGAGTAATTCAGCGTTTATTTCAAATGTTGAACCTAAAAATCCAAATGAAGCATCATTCGATGATTCATGGATCCCTTCTATGCAAGAATAATTGAACCAATTCACCAAGAATGATGTATGGGAACTTGTTTCTTGTTTAAACCAAAAATGGTTCAAACACCAAAGGTGTTATGTAAACACTTCATCAAATGGTTAGAATGAGGCCACAATCACAAAATAAAAAGAAAATTAGAGAACAAAAGATTTTTATAGTGGTTCAATCTAGAATAGATCTATGTCCACTTTGAATGCTATTCTCATTATTACTTTTGGGATTACAAAATACATGGATTCATTCATATTGATCATCTTTCTCTTTTCTCTCTTTTTGTGATCTAAATTATGCTTGAATTCGTGGAGGAATAGAGGAGAGCTCTTAATTGGTGGCAGTTGAAGTGTAAATCTTTAATCACTTGGAGATTTAGATAAACTTCCTTGATTCCATGGTGAATTAGTGTAAGATCTTGACTGGAGAGAAGATTAATGGCGGTCACTTGAGTTGAGTTAGAGAGATTACTAATGGAGAATGAAGGTAATTTGATCTTCACATCGTTGGAGAAAGATGAAGTGATTTGGAGAAGCCATTAATGGATCTTAGAGAGAGCATGGAGTGCTTGAGAATGGTGGAGAACCAAAATAACAGCCCTTCGGGGTGGCTTCGATCGGTCCCTTGAATGGTTGTCAAAGGGAGTATTTATAGGTGGAATTTATGTGGAGCAAATGGAGTGGTAATGTTGTAACTATGGGGTGCAAAGTCATGTAGGTACATCTGTTAATGCTTCCTTTACAGCTGGCGCTAGCTGTCCCAAAAAGTATGAACGTGCAGAAATAGGTGCGACCAGGACAGCTTGGCGAGTTTCCATGTATGACCAGGATTGTGCATGCGCGATCAGCACTTCACAAAGCATGCCCGATCCTACGTAAAAACATGTGAATGACCCCTCCTTTTGTAGCACAACAGATCCACATGCTTTGTTAGGTATACAAGCAGGTTTGTCTTATTCGAGAAAATGGGTGCAATAATTACATCCTTGCCGTTGTTCTCATATCACATTTGTGCTACTATGCGAAAATGGGATCGTGAATTACAAGTTTTCCATTACTGTTTCCTTTACACATTACTGTGCAAATATGAGTTTAGAAATCATGAGATTGCCATTCACCACTTTATATAAATATCTACTCGTTTTCATTTAGAGCTGCTCGACCATGTTCCAGCAGTCATGCTCGACCGAGCTGCTTATGCTCAACGCTCGACCCCCCCATCCTTGTGATGCTAAACCTGGAGATGACGCGGCCTGCACGATCGAGATGATGCACTCGAGCTAGAGTATGTTGTATGATCGGGTCATTGTTGCTCGACCGTCCTTGTAGTTGGTGTTCACGACCCTCATAGCGAAGTGTTGCTGATGTGGCATGCTCGACCTTACTAATATATAGTACACGAGCAAGCATTGCATGTCCAGAGATGAGCGAGCCCTTCTTTTATACGTGACCGACCCTATGTAATAACTTGTCACGTGTTATGGACACACTCAGCCCCTTAGAAACTGCTTGATCCCTCAAGCACGAGCACTGTTTGACTGGAGACGTTGTTTGCTATAGGATATAAAGGCATTAGACCATAGTTCATCTCGTTTAAATGACCCAAATGGTTTGATATTAATAACGAAGTGATTTCCATTAGTAAATTCATGTAGCCCTTTGCCTTGGAATAAAATGAACTAAATCTTGCATATTGACCAGTTCATGGTAATATTACTAATTCAAGCGTTCACTATATATTTTGTATGATATGGTCCATCCTGCACACTTTTCCATGCACGTGCTTTTATATATATATATATATATGACTCATACCATACATTTGTGAAAGCTTTCTTGCATTTATTCCTCTAACCGCGCGTCAGCGTTCGTGAATACTTCTTAATTCTGAACCGTGTTTTAATAACGAGGTTAACATTTCTAGACCAGAGGATAAAACTATAATTGGAACTAAATGGGTTTATAAAAATAAAATGAATGGACATGGTGAGGTCGTCAGAAATAAAGGACGATTAGTAGCACAAGGTTATACTCAAGAAGGAATAAATTATGACGAAACATTCACCCCCGTAGCAAGATTAGAAGCAATTAGGATATTATTAGCCTTTGCAAATCATAATAATTTCAAATGGATGTTAAAAGTGCTTTTCTAAATGGATATGTTAAAGAGGACGTATATGTAAAACAACCACCTCTTTTTGAAGATAAAAAATTTCCAGACCACGTATTTAAATTAAAGAAAGGGTTATGTGGATTAAAACAGGCTCCTAGATCTTTGTATGGTAGAATAAGAAATTATCTACTACAATCCAACTTCGAAATTGGTAAAATAGATAATACACTTTTTATTAAAAGAAATAACAACGATATACAACTAGTACAAATATATATTGACGATATAATATTTGGATCAACAAATAATAAAATGAATAAAGAATTTTCAGATATCATAACCTAAGAATTTGAGATGAATCACATAGGAAAACTAACATTCTTCCTAGGCATACAAATTCGTCGATTGAAGAATGGAATACTTATTAATCAAGAAAATATGCAAGAGATTTAATTAATAAATATAATTTAACAACAACTAATTGGAGACCAACACCAATGGCAACTAATATAGCCTTAAGTAAAGATGATACGTCAAAAGACGTTGATCAAAAATTGTATAGAGGTATGATAGGATCACTATTACATATACCGCTTGTAGACCAGATATAATGCATAGTGTATGTCTCTGTGCAAGATATCAAGCACAACCTAAGGAAACTCATCAAAAAGCCATAAAACATATTCTAAGATATGTAAAACATACATTAGATTTAGGATTATTATATCCTAAGGATGATTCATTTGATTTGATCTCTTATTGTGATGCTGATTATGCGGGATGTAAATCCGATCGTAAAAGAATTAGTGGAACATGTCATTTCTTATGACACTCACTTGTTTCAATGATTTAGTAAAAAGCAAAATATAGTATCTTTGTCAACAACTGAAGCAAAATATATCTGTTGCTTTGGCTTGTTCACAAGTAATATATATGCGACGAACTTTAAAGATTTTGGATTAAATGTAAATAAATCACCAATACACTGCGATAATACAAGCGCTATAAATATATCTAAAAATCCAACTCATCTTTCAAGAACTAAATATATAGATATACGACATCATTTTCTAAGAGATAACGTAAGTAAAGAGAAAATTTCACTTGAATTTCTCGAAATAGAAAAACAAATAGCAGATATATTAACAAAACCATTAAACGATGCAACATTTACTAAATTTAGAAGAGAATTAGGTATTTGTTCATTAAATGAATTAGAATAATTAAATATATTAATATCTATAAGTATAACAAGAAAAAACAGAAAAATAAAATTAAAAGCATACATATGTCGACATACATTTTTCGACATGTCGACATATAACTGCAAGAGTTCAAAAATTAATTCCCACCAAAAGTTTGTTACCATAACTATTTAAACTTTCTATTTCGAATTTTCTTCTTCATTCTCTCATTTCATTTCTGGAAGAACTCAAAAATAAATTGAATAATGGCCTCCATTAATTATAATAATCAAATTAATTCTGAATTGTTTGCCGGACCATCCGAAGGTCCATTTCAATGCTCTACTCTTGCTCATGTGATAAAATTGGAAGGAAAAAAATAGGGAATGTACTTCAAATGCTCGCTGAAATCCAAGTGTTACAAATACGGATGAATCAAGAGCATGTAAAACAAGGAAAAATCGTGTGAAATCTACAAAAATTTGTTATGGATAATCACATTAATTTGATTATCATCGAATATGATAATCCAATATTGGAAGAGGAAGAGATGATAGAAGAGGAGGAACAAGAAGAGGCACAAAATGAAGGCACTGAGGAGGACGATCAAGTCATATGCGTTGGCGAAGTTTGTTTCAATTGAGAAGGGAATGTGATTGAGCAAAGCGGGGAATTTTGTCTCCGTTATCCAAATTGCCCATTTCATAAGTCCATAATCATCAAGAAGCATTAATGTAACATCCCGTATTTTTACGGTATAATAATTTATTTATTTAATCATTTAAATAGTGATTATAAGTTTAAATGGTCGTTTAATTAAATAATATTGAGTATTTAATTAATATAAATAATAAAATAATATATTTAATTCTGAAATAGTCAGAATTAGTAAAATTCGCAATATTGTGTGAATTGGATTGTTTATAATATATAATTCAGTATAGAGTTGAATTATATTAACGAATTTATTATTTGAATGAAGTTTGAACGTATAATTTATATTATCATTAAAATCGAGCTCGAAATGGCGTGGCAGATCGCAATTTGGCGGTTCGAACTTTAAATGAATATACCGAGTCCGTTTTAAATCCGATTTCTATGAAACAAGATACGTTCGGAGCTGGTGAAGTATATTTTTCTATTGGAAGAGAAAAATCGGGATTTCGTCGTGTAGATTTTAATTTATGTTCAAATCAAATTTTAAAATAGTCGCTATGGAATTTGTTTATAATTTATAACGATGTATAAATGGATTTTTAATTTAAATTGAATATAGATTTAACCCGAATTTGAAATATTGAGTGGTAAACCTAGACAGGTATATTTTGGAGTGAGATAACATTTTGTGTGAATATATACGATAATATTAAATTATTTATATTTAATTTAATTATTTTTAAATATATTAATATTTAAATGGATTATTTAGAGCTTTAAAAATAGCCAATTTTGCAAACAACCTCCGTTTTTGATGAAACTAATTTTGTTGGATCCGGAATATTAAATTATTGTTAGATTTCAATTTTTGTGATTTTTGGAGTCAATGTATGGCCATACGGATTTTTAATGTGAAAAACAGTCAATAAATTGACCTTTAAAAATACGCTGTGTGAGCAAATGGAGTCGGAATTCGACGAAACAAGTTTCGTTGGGTCCGTAATGTCGAACTGAAGGTGTATGTCAATGTTCGTGATTTTTGGATATCGTGTGAGATCATATGGATTTTTAGAAGGCAACAATGGATATAAAATGATAAAAATAAATATTAAAAAAATAGATGAAGCTTCCATAACAAGCCACATACACCCTATATAATACCCTTATTCTCCAAACGCAAAGTCATTTATTTCTCTAGTCAAAGATATACTCCGCCATGATTTTTTTACCTTCCAGTAAATTATTTCGATTATATAAATCCAAATAAATACATATAAATTCCTATAAATCCTGAATCATGTTTATATGAAATCCTCTCATGTTTCTCTTCAATCCCATGTAGTTTTTACTGAGTTTGAGCATGATTTCTATCGAAGGCTTTTACCGCAGCGAACCTAGGGTTCGAGTTCGAGCGTAATGGAAGCTTCAATTCAAGAATTCGAGTTGATTTTTCTGATGAGGGGTCAAAACCGTCCTTGCGTGAATCATTTGGGATGATTCGATCAGTATTTGTGTCGATGGATTTTTTGGGTCATGGCTTTGAGCTAAGTTCGACGCGAGGGAGAAAAGGGCTGCGGATTCTCCAGTGTGAGGTTAGCGAGGTGAAGTTCGGGAAGAGGTGATTGGCAATCGTCTCGAGTTGTGGTTTCTGGAAGGATCGAGGGAGAGTGAGGAGTTCAATGTATCGGCAATGGCAACGAAGAACTGGAGTGCGGTTTGAAGAAGAAGAAGGCTGATCTGTCGGGCCTCGGTATTCGAATGGGTTTGGGCCGTTGTGAGGAAAAGGTGAGGCCCGGTTCAAAAATATATTAGCTTAGTTTAATTTAGAATCCATTTAAATATTTGTATGAACTTAAAATGACAATAACTCGATCATACTTTATCAGAATTACACAAAACAAGATCCGTTGGGATCGTATGGACGGCGGCTACGCAACGGAACTGACTGGGAGTGAATTTGAGCTCATTACAATTTATTGCAAAATAAAACGTCCGTCTGTATCAAAGATAGTTAATCGTTATTTAATGATGAACATCCAATGTGAGTAAATCTCACTAACTCTACCCAGTTATATTTTTATAACGTATTTTTAAAACTGATAAATATTGGTTGATTGTTGTATGACGACTGTTTGAATGAATTGCAAATCAATTCGTTGAAAATATTGATAATGATACATACATATATCGTTAATTAAATATTGATTCTGTTTAACAGAATATTTCATATTGAAATGAAATTTAATGTTAATTATATTGTTTAACATCTGTGGATGCAGGGAGCAGGTTGGAGGGATCCAAGTGGATTCCTCAATATTTATAATACTGTTTTTCATATATTGTGATATATGATGTGCTATATAATCTATTATTGATTGCATGTGTTTGGATGATGATTGATCCTTTTGATTTGGTATTTAAATACCATATAAAGTACTGGAATGTAAAAAGGGAATTTTCAAAGTGTATACTTGAAAATAAATTATTTATATAAAATCAATGGATTTTATGTAAAAATGAAATATTTATATAAAATAAATATAATTAGAAAAGGAATTATATATAAAATAAATAGAATTATTTTATAAATGGAATATTTATATGAAATAAAGAGAATTATAAAAAGGAAATATTTGTAAAACAAATAAAATTGAAAAGGGAATATTTGAAAACATTTACAAATAGAATTGAAAAGGAAATATTTGGAATCATTTATAAATAGAATTATAAAGTGGATATTTATTCAGAAAATAAATAGGAGTTATAAAAGGGAGTATTTTATAAAATGAATAGAACTTTATAAAAGAAAATAAGTGGGAAATAAATATTAAATGGAAATCTGTTTTTAACAGATAAAATGGAAAATATTAATTTAAAGTAGAAATAAATAGAAATCTGATTTAACAGATAGAATGGAGAAGATTAATTTATAAATAATATTTTATAAATTACGTAAACTATTTATCATTTGATGAATGGAATATACAAGTCTGAACTTATGTAGAGAAGTAGAAATCGGTTTTGACACCGATATTTTTAAGAGAATGTGAACATAGCATTTATAAAAAGGATTATAGACACAATTTAAGTGTTATAATAAAAAGGAGATTTCGTATGAATAAGTATATAAATAGAATTTGGAAATGGAATATTATTTTTAAATACGAAATCAAAACTGAATTGATATATAAAAGAAATATTATTCACATTCGATGTGAATAATGGATTAAAATAGATATTTTATAAATTAAACATTTATAAGGAAAATTTGGTTTTGAAATAGGAATTTAAATGGGGATTCGAATAAGAGTTAATAGGATTAGAGATAATCGATTAGAGTTAGTCAAACTAGAGTTAATCAAACTAGAGTTAACCAATTAGAGTTATTCAAATTAGAGTTAATCGAATATTAGTTATTCGAATAGAGATTATCGAATATAAATTATTCGAAGGAGAGATAATCGAATATAGTTTATTCGAAAGAGAATAACTGAATGTAGTTTATTTGAAAAGGAGTTATCGAATAGAGATTATTCGAGAGAAAATTATACATTGGAATTTGACTATATCGAATGTGGGAAAGTACTATTTACTTTTCTGGTTTTAAATCAAGGTTTATTTATTAATAAATTAGTTATTTATTTATTTATCCAAATTAAATAAATTTATATTAAAGTTGTTATATATATATCGGAAGTATGGGATTATAACACTATTATTATAATCAAATGAATTCTATAAAAAAAAGTGGATTCGTAAATAGAATCCGAGAGTTATGTAAGGAAGTTTGTTGAAGATTTAAAATGTGAACTTTGTCTATTTCGAGGTTAGAAATGTGGTTCACTTAAGGTATGAAGGTATTTATACCCCAACTTGATTGACTTCCTTTTTAACTAAGGAATGACTGATAGTGAAGGTTGGTTAAGTGAATTTAGTTAATGAGTGCAATGGTTTGAGTGGGCATAGCGATGTTTTATTTAAACATCTGCTTAAATCCAATGAAGGAGTTTTGGGAATTTTTTCCAAATAGGAGTCAGAATTGTTGTCTAATATAGGAAATAAGAAATGAAAGTAAATATGGAAATGTTTTCCAATGTTAACAACGTATAGTTTCTAAATATAGAAGTTGTGTGATAAACGGGATTTAAGAAATATATGGAAAACGGGAATAGGGAAATGGAATAAATTAATGATAAATTAATTAAAGGGGGTCAGTGTTGATTGATGATTTGCTCGGTAAGATTTCCATTTGGAAATACGGCCGTTGATTGTACACATGTTTTCCTTTGATAGTTAAATCACTGACTATCAAAGTTTTTGACCATTTCCGTTGTCAATACGGAGAGACCGGGATCAGATTCATTATATGAAAACCACTCTGTATGGGCATTAGCATTGTGAATCAAGTATGATGAAGATAATTGAAGACAGAGTTTGTGCAAGGGCTGTTCTGTTTACAGAATAGTTCTTTCGGTTTGTCCAGTCCCAGGACAACATGTGTGGACCAATGTCTGACAGAGTATATCTAATTGATCATGTAAGTTGATCGCTTCAAACATATCCACGTTTGGTGGCAGAGGAATTTGTTTCTCTTTGCTTTATACCCGTGGTATTTTTGTGGAAATCAATTTATGATTTGGCGGGTATGACGATGTGGAATTCAAAGTAAATGGAGGTGTGATCTATCAAAAGATATGTTATGACCTCAAGCCTCATCAACCAGGAAATGACAAAATCGAGCAGGCAGCATGGCTAAGTGGGTCGCCCCCATTAGGGTGTATTGTCACCATCTATATAATATTCATATTCGTTACTTCTTTTCGCTTCTGTATCTCCCGGGAACGGTTATGTTGCTAGCAACCATAGGTGAAAATATATTCGATACACTCAAGAGAAATGAGTGGTCGGTCATGTGTGGGCCGGGTTGCAAGACGTTCTTGTTGAACCCAGTGTATTCCTCTCTAGAGATACACTATCGGTAGGTGGTTCCATACCTTGTCGTTGTCAAAATTCAATCTCCAATAAATGCCTGCGATTTTGATTGTATACTATATATATGTGGAGCGTGAGATGCAAGCGTTCTGCTAGATTGTTAATTATTTGCGATTAGACATTATTATAATATCATAAAAGTATTGATTTTGAAAATGTTTTGGGTTTTCGTAAGGTAAAAACCATCCGTATTTATATGTGGATCAGTCTTACGATTATCTTTTCTTTTAAAAAGGATTTTTAAAAGTTAAAAAAATGTTTGGAGTTCACTCACACTAGTCCCATGACTGACCCAGAGTTTATTTTGTTTTCCCTAAACTCTTGGGTGCCCAAATTTGTACGGGCAGTCAAGTAGTCAGGATTTACAGATACACTAGATGGAGCTTGGAGCAGGAGGCTTCAACAGCATTTTATAGCTATTGTTTATTTCTGCTGTGATGCAAGTGTTGTTCTCTAATATACAAATACAGATTTGTGTTTCAACGTTATTTTGGATACTATATTTTATTCGTTCTGCTGTGAGATTCGTGTTACTCTGATGTGGTTGTGTTCTTCTTCTTCTTCTTCTATTCTTATAGTTCTACCTTATCTATTCTCACCCTCTAACTTCTTTCTATTATCTATCTGCTATTTTCGATGTCTGAATAGTCGACATTGGTATTTGTGTCGATTTTCTGGGTCGAAAATCCTTGGGTCGTTACAGTGGTATCAGAGCTAAAGGTTAAGTAATCACCTTGGCTCTGTGGCGCGACTCAGTAGAGATGGGGTAAGCAATACCCTAGATTGAGTTGAGTGTATATATACATGAGTGAACGTATTTGTAGATTTTATAAAAATTGTTTTATATTGTGGAGATTTATTGGTTGAGTTGTTTATGGATTCTGGTCGATCAATTTGATCCGCTGTATCGATAAGGGTTACTAAACAGTTGAGTACGATTAACCGACACAGTATATTTTGAAAAGCGGGTAAATGAGATAACTTTACCCAAATTATATTTTGATATAAAGAATGATTAATATTGGAAATATTATAGAAAATTGGATGTGTTGGTTATCATTATAATCAAATAAGATTATAAAAATAAAATGGTTATGTAAATAACCAATCAGAATTCAGATAAGTGTTATGAAATGAAGTAAATCTGAATTTAAATTAGAATTGAACTTAGAACTCTAGAAACTTAAACAAGTGTTGATAAATGGATTTGGATTAAGTATATGAGAATTTTAAAAATCCTGGGAAATTTTAAATTGTTTTACAAGCATTGTGAAGGATATTTTGAAATGTATTTCAAATAAAGGTGTTTAAATATGGTTTTGGAAAGTGATATAGTATTGAACTCACTTTGATAATTGGGAAATAATTCTGATTATGCTGGCCACATCATCAGCGTTCATTTTCGAGTTCTAAGTGACGGATTACTACCAAAGAGAATTTTTTTGAATTGTTTTGAGAGAAACAAGATTGTTTGAAATTCGAAAAGGGATATTTGGTTTTAGGAAAGCAAAGCTATTTAAAATTTCCAAGAATAGACTGTTTGAATTAAAAAAATTGAATTTAAATTTGTGAAAACAAATTGAAATTGGGTTAAAGCCAGTTAAGTGGAAGTTGTATTGAAATGGAGTAATACCAAATCGAATTAGAATTTGGTATATAATTGGACTCGCTGAGTAAATGGTTTGATTTTTGAAATAAAAATCAGAATTGTGATTGTGGGATGAAGATAACTGATTAGATGAATAAATAAGTTAATGAAATAGGTGAATGGAACTTAACGAAGTTAATTATAGTGGATTGATGAGTTAGGAGTTTGGAATCAAGAATGGAACTTTGGTTTGAAATGACATTTGGCCTGGATACGTGAATGATTTGGTTTGAGGACAAAATTGGAAATTGATTAGAATGATATTGGTATATGCAGAATTGGTGACAGATGGAAACGATATAATGATATGTCCGATAAAAGGTACATGTTTACTTTTGTTTGGGTTTGGTGATCTATGAGCTTGTTTGGCAAGCCGCTTGGCTATTTGATTTTCTTTTGGGTTGGAGAAGGCCTAGAGAGGCGAGTTGCAGTTGTACCGATCGAGCTGTATAAAGGAGGTGCTAGCGAATTTTTTCAGAAATTCCGGGTGTTAGGAAATTATCAGGATGTTTGAAAATATTCGTTAATAGAAATGGATTAATATTTTAATTGAAATAAATTAATTCAGTTGAAACTAAAATTAAAAAAGTAAAGAATAATTTTAAATCAGTTAATATGGTTGTTTTCTACCTTAGCAATTTCCAGGACGAAATTATTTTAAGGGGAAAAGAATGTAACGTCCCGTATTTTTACGATATAATAATTTATTTATTTAATCATTTAAATAGTGATTAGAGGTTTAAATGGTCGTTTAATTAAATAATATTGAATATTTAATTAATATAAATAATAGAATAATATATTTAATTCTGAAATAGTCAGAATTAGTAAAATTCGCAATATTATGTAAATTGGATTGTTTATAATATATAATTCAGTATAGAGTTGAATTATATTAATGAATTTATTATTTAAACGAAGTTTGAACGTATAATTTATATTATCATTAAAATCGAGCTCGAAATGGCGCGGCAGCTTGCAATTTGGCGATTCTAACTTTAAATGAATATACCGAGTCCGTTTTAAATCAGATTTCTGTGAAACAAGAAACGTTCGGAGCTCGTGAAGTATATTTTTCTAATGGAAGAGAAAAATTGGGATTTCGTCGTGTAGATTTTAATTTATGTTCAAATCAAATTTTAAAATAGTCACTATGGAATTCGTTTATAATTTATAACGATGTATAAATGGATTTTTAATACAAATTGAATATAGATTTAACCCGGATTTGAAATATTGAGTGGTAAACCCAGACCGGTATATTTTGAAGCGAGATAACATTCTGTGTGAATATACGATAATAATAAATTATTTATATTTAATTTAATTATTTTTAAATATATTTATATTTAAATGGATTATTTAGAGCTTTAAAAATATCCAGTTTTGCAAACGACCTCTGTTTTCGACGAAACTAATTTTTTTGGATCCAGAATATTAAATTATTATTAGATTCCAATTTTCATGATTTTTGGAGTCAGTGTGTGGCCGTACAGATTTTTAATGTGAAAAACAGTCGATAAGTTGACCTTTAAAAATACGTTGTGTGAGCAAACGGAGTCGGAATTCGAAGAAACAAGTTTCGTTGGGTCCATAATATCGAACTGAAGGTGTATGTCCATTTTTGTGATTTTTGGATATTGTGTGTGATCACACGGATTTTTAGAAGGCAAAAACAGATATAAAATGATAAAAATAAATATTAAAAAAATAGGTGAAGCTTCCATAACAAGCCACGTACACCCTATATAATACCCTTATTCTCCTAACGCAAAGTCATTTATTTCTCTGGTCAAAGAAATACTCCACCATGAATTTTTTCCGTCCAGTAAATTAGTTCAATTATATAAATCCAAATGAATTCATATAAATTCCTATAAATCCCGAATCATGTATATATGAAATCCTGTCATGTTTCTCTTCAATCCTATGTAGTTTTTACTGAGTCCGAACATAATTTCTGTCGAAGGCTTTTACCATAGGGAACCTAGGGTTTGGGTTCGAGCGTAATGGAAACTTCAATTCAAGAATTCGAGTTGAGTTTTGTGATGAAGGGTCGAAACCGCCCTTGCGTGAATCATTTGGGATGATTCGATCAGTATTTGTGTCGATCGTTTTTTTTGGGGTCACGACTTTGAGCTGAGTTCGACGCGAGGGAGGAAAGGGACACGAATTCTCCAGTGTGGGGTTAGCGAGGTGAAGTTTGGGAAGAGGTGATTGGCGACCGTCTCGAGTTGTGGTTTCGGGAAGGATCGAGGGAGAGTGAGGAGTTCGATGTATCGGCAATGGCAATGAAGAACTGGAGTGCGGGTTTAAGAAGAAGAAGGCAGATTTGTCGGGCCTCGGTATTCAAACGAGTTTGGGCTGTTGTGAGGAAAAGGTGAGGCCCGGTTCAAAAATATATTAGCTTAGTTTAATTTAGAATCCATTTAAATATTTGTATGAACTTAAAATGACAATAACTCGATCATACTTTATCAGAATTACACAAAACATTCCGTTGGGATCGTTTGGATGGCGGCTACGCAATGGAACTGACTGGGAGCGAATTTGAGCTCATTACAATTTATTGCAAAATAAAACGTCCGTCTGAATCAAAGATAGTTAATCGTTATTTAACGATGACCATCCAATGTGAGTAAATCTCACTAACTCTACCCAGTTATGTTTTTATAACGTATTTTTAGAACTGATAAATATTAGTTGATTGCTGTGTATTGACTGTTTGAATGAATTGCTAATCAATTGGTTGAAAATATAGATAACGATACATACATATATCATTAATTAAATATTGATTTTGTTTAACAGAATATTTTAGATTGAAATGAAATTTGATGTTAATTATATTGTTTAACATCTGTGGATGCAGGGAACAGGTTGGACGGATCCAACTGGATTCCTCAATATTTATAATACTGTTTTTCATATATTGTGATATATGATGTGCTATATAATCTATTATTGATTGCATGTGTTTGGATGATGATTGATCCTTTTGATTTGGTATTTAAATACCATACGAAATACTGGAATGTAAAACGGGAATTTTCAAAGTGTATATTTGAAAATAAAATATTTATATAAAATCAATGGATTTTATATAAAAATGAAATATTTATATAAAATAAATATAATTAGAAAAGGAATTATATATAAAATAAATAGAATTATTTTATAAATGGAATTTTATAAATGGAATATTTATATGAAATAAAGAGAATTATAAAAAGGAAATATTTGTAAAACAAATAAAATTGAAAAGGGAATATTTGTAAACATTTACAAATAGAATTGAAAAGGAAATATTTGGAATCATTTATAAATAGAATTATAAAGGGGATATTTATTCAGAAAATAAATAGGAGTTATAAAAGGGAGTATTGTATAAAATGAATAGAACTTTATAAAAGAAAATAAGTGGGAAATAAATATTAAATGGAAATCTGTTTTTAACAGATAAAAGAGAAAAGATTAATTTAAAGTAGAAATAAATAGAAATCTGTTTTAATAGATAGAATGGAGAAAATTAATTTATAAATAATATTTTATAAATTACGTAAAATATTTATCGTTTGATGAATGGAATATATAAGTCTGAACTTATATAAAGAAGTAGAAATCGATTTTGACACCGATATTTTAAAGAGAATGTGAACATAGCATTTATAAAAAGGATTATAGATGCAATTTAAGTGTTATAATAAAAAGGAGATTTCGTATGAATAAGTATATAAATAGAATTTGGAAATGGAATATTATTTTTAAATATGAAATCAAAACTGAATTGATATATAAATGAAATATTATTCACATTCGATGTGAATAATGGAATAAAATAGATATTTTATAAATTAAACATTTATAAGGAAAACTGGGTTATGAAATAGGACTTTAAATGGGGATTCGAATAAGAGTTAATAGGATTAGAGATAATTGATTAGAGTTAGTCAAACTAGAGTTAATCAATTAGAGTTAATCGAATATTAGTTATTCGAATAGAGATTATCGAATATAAATTATTCGAAGGAGGGATAATCGAATATAGTTTATTCGAAAGATAATAATTGAAAATAGTTTATTCGAAAAAGAGTTATCGAATAGAGATTATTCGAGAGAAAATTATACATTGGAATTCGACTATATCAAATGTAGGAAAGTACTATTTATTTTCCGGGTTTTAATCAAGGTTTATTTATTAATAAATTAGTTGTTTGTTTATTTATCCAAATTAAATAAAGTTATATTTAAGTTATTATATATATATCGGAAGTATGGGATTATAACACTATTATTATAATCAAATAAATTCTATAAAAAGGGTGGATTCGTAAATAGAATCCGAGAGTTACGTAAGGAAGTTTGTTGAAGATTTAAAATGTGAACTTTGTCTATTTCGAGGTTAGAAATGTGGTTCAGTTAAGGTATGAGAGGTAGATATACCCCAACTTGATTGACTTTGTTTTTAACTAAGGAATGGTTAAGGTTCGATAGTGAAGGTTGATTAAGTGAATTTAGTTAATGAGTGCAACGGTTTGAGTGGGCATAGCGATGTTTTATTTAAACATCTGCTTAAATCCAATGAAGGTGTTTTAGGAATGTTTTCCAAATAAAAGTCAGAAATGTTGTCTTATATAAGAAATATGAAATGAGAGTAAATATGGAAATGTTTTCCAATGTTAACAACGTATAGTTTCTAAATATAGAAGTTGTGTGATAAACGGGATTTAAGAAATATATGGAAAACGGGAATAGGGAAATGGAATAAGTTAATGATAAATTAATTAAAGGGGATCAGTGTTGATTGATGATTTGCTCGGTAAGATTTCCATTTGGAAATACGACCGTTGTTTGTACACATGTTTTCCTTTGATAGTTAAATCACCGACTATCAAAGTTTTTGACCATTTCCATTGTCAATACGGAGAGATCGGGATCGTATTCATTATCTGAAAACCACTCTGTATGGGCATTAGCGTTGCGAATCAAATATGATGAAGATAATTGAAGACGGAGTTTGTGCAAGGGCTGTTTAGTTTACAGAATAGTGCCTTCAATTTGTCCTGTCCCAGGACAACGTGTGTGGATGAATGTATGACAGAGTAAATCTAATGGATCACGTAAGTTGATCGCTTCAAACGTATCCATGTTTGGTGGCGGAGGAATTCGTTTCTCTTAGCTTTAAACCCGTAGTATTTTTGTGGAAATCAATTTATGATTTGGCAGGTATGATGATGTGGCATTCAAAGTAAATGGAGGTGTGATCTGTCAAAAGATACGTTATGACCTCAAGCCTCATCAACCGGGAAATGACAAAAATCGGGCAGGCAACATGGCTAAGTGGGTCGTCCCCATTAAGGTGTATTGTCACCATCTGGAGAATATTCATATTTGTTACTTCTTTTCGCTTCTGTATCTCCCGGGAATGGTTATGTTGCTAGCAACCGTAGGTGACAATATATTCGATACACTCAAGAAAAATGAGTGATCGGTCATGTGTGGACCAGGTTGCAAGACGTTCTTGTTGAACCCAGTGTATTCCTCTCTAGAGATACACTATCGGTAGGTGGTTCCATACCTTGTCATAGTCAGAATTCAATCTCCAATAAGCGCCTGCGATTTTGATTGTATACTATATATATGGAGCGTGAATGCAAGCGTTTGGCTAGATTGTTAATTATTTGTGATTAGACATTATTATAATATCAGAAAAGTATTGATTTTGAAAATGTTTTGGGTTATCGTAAGGTAAAAACCATCCGTATTTATGTGTGGATCAGTCTTACAATTATCTTTTCTTTTAAAAAGGATTTCTAAAAGTTAAACAAATGTTTGGAGCTCACTCACACCAGTCCCATGACTGACCCAGAGTTTATTTTGTTTTCCCTAAACTCTTGGGTGCCCAAATTTGTACGGGCAGTCAAGTAGTCAGGATTTACAAATACACTAGATGGAGCTTGGAGCAGGAGGCTTCAGCATCATTTTATAGCAATTGTTTATATCTGCTGTGATGTAAGTGTTGTACTCTAATATACACATACAGATTTGTGTTTCAAAGTTATTTTGGATACTATATTTTATTCGTTCTGCTGCGAGATTCGTGTTACTCTGATGTGGCTGTGTTCTTCTTCTTCTTCTTCTATTCTAATAGTTCTACCTTATCTATTCTCACCCTCTAACTTCTTTCTATTAGCTATCCGGTATTTTCGATGTCTGAATAGTCGACATTGGTATTTGTGTCGATTATCTGGGTCGAAAATCCCTGGGTCATTACAATTAAGACGTTTAGTTTCTCACTTATCGTACATATGTACCATGTAGTATATTCATGTTTTCGTAAAACGTTTTAATTTGTATGGCTTGTATCGTTTGTATTGTAAAACAATGTCTAATATATTTAATGATTGTTTTCTATCTTTTGTAAGTATTAGAATAGTTATAGATAATTAAATAGGCATGACTTTAGGTGGAGTCATGTATATTATATACTTTAGTATAGATCAAGTATTATAATCTTATTATATATAGATAAATATAGGTTATAGATTTAGGGGGAGTACATTTAGAAAAAAAATTGTTGATGACCAAGGGGGGGAAATTATAAAATAAGGATTAGTTAGGCTTAGTTTAAGGGGGAGTATATAGTATTCTTGAAGATAGAGGGAGTTTTAGAAGGACTAGATCAAAAAGTATCAACAGGTAATGCACATGTATGAATGTTTTATAAATCAAGGTTGTCATCATCAAAAAGGGGGAGATTGTTGGAGAATGGAGTTTTGATGACAACAACCTTATTTCAATTATCATTATTAATTGATTATAAAATATATACTAACATCTCTATCTAGAATATATATGTGTGTGTGTGTGCCTGCGTGCGTGCATGTGTGTGTGTAGGGTTTGTATACAAGACTTAAATACTGAAGACTATACGGTTTTATAGTTTCAAGAGATTTGGCATTCAGAAGAGATTCAAGACTCATGAGTAATCAAGTTATTAAGATATCAAGATTTCAAAAGTTCAAGAAAAATATAGTAATAGAGTCTAGTTTATATGTAAGACTCTGAATAACACTCCAGGTTCAAATTCTGATTTTCAAATTTCAAATTCTTTTTTCAAAATTCCAATTCTGATTTCAAGTTATTTTATCTTACCGATGATTTCAAACATATATGTTTAAAGTTTTATTATATATAAGTTTACATATAGTTATATATTTTTAAACCTTATAACTTTATAAATATGTTTATATATTATATTATTATGATTTCATATGATTTTACACTTTAGAATTTTTGTTTATATTACTAAGTTTTGATTCAAGAATTTTCAGAATAGTATATATGTTTAAACACTTGAAAAATAGTTTTTAAAAAAATAGGACAATATGTCGACATACAACTGTCACTTTTTTAATTTTCAAAGGAAGTGTCTTTTCACTATTTGTAACATTTCTGAAATGTTGCAACCATTGAAATGCTGAAAATAGGGGATGATTTCAAAAAAAATCATAATTCTTCTTCTCCATCTTCACTCCTTTTCATACCACCATTAAAATACATCTTTTTCTTGATATCTACAATTATACTTTATCGATTTCTACTCAAATTATATAAAACTTTGTATCTTCTCAATCTCTATCTAATACTATCAATTTGGAATTGTTATTGAAGAGTTTTACGGCTGTTGTAATCATTTGAGAATTGTTAGGGAAAGGGTGTGTTCCTTGCAACTCTGAAATCAAGGAAAGGGAGCGGTGTTAACCTTGTAGCCGTGAAATCAAGGGTGCTTGGAGTGATGTTAACCTTGTAGTCATGAAATCAAGGGGTTGTACTTGGATATTGATAATAATAAAACTCTACGCAATCCAGCGTTGCGTGATACTGGATGTAGGAGTAATCCGAACTAGTATAAAATCTGGTCTGTTCTTTCCTTTTATGCATTTTAGATTTGTTTATTTCTGTGTCTGTGTTTGTGATCTTCTCTGGTGTGTGTGATTCATATGGTAGATCATTTAAGTTTAAGATTTTCATAAATTCCTCATAAATACTATTCATCCCCCTTAGTGTTTGTTTTGCCTAAAGATCCACATTCCGCAATCCCTAACACTAATGTTATAGTGGGTACCGCTGAAGTAGGAATAAAGTAGCAAGATACGGATATTGCGAAGTCCGTCCTAACAATGGTAATCTCATTCTGTCGGGTTCGCAAATAAACCTTAGATTAGAAAATAAGTGACCACATTTGTGTGTCCCATGCTTGACGGTGTTTGTCGAGTGAATGCTAAAGAAAGAAATAAGAGATTTCACGTGATCACATGGAGAGGAACACCACAAGATAGCCCTTCATTGAGCAAAAGAACGATCTATCAGAGGAAAGGTCTATAGGTGGTATCATGAGGGTATTTTCTTGATTACTCTAGGCAATCTAAAGGGTCGACTGATGACTATGTAATTATGTGACAATAAAGGCACAATGTTCATGTCCCATGAAGGATTGTTGCCACATGATTATTGGGTCATCATTAGTTCAAATGGTTCAGTTTGGAAGGATATGAGTTATGTCTCTTTAGGCCCGACGATCTTTCACTATCTGAACGTTCGAAGGGGAGACATGCATCGCCATATGTTTTTATTAGATTGCTTGCTTATTGGCAATGTTATAAATCATATTAAGATATAACTTCCAGACTAGAAAGTGGTGGCATAGCAGAGCCAATCCGTGAACGAAAATACATAACACGTAGTAAATTCCCGATTGAATTCCCATGCAGCGTGGGTATTGAGGTACCCCGTTAGCGAGATTCAGATTATTTATGATAGGACAGATGATGTGCACACTCATGAGAAAAATGCAGCGTACTCGTATTAGTTGCATACGATGGCGATATCGTGATATGGCGACATCGTAGATCCCAACGATGTGATTACGAAATATGATAAGTGTATATTTAAGTCCTAGATGAGCCAAGGGTATATTTATATATAAATATATTCACATAAATACATACACATTATTTATTTGGTTAAATGAATTATGGAATTATGGATGTGGTATTTGCATAACAATCAAGATCGAATGACTTAAATAAAATGTAGTACAACATAAATGGTAGACAATTGGTATATAAAAATGTAGTGCATAATTTAGCAATCACTAGAATAATTGGTCTAATCTCCTCCTCAAAACAACCCATAGGGTAAATAGAATTCAAATGCTGGTAATTAGGGGTGGATTGGAGCAGCTAGAGACACTTGTTTGTATTTATATTTTAAACCATATCTCTCAACTTAAACCTTAATGTCATCGTATGGAAGCGATAAGATTGTTTTGTTTATAAAAGATAATAGGCTTGCCGCCTATATTATTTTTAACCTTTTAGAGTTTGTCACCTTTAGATCTTGTCAACCAAGTCGACAGCAAGGGACTGCTTCCTAAAATGTCTATAGAGAAGCTTTAAGGAGTAGCACCTATATTCCTTGCCATGTCGATAGTATCGATAAGGCTTATTTATAACTCGTTTTATAAAATCTTAGGGTTTATCGCCTCCATACTTGTCGTCGCTGCTTATGGTCATTAAGGATTGCTTTCAAACCTGTTTCTAAAGCTTTGAAGCTATCGCCTCATCAAACTTTGGCATCATCGAGAAGCTTATTTTCAAATTTTCTTTCAGACAAAAACTTAAGGTCGTCACCCCTATTCCTTATCATTTTGATTAGGTCGACAAGGCCTATTTATTAACTGTTTTCTAAAAATAATTAGGGTTATCACCTATAGGCTTGTCGCGCATGATTATATCGACAAGGTTCCTTTTAAATCTTGTTTTCAAAAACATTTTTAAATCCGTAGTGGATAGCCTATGTATGAAGTCTATTGGCTTTATCCATTGGCTTAATTACTTCGATTGTATCAACATCTAGATGGGGTTGATAAGAGTAGGTACGCCATGCTTGTCGAGCTTGTATTTTTGTATAGTTGTTAACCATTGTCTTGTATGCTATTACTTGCGGCTAGTATTTTGATATACGATTTGCATAGGTGCAGGAGGCAATAATGGGAGAGAATAAATCATGTAATATTGGGGGTACCAATTAGAATTGATTAACCAAGATTATTAGGAATACCAATGACGTTAATAATTATTTTTACATTGGGGATACTAATAGAAGGGATATTGGGGATACCAATACATTTTATTATTCAAGGTTACCAAATAAAACTTATTTTTGAGGTTCATAGTCATCGCATTGGTAAAACTATGGCATGTGTATGGTGATTGCCTACTGTAGTGGAGTTCCTAGTAATCCTAAAGATGAAACTTTTAGGTGGGTGCAGATAACTCCTATCTAATAAAATGTTATCTAATGAAGTTTTATTTTCATATATGATAGAATGGTTGTCGTCGAAATGGTTGGGATGTATGGGTTAGGATGGGTAACCTCAAATTGAACAAGTAGATCACTTGTTATTAAATTATATAACCGTTAAGAAAGCTAATCAAGAGAACAGGGGATGGGTAATCCATATCATGTTGCATTTTAGTATATTTTATTATTTTTTCTTTAACCATTGTGAGCGTAGGAGCATATTGATGGTTATTACATTGCATGATATTAGTGAGAGGGAAGCCCGTTCTACTAAGCGGCATAGTCTCACTCGATGTCTATTGGTTTCTAGGTACTTGTTATTATTCACATTAGTATGTTGGCTGACCCGACGTTTATGTTTCTCCTTTAAACTTTGGGTTATAGGTTGAGGGTTAATGTTTTTGTTTGAATAAGATTCCAGAAACGTGTTCATGAGGCAATTAATTATATAGAAGTTTCTTTCGGTTGTGTTTCTGTTTTTGGATGTATGTATGGCAGGGATGTTTATCACAAATATTTAGACTCCGATCAACCAATTACGCATCTTCATATGCTTCTCTTGTGATTACTTTTTGTAATAATTATATTTGATAGGAACTTGGGTTTTTCATGGCAATTTGTAATGGTAAGTTATTAATGAATGCATTTTGAAAAAAATTATATTCCTTAATTCTTTGATGTTATGATTCATTAGCATATCCCTTTTTTATCACTAGAAGATAATACTATCGATGATTGTGACACCTATAGCGCATAACATTGGGCCTTAAAGAATGGGGTGTTACATCCAGGTAATCTCATTTATAAAGTAGTAACATATGGAAAGTCACTGAAGATAAATTTGTACATAGTTTTCTGGTTGGGTTAAGGAAACGAAAAAATGTTAACCCAAGTGCGGTCACCAATTTATAATGTACAATCAGCATAGTAATTGGAAAATGTTAGTATCGTTATGTTATGAGAAGTAAAATGTATATAAATTTCCTAAGAATAATGGGATGAACACTTGTAGTTTGGGAAGAAAAAGTAATTTAGTGAAGAAAAAGGATTTCGGTATGGAGGAAATATTTGCAACATGTGGAAAGGAAGCACTTTTAGGAAAGAAAAGGCAGTAAAGGTTTGCTTTGAGCATTATCCTGTAGGTAGTTTTGGAAACGACTTTTTTTGAAGGAGTATAATTTTAAAAAAAATCATACAATTATGGTAAATAAAAATATTTGAATTTATCAAAAATATTTAAATATGTGATTTAAAAAGTAAATTAAATTTGATAAAAAAAGATTTGAAAGTTCACCCTGTAATTTTAAACGACACTAAAGATGATAAATTAAAGAATTATTAATTTGAAATACACAATTAACAATGAACTTGGGAAAACTTAATTTAATATTCAGAACTAATGGAAATAGAATACGCCATTGCATTCGTCTCGAAATTTTGGTCAAGACAGACACCTGGTGTAATAACCCGAAAATTCGAGCCAACTTAAAATTTTTATTTTGGCGATTTTGATGAATTTTGAATATTTAAAATGGATTATTTTAAATAATAACGATGAGAAATTTATTTTGAATAGAAATCAAACGGATATATTTATTTGAATCGTCTTTAGAATATAAATATTTTATTTTAATTATAAAAGGAATTGAAAATGGCGCGGTAGTTTGAAAATTCGATTTCAAAGTTCAAATGAACGTACAGGATTCAAAATAAATCGGATTTTAGCGAAACCAAAAATATTAAAATCTAATTGAGGATATCTTTCCAACGAATCCGAAAAATTGAAATTTCATAGCGTGAATAAAAAGATATGCTCAGTTGAAAATGGGGAATAGTCATTGTGGAATTCTGGCCCTTAAAAATAGCCATTTTGCAAACGACCTCGGTTTTCGACGAAACCACTTTTGTTGGATCTGGGACGTCAAGTTATTGCTAGATTCCAAAATTCAGAATTTTCTGAATCAATATGTGAGCTGGCGAAGTTAAACGTGTTTTAACAGTTTCAGTTAATTTCGATCGACTAGAAAACGACCATTTTTCAAACGGTCTCAGAATTCGATGAAATCAATTTTATTAGGACTGTATCGTCAATACGAAGCTAGAAAATATTTTTCGGGAATTTTTAGAGTCAGTATGTGGACCCGGTAATTTGAAATGTACATTTTGTTCAATATACATTGAATTATATTTTAATTTAAATCAAAACTGGTTGAAACAGCCGGACTGGCTTACGATACATATCCTATTGTGTTCGGAATAGGGGTAATTAGCTAGGGACGACAGTCGTTGGGTCTCGTTTGGTGGTCGAACGAAAAGCCAACTTTTAAAAAGAAGAAAATAATAAATAATAAAATAAAATATAAATTATTATATAGCCCCTCTATAATTTCTCTCTCCCTCTCCCATTGATTTCGGATCTAAATGAAAAAAAATGCGCTCTACAAATCAATGGCAGCCATCGCCATATTCAGGCACGCCGCCACCAACCGGAGCCCGCTTCGATGAACGCGCCGCCACCCGGGTTGGCCCCCACCTCATCGCGCAGCCCCCTCCCTCCTTCCCTCTACGACGTGAAAACCCTTCCCCCCAAATCACCTGAAAACCCCCACGCGCGCCTGCCGCCCACCTCCAACGCAGCAACCCGCCAGCGCCGCCATGACAGAGCTCCATCGCCGCCATCTCAACAACTCCGATCCCCCACCCCCTCATTTCAGTTGTAAGTTTTTATTTACTTTTTTTTTTATGATTTAATGTATTAGAAAAAAAGACATGATCTTTAATACGATAAAGAAGTAATTTTTTTTAAAGAAAGGTTTGATTTTTAATTTTTAAAGAAATGTTTGATTTTTATTTATATAGAAGCTTTGATTTTTATCTGTTTAAAAGCTATGATTTTTATTTATAAAAATACGGTTTTTATATATAATAATGCTTTATAAAGATTAAATATGGGGTTCAAGAGAGTAAAGATTAGATTTTTATTATCGAAAAGATTTGATTTTTTAATGTGAAGTAGCGTTATAAAAATACGACATTTCTATGAAAGATTTTGAAATAGAAATATAATTTTTACTATGAAGTTAGTGTGATAAAAATATAATTTTATTATGAATAGCAAGATAAAATAATATGATTTTTATATAATAGAGATAATAAAAATATGATTTGTATATAGTAGAGATTATAAAAATATGATTTTTATATTATAAAAGTGAATCAAAAATATAATTTTTATATAGTGAAAAGAAAATGTGATATTTATGATACATGTAGCGGTATTAAAATATAATTTTTATCTATACAGTAGCAGTATAAAAATGTGATTTTTATATATATGACAACAATATAAAAATGCGATTTTTATATATGTAGTTGATACGGTAGATGAAAGTGACAAAAGGCGAGCACGGCGAAGATTTCCTACATATGAAGAGTCGCGGTGTTTGATTGGCTTCTCAGTGAGAACTCCTCGCTTTTATTTTATTTTCTAGTTGAAATATATACTAGGATGCAGACGGTGCTTAGTAGCACCCGACACCCGTCGTCCACAGACCATGGACGACTTAGTTGATTTTGTGTGCTGCGAAAATTGATTGTAATGTGGAATGAATCAAAAGTATATTCATGTGTTGAAATAAATTATTTATAGTTAAGAATGTAATTTTTAACGTGAATGTGAATAAATAGATATTCCTTTACAAATCATAACGATTTGTTTATGTACCCCTATTTGACTGACATAGATTGAGACAATAAATTTTACACATCGCCTAACTGCACAAATAAAATATGTGTTTGATTGATTGAAACCCCACACGGGTGTTGGGATGATATTGACGTACACTAGTCCCAATTGTTTAGTTGTATGTCGACCAATGGGTTGACAGGCTGTTATAAGCGTTAAATATTTATATTTAATGCTTATGCAGTTGTGTGGTGCACTTTGGATGATGGTTGATTATTTATCATTGCTATTATATACATGTGTTGTATAGAATCCATATAAATAACATTATATGGAAATTGATTGGGCCTCATTCCAATTTGGAAAATAAGAAAATTCATGTGTTGAATAGAATATAAAATTCATGTGTTGAATAAAATAAAAATTCATGTGTTGAATAGAATAGAAAATTCATGTGTTGAATAGAATAAAAATTCATGTGTTGAATAGAATAGAAAATTCATGTGTTGAATAGAATAAAAATTCATGTATTGAATAAAATAAATATTCATGTGTTGAATAAAAATATAAATTCACGTGTTGAATAGAATATATATTCATGTGTTGAATAAAAATATGTATTCATGTGTTGAAGAAAATATTCATTTGTTGAATAGAATAACGAAGTTATTGAAATATATAAAGCCGGGTTGATTAGATATGCGCCATTTTGACGTGAACGATATTTATATCGATTTTATTCATTTTTATAATGAATATCAAAAAGGAAGTGATTTCAAAATATAACGTTTTGAAAATATTATCATTTATATATTGATGATATGGAATATTCAATTTTGATTAGAAATTGAGTATGAAGTTGGAATCATTTCGAAAACGAATTTAAAACGATTTATAAAATATGTTTTAAAAGGAAATCGATGAAATATAATATATATATATATCTTATATATAATGGTTTGAATAGAACACGCCACGCTGCGGCAGTTCGCGAATTTCGACCATTGACTTCGAATGGACGTTACGGGAGATCTGACCGTCGGATTCTCCTAAAACCAGAACCGTTGGGTTCGTATCAAAAAGAGCTTTCTAACGAATATTAGAGATTTGAAATCTAACAGTTGGATTTGGAATTATGTCCAAATCAAATTTGGAAAAGGTTGTTGTAAGTGCAGTTCGATGGCCGTTGATGAAAATTGACCGTACGGGCCTTGATAAAATTATTAAAAATAGTAATAATTTGTGTAAAATCATAAGAAATGATTTGGAAAGAATTGGGATGAAAATTTCCATATTTGAAAAGATAAAAATAGATTTTTATCGAAATGAACTAGTTTTGAACTAGAATTATAATCCCATTTATTTTTGAAATAAATAAAGTAGATTTGAAATGGTTTTGAAAATAACCAGAATCCCAATATATAAAGTGGAAATGGATTTGAATCGAAATTGTATTTGGAATATTTCGATGTTGGATTTCGTGATTATACAGATATTGTTATCGAAATTTGAAAGATATATTTATATCGTTATTTCCAATACGATATTTGTTGGTCGTAGAATTTGATATTGAATATAAGCCGATATATTTTCTATTCAGAGCCTTGTATTTAATATCAAATGTGATTTGGGTTTGTCGTGAATGGTGTCTTCATTAACACTATTCTTAAGCCCAGTTGAGAAAAAGATCAAATCTTTTTATTTAGATTTAATGAAGTATACCAAGTAAATGGTATTTAATTGGAATTGAATTTGAATTGATTTTTGGGTTTATCGTGAACGGTATTTTATATAACACTTGTTCTTTAACCCGGTAATAAATGGAATGTGATTTGGGTTGTCGTGAATGGTATCTTTAATAATACTGTTCTTAGACCCAACAGAGTTAAGAAAATCAGAAATTAACTGGAGATTAGTTAAGTTGAATGGTTTCCTGTGTATTGATCTGATGTTGGTTTTGGCCTTCGGGGTTAACACTTAGGGAATTATTCACTTGCTAATTTACGGTTAAAGGCTGATGGAATAAAATGTGATTTTGGGTTTATTGTGAACCGTGTTTTAAATGAAATTGGTTCTTTAACCCAGTTAAAGACGGGATATGATTTCCCAAGTTAAATAATCATTGATAGTGATTATTGGGAAGATTAAAATGAAGTGGAGTTTTAATGAATCTTTAATTAGATTGAAATGATCGAGAATGGAGTATCACCAGTTTTGCTCCAGGCGATAGTTAAATCTTTAATTAGATTTGAACGTGAAATGGTAATTGAATTTACCGATAATACCGTGGTGTTAGATATGAAGTATTACCTGTTTTACTTTATGGTATGAATAGGTTGGGATTGGGAAATTAAAACAAATGATTACTTCGGTAAGGTTCATTAATCCCGACTAGTTTGGATAAACCATAATTTGGTTTGAATTGATATTCAAAAGAAGATTAAAGAATAAATTTGAGGAATTTATCTTCGATTAAATTAATGGTAACCTCTCCCTAAGAATGTGAAATTTAGCAACTAACTGAAGATTAGTTGAGATGAATGGTTTCCTGGGTATTGATCTGATGTTAGTTTCGGCCTTCGGGGTAAATATTTGGGGAATTGTTCTCTCACTAATTTACGATTAGCGACTGATGAATTGGAATGAGGCGTATGTTGTGTTTGTGTACACTTGTTTATTATATATGCGAGTTATTCAGAAAGACCGGGTTTATCCCATTCTGAATAACTGATTCGACGATGTGTCGAGGATGAAGACGGTGGTCGAAGACCGGAGGTCTTCACATCGTTTGGATAATTACCGATGATCTTGATTGGGCTGTACACCCAAGAGGAGGGAATCAGTTGGTAATCGTCCACACGTACTTGGAGATCGATGGATATGCGAGGTACAAGGTGCCTCCGGTTTCGTTCAGACCCAGAACGGACTTGTAACTGGACTGTGTGTCTGACATTGGATATCATTCTGTGTGATTGATGGATATCGGTTCCATGGAGTGGTTTGCCTGTGTGGAATGCTAAGATGCAAATGATCAAGGCTTTTGTTAAAAAGCAGAGTCTTGTGGTTGATGATCAAAGCACGGCCTGTGTGGCATAGCTTTGTGTAGCGTTGATTCGCGAGCCTCACACCCCGGTTGTGAACCAGAAACGGGAGAGGACATCAGGAGGGCATGTGTTTCCTTCTAGCTAGGGTGGTGTCAGTGACCTACCAGCCCTGACATTTATATTATTTTCACCTGTGTGGTTGTTGGATTGCGAGGCGCCTCAGATATATCAGTGACTATGTGGAGCCAATGGAGTCATTTGGCTCATTGACGCCCCAAAGGGCGGGGAAACGCAGTGTTCAGGCATTATAATCCACATCAGTGGACCGGCCCTGACGATCCAAGGGGCAGTTGCGTCTATTCTTGAGGGGCGGGCTAGAGCATCTCAAATTCGGTAGAGGACGATCCCTTGCCTCGGTTCACAGATGGATATCCAACTTCCAATACGTGACTTTGCGGTTTTGATTGGAGCCGAGTATTGGCGACATGATATATGGTACCCATGTCGTCTATGATTGATACTTATGATTGAAATTATTTTGACACTATACACTTATAGTAATGAAAGATGAAATTTAGCGTATCAAGCATTCTTTGGCTATTATAAGGTAAAACCCTATCCTCCGTCTTGTGTTGCATTGTGTGATGGGACTTGGGTCTTATAATAGCTTCATTGTTCTTTATTTAGCATTGCACTGTTGTTTTATGCACTAGTATTCTTGGGAGGAAACCCGTTCCGTGTTATATGGCTTGGTCCCTTGATTTACCTAACTTTAAAATAAATATTTATAACCGTTTTAGTTCTCACACCAGTCACATGACTGACCTGGAGTTTATTGTTTTAACCTAAACTCTGGGTGCCCTTATTTTGACACGGGCAGCTAGTAGTTTTGGTTTTGCAGATTTATATTCACAGGATCCTGGTTTACGGCTGGAACGATACTCGGAAAGCTCTGTATCCGTGTATTACTTTCAATTGTGTTTTGTATTGTTTTTCCACTGCTATGTAATTTATTGTAATCTCTGATATTTCTCTGATGTATAATATTTATTCATACTCTGTATATTCTTGTATTCTGATTGTAACGTCCCGTATTTTTGGCAGCCAAATATTTTATTTAATTTATTATTTTAAATATTATATTTGGAATATAAATGGATTTTTATATTTAAGTCGTTATCAAAACGAAGTTTTAACGTTAATTTTATTTATAATATAAAACGAGCTCGAAATGGCGCGACAGTTCGTAATATTTGGTTTTGAACTTCAATTGAGAATATATGATCCGATATACGTCGGATTTCTGTGAAACGAGAAACGTTGGGACCATATTGGCGATAATTTTCATACGAAAGAGAAAAAAATCAGATTTCGTGTTATATATTATAAGTTATGTCTAAATCAAAATTTAAAATGATCGCTATGGAAATCGTTATTAAAATATAGGCCTTTAAAATAGCCGTTTTGCAAACGGTCTCGGTTTTCGACGAAATCAGTTTCATTAGGACCGTAACGTTAAATTATTGCACGGTGTTAAATGGCGTGGCAAACCGATGTCGTATGTGACCACGGCAGCCGTAAACGCCCGTTCAATTTCTATAGTGCGTAATTAATTTAATAAAGGAATATTTGAGTGTAACTTGAGCAGACGATCGAATTAAGCCACGAAACCAATTCCGTTGAGTTCGTATCGTCGATTATAGTCAGGATAGGTATATAGTTTGTTATTTTTGGAGACCGTGCAATTCGGTGTCCATAATGGCATTGCGGTGCACGTAAAAATAGCCTACCAGGGAAACAGTCTCAGAATACGACGAAACTGGTGCCGTTGGGTTCGTATTGAAGAATTATTATAGGATTGCAGTGTTTCAAGTTGATTTGATTTATCTGGTGATCGTGAAAAAATTAAACGCGTGTTTATTTCTGGATTTATAAAGGAATTTTTTTCATACGTCCTCGGAATTCGACGAAACTTGTCCCATTGGGTCCGGAATACCTTTTTACACGAAGACTAGTTTTTTTATCAGTAAACGAAAGTCGTTTGTGGTGGTTTCTGCGTGTTACTTCACGTTGAAGTTTTGTAAAATAATATTTTAATAAATACACCATCACTCAGCTATCCTACCCTGTATACATGCACCTGTCTTCCTTCCCAAAGTTTCACATCAACAGCTATGAAAAGAAATATACACTATGAAGTGAACACTCATACAATGGTACCGCCTACCCTTCTCTATGAAAAGAAATACATTGTAGAACCTGAGAAACCTACACTGTAACCTGTTGCTCACACTATACCTTTCCCCTTCAACATGAATTTTCTCCATCACATGGTCTCTTCACATCACGCAAGAAATATGAAATGAAAGCGCACATGCTACCTCCTTCTATTTCCAGTCTTGTAATTTCAACTTTCACCATAACTCTGCGTTGTATCCTCACCATCACCGGTCCTCTCCAACATAGATCTACCCAGTGTGATCACTAAAGAAAGTGACCCCTGCCTGTGTCTTCATCTCATAACGTCAGTTCGTAGGAAGCACAGCTACACCGTATTTAGTCTTGCCATGAAAAGGTAATACGCTGCAAACCTCACTAGCCCCTACTTAAAAGAAAATACACAAATACACATAGCATCAAAACGAACCTTGTATTGTAAAATCACACTGCTTTTCACACCACCGACATTTCACCTCAGCAAAACAATCTCACAGACCTATAGGAAGAAAAAATGGCACCCTACGTTTACTATTTGATGCAACAGCATCCTGATCTGCTCGCTGCTCGTGTACAAATACCTGAGCCCTCGTTTCATTTTCGGAACCAAAACAGCTCGTCATTTAAGAGAAGAAGAACCCAATATGCTTCATATAATATAAAACCTTTGATCAAATAAATCTCAAGCTCAAGGTTTTTTTTAGTAGACCATTAAACTTTTTAGCCACAAGGCGGCGAGGACGGCTTACTCTGATGATGTTCCGGTGAAGGGGAGATGGCGTAGCAATGGGACGCTCTAGTTGAACGTAGTGGGTTCAGAGAAGTTGCGTTGGCACTACAGGGTGGTCGAGTGGAAGAGGGTTCGGAGAACCGGCGGAATAGTGAGTGCAGGCGGGATGAAGAAAGTAATGAATTAGAGAGTTTACTTTCCGGTCCGCTGTTATTACATGGGGAGGTAGTGGCGTTGACGTTGGAGTGCCGTGTTTTCAGATCTAGGTGATGGCATGCGTGGGGAGTTACTGTGTTAGGTGGGAAAGAAAAATTAAGTGGGGAAGAAACGGCAGTAGGTCAATACAAACGTGGAGGAGAAGGCTTCAGAGAGCAGGATGTTAACGAAGAAGAAAGCAATATTTTTAGTGGACCGAAGGTTTTTACGGTAAGGCCCAGTTAAAACAATGTTTGTTTAGTTTTTAATTCCCAGTTATATTTGACAGTATCGAACCCTTTCTACTTTAGTCTAATTCGAATTTTGCATGTCTAGATTATTAATGTGACTAATATAATTTATATATATACCTAATTATGTTTGTACGTGCACTAATGGAGGGGTATTAAATGCTAATGAAAGGTTAGTGGGAAATTTATATAATCCAGTATTGACAGTTAATATATATGTCTAATGGGGTAGCATATCTAATTAACATATATATACATAGGATGGTTTATATTCTTGTCTAACCTGATAATTTGAATGTGTCTATCGAAGGTTATATTACATTAATTAAGACTAAGGAAAGTAAAATATATTATTTTGGTTTTAATAATATTATTTTAATAAGTGAATAAAGATTTATTTATAACCGTGTCATACGTATACAGCAGCGGATCAAACAAGGATCGTTTGAAATGTATCAAAGGGCGTAAGATTTTGGAATGAGAAAGGACAGAGTGAACAAAGCTGGAAGTTTGTAAACCAAACTGTTTTGTCATCAAATGGAAATCAAAGTGAGTTAAACTCACTCAGTTTTTCCCATTTATATTTTATATAAATTGGGTTTTTATTTTGTGTGCTCTAAATGCTGATGGTTGACTGGTTATTAGTTATATATTTAATTGTTGATTTAACTGATGAAATTAAACTGTTGTTAATTTCAGTGAAATACCAAATCGTTATTTTTAACGATTGGTTCCAATAAAGGTAACTCACCTTGGTTGGTCACGTTTATAAAATAAACGTGTTTAAACTGTTTGAATTGTTGAATTGCTTGTGGATTGGTTGCTGTTAATGGTCATTAGTTATTAAAATTGAATGATCTGGTTTGAGATAACCGTTTTGAATACAGGGAAGAACAGGTTGGAGGGACCCAACCGGATCCCTCAAATATATTATTTATTTCCATACTATTATATATGAACTGTCCTGTTTGGGTGATTAGTTTGATAATTGATCATTGATTGGAAATTCAACCTGTGTTTGGTTTTAACCCATGGGCGATATTGGTTGGGTAATCAGCAGTAAGTGGTCTGAGGATAACTGGTTTTGTTTATATTGATTCACCGTTAGGTGAATCAATAGAACTAAAGTATGAAATCTATTTATAACTGGATATAGATTTGAAATATCTTATTTTGATTAAAAGGTTTGTTTAAAAGAAATTTATAAATGGGGTTATAGTTAAAACCCGAATTTGTATAACAAGTTATAAAAGGAATTTAAGCAAATATGATAGCTAAATTTATATTGGCTTAATATTTGAATTAGGTTAAAAATGAAACTGAGATGAGCAGGGTGTAGATGAAACTAGAATGTATTTGAAACAAGGTTGTTAAAAGGCGTTGAGGGTTTATATCGAAAATTCCAATTTAACGTTGTTTAGAAATGGAATTTGTTCTGAGACTGGAATAGAATTTTGGTTTGATTACAGCCTATATTTATCTAAGGATATGAAAGTTGTTGATCAAGGTCTGAGAGGTAATTAAAATACCCCAACTTGAACGACATCAGGATTATCTGAAGATGATATTAGTTGGTAATCGTAAAAGAGGTTAGTGATAATTTATTATTTCCATCAGAGAGATAATAACGTGATGTTTAAATTTGGAGGATATATGAAGTAAAGGAAATTAGTAAGAAGGAAATGTAAGGTCGAACTTTTATTTTATACAAATAAATATTTGTTATTGTTTCAAGAATAGAACAAAAGATATTACGTAACGTTGATTACGAATTATAAGTGAATTTCCCAAAGAATAAGGTAACCAATGTTTTGGAAGGAGAATTAAGGGAAAATTGAATATGGTTATAAGTTACTTAGTATTAATATGAAATGGTTTTTGAGAACATTAGTATACTAAGTAAGAATTCAAATATCGTATTTTCGAATATTTAAAAGAGTTAGAAGCTTTAATTATACAGAAGTGAATCAGTTTATTTTATTTAAAAGGCCAAGTGATGCTGAATACTGAACCAGTGAACTCATTGGGTTGTCATGATTGAAACACTGTTTATTTTGATAGTTAAATCACCGACTATCAAATCTGCCCAATGTGATTGTTGGTACGGAAAGACCGGCATCAAATTTATATTCGAAAACCATTCCGACCAACAAATACGTGAAGATATCAGAAGATGATCGAGATGGAGCATTGAAGACCGTGGATTATTTTCATAAACGGAAGAACCACTAAAATTCTCTGCCTGGAAAGCATAGATAAGCTGTGATTCTGTTGTGGTTGGAATCGACGGGTTGCAAGGTCTTCTCGCTACTGATCCATGGGGTGATTCCTATATTGGATGCCGTAGGAGAGTACCTTCGGTTCATCCTGTTCCTGGATGACTTGTATGGACGAATGTGTGACAAAGTATTTCCGAAGGGATCACGTACGTTGATTTCTTCAAACGTGTTATAGTTGTCGGCTGAGAATTGCCGTTCTCTTAGCTTACTGCTAGAGTATTTTTGTGAACTTCAATTAGTGATATCTGACGGATCTGATGATGTGGCATTCAAAGTGAATGGTGATCAGATGTTTCAAAAATAAACTCTGACCTCAAGCCTCATCAACCGGGAAATGACAAAAATCGGGCAGGCAGCATGGCTATGTGGGTCGCTCGCATTAGGGTGTAGAATCACCTATCTAGAGAAATTCCTATTTGCTTCTTTAATCTATATTCAGTGCTATCCCTTATCGGGAAACGGTGGTTTGAGCCCAACCGTTGGTGATATACATTCGATACACTCAAGCAAAATGAGTAGTCGGTCATTTGAGGGCCGGGTTGCAAGACGTTCTTGTTAAACCCAGTGTATTCGCCTCTAGAGATACACTATCGGTAGGTGGTCCCATACCTTGTCAAGGTTGGAAATTCAATCTCCAATAAGCGCCCGCGGTTTTGATTGTATACTATGTATGTGGAGCGTGAGATGCAAGCGTTCACTAGATTGATATTTACGTGTATTTAGACATTATTATAATATCAGGAAAGATATTGATTTCAAAAACTGTTTTGGGTTATCGTAAGGTAAAAACCGTCCGTATTTATGTGTGGATTTGGTCTTACGATTATCCTTCTCTTTCGAAAAGATTTTAACTTTAAAATCAGGTTGTGTGACACCCATAAACTTAGTGTGTTTTTCCTCACTCTGGTTCACCAGACTGACCCGGTGTTTTGTAATTGCTCAGGTTAGCCCGGGGTGTACAGGTTCAGGTTATCAAATGTTGTGAAGTTCAGAAACGAGCTGGAGATGTTCATACGTGTGATATTATATAGCTACTATTCCGTTGTGTGTTGTATATGGGAACAAGTCATTATAACTGTCCCATTGTTTGTTGTACTCTGATGATTGTAAGTATTTTAAAGCCCTCAATAAAGATTTATTTCTGTATTATATTTTGTTCCGCTACGATGCGAGACTCTGTGTTGTGTTGTTTCTTCTTCTTCTTCTTCTCTAATATTTCTTTCTTTCTTATCTCACCCTCTAAATTCTTTCTAATAACGTTCCAGTGTTTTCGGTGTTTGGAAGGTCGGCATGAGTTACGGTAAAGGTATTTATGTCGATTTCCGGGGCCGAAAAACCCCTGGGTCGTTACAGTGGTATCAGAGCTATTGGTTTGGTAATAACCTTGGCTCTGTGTTGTAACTCGATAGAGATTGGGTTAGTAATACCCTAGATCGAGATTTGAGTGTATATATATGAGAGCGTAATTGTAAATTTTATATACAAATGTTTTGTATTGTGTTTGTTAATCAGTTCAAGTGTTGAAAAGCATAGAACTGGCAATGGATACAATATTGTTTTGAAAAGAGGGTAAATGAAATAATTTTATCCAAATTATATTTTTGTATAGAAAAGAAATAATTTTATCATATAGTAATGTATTTGATCGATTTGAATGTGATTCAAATCGGACTGAAAATTTGAGTTGAAAACTTAACTTGGTTAAGTGTAATTAAATTAAGAATGATATCGAAATTAAATAAATTGGAAATTTGATGAATAAATATAATCGAATAGAAATCAATCGGGTACAAATCGATTGATGTTCAAATATGAGAACCAAAGTAAAATATTAATATTGAATATGAATTCAATTGATTTGGCTGATTTGGTTGTGTATTGGTTGTTGATTGTGATTGTTTGTTAGTGGATGGAAATTTGTTTGAATGGGAATAATTCAAAATTTAATATAGCTAAATGAATTCCAAACTAAAGAATAAATTTCCGGTATACTTAAACTGGAATGAACTGAATATGAATTGGAATTTATGATTTATCCCTGTATGTGATAATGAATTGGTGCTATCTGGTTGATTTTGGAATTGGAATGTTATACTTGTTGAGTAGTGAAATATTATCTCAGAATTTCATATATCTTTTACTTATATATGAATTGAGTTAAGTACAGGTGCCAGATGGCTAGACAGATTGATATTGGTTGAGTAAATCACGTATAAGCTGAGCAAATATGCCCAATAGCGCTCGTAAAAGGTACGCCTATGGGAAAATATAAATTTTAGGGTTTTTGATTTTTGTTTTCCGACCATGATTGGTCGAGGGATACATATTATTTGTTCCTGTGATATCGCAGATGTCACTCCGTGCAGGGGAGACTCTGCCGAATTTTTCCGGGAATTCAGGGTGTTAGAAAATTTTTGACATTTTTGAAAATATTTATTTACGATAATGAATTGGTTTTTGATTTAAAATAAATAAGATTTAGAAATTAACGGGTTTGTAGCGTTCTTTCTTACCTTAGCAATTTCGAGGACGAAATTATTTTAAGGGGGGAAGAATGCAACATCCTGTATTTTTGGCAGCCAAATATTTTATTTTATTTATTATTTTAAATATTATATTTGGAATATAAATGGATTTTTATATTTAAGTCGTTATTAAAACGAAGTTTTAACGTTAATTTTATTTATAATATAAAACGAGCTCGAAATGGCGCGGCAGTTCGTAATATTTGGTTTTGAACTTCAATTGAGAATATATGATCCGATATACGTCGGATTTCTGTGAAACGAGAAACGTTGGAACCGTATTGGCGATAATTTTCATATGAAAGAGAAAAATTCAGATTTCGTGTTATATATTATAAGTTATGGCTAAATCAAAATTTAAAATGATCACTATGCAAATTGTTATTAAAATATAGGCCTTTAAAATAGCCGTTTTGCAAACGGTCTCGGTTTTTGACGAAATCAGTTTCATTAGGACCGTAACGTTAAATTATTGCACGGTGTTAAATGGCATGGCAAACCGATGTCGTGTGTGACCACGGCAGCCACAAATGCCCGTTCAATTTCTATAGCACGTAATTAATTTAATAAAGGAATATTTGAGTGTAACTTGAGCGGACTATCGAATTAAGCCACGAAACCAATTCCGTTGAGTTTGTATCGTCGATTATAGTCAGGATAGGTATATAGTTTGTTATTTTTGGAGACCGTGCAATTTGGTGTCCAGAATGGCATTGCGGTGCGCGTAAAAATAGCCTACCGGGGAAACAGTCTTAGAATACGACAAAACTGGTGCCGTTGGGTTCGTATTGAAGAGTTATTATAGGATTGCAGGGTTTCAAGTTGATTTGATTTATCTGGTGATCGTGAAAAAAATTAAACGCATGTTTATTTCTGGTTTTATAAAGGAATTTTTTTCATACGACCTCGGAATTCAACGAAACTTGTCCCATTGGGTCCGGAATACCTTTTTACACGAAGATTAGTTTTTTTATCAGTAAACGAAAGTCGTTTTTGGTGGTTTCTGCGTGTTACTTCGCGTTGAAGTTTTGTAAAATAATATTTTAATAAATACACCATCACTCAGCTATCCTACCCTGTATACATGCACCTGTCTTACTTCCCAAATTTTCACATCAACAGCTATGAAAAGAAATATACACTATGAAGTGAACACTCATACAATGGTACCGCCTGCCCTTCTCTATGAAAAGAAATACACTGTAGGACCTGAGAAACCTACACTGTAACCTGTTGCTCACACTATACCTTTCCCCTTCAACATGAATTTTCTCCATCACATGGTCTCTTCACATCACGTAAGAAATATGAATTGAAAGCGCACATGCTACCTCCTTCTATTTCCAGTCTTGTAATTTCAACTTTCACCATCACTCTGCGTTGTATCCTCACCATCACTGGTCCTCTCCAACATAGATCTACCCAGTGTGATCACTAAAGAAAGTGACCCCTGCCTGTGTCTTCATCTCATAACGTCAGTTCGTAGGAAGCACAACTACACCGTATTTAGTCTTGCCATGAAAAGGTAATACGCTGCAAACCTCACTAGCCCCTACTAAAAAGAAAATACACAAATACACATAACATCAAAACGAACCTTGTATTGTAAAATCACACTGCTCTTCACACCACCGACATTTCATCTCAGTAAAACAATCTCACAGACCTATAGGAAGAAAAAATGGCACCCTACGTTTACTATTTGATGCAACAACATCTTGATCTGCTCGCTGCTCGTGTTTAAATACCTGAGCCCTCGTTTCATTTCCGGAACCAAACATGCTCATCCTTTAAGAGAAGAAGAACCCAATATGCTTCATATAATATAAAACCTTTAATCAAATAAATCTCAAGCTCAAGGTTTTTTATTAAGTAGGCCATTAAACTTTTTGGCCACAACCGTGGCCACTAATACGAAGTCAATGCACTGTTCGAGCGGGTTTGCCACCTAAGAAGAGTGCCAAGTTTATCATGGCTTCCGGTGATTGACGAGCGCAGTGAGGCGGCGAGGACGGCTTACTCTGATGATACTCCGGTGAAGGGGAGAGGGCGTAGCAATGGGGCGCTCTAGTTGAACGTAGTGGGTTCAGATAAGTTGCGTTGGCACTACAGGGTGGTCGAGTGGAAGAGGGTTCGGAGAACCGGCGGAATAGTGAGTGCAGGCGGGATGAAGAAAGTAATGAATTAGAGAGTTTACTTTCTGGTCCGCTGTTATTACATGGGGAGGTAGTGGCATTGACGTTGGAGTGCCGTGTTTTCGGACCTAGGTGATGGCATGCGTGGGGAGTTACTGTGTTAAGTGGGAAAGAAAAATTAAGTGGGGAAGAAACGACAGTAGGCCAATACAAACGTGGAGGAGAAGGCTCCAGAAAATAGGATGTTAACGAAGAAGAAAGCAATATTTTTAGTGGACCGAAGGTTTTTAGGGTAAAGCCCAGTTAAAACAATGTTTGTTTAGTTTTTAATTCCCAATTGTATTTGACAGTATCGAACCATTTCTACATTAGTCTAATTCGAATTTTGCATGTCTAGGTTATTAATGTGACTAATATAATTTATATATATACCTAATTATGTTTATACGTGCACTAATGGAGGGGTATTAAATGCTAATGAAAGGTTAGTGGGCAATTTATATAATCCAGTATTGATGGTTTAATATATATGTCTAACAGGGTAGCATATCTAATTAACTTATATATACATAGGATGGTTTTATATTCTTGTCTAACCTGACAATTTGAATGTGTCTATCGAAGGTTATATTAACATTAATTAAGACTAAGGAAAGTAAAATATATTATTTTGGTTTTAATAATATTATTTTAATAAGTGAATAACGATTTATTTATAACCGTGTCATACGTATACAGCAGCGGATCAAACAAGGATCGTTCGAATTTTATCAAAGGGCGTAAGATTTTGGAATGAGAAAGGACAGAGTGAACAAAGCTGGAAGTTTGTAAACCAAACTGTTTCGTCGTCAAATGGAAATCAAAGTGAGTTAAAGTCACTCAGTTTTTCCCATTTATATTTTATATAAATTGGGTTTTTATTTTGTATGCTCTGAATGCTGATGGTTGACTGGTTACTAGTTATATATTTAATTGTTGATTTAACTGATGAAATTAAACCGTTGTTAATTTCAATGAAATACCAAATCGTTGTTTTTAACGATTGGTTCCAATAAAGGTAACTCACCTTGGTTGGTCATGTTTATAAAATAAACGTGTTTAAACTGTTTGAATTGTTGAATTGCTTGTGGATTGGTTGCTGTTAATGGTCATTAGTTATTAAAACTGAATGATCTGGTTTGAGATAACCGTTTTGAATGCAGGGAAGAACAGGTTGGAGGGACCCAACCAGATCCGTCAAATATATTATTTATTTTCATATTATTATATATGAACTGTCCTGTTTGGGTGATTAGTTTGATAATTGATTGGAAATTCAACCTGTGTTTGGTTTTAACCCATGGGCGATATTGGTTGGGTAATCAGTGGTAAGTGGCCTGAGGATAACCGGTTTTGTTCATATTGATTCTCCGTCAGGTGAATCAATAGAACTAAAGTAAGAAATCTATTTATAACTGGATATAGATTTGAAATATCTTATTTTGATTAAAAGGTTTGTTTAAAAGAAATTTATAAATGGGGTTATAGTTAAAACTCGAATTTGTATAACAAGTTATAAAAGGAATTTAAGTGAATATGATAGCTAAATTTATATTGGCTTAATATTTGAATTAGGTTAAAAAGGAAATTGAGATGAGGAGGGTTTAGATGAAACTAGAATGTATTTGAAACAAGGTTGTTAAAAGGCGATGAGGGTTTATATCGAAAATTCCAATTTAACGTTATTTAGAAATGGAATTTGTTCTGAGACTGAAATAGAATTTTGGTTTGATTACAGCCTATATTTATCTAAGGATATGAACGTTGTTGATCAAGGTCTGAGAGGTAATTAAAATACCCCAACTTGAAAGACATCAGGATTATCTGAAGATGATATTAGTTGGTAATCGTAAAAGAGGTTAGTGATAATTTATTATTTCCATCGGAGAAATAATAACGCGATGTTTAAATTTGGAGGATATACGAAGTAAAGGAGTAATAAGGAAATGTAAGGTTGAACTTTTATTTTATACAAATAAATATTTGTTATTGTTTCAAGAATAGAATAAAAGAAATTACGTAACGTTGATTACGAATTATAAGTGAATTTCCCAAAGAATAAGGTAACCAATGTTTTGGAATGAGAATTAAGGGAAAATTGAATATGGTTATAAGTAACTTAGTATAAATATGAAATGGTTTTTGAGAACATTAGTATACTAAGTAAGAATTCAAATATCATATTTTCGAATATTTAAAAGAGTTAGAAGCTTAAACAGAAGTGAATCAGTTTGTTTTATTTAAAAGGCCAAGTGATGCTAAATACTGAACCAGTGAACTCATTGGATTGTCATTATTGAAACACTATTTATTTTGATAGTTAAATCACCGACTATCAAATCAGCCCAATACGATTGTTGGTACGGAAAGACTGGGATCAAATTTATATTCGAAAACCATTCCGACCAACAAATACATGAAGATATCAGAAGATGATCTAGATGGAGCATTGAAGACCGTGGATTTTCATAAACGGAAGAACCACTAAAATTCTCTGCCTGGCAAGCAGAGATAAGTCATTCCGTCGTGGTTGGAATCGACGGGTTGCAAGGTCTTCTCGCAACTGATCCATGGGGTGATTCCTATATTGGATGCAGTAGGAGAGTACCTTTGGTTCATCCTGTTCCTGGATGACTTGTATGGACGAATGTCTGACAAAGTATTTCCGAAGGGATCATGTACGTTGATTTCTTCAAACGTGCTATAGTTGTCAGCTGAGAATTACCATTCTCTTAGCTTACTGCTAGAGTACTTTTGTGAACGTCAATTAGTGATATCTAACGGATCTAACGATGTGGCATTCAAAGTGAATGGTGATCAGATGTTTCAAAAATAAACTCTAACCTCAAGCCTCATCAACCGGGAAATGACAAAAATCGGGCAGGCAGCATGGCTATGTGGGTCGCTCCCATTAGGGTGTAGAATCACCTATCTAGAGAAATTCCTATTTGCTTCTTTAATCTATATTCAGTGCTGTCCCTTATCGAGAAACGGTGGTTTGAGCCCAACCGTTGGTGATATACATTCGATACACTCAAGCAAAATGAGTGGTCGGTCATGTGAGGGCCGGGTTGCAAGACGTTCTTGTTATACCCAGTGTATTCGCCTCTAGAGATACACTATCGCCAGGTGGTCCCATACCTTGTCAAGGTTGGAAATTCAATCTCCAATAAGCGCCCGCGGTTTTGATTGTATACTATGTATGTGGAGCGTGAGATGCAAGCGTTCCACTAGATTGATATTTACGTGTATTTAGACATTATTATAATATCAGGAAAGATATTGATTTCAAAAACTGTTTTGGGTTATCGTAAGGTAAAAACCGTCTGTATTTATGTGTGGATTTGGTCTTACGATTATCCTTCTCTTTCGAAAAGATTTTAACTTTAAAATCAGGTTGTGTGACACCCATAAACTTAGTGTGTTTTTCCTCACTCTGGTTCACCAGACTGACCCGGTGTTTTGTAAATGCTCGGGTTAGCCCGGGGTGTATAGGTTCAGGTTATTAAATGCTGTGAAGTTCAGAAACAAGCTGGAGATGTTCAGACGTGTGATATTATATAGCTACTATTCCGCTGTGTGTTGTATATGGGAACAGTCATTATAGCTGTCCCATTGTTTGATGTACTCTGATGATTGTAAGTATTTTAAAGCCCTCAGTAAAGATTTATTTCTATATTATATTTTGTTCCGCTACAATGCGAGACTCTGTGTTGCGTTGTTTCTTCTTCTTCTATTCTAATATTTCTTTCTTTCTTATCTCACCCTCTAAATTCTTTCTAATAGCGTTCTAGTTTTTCGGTATTTGAAAGGTTGGCATGAGTTACGGTAAAGGTATTTATGTCGATTTCCAGGGCTGAAAAACCCTTGGGTCGTTACACTGATGGTATTGTTGTAATAAGCAATGAAATGTTTTTCTGCTTGTATTCTGATATGTCATGTTCTCAAAACAATCAGGGGTTTCGAACGATCTTGGTCGGCTTAGCGACTGATTCGGATCGAGCGAATTTCCTTATCGTTTCACCTGGTTTGCATAAAACGGACTTCGTGTAAAGAAGTTATCAAGGTTTGAAGTTTGTATACGTGCAAGAAGAATATATATATATATATATATGGTCCAGAAATTCAAAATTAGGTCAGAAATTCAAAAAAAAAATCGATTTAAAATTCGAAATTTGGGGAGGCGGCAGATTTCATGCCCACTGGTGTTGACCCCTTCAAAGGGGAGTCGACCCCATCAAAGGGGGGTCGACCCCACCAAAGGGGTGATGACCCCTTCAAGGGGAGGCGGTCGACCCCATAAGTAGGGGTCGACCCTCCTGAGCAAATCTGGTCAAAATAATTCTTTTTGTATTTGGACACCTTTCTGAGCAAGATTCATTTATCCTAGGCTATATAAAGGACCTTAAATTTAGGTTTTTATTCATCTGAAAAATGGTGGCGACGGCAGAGCTTTGCTGCAACGAAAGTTAAATAGCCTATTCTTCTCAAAATTCAATTCAGCAAAGATTATACAAATTCAACGATGGCTACAACAAAAATCCAACGTGTTCTTCGCAGTAATTTGGATCCATTTTCTTAGATCTATTCACTGCGAGTTCATGTTATTTTTAGATATAAATATTTAATTGGTAATCATAAAATGTATATAAAAATTGGATATTGGATCTATGCCTAAACAAGTTCTGTTATGACATAATTATCAGATCTGCATTTATATGTTCATATCGTCACCATGTCAAATCTTGTCATAATATGCCTATTTAGTTTTTATGCCTATTTCTATCAGTTTATTATTTATTCGCTATTATGCATATTCTTGATTCTCTTCTCTCCCTCTTTTCCCTTTTATTTTTATATAGTCAGGCTACCTTTGAGCCTAAGCCTGACGCTGAAAAATGCGAACGTGCAAAATTGAGAACGATTGGGAAAGACATAATTTTGGGGCATAATTATTATTGGAAAATATGAATATAAATTTGGGCATAAAATTTGGAAATGAACGAATATGGATTTGAAGGCATATATCGTGTTGGATAATGTGAATATGAATTTAGGCATACGTTGGAAAATATGATTTGGGTGTAACTGGGAACAAATGTAAAATATGATTTAAAATAAATTGGAATATATGTAAAATATGATTTGGGCGTAAATTGGAATATATGCAAATATGAATTTGGGCATAACTTGTGCTGAAATATGTGAATATGGACTAGTGACATAAATTAGCAAATATATGAATACGGATTTGAGCATAATATATATATATATATATATATATCTTGATTTATGACTTGGGAAAAGGGGAATATTGTGCATAATGAAATATGAATTAAAAAGGGGCATGAAAATCTATATTTGGAATAGGGAAATTTATTAATATGAATATGCCTAAAATAGCGGAACCGTAGTACCGCTTAGACACGAGGTTAGATTGCACTTGTGGTATAAGTCTGCCCAGAACCGCCCGACATATCCAGCGACTACAAGTGGTTAATCTAATGTGAGGGGTCTAATGCATAACAGTGCCATGACACGAGGTTAAGTCTAAACTTGTGGTTTAAGTCCGCCCGGAGCCGCCCGACATATCCATCATCCACAAGCGGTTGACTTAATGTGAGAGGTATGGGGCATTAACACATATGAACAAAAAATATAAGATGTTTAGGCTTGTCCTAGGGACAAGTGGAAATTATAACTTAGGTTGTAATAAATGAAAAAGGGAATAGACTAACTTATGTAAGGGGACAAGCTGTACTTAATTGCAAATTAAGTTATTTACAAGAACAAGAATCTGAAATCTGTGGATGAGGACAACATAAGTTATATTTATGGAAATGAAAATTATTAGTAGACCGTAGTTAGGAGAACTAAGTTAATAAGTAGAGAATGATAAGATGGAATAATTATTAAATGAGAAAGAATGAGGAAAACTTGTAAAATGAAATAAGTTGTATTTAACCATAAATGGTAAGTGACATGTTAATTAGGAAACATGTGAATTGAGATATACTTAATAACATATTAAGTAGAACATGTTATTGTAATGATGTAGCCAAGCAAGAATACTAATGATGTAACGACCCAGGATTTTCGGCCTCGGAAATCGACACAAACACCTATACCGTAACTCATGCCGACCTTCCAAACACCGAAAACAGTGGATACGCATATAGACAGAAATGAGAGGGTGAGATAAGAAAGAAAAAAAATATTAGAATAGAAGAAGAATAAACAACACAAAGTCTCACATCACAATGGAACAAAATATAATTCAGAAATAAATCCTTATTTGAGAGCTTTTGAAATTACTTATAATATCATAGTACATCAACATCTCTGGACAGTTATAATAATTTGTCCTCATATACACAGAAGAATAAATACTAGATATCATATGTCTGAACATCTCCAGCTCGTCTCTGGACTTCTCAGTATCTGATAACCTGAACCTGTACACCCTGGCTAACCCGAGCGTTTACAAAACACCGGGTCAGTCTGGTGAACTAGAGTGAGAAAAAAACTCACATAGTATTAAGGTATCACACAACTTGATTTTAAAGTTAAAATCCTTTCGAAAGAAAAAATAATAATCGTAAGACCAAATCCACACATAAATACGGACGGTTTTTACCTTACGATAATCCAAAACAGTTTTCGAAATCAATATCTTTTTTGATATTATAATAGTGTCTAAATACAAGTAAATATCAATATAGCGGAACGCTTGCATCTCACGCTCCACATATAGTATATAATCAAAAACCGCGGGCGCTTATTGAAGATTGAATTCCAACCATGACAAGGTATGGGACCACCTGCTGATAGTGTATCTCTAAAGGCGAATACACTGGGTTCAACAAGAACGTCTTGCAACCCGACCCATACATGACCGACCACTCATTTTGCTTGAGTGTATCGAATGTATATCACCAATGGTTGGGCTCAAACCACCATTTCCCGAAAAGGGACAGCATCGAAATAGATCAAAGAAGCAAATGGAATTTCTCTAGATAGGTGATTATACACCCTAATGGGAGTGACCCACATAGCCATGCTGCCTGCCCTATTTCTGTCATTTCCTGGTTGATTAGGCTTGAGGCTAGAATTCCCTTTTTGGAATATCTGGTCACCATTCACTTTGAATGCCACATCATCAGATCCGTCAAGTCACTAATTGACGTCCACAAATATACTCTGGGTATAAAAGAAGTGCCCCTCTTTGCCACCACTTGGTATATTTGTAAAAATCAACGTACGTGGTTTCAGGAAATACTCTGTCAGACATTCATCCATACAAGTCATCTAGGAATAGGATGAACCGAAGGTACTCTCCTACTGCATCCAATATAGGAATCACCCCATGGATCAGTAGCGAGAAGTCCTTGCAATCCGTAGATTCCAACCATGACAGAATCACAGTGTATCTCGGGCCGCTAAGCCAGAGATTATAAGTAGTCCTTCCGCTTATGAAGATCCACAGTCTTCAATGCTCCATCTTGACCGTCTTCTGATATCTTTACGTATTTGTTGGCCGGGATGGTTTTCGAACCTAAGTTCGATCACGGTCTTTCCTTACCAACAATCGTATGGGTCAGATTTGATAGTCAGTGATTTAACTATCAAAATAAACATTGTTTCAATCATGACAATCCAATGAGTTCACTGGTTCAGTATTCAGCACCACTTGGCCTTTTAATTAAAATTAATTAAACTTGAATATTCAAATATAGGGGAAAACATTTCACATATCATCTTAATATAGTGATATTCGCAAAACCATTTTATTTCAATATTTTGAAAGGATATATTTTATGACGATACCCAATACTCAATTTGACTATCGTTGGCAAAACATTTACTATAACATCTCGTTAGTTAAAACTAAGAAATCAGTTCAACTTACCCTTCGACGTTACGCCAATTCTTTTGTTTTCATCACTTGGAAAAGTATCAAATCCTTATTCTTATAGAATAAACCATTCTATATCTCATCGCCCAGCCTCCTTTTAATTCCATTACTAGGGAAAATATCATCTCATATTATTTCCGTTACTTTGGAAATCTTAACATACATTCTTGGCATTACCAACTTGTATTACCCTTGGATAGTCTCGAAGTCAATCAAGTTGGGGTATTTTAATTACCTCTCAGACCTTGAACAACAACGTTCTTATCTTAAGATAAATACGAGTTGTAACTCAAGAACCGATGTTTAATCTTACATCAAACACCTCCCACTAGTTAAAATATCTTTATAGTTCTCCTTATCTTTTGGAAACTTCTCTTATTAAATATAATTAATATCGCTTAATTCGTTAATCAAATAATTGCTTACTAAATGTTATTTTTATTACTCTCAACTTATTCAAATAACTTTGTTTTATAATTGGATTGTTATTACAAATCCCATTTTCAACTTCGTTTTCCAAACTCAAATCAAATCCCTTTTACCAACCTCATTTTTCTTTAGGGAAAATCCCTTTTCCACTCTATTGGTTTACCTTAATTCCATTATTAAGTATTTCTTATTTAAAAATGACGTTTAAACTCCTATTCTATTTATAAACCTTGTTTATAAATTCGGGTTTGATATAAACTCCCTTTATATCCCCATCTCCTTTACTTATTACAAACGTTAAATAACATTTCCATTTAACCTATCGTATTTGTTTAGAACCCTTTATTTCTTTATAAAACCCGAGTTCAAATATAATCTTGTTCAAACTTCTTTCCAAAACTCACTTGGTCAATACAAACCACAACTATTTCTTTAGCCTATTCTAGTCAATTCCTCTTTTAAATTAATTAAAGTATAATTAATTTTTTATTTAACTGTTCAATTGACGCGATTAACCAAGTACTTAACCACTAGGTTATTACTTGCTCATTTGTTTATAATTCTTATCAACATAAGAAATTGTTTTATAAAACAATTTCATAATTACTTATAAACTTTACTAAATAATAATTAATATTTATTTCCTTTTAAACATTTTTCAGACTTATTTTAATCAAAAATATATTTATAACTTCATTTTTTTTGATTCACTGTCGATAAAATCCATATCGATTTATTTATAGGCCTTGTGATGCCAATTACCCAACTCATACCATCCATTGGTTAACATCAGAATAAATGTTGAAATATGGTTCAACAATAATCAATCCTTTCTTTTTATTCGACTGATAATTTCTATAACGATCAACAACCAATTAACAGATCATTCAAACAATTTCAAACACATTTATAAACGTGACCAATCAAGGGAAATTACTTTATTTGGGTCAAATCATAACGATTGGTGTTTTACTTAAATTAAACGACCGTTTAATTTTATTTATTGAGTCAACAATAAATATATATATATAACCAACAAACGGTCAACCATTAACAATAAAAACACGCAAAATAAAAACCCAATTTCTATAAAATATAAATGGGGAGAGCTGAGTGAGTTTTACTCACCTTGATTAAATTCATCAATAAATAGTTCATTTTTTTATTTAGTTAAATTAAACTGACATTTAATTCGACTAAAATTTCCAGTTGTTCCTGATCTGGGCTAGACCTGCTCCATCTTGAAGTTCCCGTCTCTACGGTCCCAACGAGACTAACCACGCTTGAATCTGATAACGTATGTACGAAATATCACATAAACAAATTTATAAACTAATTAAATTAAAAACATAGATTTCCTTTTAAATTGGAGATGGGCTTTTACCTTCTGTTTTGGGCCACAGCCCCAACCTATTACCCCTCTTCAAAACTTTGTCACCGTAACCCTCATCTTTCATTTGTTCAGCCGCCTCCCCAAATCTTTCTCAAATGGCCAAATTAAAAAACCTAATCCCCTTTCAACCTTCAGCCGCAAATCCTAGTTTGATGGCGTCGCACCCTTCCTCTTATTCCCCATCCTGATCCCATCTGCTACAACTTCGACAACCACCTCATCCAGACCCACGAACAGCGAGCCAGACCGAAATTCCTTCGTATTAAGCTAAGTTTTTCACTCAATTTTAGTATTATTTGTTTGTGAATTTTTCTGGTTTCTTTTTCTCTTTCTTTTCAAATGGGATTTTTCTTATTTGCTGTATTGGTTTGTTCGGTTTTGGGATGAATGAAACACATATGCGCAATTCGTATTTATAGTGCGATTGGGTTTAGATAGGGATCATGTCCATCCGTAGCTTGATGTAGGTAATTCAGCTACCACTTTCATAGGCTATTGGTCTTTCTTCTTACTGCAAATTTTGATTTTGGTGATGGTAGTTGATGTGGCGTGATACTTTAGCAATGGATTTTAAATGAATTTTGTATTGTGTTTCAGTACTGTGTGGTATAAATTGTTATTTCAATCCAGATTCAAATATGTAGGTTAGATTTTCGTATTTTAGTATAGGATTTTTAGCACTTGTCGATCTGTTCGAAATGGATTCTGATCGAACTTGGATAGGCTATGTCTATTTAACTTAAATAAGAGATTTCAAAACTGAAACATAGATTTTATTTCCATTTTAAATATATGTAAATAGTGAATTTTGTATCAGAAATTTACTATTTATACATGTGAGTTTACTATTCGATAAAGATTTTGTGTATACCTATATATATATATATATATATATATTAGTTTCTTTCTATTTCCCTTAATTCATTTCACTGTTCTTGGAAGAACAAGACATGCCTGAGGGTTCCACTTACAAACACAAAGTGTTTAAATCTTTCAAAATAACATTTTCATATATATATATATATATATATATATATATATATTCAAAATCTACCAGCTAGTTCATACCTGGTATTGATTGATTTTTTGTGAGCCATAACTATATGTCATCTATACAGTATGGCCTCTTCATCAGCTCAAAATGCATATAAACACAGACTTGTAAAAACATACCAACTTATGTATTTTAAAATCAGTTCGCACACTTACTGACATACATTTTTACACCAGGTTCTTCTTTCGGTTAAATACACCGAGCTTACTAACACACACAGGCCAGTTTTACAACAATACAAATACACTATCAAATAATTTACATTGTTACCATTTTTTTATACTGATAGGTTTTCCTGTTTTCTTTCTTCTCTTTTTTTCCCGCAGGTCGAAACCTGATGGGAACAACTCGGATCCACTGGTTTGGAAAAACATGAAGAAGTTGATTTACCATGTTAATTCCTTCCTTTGTGTTGTGTATTCGAGACTTGTATTGTACAAGATATAAACTGGAACTTTGTATATAATATCATGTATATTTTTTTCTCCTTTCTTTGTGTTGTGTACAAACAAAAATATGAATACATTTTGTTTCTATTGTGTTGGTCAATTCTTTTCCCAGTTTATATTCATTTCAAATTTTCTACTTTCCTTATATAGCCGCTTGGTTTGTTGTATAAATAAAACGTATGTAGTACCCACGCTTTAGGCGTGTTATTCAAAAATATCATATAATATCGAGACTATATACATACATTAAATATGAACAACTAAGTTTAACGAAAATAAATTTATATCATCGTAATAACAGTTTCGATTTCAAATAGTATACAATTAAAATTCTAGTTTTAAATAAATATTCCATTTATATAAAAATCCTTTAATATAAATAAATAAATCGTTATAAATTAAAAACGATTCCATAACGACTATTTAGAATTTTGAACTGAACGTAACTTGAAATCTATAAGCTGAAACCTCGATTTTTCTCTTTTATTAGAAAAATATGATCAAATTGATTCAAACGTTTCTCATTTCACAAAAATCCGACTTATATCGGATTTTGTATATTCAGTTAAAGTTCAAATTGAAAATTTCGAACTACCGCGACGTTTCGCGCCCGTTTTAATTAATATAAATATATATATATATATTCGAGCTCTATTTTAATTAAATAAATTCGATTAAAAATCCCTTATATTTCAAATATAAACAAAATTTAAATATTTAAATGGCCGAAAAATCTGGGACGTTACAAATGAGATTGTGGATTACAGACCTTGGCCACAATCTAGAGAATAACATGTTGTAGGCTTATTAATAAGCTTAAATGGGTTAAATTTTATAACCAAAATTAATAAGCAAGAGGAACTAGGTAACTTGATTAAGAGATCAATATGAATGGGAATAACCAAGTTAAATGGAAACTTGATGTGGTAAGGCAAGCGCGAAAAAGAATGATTAGACATAGGGTCTAACAACATATTAAAGTGAGACGCTTGGACCAGTCTGCACGTTTAAGGGTGAATAACACAACAGGGCAGATCATCGTGGTGTTATAAGGAACGAGGGGGAGCGCACATTCATTTGATTGTTCTGATGGCTCCAAAGGACTGGTAGGGAAAGCACACAACTTCCAGAGGTACGTAAGGTGCTCCTAGTAGTCCTCTGTGTGGTGGCAGTTGTTTTAGACTGTGCTCACAGATGTTGGGTCTACGCGTAACTACTACGTGGGTGGGCCTTGACTGCAGAAGTAGCTATGCAGTCAGAATGCTGTGACGCGGTGACACCAGGGTGATTCGGCGGTTGCCTCAATGTGGAGGCAAAGGGTCACGACCAACAAGGATAGTAAATCATCGAGTACCCGACATCGGCAGCCAGTAGGATGTGGAAAGACTAGCGCTAAAACCAATAGACCATTCACCCTTCACTATTGGGGTACGGTGGTTGAGGGAAGACGCCAAATGGATGTTTAGATTGTTTTCTTTAGGGGCAGTCGTTTAGCTCTTGTAGTCTTTACTAGTTGAGGGAGAGGCCTAGGTGGGTCCATAGCCACCATGAAAACAGACCCTAGGAATATCTATAGAGGCTCTTAAAGACGGGCCTATACAGATATGGAAAAGCTCCCGACCGAGTTCCGTGTTTCTGGTATCGTCCTGCCATGGAACTCGGTGCGCATTAGAGAACTGTGATTGAGGCATCGAGCTACAATTACAGTACATACGTGGGACAGTCAAGATACATGCATGACTGCTCTGGGTGATGTATCGCAGATTTGAGGGCATTACTCCGGAATGAAATCTGATTCAATCGATGGTGGCAGTCCGTACGCTTACGTAGCATAATAATGACAGATATATGCGAAACTTAACATTGTTATATAGAGATCCATACGTCACTCCAGTGTAGGATGAGGTACTGCGTACTCTTTTATGGTACTACGAGGGAGACTGTGTGACTGGGGTACCATGAGGTGTACCTCAGTATTAAGGGGTAGCTATATATATACCATATTGGGTTAATCCACTGGGAAGTAAATGAGTATGACGTGTGTATAAACATTGAGTGTTGTTAACCCAAACAACCTAACAATCAAGAAAATGCAATGGAACGGTATTTGTAGGGATCATTCTATTTCTGAGATACTAGTATTGGTGCGGTGCAGGGAAATGTATTTAAGAAGTTCAATATATTCTTTTCAAACTTATCTTGCTAAGTTCACACTTGTTATTATTTTTGTTATCTTGTTCTTCCAGTTTTTATGTACCTGCCATGATACTTTTATTTATTTATATTTAAAAGTAACTGGACTCGCCTGACTTTACGTCTGACCTTTTTTGTTTCCTCTTCTCTCTCTTCCGTTTATTCCCTAGGTTCTCAGGGTGGGCGTGCTTAGAGTTGATTTGGATTCTTTTAGCTTAGCTTGGATTTTGGATATTGATGTATCGCTTTGACTCCTTGTCAACTCTCTTATGGTTTCACACGAGAAATATGGTTTTATGCTTTTGTACTCTGATATTTTTGGCAAGACAGACTATTAATGTAATTGGTTATCTCAACTTATGACGTAAACTCGGTATTTAGGACCATGATGTTTTGATTTAAATAATTTTTTTAATTCCGCTGCTATTTTATATGTCTATCTTGTGATATTATGTTCTTATTTACCTATAGTGCTTCACGAAACTTAATGTATTTTATATAGAGTGACATTAACAAACGTGGGGTGTCACATTTGGTATCAGAGCATATGGTTATAGGATCGGATAAAATATTTTGAAAATGGTTTTCAAAAAGGTCTCAAAAACAAAGTATTTTAAAATAAAAAGTCTGATTTTGAAAATCATATTTCCCAAAGCCATAAATATCTTCTCGATTCTCTGCTTGATTCCTTTTCCTTTTTGTTAGGGGAACCGTTTCTTCCCGAAAGGGTATCCCCATTTCGGAATGGTTTCGTAGGAATGTTAAAATTACGGTACATGTTAAAGGGAAATGGAGTGCCCAATCTCCATCTGTAGCCGCAGTAGTTTCACCTACGGCTTATTTTCTTTTAAGCCTCGTAAGGATTTCCATGCGATGGAGGCAGCTTTCAAGAGACTTGTTAGCATGATGCACAAGGATGGTAAAAAGGAGAATAAGGGAATTGGGGCTAAGGAGCATAACCCAAAGATGAAAGAAAATGGTGGCTTAAGAAGGGAATACTGATGAAAGAAGAAAAGAGGAAATACCATAATTATGGAATGGTGGGTCATCTGAAAAAGGGTTGCAGAAAGAGGAAAGGCATTTTTTACCACTTTGGTAAGGCGGGACATCTTATTAAGGAGTGCCCAACGAGATAAGGACAAGGCCAGAGGGCAGGAACTTCTAGAGGTCAAGCCAATGTTCTCATAGCTAGTGGACAAGATAGGGGTAGGAAACTTTCTGTCGAAGGTTTGATTTCTATTTCAGATCATCCTGTTCGGATTCTTTTTCTGGTGCTTCGCATTCTTTTATATATGATCCTTTAGTTGAGTCTCTGCACCTAGATACTAGTATGGTTTTGGATCCTGTTATTGTTTCAAACCCCATTGAAGGTACGAATCATTTATCGATGATTTGTTGGGGTTTTGAGAATCTCTATGTTAGGCGTCGAGTTTGATTGCGACACATATGTTCTTGATTTCATAAGAAACAGTTTGATTCTAGGGATAGAGTGGTTAACCATATATAGGGCTATTCTAGATTGTGAGAGGAGGGTCGTTAGACTTCTGACTTGCATGGAAAGACTCTCGAGATTTCTTATGACCCCAAAAGGGTCTGTCATGCTTAGTCTCCTAGAATCTCTTGATATATCTATCAGTGATTTGCGATCTGTAACAATAGTTGTGAGTATCCTGATGTTTTGATGAGGTTCGGGGTTTACCCCCAAGGCATGAGATTGGTTTCCGCATATATTTGGTGGACAATGCAAAACTAGTTGCATTGCATGTGCGACATCTGACTCCTAAAAAAAGAGGGAACTCTGTAAGCAAGTAGGGGAGATACTTGAGAAGAGGTTTGATAGGTGAACCATATCGGGATGGGAAACCTATTGAAGACAATCCTTGAGGAAGCCCATCATTCTAAGATGACTATTCATCCAAGAGGCGATAAAATGTATAAAGTTCGAGGTAGTGGAGCCAAACTTGCGAGAGGAAGTGAAAATAGAGAAGGAAGCAACAATTGGACGAGTTCCAACTTGCATACTTGGATCGGAGGTTAAGAAATTGTGCAACAAAGAAGTGAAGCTAGTAAAAGTGCAATGGGGAAAGGACCGCGAGGATGCTAATTGGGAGGCTGGAGATAAGATTCGCGCTTTATATCCTTTCCTTTTCGAGAATATGTTCTTAACTTATTTTTCCAAGCTACGAATTAACAATTGTATGCATCATTTGAATATCTCTTATCGATCAAGTCTTTAGGTAGAAAATTAATGAATATAAACATGTGTTTGAGACATGTTATGTTTGATGGATGTAAGTGTTTACTAGTGTTTGCTCGTGGATGCATATACACACACAATAGGCACTAAATCGGCTCAATCACTTACATATCGCATATGGATGTGTGTGCATTTTAAATTTTTATGCATGAAAATGGGTGTATCGTTACACTAATGTTGCATTTGGATGGATGATTGTGCACATATAGAACTTACATGTATTAGGATGATTTGCATACATTTTGGATGCATGGCACAAACATACATTGCATTAAGGAGGTTAACTAAATCAGTAGACCGCCTGATCTTTCGCACTAGTTTACGGACATATACACACACAATTGCATATGTTCATAAAAGCATTAGAAATTCCTTTAAGGACAATGGATGCCTGTGATTGCTAGACAAGTGTATGATTGTTGGATGCTAGGAATACGTTCTTCTTAACTTAGGGATTACGGGGATGAAATCCTTTGAGTAGGGGAGAATGTAACACCTCGTAATTTTAAACGACACTAAAGATGATAAATTAAAGAATAATTAATTTGAAATACGCTGTTAACAATGAATTAGGGAAATTTTAATTTAATATTCAGAATTAGGGGAAACGGACTACGCCATTGTGTCCATCTCGAAATTCTGGTCAAGATAGACACCTGGTTTGCATAAAACGGACAACGTATGAAGAAGTTATCAAGGTTTGAAGTTTGTATACGTGCAAGAAGAATATATATATATAGGGTCCAGAAATTCAAAATTAGGTCCAGAAACTAAAAAAAAATTTAGTTCAAAATTCAAAATTTGGGGAGGCAGCAGATTTCCTGCCCATGGGCGTCGACCCCTTCAAAGGGAGATCGACCCCTTCAAAGGGGCGACGACCCCACCAAAGGGGGGTCGACCCTGGGATCGACTCCAAAAGGCGGGGGGTCGACCCCCCGAGCAGATCTGGGCGAAATACTTTGTTTTGTATCTGGACACCTTTCTGAGCAAGATACATTGATCTTAGGCTATATAAAAGACCCTAAACCTTGGTTTTTATTCATCTGAAAAATGGTGGCGACGGCGGAGCTCTGCTGCAATGAAAGTTAAATAGCCTATTCTTCTCCAAAACCAATTTAGCAAAGATTATACAAATTCAACGATGGTTACAACAAGAAATCCAACGTGTTCTTCGCAGTAATTTGGATCCATTTTGTTAGATCTATTCACTGTGAGTTCATGTTATTTTTAGATCTAAATATTTAATTGGTAATAATAAAATGCATATAAAAATTGGATATTGGATCTATGCCTAAACAAGTTCTGTTATGACATAATTATCAGATCTGTCTTTATATGTTCATATCGTCACCATGTCAAATCTTATCATAATATGCCTATTTAGTTTTTATGCCTATTTCTATCAGTTTATTATTGATTCGCTATTATGCCTATTCTTAGTTCTCTTCTCTCCCTCTTTTCCCTTTTATTTTTATATAGCCAGGCTACCTTCGAGTCTAGGCCTAATGCTGAAAAATGCGAACATGCGAAATTGGGAATGATCGGGAAAGACATAATTTTGGGGGATAATTGGTATTGGAAAATATGAATATAAATTTGGGCATAAAATTTGGAAATGCACGAATATGGATTTGGAGGCATATATCGTGTTGGACAATGTGAATATGAATTTAGGCATACGTTGGAAAATATGATTTGGCATAAATTGGAGCATATGTAAAATATGATTTTGCGGGCTTAACTTGGAACATATGTAAAATATGATTTGATATAAATTGGAACATATGTAAAATATGATGTGGGCGTAAATTGGAATATATACGAATACGAATTTGGGCATAACTTGTACAGAAATACGTGAATATGGACTAGGGACATAAATTAGCAAATATGTGAATATAGATTTGGGCATAATATATATATATATCTTGATTTATGACTTGGGAAAAGGGGCATATTGTGTGTAATGAAATATGAATTAAAAAGGGGCACGAAAATCTATATTTGGAATAGGGAAATTTATTAATATGAATATGCCTAAAATATCGGAGCCGCAGTAATGCTTAGACATGTGGTTAGATTGCACTTGTGGTATAAGTCCGCTCGGAGCCGCCCGACATATCCAGTGACCACAAGTGGTTAATCTAATGTGAGGGTTCTAATGCATAACATCACCATGATACGAGGTTAAATCTAAACTGTTGGTTTAAGTCTTCCCGGAGCCGCCCGGCATATCCAGCATCCACAAGTGGTTGACTTAATGTGAGAGATTTGGGGCATTAACATGTATGAACAGAAAATATAAGATGTTTAGGCTTTTCCTAGGGATAAGTGGAAATTATAACTTAGGTTATAATAGATGAAAAAGGGAATAGACTAACTTATGTAAGGGGATAAGCTGTACTTAATTGTAAATTAAGTCATTCATAAAAACAAGAATCTGAAATCTACGGATGAGGACAACATAAGTTATATTTATGGAAAGGAAACTTATTAGTAAACCTTAGTTAAGAGAACTAAGTTAATAAGTAGACAATGATAAGATGGAATTATGATTAAATGAGAAAGAATGAGGAAAATATGTAAAATGACATAAGTTGTTATTAAACATAAATGACAAGTGACATGTCAATTAGGAAACATGTGAATTGAGACATACTTAATAACATATTAAGTAGAACATGTTATTGTAATGATGTAGCCAAGCAAGAATACGAATGAGATTGTGGATTACAGACCTTGGGCCACAATCTAGATAATAACATGTTGTGGGCTTATTAACGAGCTTAAATGGGTTAATTTTTATAACCAAAATTAATAAGCAAGAGGAACTTGGTAACTTGACTAAGAGTTCAATATTAATGGGAATAACCAAGTTAAATAGAAACCTGACGAGGTAAGACAAGCGCGTAAAAGAATGATTAGACATAGGGTCTAACAACATATTAAAAAGAGGCGCTTGGACCAGTCCGCACGTTTGAGGGTGAATAACCCAACGGGGTAGATCATCATGGTGTTATAAGGCACGAGGGGGAGCGCACATTCATTTGATTGTTCTAATGGCTCCAAAGGACTGGAAGGGGAAGCACACGGCTTCCTGAGGTACGTAAGGTGCTCCTAGTAGTCCGCTGTGTGGTGGCAGATGTTTTAGGCTGTGCTCGCAGAGGTTGGGTTTGCGCGTAACTACTACGTGGCTGGGCCTTGACTGCAGAAGTGGTTATGCAGACAGAATGTTGTGACGCGGTGACACCAGGGTGTTTCGGTAGTTGCCTCAATGTGGAGGCGAAGGGTCACGACCAACAAGGATAATTAATAGTCAGATACCCGTCATCGGCAGCCAGTAGGATGCGGAAAGACTAGAGCTAAAACCAATCAACCTTCACTATTGGGGTACGTTGGTTGGGGGAAGATGCCAAATGGATGTTTAGATTGTTTTCTTTAGGGGCAGTCATTTAGCTCTTGTAGTCTTTACTAGTTGAGGGAGGGGCCTGGTGGGGCCATAGCCACCGTGAAAACAAACCCTAGGAATACCTGTAGGGGCTCTTAAAGACGGGCCTGTACAGATATGGAAAAGCTCCCGACCGAGTTCCGTGTTTCTTGTATCGTCCTTCCATGGAACTCGGTGCACATTAGAGGACGTGCGATTGAGGCATCGAGCTACAATTACAGTACATACGTGGGACAATCTAGATACATGCATGACTGCTCTGGGTGATGTATCGTAGACTTGAGTGCATTACTCCGGAATGAAATCTGATTCGATTGATGGTGGCAATCTGTACTCTTACGTAGCATAATAATGACAGATATATGTGGAACGTAACATTGTTATATAGAGATCCGTACGTCACTCTGGCGTAGGATGAGGGACTACGTACTTTTCTGTGGTACTACGAGGGAGACTGTGCGACTGGGGTACTATGGGGTGTATCTCAGTATTAAGGGGTAGCTACATATATACGATAATAGGTTAATCCACTGGGAAGTAAATGGGTATGACGTGTGTATAAGCGTTGAGTGCTGTTAACCCAAGCGACCTAACAATCAAGAAAATGTAATGGAACATTATTTGTTGGGACCATTCTGTTTCTGAGATCCTAGTATTGGTGCGGTGTAGGGAAATGTATTTAAGAAGCGCAATATATTCTATTCAAACTTATCTTGCTCAGTTCACACTTGTTATTGTTATTGTTATCTTGTTTTTCCAGTTTTTATATACCTGCCATGATACTTTTATTTTTTTATATTTAAAAGTAACTGGACTCGCATGACTTTATGTCTGACCCTTTTTGTTTCCTCTTCTCTCTCTTCTGTTCCCCCTCCTCCCTCCCCCCCCCCCCGGTTCTCAAGGTGGGAGTGCTTAGAGTTGATTTGGATTCTTTTAGCTTAGCTTGGATTTTGGATATTGATGTGCCGCTTTGACTCCTTGTCAACTCTCTTATGGCTTCGCATGGGAAATATGGTTTTATGCTTTTGTACTCTGATATTTTTGGCAAGACGGAATATTAATGTAATTGGTTATTTCAACTTATGATGTAAACTCAGTATTTGGGACCATGATGTTTTGATTTAAATAAAAAATTTAATTCCACTACTATTTTACATGTTTGTCTTGTGATATTATGTTCTTATTTACCTATAACGCTTCACGAAACTTAAAGCATTCTATATAGAGTGACATTAACGAACGTGGGATGTCACAATATTCGTGCGGCTGACATAATAAGTAGAAGGAAAAAGTGAACCGTCAAAAGGGAATTCTGATTGCTTTATTCTTTTGAATTTTTTTTTATAGAAATTTGGAATGAGGTAAATGATTTATAAAAGAAGGTTTAGAATAGTGAAGTTAAATCGTAAGTGACTACGCTAATTTTGTAAGAATAACAATTAATTTTTTGTTATTAGGTTCGGATTTGATATACTTTGTTCCTTTGGATTGAAAAAAATAGTAATATACAATTCTATAAATCAACTAAGTAATAAGTAAATATGTTTTCTTAAAGTAACTATAAATATAAATGTAGCGAAAGAGGTGTATAAAATATAGAAACACCTATTTTGTAGGGGTGTTACAGTTATAGTAACCGTCAGTATTATCACCAACCCTAACCTTAACCGTTGTTGATGGTTGTAAATCCTAGTAACTTTCACTACAACCTTATATATATTATTTAGGATAAATTCATATAGCTGTTATATTATTTTATAAATGTATTTATATGTATACATAATGACCATGCACATATATATTATTAGTTCATAAAGGGACATATTATTAATATACAAGCTATTTCTTTGGCTTAAATCACCAATTTTAATATTTGAATGTTAAGTATTGTATGAAACAATCACCTATGGCTGGTAACCATGATATTATATTTTTTCAACTGCTACCATAACTGTTATGGTTATAGATGGTAACCGTGCAAATGGTTGGAGCGGTTGACGGTTCAACCGTAATAGCCCTAGTATTTTGTAATGTCTATTTTAACAAAAAATAAAATGGAAACTTCTTGTTCTTTCATACAAGATATAAATCCTCTTTTAAAAGATTCGTAAAAAGTTAGCATTAATATTTTTTCTTGAAAAAAAAGAAGTTCCGATGCATTAAAGTACATGATTCTTAAATGTAATAAATAATGCAATAGTTGATAAATTATAGTAGAGGCAACCTAAGAAAACTAAAAAGAAAGGATAAACAAAGAGAAACACATGTTTTCCTTTATTGTGTGCATTAAGTTGTGGGAGTTTTGGAAGCCTCCTTTTGATGATAAATTGAGACTTTGCAATATTTGGTGGTTGGAAAAATAAAAAAGGTAAAGAAAAGGTTAATAAGAAGATAGTTAGCCTTATTTACTCCTTTTTTTTTTTTGCATATAATTGGAAAATTTTGAGATGCATTTTGAAATCTTAAAAGAACATTTCGTAAAGAAATGGTTTAGTAAAAGTAAATAAGTGTTTATAAATAAAAAATAAATAAAGAGTTGTATTAAATATCGAAACTGAAGTATAAGTTGGAAAGGGTTGAAATATCCAACATTTTTGAATTTAAACTGTAAAGATAATTTTTTGGGATATTTTACTTTGAAAAAATATGGCTTTAAATTTTTAAAGAGAACAATTAAATGTCAAACAAAGTTTTTAAATGCGGAGTGGATTAGAATTAGTGGCTAGCTAAAGTGGGAGAAAGGAATAAAGCTATAAAGGAGATCGTGGTGATTGCTTTTGGGATTGTAATAGGAGATCCCCAAAGTGTAAAAGACACCAGATAAAGCCTAGAAATGTTATCTTGATATATGCGTAACTCATAAAATGAATATTAAATTGTACGTTTACAAGTTTTGGAATACGCCTTGTAAAAGGATTATGAATAAAGGCAATGTCAAGGTTTGGAGGTACCAGGGATGAGTATTCGATCGGTTCGATTGATTTTGAGGTAAAAAATTCGAACTAAGTTGAAACCAAAAATTTTCAAAACCGAACAGAAATAATTTTATGTTAGCTCGATCAATAGTCGATTTATCCGAATCTGAAGGATATATTATTATTAAAATGATTAATTCACTCAAAATAAAATATAAATTTATGTTTGGAGAAATTTTATTTAGTAAATTTTACTTTTATAATAATATTTGACTTATTCTAACAAATGTCTTTGTATTTTATTACTAAACCAATTATTTAAATTACCATGATACCATAAAATTAGTAAATAAATCAAAAATTAAGTTAATTCGGTTAAACCGATAACCAAAATAAATTATTTCACAAAGTGATTTAGTTACAAAACCAAACTGATTGAGATAAACTAGTTCGGTTGGTTAAGTTTGTTCTAACAAAATATTGTTGTCTTTCAAAGGGGGAAATATTGTCTTTCAAGTCTAGTTGTTATTTTAATTATGAAGACCATAGAAGGATACTTATTAGGAGGTTCAAGGATTGTAGTTAATGACATTGTATTTTCCTTCAAGTATTGTACCACCCTAAATTTTAATAAACAACAATTAAATAGAAAAGAGTGTGAAAACAAATATTAGTTAAAATAATATTTAGAATTGGATAAAAAGGATTTCACTGTTGCGTCCATTACAAATTTCTAGTTCAGACAAACTTTTAGTTTGCATTAAACAGACGAAAAATAAACAAGTTATGATCAGTAAAGTTTAAAATTCAAAAAATTAAATAAATAATCAAACTTAATCAATGGAGTAATGGATGAACCAACCCATAATTGGGTCGACCCCTATGTCAACCCAAGACTTATGTGGGTCGACCCCTGTGTCGACCCCACACAGAGGGTGGGTCGACCCATATGAGTGCCAAGCGCAATTTTTGCCTGGCACATTGTCAAATCTTCAGTATATTCTTGGAGATTTCTTTGTTGATGTGTTTTTAAGGGCTAAGATTGAAAACTTAAAATCCTAAGGCTTAAATTTTCCTTCTACACCTATAAATTGACAGGTACTCCTCACTTTTCCCCCACACTTCTTCTTCTTCATTCTCTCAGCCTCCACTCCACTATGTTTTGAAATAAAATAAAGTTGGGGATTAAGTCGGAATACTGTGTAATTGTAGATCTGAATGATTCTTATTCTTCTTCAAGGCATTTTCTGGATTAGAAATCTTTTCTCTGTGATTTTTTGATATAATTTTTAGATTAACAAATTTTACAGGAAAGATTTGATAGTAAAATAGTCTGAATCTATAAGTCTTATATTTATAGTGGTTATAAGTTTACTTTCTGCAAGTTGTTGCAATCTATTTACTATCTATTGTTTTTTCCTTTTTAATTGTTTATTTATAAGCAATTCTTCCTTTTTATCCCCTTCTCTGTTATTATTTTACCTACAGTCCTGCAATGCCTTATTTTATTTATTTTGTTCATTTCTGGTTCTAGGCCTTACGAGTAGCCTAGACCAATTCTCCTTCTTTTTATTTATTTTTGCACTGAGCCTAGACCTTTACCGTTTAAACTGCATTTAAATTTTGGATAATATTGAAATTATACTAAAAAGAAGATTTTGGGCATGTTGGAAATTAATGAATATTATATTCAAATTATAGTCTGCAAATTAGCTTAAATTCTGTTTGAAGAATGTTCAAACATATGAATTGGAATAAGTTATACTTAATTAGATATTAAGTAATATGTAACTTAAGAACATGTAATTGGAATGAATTGCACCTAACTGGACATTTAGGAACATGTAATTAAAAGAATGTAAACTGAAATAGATTGGACTTAATTGGATATTAAGTGACATAGGAAAGGGTTGTATGAAAAGATTACATTTATCTAGAAATGTTAATTACAACATAAGAATATAACATGTGGTTATATTGGGTTAATTAATAAACTTAAATGTGTTAAGTTAAAATTATGAGAATAATAAGCTAAGACAAAGAGGGGTCCGTTCCAGTTGGGGATATAAGGGGCTCGTGGAAATTGAAGTTATAAATTGGGTGCTAAGTCTAAGGGTGACTTGTGTCAATTGCATTTTTGTTCAGGAACATGTATCAGTAAGTATCCCTTTGTTATCACGGAGTCTCGGACTAGGTAGAGTTCAGGGCACGTTTTACTGAACTGGATAGTAAGTGGTTCAAACGAAGTGGGTACAGTCGTGTCCCCGCGGAACAATGAGCGTGCAGCGTTACAATTTGGGAAGATAAGACGCTATAACGCTTATGATTAATGCGGTGTCTTTTTAGTTGATAGTCTTAGGATTGATAACCCCGAATTCCATAACTAGTACATGTTATTCACATTTGGGTAAAGAAGCCAATTAATGGGTAGAAATTAGGTAAAGCCTAATTATGATATTTTGGTAGTTGGTGCAGCAAATATTTGATATGAATGAGAAGCATGTCGTATTTTGTGTTTATCTTTTTTGTTGTTTCATTTATGCTTTTATGTCCTTTAGAACTATTCTTCTGTCTAATGTTTCCTTGTAACACCCCGCAATTTTTCTAAATAGTATATAAGTAATAGTGCATATATATTAATGTTGAAATTAATAATACGCATGCAATTAATTACGTGCATATGAATATATGCATACTTAAGAATAAATTTATAAATGGAAGGCTATATTGTTTTTGCATACAATAATTAAAACATACATATGCATGAAAATTTTTAGAAAGAAAAGAGTGCATAACTTAATATGCAAGCAATAAAGAAAGAATTGATGTGTAAATGCACGCAGTAATGTTTAAAATGAGGAACATTATGCAATAAAAACAATAAATGCATGCAAGGGAGAAAGATTAATATGCTAACGCAATTAATTGTAGGAGAGAAGATGTGTATGACAAATAAGAATATTAATGCAAGATAAAAAGGGAAAAGTTAAATAAGAATGCATGCAGATAAATAAATAGAAGAAAGAAAGCAAATATAAAACTGCATGAAGGAAAGAGGTTACTATATCATTCGTTAAAAATAGTATAATATAGTGTACTAATTAGAAAAGCAAGAAAAAAGCATTAAATGAATTAATTAGCATACAATTCGAATTGTATAAATAATATAATGACACATGGATATAAATGTAAAGGAAGAATGCATTAATGGAAAATGAGCAATCACAATGCAGTGTGAAAAGGGTTAATTCTAGAGTGTTCTCTTTTAAGTGAGGTGGTTGGTTCAGATAGGTTTTAGATTAAATCCAAAGGGCCTAGTTCCTCTGACACACCTATAAATAGATGGCTAGGTTTCCTTTCACTCTAATAATTTTAGAGGAGACGCCAAAACTCTGCTACATCTTTTTCCTCAAGCAACCACTCTCATATTTCTTAGATCTAATCAATCCAAACATTTTCTTAAAATAAAATTTAGATCTAGGATTCTTCCGCTTCAAAATGAGAGAAAAGAATTTAGATCTGCAATATAGATGCCTAGATCTACGCTGCGCGAGAGGTGAGTATTGAATCTGACCTATTTTTGAGTTCTTCTTCCCTTTTTCTTCCTCTTTTCCCTTTCTTTTTGGGTTTAATTTATAGATCCATGGTTCTTTAGGTCTTAAATTCAATTAAGGAAACCATGGAGGAATGGGTCTGATCAGATTCAAGATTTTGGAAAGCTTTAGGTGAGTGGGTTTTAATTATCCTTTGTGAATAATAGTATGTTTATCGTTTGATCATTCCCCATGAATATTCATAATGAATGTATTGGAAAAGTTAATTGATGTGATGGATAATTGTGCTAAAAAGAAAAATTATGTTCAATCAGTTAGCATGTTACGATATACATGGATATTATTATAAAGATTTATTTTGTGGACATGACAATTGGAATAAATGAGATCTTTGGGTAAATAAGACATTATTTGAGAACTATCTCTTTATTCTAAAAGAGGTTAATTACATGTACGAAGGCATGCAAAGTATATTGGAATTTGGGCATAATTTATAATGAAATTTTGGGAACATAACATGTATTGTGGTTGGAAACTTTAATTTTGGGACATAATTTATGATTGGGAATTTTGGGGTAATTGGCGCATAACTAGAGGTCTTAATTTAAGATATTAGTGAAAATATGTGAGAATTGAATTGGAACAACTAGACATGTTTAGATGATGAAAAAAAGGAAAAAACAAGAGAAAAAAAGAATTTGGGAAGATTAAGACTTGTTGGGTTGATATTACCTTAAGATAAAATAAAATATGTGTTAGACAGAACATGCGAAAAATGTTAGGCATAATATGTAAGAAAAGAATGCAGTAAAATTCTAAGAAAAATAAATATGCCTAAAACTGAACCACGCCTAGGCACGAGGTTAGGTTGCATTAGTGGTGGAAGTCTGCCCGTACCCGATCGGCATATCCAGCATTCACTAATGTTGAACCTAATGTGAGAGGTCTAAGTGCGCAAATACGAGACAGGCTATGACACGAGGTTATGCCCAACTTGTGGAAGAAGTCTGCCCGGACCTGACCAGCATATCCAGCATCCACAAGTTGTAGGCCTAATGTGGGAGATATAGCCCATTATAAACCATAAATGGACATGGTAATGAATCAGATTACTTAACCTAATCTAATCCATAGGGATTGTATGAATATGAACTAAAGTTAGGATTAAGTAAAAATTGGTTGGACAGTGGGTGGGTTAAGCAAATCTGAGGGGGTGGGTAATATTTACATATAGGCCAGCAAACTTAGCCCGATAAGGTTATGTAATTAAAGATACCAAGTGGTGTACATAACCGATAGAAATGATAAATTTATGTAATTAAAGACACCTTTAGGGTAAGCATAACTTGTAGAAATGATAATCGCCTATTATAAATAAGTAACATTAATGAAAATGTTGTATAATAGGTAAACTTGTCTTAGGGACAAGCGGGGATTATAACTTAGGTTATAATAAGTTAGTAAGAGAATTGGATAACTGGTGAATTGAATTAAGGGACACTTAATTGTAAATTAAATAATCAGTAAAGGGGAAAACCTGAAACCAGTTAAGAAAAGGGGGTAAATATATTGTACTTAATTATAAATTAAGTAATCTGTAAGCTTGGGAGCCTGAAACCCGTTGATAAGAATGTTTAGGCTTGTCCTAGGGACAAGAGGAAATTATAACATAGGTTATAATAAACGGGTAGAGAAACTTATTAATGGGCCTTAGTTAATAGAACTAAGTTAATAAGTAAAAAATGATAAGTTGTATTGACAATGTAAAATGGAATTATGATTAAATGAGAAAGAATGAGGAAAACTAATGAAATAAAATAAGTTATATTTAATCATAAATGGTAAGTGACGTGTTAGTTAGAAAACATGTGAATTGGACATACTTAATTACATATTTAAGTAAAACATGTTATTGTAATGATGAAATCAACTAGAAAATATAAAAGAGGTTGTGAATTACAGACCTTGGGCCACAATCTAGAGAATAACATGTTGTGGTCTTATTAATAAACTTAAATGGGTTAAGTTATATGATTGAAATTAATAAGCAAGAGAAACTTGGTAATTTGAATAAAAATTCAATGTGAATAAGAACAACCAAGTTAAATGGAAACCTGGTGAGGTAAGGCAAGCGCGTAAAAGAATGTTTGGACATAGGGTCTAACAACATATTAAAGTGAGGCGCTTGGGACCAGTCTGCATGTTTGAGGGTGAATAACCCAACAGGGTAGATCATCGTGGTGTTATAAGGCACGAGGGGAGCGCACATTCATTGATTGTTCTGATGGCTCCAAAGGACTGGAAGGGGAAGCACACGACTTCCTGAGGGACATAAGGTGCTCCTAGTAGTCCTTTATGCGGTGGCAGATGTCTTAGGCTGGGCTCGCAGAGGTTGGGTCTACGCGTAACTACTAGTTGGGTGGGCCTTGACTGCAGATGTAGCTATGCAGTCAGAATGTTGTGACGAGGTGACACCAAGGTGATTCGGTGGTTGCCACACGAGGAGGTAGAGAGGGTCTCGACCAACAAGGATAATAAGCCGTTGGATACCCGTCATCGGTAGCCAACGGGCTGCGAAAAGACTAGAGCTAAACCCAAGATACCATTTCACCTTTCACTATCAAGGTACGGGGTTGCGGGTAGACGCCGCATGAAAGTTTATATTGGTTGTTAGTAGGGGCGGTTGCTTAGCTCTTGTAGTCTTTACTAGTTGAGGGAGGGGCCGAGGTGGGGACATAGCCACCATGAAAACAGACCCTAGGTATATCTGTAGAGGCACTACAAGAAAAACAGCAAATAGCAGCGACAGAAAACGCTGCTAATCCGTCGCTAAACAGGCATTAGCGACGGATTTCCTACATAAAGGTATGGTCGGCAAATACCATGACGGTATCTGTGTCGGATTTTGCGACGGAATTTAGCATGAATTTTCCGATAATTTACCGTCATTTTACTAATTTTATAACAAAAATAAATATTATTTATTAATTTATTTCTATTTTAATTTTTATTTATATACTGACGATTTACTGACGGATTATTAATTTAGTATAAAATATTATTTAAAAAATCAGTCGGTAAACCCTTACTAATTACCAAGGGATTAGCGACAAAAAGTTTTGACAAAAAAATCTGCCTTTTTTTATTTGTCGGTAAACCCTTACTATTCAGCAAAGGTTTAGCGACGGAAATAAATTGGTGTATATTACCTTTTTATTATTTTTGTTGGTAATTTGACGGTAAAATCTTTTAAATTAGTGTCAAATTTACAACGGAACGTTGTGAACGTATTTATTTAGCTTTCCTGTTTTGATACTAATACGTCGGTATTCCCTTTCTGATATGGCTTTAACTGTTTTTAGCATCCTGCTCTTTCAGCTTTCCAAATTAATTTGATTCTGCTTATTCAGTTACAAATACTGTTATTAAAAGCGAGCAAAAAATAGTCTAAAATTGCCATCCACGTACAAATAACACTCTTAAGCAACAACACAACGTAGATAATATTAACATATCACATAAAAAACATCCACAATCCTTCATTTCGTGCACCAAGCTGAATTATGAACAAAATTATTCAACTGGTGTGAACGTTAAACCACATACAACCCATGACCATCACAACAGTACTAAAACCCATAACTACGAAAATAACAAACATGTCCATAGTTGTACTACAACCACATCACTACAAAATATGTCATAACACACCAATCAAGATACGCTGATGGCGAACGCGAACGAGACATATATGGCGAAGGCGAACGTGAAACTCTTTCTTGGCCCTTGAGTATTGCCAACACCTTTGCCAGTTGTGCTTCAAAAGGCCTCCTTATCTGCCTTCTGTTGTTCTCAGAGTCTTGCTCGTTCTGCTCTCTCACTCTCAAGCTCGATGCGCATCTCCTCGACTGTTTTTTGTAGCTCGTGGACGTCATCTTCATTGCTAACAAGCTCACGTTTTGATTGCTGAGAAGACAATGGAAGCTGCATTGTAAAAATGACATTAAGGCATTATATAACAAAACCATATATTTGAATATGATAATATCTATAGTTATAAGTAACAAAATAGAATAAAACTGATCAGATAACTATATATACAGTACTGTACATATATTTGAACATGAAAAATGTTTAGTGGTCAGCACTAAAAATAATTTTGAAACCGAAATAATTTTACCTTGTTCAAACCTAGAAGGATTGACATCTACACCGATGATCCTGGATGCACCAACAATTCTTGCTCCTTCAGCAGCCTAAATATATTCATATAAACACAAAAATGTATCAATGGAAGCAAAAAATAAGCATTATATCAAACATTACTAGATAAAGAAGATAAACATACAGCAAGACCAACAGCCCCCAGTCCAAAAACAGCCACAGTCAACCCCTTTGCTGGTTTTGCAACATTCAATGCAGCACCAAGTCCTAAAACCCAAGCCGATCGACTGTTTCATTTGAGGTTCATTTTATTTTTAAATAAATATAGCATACAAAACTTATACGTATGTGCCACATTGAGTATATTCAATGCATGACATAAGAGATTAAATTAAATTTTGATCTAAAATATGAAACGATGATGTACCAGTAGAAATGCCGCAACTAAGAACGCAAACCTTGTCAAGAAGAGCTTCCGGATTGATCTTTGCAATACAACCGACATGCACAACTGTATATTCACTAAAGGTAGAAGTTCCAAGAAAATGATTGATGGGCTCTCCGTTAATAGAAAATCTTGATTTTCCATCGTTGATCATGACTCCTCTATCAGAGTTGATCCTTAGAAGATCGCATAAATTGCTCTCTTCTGATTTGCAGTGCTTGCATTCTTTGCATTCGCTTGTGAAAATTGGAAGAACATGGTCTCCTGTAGCTATTTCGGTTACTCCTCCGACACTTTCCACAATCCTTAGATTATTTCACATCAAATGAAACTTATTATATAATTTGCTAGATTTTATAACAAAAAAAGATTGAATGACAGGAAGGCCTTACCCTCCTGCTTTATGACCCAAGATCTTGGGAAACAATGGGGTCTAACCCTGTAATTCAAACAGCACACAATATAATTGTCAAAGGTTATACTTATGTTAAAACTTAAAACATATAACTCCATGTTATAGAAAAAAGAAGACAATATGTTCACTACACAGAACAGAGAAACTAGGAGTACATCAACAGGTTATAGTCTTAGAATTCTGTCCTTCCATTAATTGAAAAAGGGAGACAAAGGAAGAATAAATAAAAAAAAGTACTAATAAGTCACTTTAGCTTCCCAGAAATAAACATCACTGTGGCAAAGTGCAGTGAAAAAGATCTTAGTACGAACTTCGTTAGCCTATGGTGGTGCTACCTCCATCTCTTCAACTACAAGAGGCTTCCCTGATTCCCATGCAACCGCAGTTTTTTTTTTTTTTTTTTTTGGGCATATATGAGTCAACAAATCATTAAGTACCAAAATCAAATATGCATCACAAATATATAAAGGGTCATTAGAATTTAGAACACATCAGTTTATTTTTTAAAGTACTGCCTTAATCAACTTAGTTTACAAAGCAACAAAGTTGTATTGCAAATTATCATTGCAAACAAACGCTGCGACATATGAGTTTACGTGAAAAAGTTTAAAGATCGTGAATTCAACTATGGGAACATTACAGATGAAATGAAATGAATAGGAAGATTAGGAGCAACTACTGAATCAAAATGTATAATGAAAGGGAACCTAGAAGGTGACTAAATATGGAGTTTTATATTGGTGACAATGAGCTGGAAACAGGAAACTGCAAGTCTACAAAACAAGAATTAATATGGACAGGTTGCAATTCTCTTAATTTTAGAGAAGAAATTAAATTATATACCATATTCGTCAATTGAGGCATCATAATCATAGCTAGTTGTGTTATATAAAGGGTCGCTTGTTTGGTCAAAGTTAGTTCCTCTATGGTACTACATTAACCAAATGACCACTGTCGAAATTATATGGTTACAATTGAGTAAATTTTTATTTTACCATATAACAATTGATTAATGACATGCCTTTCTGTGTGAGTCTTGCGGCTGCAAAAGCCATGTTTTCAGCTGGTCTGTATGGAACTGCACCACTGAAATGTATCATATACGTAGTGCAAACTATATCAGCACACCCAAAAAAAGAACAAAGTATATAATTTAATCACATTAATTGAGACATAGCAGTGATGGCCATCCAGTCCAGGCCTTCATCCACATCTTAGGCTTGTAGGCCTTATTTGATGAGAAATAACCACAGTAAAAATAATTGCGCGTATCAATGTGACATGAAAAACTCAAAATCAATATTATAAAATAATAATAATATCTCAACAAGAAGAGCCATGCTACAATTAAAGAATTCAAATTTATTTCTAAGCATGTCGAAAAAAATCCAAGTTTCTAAAAGGTCTGTAAAATAAGAGAAATCAAAATCGTAACTAAACATCAAGAAACATGACAAAAGGAAAATACATGATATCCAAATTCAATAAAAAAGGTTAGTCTTATAATTAAAAACAAATGGGTAACTTTCTCAAGTTGAACTAAGAAAAGAAACTTTTTTATGTATGGATATCTTTAATTATAATAATAGGGAATGTACTAAGATGTCACTGATTTTGATACAAATTTACTATAAATTTGGCAAAAAAGGGTATAAAGTTTTGTTCAAACACCTAACACCCTCATCGAGTCCTCCTGGCATAGTTTAGAATGATAACAATAAAAACTGTAACTGAACAGTGAGCCAAATTGGCAATCAGAACCAACATTTCTTTTGTAAGTTCTCATTTGGGTCTAAGAATTCAAAAATCCAACTTGTCACAACACTTGTATGAATGAAAATGATATTGGTAAAAAAAAATAAGACAATTTAATAGGACAAACAAAAAAACTAAAGGAAACTAATGCAAATATTGAAATAAAGGAAAGTAAAACCAAACTCAGAATGCTCAAAATGGGAAAATAAACATCTCTACAAATTGGCTAATAAATTGTAACACGACAGTTTATATACTTAATTAGATAGTGCAATTGTTAAGAATCTTTTTTAAGTATAGGTCCCATATTCCAAAATACAACTATTTCATATGTTCCATATTCAAATCAATTAACACTAAATTAAAAGTCATATGAGGCAAAAATTGAAATTTAATCCAAAACAATCTCATATGAATTCAACAGTTTTTTATTTAGGTCTTAGTGAGGCAAAAACAAAAATATAATCTAAAATTTCTGCATACATAAAAATCGATAGTTTCTTTATTTAGAAATTGGAAAACTTAGGTAAGAATTTATTCCATGGAATAACAGGTATGAGGTATCATTTGTATCCAATCCTGTAACCAACCAATTTATTTATTCTTGTAGCATCACAGTACTTGCATTAATAATGTACTATTACAATTGTCATTAAAAGTTACCTCATAAATTACAAAGTTGACAAAAAACATTGAACAGTTGGTATTTTCAGCCTAATAAAACAATAAACAAACAATATAATCAACTTAATTATGAGAATGATAAATAAATACTTAGTCTAAATTGGAAATTTTATGCAAAGAAATAAAATCCATCACATAATTCAAATGTTATTTTAAGGAAAATTAATCGAATATGACTGCTAATTTTTGTTTAGCTTTGACTATGTTGAATTTTCGCATCAGCTAAGAATAGAAAGAAATATGCAAATTCTATATTAAATCAAGTACAAAAAATATGCTATACCTGAGCGTCTTAGCCCTTGTGACCATGGGGAATCTCTGTTCTTCCACAGTTGCCTTATATCAGTCTTGGAATGATAGTGAAGCCATTTTCTACCCAGGTGGCCACGTTTCGACAAAACTATCCACATTATAACTTCAACTCAAACCTCTGAAAATAATAATTTAACTATGATAAACTTAATATATCATTAAACTAACAGTAGGATGTAACCTGATATATCATTACCTATCCTGAAATTTTTGGTGGAATTCAATCGATTAATTGGTCAAAAGTAGAACTGTAATTTTAACTATCACAATAAATTAAATAGTCTATTTGACTTTGAAATCCAATCAGTAAAGAAAACCGGGTTTTGTTAATTATGGTAGATAGATAATGTTGAATCGCGTTACTGTATAGAATTAGATGAATATTGCTACATATATGCTATCAATGTGAGTGGGTGCTTACACTTGGTACAACTTTTCATTTGATTATCAAAATCAAATAAAACCTAGACAATTTAAAAGTATTCAGTATGAAGTTTTACATACATACATACATATATATATATATATATATATATATATGAAATGTCTTTTCTTCTTAGTCAAACTAATTAATTACATTTAACTAAACATGCTTGCATGCTTCATCATCTTTGTTTAAAGGAAGTGAAACCCTCTATTTATTGACAGAGAAAGAATTTTAACTAATCAAACAACCAGTGCATTCATCAAGCATTTTTTTCTTAATATAGAGCTTGTTGTTATCTGTTGGTGATCAATACATAAATGGAATATGTTAGCACATGCCATAATGGCGTTAAGATTGGTTAAGTTACACGAATAATCCATTGAATTCCATCTATATTTATGTTATAAGTTTACATTTAATTTATTTTGTCTTTAGCACATAAATACCATCATTAGCACGACCTTAAGGCAACAAAACTGTGCATGAACAACTAATACATCAAACGTAAAGAGATGATAAAAAACATAAAATCCTTAAAAGTAGTCAAAAATTAATTGAAACCAAGGAGATGGTAGCAATGCTGCATGCATTTTTTATTTGTTTGATTGGTTGGTTAAAAAGTTGAGTTCTTGAGTAAACAGAAATAAATAAAGAAAACCTTCATAACATGTAATGTTTTAGATTTTTTTTTTTTTATGTTTTCTGCCTAGTGGACAATGTATTAGAATAGGCCCAAACACTTGCGAAAATAGCGAACTTCCCTAGGAACATTAGGAAGTTGTTCAACCAACGATCTAGGAAACATTTAGGAATTTTTATACTTGAAGAAGCAGTTTTTGCACTTCACCTAAAAGTTTATCCTTCATGTCAAAAACTGACAATCATCCCAATTTTCACTCATGTGAAAAAGACATCTAATATGCTTTCACCACGTTCTAAACCAGTTTCTGCGCGGAGCATGGTTTCTACTTGATATGTCCAGTTTTTGAAAAAACCGGGAAATCTTACCGAAAACAACATAAATAGTTTTGAAGCTTGTAGCAAAGACTTGAAACTAAGCCTTCGCTACGTCACGAAGTGATTGAAATGCTTAACCAACCCAAATAGCATAGTACCACAGTTTCATACTATATAAAATAAAGAAAATAAAAGAAAACAAAATCTCAGGACTGGCGATGCTAAATTGTTAAACTTTTAAGGTAGTTTAAGGTGGCACCTCTTACCCAAATTAAACAATCTACAGACACTTACACACTATTACGGTTATAGAGTGTAATTCAAAGTGTGTGACATGATGGTGTTGGATTTATAATTAGATCGGGAAACAGAGAGACATATGTATGCATTCATGAACTCGCCTTAAATATAATCAAAAGCAAGTTAAACTACCATTACCTCGTCAGCATCATGAACTGTAAGAGAAGCTACTTTAAGCTAGCCTGAGATGCACTCCAATACATTTCCAGATTGTGGTTCAACCTGCGATACAAGCTCCAATTCTGTAGCTTCTCGACACATTGTGCATCTCCTCTACCTTTGGCCACCTGTAGCCAAATTCTTCTACATAAATATCTTTACTTCCTCTAGCTTGCGAGCTCCTAAGCATGATCCCGAGTATTAAAATATGTACTTGCAACATCATCACTTTCGGCACATATCACATACAAACTGTTGTTGAATATTATTAATGCCCTGTCCGGTCCGACTATTGCTTTCACTCTCTCTTTGTGCACAAACTTTATGATAATATCTATCATATTAAAATACTAAAATGACCAAACAAGTAGATTCAAAAAGTTTAAGCACTTCTAAAAGTCATCTATAAAAGTTCAATTGTTTACCGTTGCACCATGAATTAAGAATGTCGTACTGGGCATAAATTTTGGTAAAAATTGTTATACAGATAAAAAATTTGTTACACCTGACATGATCGAGAACACCATCTCCATTAATATCAGCATGTAGTCCTTCTGTGAGCTGAAGCTGGAAATAAGAAATACACAGGTGAAGTGGTAGAGGGAAATTTTGAAGTGGTAGAGACAATTACCAAAATTCAAGCATAGTTGGTTCTTTCCGTAAACCAAGTTATACAATTAGGCCTAATAGAGTACCAACCACACAGCATATCATGCTCGATGCTTCTGAGTCTCAATGCTCCATACTAGCAGCTCTTGAGCTTCTCCTTCATCAAATCCATGTCTACAAGGAATCAACAGAACAATTAGCAGATTAATCACAAAGCAATTATAGTTCCTGAATCATAAACTATATCAGAATGTTTATAGTTCTTGAATCATAGACTGAGTCATAAAATGACTTAAACCTTGTTACCATCAACCAAAGACACATACTATCCAGTTATATCAGGATTTCAAGCTTTCAACTTAGTTTAACATCAGGTTACTCATCTTCCAGTGCTTAATTTTGATATGCCTAAAATCAATATACCTATAATCAAAAAACCAAAGCCAATCACTAAACCTTAAAATACAATATAACAAAATATGGAATCGTATATCTATATAAACACACACAATCGAAAACGAAAACAATTTCGTTGTCAAAATCGAAATCGAAAATCGAAAACGATTTCGATATCAAAATCTATACCCAAAATCGGAAAAGTAACGCAGCAATTGGTGAACACGTAGGATAGATTTCTATCATCGAAGTTCGCCATTCTTTGTTTGAAGCAAGAAGATTTGGAGTGAGGATGAAATGAAAAAAAAAGCCCTAGTGAAAATGTTAGCAGGAATTTGGGGAAGATGGCAGAGGACGCAGATTGATCAGTTTGGATTGACGGTTGTGATATTTCTTCTATTGGGATGCGGATTGATAAGGTGTAAGTGGTACTGATTAATTTTATTAACTTTTTGGAGTATGGTGATAACTGTTAATTAATTATTATTATTAATAATAATTGCTAGATCAATGTCATTTCTTATTTATTAATTATTACATTTTATTATTAATTTTAATTGGTATAACAAATTAAATGTTAATAGTAATTTTTTATTTTCCACATTAGTATATTATTATTAAGATTAACTATCAAAAATTTATTTCAATTTACCAAATAATTATTAAAAACATAAAAGTAAAACATATTATGAAAATTAATCAGCATTAACTATTGAATTTTATTTACTTCTAATAGTTATTATTTATTTACTTCTAATCAGCATTAATTTTCAAAAAAAAAAGTCAGCATTAACTATTGAATTTTATTTACTTCTAATAGTTATTATTTATTATTAATTACTAATGTATTATTAACATTAATTATTTAAAATTTAAATTTACTAATTGATTACTAAGTAATAACACAAATTTAAAACATTTAATAAATAAAAAATATAAAAGTTCGTTTCAAATCTCTTGGAAAACTGCAGGAAAATAGCTTCAAAATTATGTCGACGGTAATCCGACTCTATTAGCAATGGAATTTAGCGTCAAATATTATATGACGGTAAAGAGCTGCAATTTCCATTGATTTAGCGACAGAATTAGTATTCGACGGTAATAATTTATAATAAGATGACATATAAAATCAAAAATATTTTCTCTTACAAAGCCCACGGAAATCCGCCGCTAATTAGCGACGGAATTTTCCGCTGCTAAAAATCTGTCGCTAATCTCGGTTTTTCTTGTAGTGAGGCTCTTTAATGACGGGCCTGTACAGATATGGAAAAGCTCCCGACCGAGTTCTGTGTTTCTTGTATCGCCCTGCCATGGAACTCGGTGCATATTAGAGGATGTGCGATTGAGGCATCGAGCTACAATTGAAGATACGTATGGTGGACAGTCTAGATAGATGCATGTCAGCTCTGGGTGGTGTATCGTAGGCTTGAGGGCATTACTTCGGTATGGAGTCTGATTCGAACAAAGGTGGAAGTCAGTACATTTATGTAGTAAAGATAGATATATGCGGAACGTAATATTGTTATTCGTACGTCACTATGGCGTAGGATGAGGGACTGCGTATATACGGTGGAGACCGTGCGAGTAGAGTACCTTGGGGTGTACTTAGTTGGGGGTAGCAACATATATACTATATTAGGTTAATATACTAGGGAGTAGATGGGTGTGACATGTGTGTGTAAGCCTTGAGTGCTAATAACACAGATAACCTAATAAATAAGAGAATGTAATTGAACGGTATGTGTAGGATTATCCAGAAGTGTAATTTAAGTCCAGCACCAGAACTTATGTTCTGACCCCCCCTCCTCATAATGTTCGCAGGTTAGGTTCATGACAGAGATTGTATAGCTTTGGACACTAGTTTAGCAGTAGGTAAAGCTTTGTTTTGATTACATTATATTTTGTTCCTTCTGCTGTGAGATGTTTTCCGAACTCTAACATGTTTTATGTCTCTGTCTTTTGTGCAGGATACCAGAGCAACTCAATCCGAGTTTCGATAGATTGGAATTTTTGGAAAAAAAAATTCGGTCTGTCGAAATTCGGGTTGTCACATCTGGTATCAAAGGTTAGGTTTAGGATTCCTATACAAATAGTGAGTGAACATATTTGTATTTTTAAAAATATAAATATATTATATATATAACTAGATCCATAGAGGAACCCACTAAATAGAAAGAGTATAATGTGGTAAGAAATGGGATGTTTATTTTGTACACTAAAGGGGTGAATATGAGACCCTTAGGTAATTTGGGTGGAAAGTGTACAATGTATTTTGTGTGGAAGGAAAGTGAATCCCGTATGATTAATATTTTGGTTTAGTGGCTTGAAAACCTTATAAATTGGAAAAGGTTAAAAAGAGAAAAATGGATTAGGAATATATATAGTTGAGAGAATTGACCTTAGGGGGTCTAGGAAAGCCTAGAAAAAAATTGGAAACCCTCTTTGAGTCTAACCCCATTGTTAACTTTTAAGAACTTGAAATTATAAAAGTTTTGGGAAAAAAGTTTATGGTGTTTTCAAGTTTTAATCTTAAAAGTTGTAGTTTTATAATATGTAAATAAGTACATATTGAGTTTTAAATAAAAATTCTCTCGGTAGAAAGGTGCATATTATAGAGCATGTATAGCTTGCTAATTTTCTTGTAATATTTCATACAAGAATTTTTAATAAAGAAAGATTTGAAATCTCTATTCTTATGACAACCCTTTTTGATAAATTATTTTAAGATAATTCTGTGGGTGGACAAAATAAGTTGAAGAAAATAAGAATAGAGTGGATATTGGCACCTTGTAGTAAGAGACTGAACCGACCTTATAGGTAAGAACAAGTCATAAACCCGATTGAGAAAAGATGAATAAGAATGGAAAATTTCCAAGCTAAGATAAAGAGAAAATCAGTAACAAAAGAAAAAAATTCTTGTGTGGACTGTGCTTGGAGAGGAAAATAAGGAAACTTTATAAATAGTTACATAAAAATCCAAGTACAAATAGAAAAAGGTTGGGAAAGAAAAACGGAGGATGCGGAATTTTCCGTTTTCCACCTTTTTGTGACATAAGAAATCGAATTTAGAAAATTAGATTTTTCTAATTTTCAAAATTTAATGATGGTTGGTAGGGTTTTGGATGTAACAATTGGATGAATTATGCTCTTACTCTGTAAGAGTGTGGGAAAATTTGGATGGAAAATATTTTGATTTTTCAAAACTATTGCATTCATATAGAACTACAAGTATACTTAGGATGTGAGCATCATGTTTTGAAAAGTTTGCATACATATAGGCGGTACCAAATTAGGCATACATGCATTACTAGGATATATTTCACTTTGCACATGCGCACAATATTTGCAAAAATTGGGTGTACACATGATGGAGGAATATTATGCGAGGGGTTATCTATTTTACCCTCTTCGAATTTCGAGGACGAAATTCCTTAAGGGTAAGAGAATGTAACACCCCGCAACTTTTCTAAATAGTATATAAGTAACAATGCATATATATTAATGTTGAAATTAATAATACGCATGTAATTAATTACATGCATATGAATATATGCATAACTAAGAATAAATTTATAAATGGAAGACTGTATTGTTTATGCATACAATAATTAAAACATATATATGAATGAAAAAAATAAAAGAGAAAAATGTGCATAACTTAATATGCAAGTGGTAAAGAAAGAATTGATGTGTAAATGCACGCAGTAATGTTTAAAATGAGGAACATTGTGCAATAAAAACAATAAATGCATGCAAGGGAGAAAAGAAGAAAGAAAGCAAGTAAATAAATGCATGAAGGAAACAGGTTACTATGTAATGCGTTAAAAATAGTATAATATAGTGTACTAATTAGAAAAGCAAGGAAAAAAGGCATTAAATGAATTAATAAGCATACAATTCGAATTGTATAAATAATATAATGACACATGGATATAAATGTAAAGGAAGAATGCATTAATGGAAAATGAGCAATCAACGCAATGCAGTGTGAAAAGAGTTAACGCGGTTTCTTTTAATTAAAGGGGCATTTAGTGTGAAAAGGGTTAAATTCTAGAGTGTTCTTTTTTTTAGTGAGGTGGTTGGTTTAGATAGGTTTTAGATTAAATCCAAAGGGCCTAGTTCCTCGGACACACCTATAAATAGATGGCTAGGTTTTCTTTCACTCTCATAATTTTAAAGGACACGCCAAAACTCTGCTCCTTCTTCTTCCTCAAGCAACCACTCTCCTATTTCTTAGATCTAATCAATCCTAACCTTTTCTTAAAATAGAAGTTAGATCTAGGATTTTTCCGCTTCAAAATGAGAGGAAAAAAATTTAGATCAGCAGTAAAGATGCCGAAATCTACACTGCGCAAGAGGTGAGTATTGAATCTGACCTATTTTTGAGTTTTTCTTCCCTTTTTCTTCCTCTTTTCCCTTTCTTTTTGGGTTTAATTTATAGATCCACGGTTCTTTAGGTCTTAAATTCAATTAGGGAAACCATGGAGGAATGGATTTGATAAGATTTAAGATTTTGGAAAGCTTTACGTGAGTGGGTTAAAATTATCCTTTGTGAATAATAGTATGTTTATCGTTTAATCATTCCCCATGAATATTCATAATGAACGTATTGGAAAAGTTAATTGATGCGATGGATAATTGCGCTAAAGTGAAAAATTATGTCCAATCAGTTAGCATGTTACGATATACATGGATATTGTTATAAAGATTTATTTTGTGGACATGACAATTGGAATAAATGAGATTTTTGGGTAAATAAGACATTATTTGAGAACTACCTCTTTATTCTAAAAGAGGTTAATTACATGTACGAAGGCATGCAAAGTATATTGGAATTTGGGCATAGTTTGTAATGAAATTTTGGGAACATAACATGTATTGTGGTTGGAAACTTTAATTTTGGGACATAATTTATGATTGGGAATTTTGGGTTAGTTGGCGCATAACTAGAGGTTTTAATTTAAGATATTAATGAAAATATGTGAGAATTGAACTGGAACAATTAGATCTGTTTAGATGATGAAAAAAAAAGAATTTGGGAAGATTAAGACATGTTCGGTTGATATTACCTTAAGATAAAATAAAATATGTGTTGGAAAGGACATGTGAAAAATGTTAGACATAATATGTAAGAAAAGAATGCAGTGAAATTCTAAGAAAAATAAATATGCCTAAAACTGAACCACGCGTAGGCACGAGGTTAGGTTGCATTAGTGGTGGAAGTTTGCCCGGGCCCTATCGGAATATCCAGTAGCCATAATGTTGAACATAATATGAGAGATCTAAGTGCGCAAATACGAGATGGCTAAGACATGAGGTTTGGCCCAACTTGTGGAAGAAGTCTGCCCGGACCCGACTGGCATATCCAGCATCCACAAGTTGTAGGTCTAATGTGGGAGGTCTAGCCCATTATAAACCATAAATGGACATGAAAATGAATTGGATTACTTAACCTAATCTAATCCATAGGGATTGTATGAATATGAACTAAAGTTAGGATTAAGTAAAAATTGGTTGGACAGTGGGTGGGTTAAGCAAATCTGAGTGGGTGGGTAATATTTACATATAGGCCAGCAAACTTAGCCTGATAAGGTTATGTAATTAAAAATACCTAGTGGTATACATAACCGGTAGAAATAATAAGGTTATGTAATTAGAGACACCTTTAAGGTAAGCATAACTTGTAGAAATGATAATCACCTATTATAAATAAGTAACATTAATGGAAATGTTGTATAATAGGTAAACTTGTCCTAGGGACAAGTGGGGATTATAACTCAGGTTAAAATAAGTTAGTAAGAGAATCGGATAACTGGTGAATTGAATTAAGGGATACTTAATTGTAAATTAAGTAATTAGTAAAGGGGAAAACCTGAAACCAGTTAAGAAAAGGGGGAAAATATATTGTACTTAGTTATAAATTAAGTAAGATGTAAGCTTGGGAGTCTGAAACCCGTTGAAAAGAACGTTTAGGCTTGTCCTAGGGACAAGAGGAAATTATAACATAGTTCGTAATAAACGGGTAGAGAAACCTATTAATGGGCCTTAGTTAATAGAATAAGTTAATAAGTAAACAACGATAAGTTGTATTGACAAATTAAAATGGAATTATGATTAAATGAGAAAGAATGAGGAAAACTTATGAAATTAAATAAGTTATATTTAATCATAAATGGTAAGTGACGTGTTAGTTAGAAAACATGTGAATTGGACATAATTAATTACATATTAAGTAAAACATGTGGTCGTAATGATGAAATCAATAAGAAAATATAAAAGAGATTGTGGATTACAGACCTTGGGCCACAATCTAGAGAATAACATGTTGTAGGCTTATTAATAAACTTAAATGGGTTAAGCTATATGACTGAAATTAATAAGCAAGAGAAACTTGGTAATTTGAATAAAAATTCAATGTGAATAACAATAACCAAGTTAAATGGAAACATGGTGAGGTAAGGCAAGCATGTAAAAGATTGTTTAGAGATAGGGTCTAACAACATATTAAAGTGAGGCGCTTGGGACCAGTCCGCACGTTTGAGGGTGAATAACCCAACGGGGTAGATCATCGTGGTGTTATAAGGCACAAGGGGAGCGCACATTCATTTGATTGTTCTGACGGCTCCGAAGGACTGGAAGGGGAAGCACGCGGCTTATTGAAGGACATAAGGTGCTCCTAGTAGTCCTCTGTGCGATGGCAGATGTCTTAGGCTGTGCTCGCGGAGGTTGGATCTGCGCGTAACTACTAGGTGGGTGGGCCTTGACTGCAGATGTAGCTATGCAGTCAAAATGTTGTGATGAGGTTACACCAAGGTGATTCGGCGGTTGCCTCACGAGGAGGTAGAGAGGGTCACGACCAACAAGGATAGTAGACCGTCGGATACCCGTCATGGGCAGCCAGCGAGATGCGAAAAGACTAGAGCTAAACCCAAGATACCATTTCACCTTTCACTATCGAGGTACGGGGTTGAGGGTAGACACCACATGGATGTTTAGATTGGTTGTTAGTAGGGGCGGTCGCTTAGCTCTTGTAATCTTTACTAGTTGAGGGAGGGGCCGAGGTAGGGCCATAGCCACCATGAAAATAGACCCTAGGTATATCTGTAGAGGCTCTTTAAAGATGGGCCTGTACAGATATGGAAAAGCTCCCAACCGAGTTCTATGTTTCTTGTATCACCCTGCCATGGAACTCGGTGCACATTAGAGGACGTGCCATTGAGGCATCGAGCTACAATTGAAGATACATATGGTGGACAGTCTAGATACATGCATGTCAGCTCTGGGTGGTGTATCGTAGGCTTGAGGACATTACTCCGGTATGGAGCCTGGTAATTGTTGGAAAGGACTAAATTCAGAAATGAATTTAGAAATTGAGTTGACCTGAAAGAGTAAAATTCTAGGGTTCGTAACGTAAATCGAATATAGTTTATTCGAAAGAGAGATAATCGAATATAGTTTATTCGAAAAGAGTTTTCGAATATAGTTTATTCGAAAGAGAGTTAATCGAATATAATTTACTCGAAGAGAGTTAATCGAATATAATCTATTCGAAGAGAGTTAATCGAATATAATTTATTCGAAGAAAGTTAATCAAATATAATTTATTTGAAGAGAGCTAATCGAATATAATTTATTCGAAGAGAGTTAATCGGATATGATTTATTCAAAGAGAGTTAATCGAATATGATTTATTCGAAGAGAGTTAATCGAATATAATTTATTCAAAGAGAGTTAATCGAATATAATTTATTCGAAGAGAGTTAACCGAATATAATTTATTCGAAAGAGAGTTAAATCAAATATAAGTTATTCGAAAGAGAGTTAATCAAATAGAGATTATTCGAAAGAGAGTTATATGTTGAAATTCGATTATATCGAATTCGGGAAAGTACTATTCACTTTCCTTTTTTAATCAAGATTCATTTATTCATTAATAAATTAGTTGTTTGTTTATTTATCCAAATTAATAAAAAAGTTATATTTAAGTTATTATACTTCGGAAGCATAGGATTATAACACTGTTGTTATAATCAAATGATTTTTGTAAAAGAAGTGGATTCGTAAATAAAATCCGAGAGTTACGTAAGGAAGTTTGTAAAGATTTAAAAGGTGAACTTTGTCTATTTCGAGGTTAGAAATGTTGTTCAGTTAAGGTCTGAGAGGTAGTTATACCCCAACTTAATTGGCTTCATTTTTAAATAAGGAATGATTAAGGTTCGATAGTGAAGGTTGGTTAAGTGAATTTAGTTAATGAGTGTAATGGTTTGAGTTGGCATAGCAATGTTTTATTTAAACATATGTTTAAATCCAATGAAGGAGTTTTGGAAATGTTTTCCAACTAAGAATCGGAAATGTTTTCTAATATAAAAAAATAGAAATGAGAGTAAATATGGAAATGTTTTTCAATGATTAATAACATATATTTTCTATATTTAGAAAAATAAAAATTTACGAATATATGGAAACGGGAATAGGGAAATGGATAATTGAACGACAAATTAAATTAAAGGGGATCAGTGTTGATTGATGATTTGCTCGGTAAGATTTCCATTTGGAAATACGACCGTTGTTTGTACACATGTTTTCCAATGATAGATAAATAACCGACTATCAAAGTTTTTGACCATTTCCATTATCAATACGGAGAGACCGGGATTAGATTTATTATCTGAGAACCACTCCATATGAGCAATAGCGTTGCGAATCAAATATAATGAAGATAATTAAAGACGGAGCTTGTGCAAGGGCTGTTCTGGCAAATCCTAGGTAGAAGTTGCCTAAGATGGGTTTATAGAATAGTGTCTTTGTTTGTCCAACCCCAGGACAACCTGTATGGAAGAATGTCTGACAGAGTATATTTAATAGATCGCGTAAGTTGATCTCTTTAAACGTCTTTACGTTTGGTGGCGGAGGAATTCGTTTCTCTTAGCTATATATCCGTGGTATTTTTGGGGAAATCAGTTTGTGATTTGGCGGGTATGATGATGTGACATTCAAAGTAAATAAAGGAGTGATCCATACGTTATGGCCTCTAACCTCACAACTAGGAAATGGTATAAAATCGAGTAGGTCGCATGGCTAAGTGGTTAGCTGCTAATTAGGGTGTATTGTCACTTGACCTAGAGAAATTCCATTTACTTCTATAATCTATTTCGATGTTGTCTCTTTCGAGAAACGTTTGCTGATCCCAACCGTTGGTGATAATACATTTGGTACACTCAAGCGAAATGAGTGACCGGTCATGTTTAGCCTGGGTTACAAGATGTTCTTATTGAACCCTGTGTATTCCTCTCTAGAGATACACTGTCGGAAGGTGGTCCCATACCTTGTGAAACGACCCGAAATCCCCTGGTAAGGGAATCACGGATTGAGTTGAGAACAAGCCACAAAAGAACGCAGACAGAAGAACATTTCATTGTATATTACAACAATTCCATCAGAATACAAGAATATACAGAGTATGAATAAATATTACACAGAAAAATATCATAAATTTAAATTACATTACATAACAGCGGAAAATAATACAATACACAACTAGAAGTAATACACGGATACAGAGCTTTCCGAGTATCGTTCCAGCTGTAAATCAGGATCCTGCGAATATAAATCTGCAAAACCAAAACTACTAGCTGCCCGTGTCAAAATAAGGGCACCCAGAGTTTAGATTAAAACAATAAACTTCAGGTCAGTCATGGGACTGGTGTGAGAACTAAAACAGTTATTAATATTTATTTTAAAGTTAGATAAATCAAGGGACCACGCCGTATAACACGGAACGGGTTTCCTCCCAAGAATATCAGTGCATAAAAAAACAACGCAATGCTAAATAAAGAACAGTGAAGCTATTATAAGACCCAGGTCCCATCACACAATGCATCGCAAGCCGGAGGATATGGTTTTTACCTTATAATAGCCAAAGAATGCTTGATACGCTAAATTTCGTGTTTTAATTCTTAATCAGACTCCAACCGTAAATTAATAAGAGAACGATTCCCTAAGTATTAACCCCGAAGGCCGAAACCAACATCAGACTAATACCCAAGAAACCACCCATCTTAGCTCGTTTCCAGTTAGTTTCTAATTTTATATACAATCATAAATATCAATCATAGACGGCATAAGCGCCCCATCCCACTATGTCGCCATATATAGGATTACAACTAAAATTGAAACGTCACGTATTGGAAGTTGGATTTCCATCTGTGAACCAAGGCAAAATATAGTCCTTACCGACTTCGAGACAATCTAGCCCATGTCTCAGGGTCAGAGCGCATCGACCCTTGGAGCGACAGGGCCGGTCCACCGATGTGGATTAAAATTCCTGCACACTACGTTTCCCCGCCCTTTGGGGCGTAAATGAGCCAACGAATGACTCCATCGGCTTCACATAGTCACCGATATATCTGAGGTACCTCGCAAACCAACAACCACATAAATCAAACTCGTCAGGGCGTGTAAAACCACTGACGCCACTTCTAGCTAGAAAGAAACGCATGCCCTCCCTGAGGTCCTCTCCCATTTCTGATTCACAACCGGGGTGTGAGGCTCGCGAATTCACGCTACACAAAACTACGCCACAAAGGCCGTGCTTTGATCATCAACCACAAGACTTTGCTTTTCAACAGAAGCCTCGATCATTTGCATCTTAGCATGCCACATAGGCAATTCACGCTATGCAATCGATATCAATCACATAGAATGAAATCCGATGTCAGACACACAGTCCATTTACAAGCCCGCTCTAGGTCTGAACGAAACCGGGGGCACCTTGTACCTCGCATATCCATCGATCTTCAAGTACGTCTGGACGACCACTAACTGATTCCCTCCTCTTGGGTGTACGGCCCAATCAAGATCATCAATAATTATTCAAACGATGTGAAGACCTCCGGTCTTCAACCACCGTCTTCATCTTCGACTCATCGTCGAATCAGTTATTCAGAATGGGATAAACCCGGTCTTTCTGAATAACTCACGTATATAATAAACAAGTGTTACATAAACACAACATACGCCTCATTCCAATTCATCAGTCACTAACCGTAAATCAACAAGAGAATAATTACCCAAATATTAACCCAGAAGGCCGAGACCAAGATCAGATCAATACCCAAGAAACCGTTCTGCTTAGCTAACCTACAGTTAGTTTCTAAATTTCACATTCTTAGGGAAAAGTTCCCATTAATTTTATCAATGATAAATTCTTTTAAATTTATTCTTTAATCTCCTTTGAATATCACTTCAAACTAGTCGGGATTAGCGAACCTTACCGAAATAATCTGTAACGACCCGGATTTTGAGCGACTTTGGTTATCGACATAAGCACGATGTCGATAACCAAAACATCGAAAAATCCCGGTAATTAATGAAAGAAATTAGAGGGTGAGAATAGATAAGATAGAAACTTAGAATAGAAGAAGAAGAAGAACACAACATCAGAGTAACACGAACCTCACAACGGAATGAATAACATATAATAGATAACATAACTTTGAAATATAACAGTTATGTATACAATAGCACTTATCAGAGTACAGCACTTACAACACAGCAGAAATAACTATAGCTATATGATCTTGAAGCCTCCTGCTCCAAGCTCTCCAAGTATATCTGTAAAATCCTGACTACTTGACTGCCCGTACAAAATTGGACACCCAAGAGTTTAGGGAAAACAACAAAGTAAACTCCGGGTCAGTCATGGGACTGGTGTGAGTAAAACAGTTTAAACAGGTATATGAACAAGTAAACGATATCTCATAAGACCACGCCGCAGAACGGAACGGGTTTTTCCCTTATAAGAATCCAAAATATCTTTATATCAAAAACCTTTTGATATTATAATAATGTCTATGTACAAATAGATATCAACTAGCAGAAACGCTTTCATCTCACGTTCTACATATATAGTATACAATCAAAATCGCAAGCACATATTGGATAATGGATTTCCAACTATGACAAGGTATGGAACCACCTTCCGATCAGTGTACTCTAGGAACGATACATTGGAGTTCAACAAGAACATCTTGTAACTCAGCCACACATGACCGACCACTCATTTTGCTTGAGTGTATCGAATGTATATCACCAACGGTTGGGATCAGCAACCGTTCCCGTATATATATGGGACAACATTGATAGATTTAAGAAACAAATGAATATTCTCTAGATAGGTGATTATACACCCTACTTCGGTGCGACCGACATAGCCATGCTGCCTGCCCGATTTCTGTCATTTACCGGTTGATGAGGCTAGAAGCTACGCTTTATCATTACATCAGATTCACTTCGAATGCCACATTGTCAGATCCATCGAAAATCACTAATTGGCATCTACAACAGTACGTTACGTGTTAGCTAAAGAAGTTTCCTTCTCCGCTTCCACTCTTGGTATAGTTGAAGAAATCAATGTACGTGACCTTTCTGGAAATACTCTGTCAGACATCCATCAACACAAGTCATCCTCATTCACTTAGAATGTCACATCGTCATACCCGCCAAATCACAAATTGATTAACTTGACTTACTTAACCCAACTGGTTAACTTAACTTACATAACTCACTGGTTAACTTGACTGGCTTAACTCACTGGTTAACTTGACTTACGTAACCCAACTGGTTAACTCTATTGAACTAGTTAACTCTACTGAACTGGTTAACTCTACTGAGCTGGTTAACTCTACTGAACTAGTTAACTCTATTCAACTAACTCGACTCGACTAACCCCTTTCGAATAGCATATTCGTTTTACTAACTTTCGAATACCATATTCGATTTACTCCCTTCGAATACCATATTCGATTTAACTCCTTCCGAATACCATATTCGATTTACTTTATTCACTTTATAAAGATTTCCTTTTTAACAACGTTTTATTCATTTGAAAAGATTTACTTTTAAATAACGGTTCTACACTTTAAAAATGATTTCCTTTTAATAACGTTTCCTTTTCAATTCTATTTGTAAATGGTTTACAAATATTTTCTTTTCAAATTTATTCTTGAAATATTCTAACTCCTTAAATTCTCTGAAAAATTCGCCATAACCTCCTTTGTAACGGGAGCATCGGGAAAATCCCCAAACCCGCCACACAGGCCTTTCCATTCAAAAAGAAAATGGTATGTAATTATTTCCTTTTTGAATATCTCCTATTTGTAAATATTCCAATTTATAAACATTTCTTATTTATAAATATTCCACTTTATAAATATCTCTTATTTATAAATATCCCATTTTATAAATATTCTATTTTCAATATCACTTTGAAAATCCCCTTATCAACATTTCGGTATGTTATGGTATTCAATCATATCAAATCACGATGTTCAATATCGTCCAAGCACATATAATCGCCCACATATTTTATATCACATCATATAACTATATATGAAAAACAATAAAATAACTGTTGAGGAATCCAGTCGGATTCCTCCAACCTGTCTCCCTGCATCCACAGATGTTACACAATATGATTATCATCACTTTCAGTTCAATATAAATTATTCTAATAGCAGAATCAATATATAAATATTTAACGGTTTATATATATATAATTTTCACTAACTGACTAGCAGTTCAATCAATCAACCAACACACAACAATCAACAGATGATTAACAGTTCTAAAAATACATTATAAAAATATAACTGTTCAGAGTTGGTGAGTTTTACTCACATTGGACTGTTATCGTTAAAAACGATTAACTATCTTTGATTCAGACGGACAATTTATTTTGCCATAAATTGTAACGGGCTCTGTTTCTCTCCCGGTCAGTCTCATTGTGTTGCTCCCGTCCATACGATCCCAACGTAACTAGTTTCGCTGAATTTCGTTTTCGTATGACCAAGTTATGATAATAACAAGTTAGAGTATTACTTTATATAAACAAACATGGATTTTTATTTTAAAATAAAGGCCTTAACCTTTAAAAGCTCATCGGCCCACTACCAAAGCCCACCCGCTCCCCAAAAGCTTCTTCCCCGATTTCTAACTGTCGTGGCCTCCCTGTACTCCACACCAAAACCGATCCTTCAAGCTACCAAAACTCCACCATTCTTATTTAAATTCAAAACCGAAATCACCACACTTCATCTCTTCGCAATCTCCTTACTCCCACCACCATTTTAAACCACTCGATGTCATCATCGGAAATTCCGACCCTACATCCCTGTGTCGACATCGACACCTACCACCATCGATCAACCCACAAATCCGCCAACACCTTCGGTTTTATCTCCTGAAACCAAATATGAGATCGATTTCGCAAATACACAACTAAAAATCAACCGAACTCAAACCCTAATCTCGCTGGAAACACTCGAACATCAGAAACCCGCAGTCGAGCCTTGCAAGACCCATACTGGAATGAAGAGAATCACTTCAGGGACTCAAAGATATAAGATTTAGGATTTATACATTTTGTTTTGAATTTATTTGGAATTTCAAAAGAACCGAACTTTGCTGTGAGAAGAGAATGAGCAACGACGCAAAATCCCGTTGACCACTGAAGAAATGAATTTAGGTTTAGGTTTGTGATGGGTATTTATAAGATTTTCAAAATATCTAGATATTTTTGGTGTTGAGATATTTTAGTTTTATATTCATTTTATATTCTTTTTAGCTTTCTAAAAATCCGTGTGATCACACACGATACTCAAAAATCACGAAAACTGACATGCTGCTAGAGTTCGACATTACGATTCCAACGAAACTGGTTTCGTCGAATTCCGACTTCGTATGCCCACACAGCGTATTTTTATCTGTCAAAATACTGACTGTTTTTGTAAGGACCCGTTTCTTCCCCGTGAAGGAAAGGGCGGATAATAATACAAAGCACAACTGAAGGTGATATACGGATACAGAGCTTTCCGGATAATAATACAAAGCACAACTGACTGTTATTGAATAAATTACATTCGATAAATATCAGAGATTACAATAAATTACATAGCAGCGGAAAATAATACAAAGCACAACTGAAGGTGATATACGGATACAGAGCTTTCCGGATATCATTATAGCTGTAAGCCAGGATCCTGTGAATATAAATCTGCAAAACCGAAACTACTAGCTGCCCGTGTGGAAAATAGGGGCACCCAGAGTTTAGATTAAAACAATAAACTCCAGGTCAGTCATGTGACTGGTGTGAGAACTAAAACAGTTATTAATATTGGTTTTAAAGTTTGGTAAATCAAGGGACTACGCCGTATAACACGGAACGGGTTTCCTCCCAAGAATACCAGTGCATAGAACAAACAACGCAATGCTAAATAAAGAAAAATGAAGCTGTTATAAGACCCAGGTCCCATCACACAATGCAACGCAAGCCGGAGGATAGGGTTTTCCCTTATAACAGCCAAAGCATGCTTGATACGTTTAAAACACATTCTTTGATACTATTATAGGTGTATAGTGTCAAAACAATTTCAATCATAGACGGCATGGGTACCATATATCATGTCGCCATACTAGTTCTACAATTAAAACCGCAATATCACGTATTGGAAATTGGATTCCGTCATGAGACGAGGCAAGGGGCAAGCTCCTCTCCGCGTTCGAGACACTCTAGCAATGCCTCAGGACCCCACTCTGATCCTTTGGAACCTCCAAGGCCAGTCCTCTCTTACTTTTGAGGATTAGTTATTCCTGAACACACGTTTCCCGGTCCTTACAGACCTATATCCGAGGCGCCTCGTATCCAACAACCACACAGGAGAAAAGTATATAAATGTCAGGGCTGGTAGGTCACTGACACCACCCTAGCTAGAAAGAAACGTCGTGCACTCCTTGGGTCCGTATCCCGTTTTTGACTCATACCGAGGTGTGAGGCTCGCGAATTCACGTTATACACAAAGCTACGCCACACAGGCTATGCTTTGATCATCAACCACAAGACTTTGCTTTTCAACCGAAGCCCTGATCAATTGCCACTTACGCGTGCCACACTGGCAATTCACTCCATGCGACTGATGTCCATCGATATACAACCTCTGAGCTCGTACGTCTCAGAGAAGGGCGTTAAGCAAGAGAATAAATTCTCCGCCGCCAAACAGATGTATATTTAATAGAGTTCAATCAACACAGAATAAAATCCAATGTCAGACACACAATCCATTTACAAGTTCGTTCTGGGTCTGAATGAAACCGGAGGCACTTTCCTCGCATATCCATCGATCTCCAAGTACGTCTGGACGGTCACCAACTGTTTCCCGCATCTTGGGTGTACAGCCCAATCAAGATCATCAGTAATCACCCAAACGATGTGAAGACTTCCGGTCTTCAACCACCGTCTTCATCTTCGACATCTCTTCGAATCGGTTATTCAGAATGGGTATAACCCGGCCTTTCTGAATAACCCACGTATATAATAAACAAATGTTACACAAACACAATGAACGCCTCATTCCAATTCAGAATATTCTTTTATTCACAAAATCACATTCTTAGGGAAAGGTTCCCATTAATTTTATCCAAGATAAATTCTTCTAAATTTATTCTTTAATCTTCCTTTGGATATCATTTCAAACCATATTATGGTTTTCCAAACTAGTCGGGATTAGCGAACCACACCGAAGTAATTATTTATTTTATTTCCCAATCCCAACCTATATATCCCATGGAGAAAACTGGTAATACTCCATATCTAACACCACGGTGTTATCGATAAAATTAATTACCATTTCACGTTCAAATCTAATTAAAGATTTAACTATCGCTTTGGAGCAAAACTGGTGATACTCCATTCCCGATCACTTTCCACATTTGATAATTTAAATTATCAATTCCCATTTCAATCTAATTAAAGATTCATTAAAACTCCACTTAGTTTTAATCTTTTCAAAACCCAACATCCTGCCTTTAACTGGGTTAAAGAACCAATGTCATCTAAAACACGATCCACGATAAACCCAAATCACATTAGATATTAAATACAAGGCTCAGAATAGAAAATATATCGGCTTATATTCAATATCAAGTTCTGAAACCAACAAATATCGTATCGGAAATAACGATATAAAATATATCTTTCAAATTCCCATAACAATATCTGTATAGTCACGAAATCCAACATCGAAATATTCCGAAGATAATTTCGATCCAACTCCAGTCCAATTCACGTATTGGGAATATTGATTATTTTTAAAATCACTTTCAAATTCAATTTATTTATTTCAAAAATAAATTGATTTTAATTCTAGTTCAAAACTAGTTCATTTCAACAAAAATATATTTTTATCATTTCAAATGTGGAGTTTTTCATCCCAGTTCTTTCCAATTCACATATTATGATTTTACACAAATTATCAATATTTTTAATAATTTTATCAAGGCCCGTACAGTCGATTTCCAACAACGGCTATCGAACTGCACTTACAACGACCTTTTTCAAATTTGATTTGGACATAATTCCAAATCCAACCGTTAGATTTCAAATTTCTAATATTCATTGGAAAGCTCTTTTCGATACGAACCCAACGGTTCTGGTTTTTAGGAGAATCCGACGGTCGGATCTCCAGTAATGTCAATTCGAAGTCAATGGTCGAAATTCACGAACTGCCGCGGCGCGGCGCGTTCTATTCAGGCCATTATATACATATAATATATATATTATATATATTTCGTCGATTTCCTTTTTAAAACATATTTTATAAATCGTTTTAAATTCGTTTTCAAACCATTTCAACGTTACATTCAATTTTAACTAGATTTGATTTCAATTCAATTCGAATTCATTTCAAATTGATTTCAATTCAATTTCAGTTCGTTTTAAATTTCATTCGAAACGATTTCAATTCGTTTTTGATTCAATTTTCAATTTTCAATTTAATTCAATTTGAATTCATTTCTATTCAATTCGAATTCAAATTCATTTTCTATTCAATTCGAATCGAATTCATTTTCTATTCGATTCGAATTCATTTCAAATTGATTCAATAAAATTTCAATTTGAATTTTAATCTAATTTAATTTGAATTTCATTTCAAAATATTATATTTTGAAATCACTTTTCAATATTCATTATAAAACGAATAAAATCGATATAAATATCGTTCACGTCAAAATAGCGCAACTCTAATCAACACGGCTTTATATTTTTCAAAAACTTCTTTATTCTATTCAACAAATGAATATTTATTCTATTCAACACATGAATCTATATTTCTTTCAACACATGACTATTTTTGTTATGTAAAATATTTTATAAAACTATGGTATCTATCGTTTGATTTTAATTAGACTCCACCGTGAAGTAGATTCTAATTGTAAATATGATAAAGATGTAATTTTTATTATTTAAAATATTTTACTCAACACATGAATATTTTCAACACATGAACATCGTCAACACATGACTATTTTTATATTCAACACATGAATCTTCTTTTATAATATTCATTATTTTCCCGATTGGAATGAGGCCCAATCAATCACCATATAACGTTAATTATATGGATTCCATACAACACATGTATATAATAGCAACGATAAACCATCATCCAAAGTGCACCACACAACTGCATAAGCATCAAATATAAATAATTAACGCTTACACAGCCTGTCGATCAATCGGTCGACATACAATTAAATAATTGGGATTAGTGTATGCCAAATATCATCCCAACGCCCGTGTGGGGTTTCAAATCAACAAACACAGATTTTTATTTGTGCAGTTGGGCGATGTGTAAAATTTATCGACCCAATCAATATCAGTCAAATCAGTGTATATAAACAAATCGGCCGATTTGTTTATAAATATTTATTTATTCACATTCACGTTAAAAATTATATTTTTAACGATAAAATATTTTATTTCAACACATGAATTCCTATTCAGTTCATTTACACAATAAAAATGATATTTTTATTTTTCTAACATATTTTAGAAAATTTCGGCGGCATAACGGCACGATACTAGAAACGGGACAAGGCCTAGCCTTATCCCCGGTCTAGTGAAGGCCCACGCCATTCACACATCAATCAAATCCATTCCATTTCACCAAACAATTCAATTCGAACCAAATAAACTAACCAACTACACAACCAAACAATTTAACAAACACGCCATCCATGGTCTGTGGATGACGGGTGTCGGGTGCTACTAAACACCGTCTGCATCCTAGTATATATATATAACTAGAAAAGAAATTTTGAGTGAGAAGTTCTCACCTATAGCTATCCAACTTCCACGACACTTCATTTAGAGAAATCTTCGTTATTTTCGCCTTTTAGTCATCTTCGTTGCTGTGGCCACTACATATGTAAAGATCGAATTTTTACTTCGCTATTCAATATATAAAAATAGATTTTTTATCTTGTTATTCAATATATAAAAATCGAATTTTTACTTCGCTGTTCAATATATAAAAACGAATTTTTATCTTGTTATTCAATATATAAAAATCGAATTTTTACTTCGCTGTTCAATATATAAAAATCGAATTTTTATCTTGTTATTCAATATATAAAAATCGAATTTTTACATCTTCTATATAGTAAAGATTATATTTTTCTCTCGCTACTTTGAATAAAAAGATTATATTTTTCTCTCGCTACTTTGAATAAAAAGATTATATTTTTCTCTCGCTACTTTGAATAAAAAGATTATATTTTTCTCTCGCTACTTTGAATAAAAAGATTATATTTTTCTCAGAAAATAAATAATAAAAGTTAATAAAACTCACCTTTTCAAATGGGAGGAGGGGATTCAGACCAACACTGGTTGGCGCAGGTCGTCCGGGAGGTTGCTGGGGCGTCGCGGTTGTCACCGATGGTCGGAGGTGGGCCCGAGGCGGCTGGGCAGCGGGGTAGAGGGGGTCACGACTCGAATTTGAAGGGGAAAAGAGGGGGGGTCGCGGCGTCGGTGTAGGCGGTCGGAGGCGGGGGGTTTCAGAAGAGGAGGGAGAGGAGAACGAGGGGAGGAGGTCTCGAGGTGGAGGAGAAGGGGGAAGAGGGGCAGAGGACCCCTGGGGGGTCGGCGCCAGGGCGCGGCGGCCCTGGTGGCAGCGGCGGCCTTGCCCCCCCCCCCCCCACCGTCGTTCGCCCTTTATTTTCTTTTTTTTTTTGTTCAGTATGAAGAGGAGAGAGAGAAAGAGGGGTGAGGTGTTATTATATTTAATTATTTAATTATTTTTAATTCTCCTTTAATTGACTTTTTATTTCGACCTCGAAACGAGGCCCACTGCCTGTCGTCCATAGCTTTTCACCCCCATCCCAAACACAATGGGATATGTATCGTAGGCTGATTCGACTGTTTGAATCAGTTTTCTTCAAAATCAACATATAACTCTATATATTGAATTTGAACGCGCGTTTCAATTTACCGGTGTCACATACGAACTCTATAAATTGCAGAAAATTTTTTTCTAGCTTCGTATTGACGATAAGGTCCTAATAAAACTAGTTTGGTCGAATTCTGAGACCGTTAGAAAAATGGCCATTTTCTAGTCGATTAAAATCAACTAAAACTGGTCAAACACGTTTTCCTTTGCCACGCTCACATATTGATTCGAAAAATTATGAAATTTGAAATCTAGCAATAATTTGACATCACGGACCCAACAAAAGTGGTTTCGTCGAAATCCGAGGTCGTTTGCAAAATTCCCATTTTTAAGGGCCTGAATCCCATAGTGACTATTCAGAATTTTCAACTGGACATATCTTTTGATTCCCGCTATGAAATTTCTATTTTTCAGATTCGTTGGAAAGATATTCTCAAATAGATCCTATTGTTTTTAGTTTCACTAAAATTCGGATTGTTTTGCACCCGGTACATTCAATTGAAGTTTGAAATTGAATTATCGAACTACCGCGCCATTTTCAATTCTATTATAATTATATATAATTATTTATATTCTAACGACGACGTATATAATATATACGTTCTAATTATATTCAAAATAAATTTATCGTCGGTTTTATTTAAAATAATTCATTTTAAATAATCAAAATTCGCTAAAATTGCCAAAATAAAAATTTTAAACTGGCCCAGATTTTCGGGTTATTACATTCTCCCCCACTTAAAACTTTTCGTCCCCGAAAAGGAACAATGTCGAAAGTGGTTTGATTAATCAACTCTACGTTCGATCCGGCTTCCATTCTCCAACTTTTCAGTTTCTGAGAATTTTCAAATTCTTCAAAAATTTGGCTAACACCCTAAATTTTCGAAAAATTTCGCTATAACCTCCCCTGCACCGGGAGCCACGAGAAAATCCCGAAATTGCCATATAGGCCTTCTGATCTCAAAAAGAAAAAGAAAAAGCCAAGCGGCTAGCCAATAGGCTCATAAAATCATCATCACCCAAACAAAACAGTAAATTATGTAGTAAACATGTACCTATTTGTCGGGCAAACAAATTTTATTCTCTGCTCTAGCCTCCTTGCTATGACATGTTCAATGTAAGTATATGTATATGCAAGCAAATGCAACCAATTTTCAATATAATTCAATATTTGATTCAATTAGGCTAAATGGTTAAAAATTAGCAAACAAATAAACAAACAACACAAACATCAATCAATTAGTGAATTAGAGTTTCAAATTCATAATTTTGATATATACAAAAAATCATGTTTTTGATGCCAATTCACAACAATGTATTCTAGTTATATTAGTTTTGGTTCTCACACCAGCCTAATGGAAATATATAGAAATCACACCTTCGAAACACGAACATAAATACTGATGATGTGGCCACATCATCAGGATTATCCCCGGGTGTCTAGAATGTGATTCTGTATCTACCCAATATATTAAAACTTCGACTATACGTTCATGACGCGTATACGCGAAATCTTTATATATTGGATTGTCCATATTCAAAATAAATAAATAATCAAATACGTATAAAACGATTTAAATTTTCAAAATAAAATTGTTTTCGTTTGAAAAATATACTCTTTACACTCGTTCTAGGATACTACTGATCCTATCTCTAACGAGTAATTCTAATTGGATATTACTAACCCAATATCTGATGAATTCTTTCGTATGGTTCTTATGTGTCTTGTTCTCGAGCTCTGTAAACCAAAGCTCTGATACCAACTGTAAGGACCCATTTCTTCCCCGTGAAGGAAAGGGCGGATACTTTGAGAACAACACACAATAGAACGCAGACGGGAGAACATTTCATTGTTATTACAACAATTCCATCAAATACAAGAATATACAGAGTATAAATGAATAAATTACATTCGATAAATATCAGAGATTACAATAAATTACATAGCAGCGGAAAATAATACAAAGCACAACTGAAGGTGATATGCGGATACAGAGCTTTCCGGATATCATTCCAGCTGTAAACCAGGATCATGTGAATATAAATCTGCCAAACCGAAACTACTAGCTGCCCGTGTGGAAAATAGGGGCACCCAGAGTTTAGGTTAAAACAATAAACTCCAGGTCAGTCATGTGACTGGTGTGAGAACTAAAACAGTTATTAATATTGGTTTTAAAGTTTGGTAAATCAAGGGACCACGCCGTATAACACGGAACGGGTTTCCTCCCAAGAATACCAGTGCATAGAACAAACAACGCAATGCTAAATAAAGAAAAATGAAGCTGTTATAAGACCCAGGTCCCATCACACAATGCAACGCAAGCCGGAGGATAGGGTTTTCCCTTATAACAGCCAAAGCATGCTTGATACGTTTAAAACACATTCTTTGATACTATTATAGGTGTATAGTGTCAAAACAATTTCAATCATAAATATCAATCATAGACGGCATGGGTACCATATATCATGTCGCCATACTAGTTCTACAATTAAAACTGCAATATCACGTATTGGAAATTGGATTCCGTTATGAGCCGAGGCAAGGGGCAAGCTCCTCTCCGCGTTCGAGACACTCTAGCAATGCCTCAGGACCCCACTCTGATCCTTTGGAACCTCCAAGGCCGGTCCTCTCTTACTTTTGAGGATTAGTTATTCCTAAACACACGTTTCCCGGTCCTTACAGACCTATATCCGAGGCGCCTCGTATCCAACAACCACACAGGTGAAAAGTATATAAATGTCAGGGCTGGTAGGTCACTGATACCACCCTAGCTAGAAAGAAACGTCGTGCACTCCTTGGGTCCGTATCCCGTTTTTGACTCATACCGAGGTGTGAGGCTCGCGAATTCACGTTATACACAAAGCTACGCCACACAGGCTATGCTTTGATCATCAACCACAAGACTTTGCTTTTCAACAGAAGCCCTGATCAATTGCCACTTACGCGTGCCACACTGGCAATTCACTCCATGCGACTGATGTCCATCGATATACAACCTCTGAGCTCGTACGTCTCAGAGAAGGGCGTTAAGCAAGAGAATAAATTCTCCGCCGCCAAACAGATGTATATTTAATAGAGATCAATCAACACAGAATAAAATCCAATGTCAGACACACAATCCATTTACAAGTTCGTTCTGGGTTTGAACGAAACCGGAGGCACTTTCCTCGCATATCCATCGATCTCCAAGTACGTCTGGACGATCACCAACTGTTTCCCTCATCTTGGGTGTACAGCCCAATCAAGATCATCAGTAATCACCCAAACGATGTGAAGACTTCCGGTCTTCAACCACCGTCTTCATCTTCGACATCTCTTCGAATCGGTTATTCAGAATGGGTATAACCCGGCCTTTCTGAATAACCCACGTATATAATAAACAAATGTTACACAAACACAATGAACGCCTCATTCCAATTCAGAATATTCTTTTATTCACAAAATCACATTCTTAGGGAAAGGTTCCCATTAATTTTATCCAAGATAAATTCTTCTAAATTTATTCTTTAATCTTCCTTTGGATATCATTTCAAACCATATTATGGTTTTCCAAACTAGTCGGGATTAGCGAACCACACCGAAGTAATTATTTATTTTATTTCCCAATCCCAACCTATATATCCCATGGAGAAAACTGGTAATACTCCATATCTAACACCACGATGTTATCGATAAAATTAATTACCATTTCACGTTCAAATCTAATTAAAGATTTAACTATCGCTTTGGAGCAAAACTGGTGATACTCCATTCCCGATCACTTTCCACATTTGATAATTTAAATTATCAATTCCCATTTCAATCTAATTAAAGATTCATTAAAACTCCACTTAGTTTTAATCTTTTCAAAACCCAACATCCTGCCTTTAACTGGGTTAAAGAACCAATGTCATCTAAAACATGATCCACGATAAACGTAAATCACATTAGATATTAAATACAAGGCTCAGAATAGAAAATATATCGGCTTATATTCAATATCAAGTTCTGAAACCAACAAATATCGTATCGGAAATAACGATATAAAATATATCTTTCAAATTCCCATAACAATATCTGTATAGTCACGAAATCCAACATCGAAATATTCCGAAGATAATTTCGATTCAACTCCAGTCCAATTCACGTATTGGGAATATTGATTATTTTTAAAATCACTTTCAAATTCAATTTATTTATTTCAAAAATAAATTGATTTTAATTCTAGTTCAAAACTAGTTCATTTCAACAAAAATATATTTTTATCATTTCAAATGTGGAGTTTTTCATCCCAGTTCTTTCCAATTCACATATTATGATTTTACACAAATTATCAATATTTTTAATAATTTTATCAAGGCCCGTACAGTCGATTTCCAACAACGGCTATCGAACTGCACTTACAACGACCTTTTTCAAATTTGATTTGGACATAATTCCAAATGCAACCGTTAGATTTCAAATTTCTAATATTCATTGGAAAGCTCTTTTCGATACGAACCCAACGGTTCTGGTTTTTAGGAGAATCCGATGGTCGGATCTCCCGTAATGTCAATTCGAAGTCAATGGTCGAAATTCACGAACTGCCGCGGCGCGGCGCGTTCTATTCAGGCCATTATATACATATAATATATATATTATATATATTTCGTCGATTTCCTTTTTAAAACATATTTTATAAATCGTTTTAAATTCGTTTTCAAACCATTTCAACGTTACATTCAATTTTAACTAGATTTGATTTCAATTCAATTCGAATTCATTTCAAATTGATTTCAATTCAATTTCAGTTCGTTTTAAATTTCATTCGAAACGATTTCAATTCGTTTTTGATTCAATTTTCAATTTAATTCAATTTGAATTCATTTCTATTCAATTCGAATTCAAATTCACTTTCTATTCAATTCGAATCGAATTCATTTTCTATTCGATTCGAATTCATTTCAAATTGATTCAACAAAATTTCAATTTGAATTTTAATCTAATTTAATTTGAATTTCATTTCAAAATATTATATTTTGAAATCACTTTTCAAAATTCATTATAAAACGAATAAAATCGATATAAATATCGTTCACGTCAAAATAGCGCAACTCTAATCAACACGGCTTTATATTTTTCAAAAACTTCTTTATTCTATTCAACAAATGAATATTTATTCTATTCAACACATGAATCTATATTTCTTTTAACACACGACTATTTTTGTTATGTAAAATATTTTATAAAACTATGGTATCTATCGTTTGATTTTAATTAGACTCCACCGTGAAGTAGATTCTAATTGTAAATATGATAAAGATGTAATTTTTATTATTTAAAATATTTTACTCAACACATGAACATCGTCAACACATGACTATTTTTATATTCAACACATGAATCTTCTTTTATAATATTCATTATTTTCCCGATTGGAATGAGGCCCAATCAATCACCATATAACGTTAATTATATGGATTCCATACAACACATGTATATAATAGCAACGATAAACCATCATCCAAAGTGCACCACACAACTGCATAAGCATCAAATATAAATAATTAACGCTTACACAGCCTGTCGACCAATCGATCGACATACAATTAAATAATTGGGATTAGTGTATGCCAAATATCATCCCAACGCCCGTGTGGGGTTTCAAATCAACAAACACAGATTTTTATTTGTGCAGTTGGGCGATGTGTAAAATTTATCGACCCAATCAATATCAGTCAAATCAGTGTATATAAACAAATCGGCCGATTTGTTTATAAATATTTATTTATTCACATTCACGTTAAAAATTATATTTTTAACGATAAAATATTTTATTTCAACACATGAATTCCTATTTAGTTCATTTACACAATAAAAATGATATTTTTATTTTTCTAACATATTTTAGAAAATTTCGGCGGCATAAAGGCACGATACTAGAAACGGGACAAGGCCTAGCCTTATCTCCGGTCTAGTGAAGGCCCACGCCATTCACACATCAATCAAATCCATTCCATTTCACCAAACAATTCAATTCGAACCAAATAAACTAACCAACTACACAACCAAACAATTTAACAAACAAGCCATCCATGGTCTGTGGATGACGGGTGTCGGGTGCTACTAAACACCGTCTGCATCCTAGTATATATATATAACTAGAAAAGAAATTTTGAGTGAGAAGTTCTCACTTATAGCTATCCAACTTCCACGACACTTCATTTAGAGAAATCTTCGTTATTTTCGCCTTTTAATCATCTTCGTTGCTGTGGCCACTACATATGTAAAGATCGAATTTTTACTTCGCTATTCAACATATAAAAATTGAATTTTTATCTCGTTATTCAATATATAAAAATCGAATTTTTACTTCGCTATTCAATATATAAAAATCGAATTTTTATCTTGTTATTCAATATATAAAAATCGAATTTTTACTTCGCTGTTCAATATATAAAAATCGAATTTTTATCTTGTTATTCAATATATAAAAATCGAATTTTTACATCTTCTATATAGTAAAGATTATATTTTTCTCTCGCTACTTTGAATAAAAAGATTATATTTTTCTCTCGCTACTTTGAATAAAAAGATTATATTTTTCTCTCACTACTTTGAATAAAAAGATTATATTTTTCTCTCGCTACTTTGAATAAAAAGATTATATTTTTCTCTCGCTACTTTGAATAAAAAGATTATATTTTTCTCAGAAAATAAATAATAAAAGTTAATAAAACTCACCTTTTCAGATGGGAGGAGGGGATTCAGACCAACACTGGTTGGCGCAGGTCGTCCGGGAGGTTGCTGGGGCATCGCGGTTGTCACCGATGGTCGGAGGTGGGCCCGAGGCGGCTGGGCAGCGGGGTAGAGGGGGTCACGGCTCGAATTTGAAGGGGAAAAGAGGGGGGTCGCAGCAGGCGAAGGTGGGGCCATGGGGGGTCGCGGCGTCGGTGTAGGCGGTCGGAGGCGGGGGGTTTCAGAAGAGGAGGGAGAGGAGAACGAGGGGAGGAGGTCTCGAGGTGGAGGAGAAGGGGGAAGAGGGGCGGAGGACCCCTGGGGGGTCGGCGCCAGGGCGCGGCGGCCCTGGTGGCGGCGGCGGCCTTGGCACCCCCGTCGTTTGCCCTTTTTTTTCTTTTTTTTTTCTTTTATTTTTTTGTTCGGTATGAAGAGGAGAGAGAGAGAAAGAGGGGTGAGGTGTTATTATATTTAATTATTTAATTATTTTTAATTCTCCTTTAAGTTGACTTTTTATTTCGACCTCGAAACGAGGCCGACTGCCTGTCGTCTATAGCGTTTCACCCCCATCCAGAACACAATGGGATATGTATCGTAGGCCGATTCGACTGTTTGAATCAGTTTTCTTCAAAATCAACATATAACTCTATATATTGAATTTGAATGCGCATTTCAATTTACCGGGGTCACAAACGAACTCTATAAATTGCAGAAAAATATTTTCTAGCTTCGTATTGACGATACGGTCCTAATAAAACTAGTTTCGTCGAATTCTGAGACCGTTAGAAAAATGGCCATTTTCTAGTCGATTAAAATCAACTGATACTGGTCAAACGCGTTTTCCTTTGCCACACTCACATATTGATTCGAAAAATTATGAAATTTGAAATCTAGCAATAATTTGACATCACGTACCCAACAAAAGTGGTTTCGTCGAAATCCGAGGTCGTTTGCAAAATTCCCATTTTTAAGGGCTTGAATTCCATAGCGACTATTCAGAATTTTCAACTGGACATATCTTTTGATTCCCGCTATGAAATTTCGATTTTTCGGATTCGTTGGAAAGATATTCTCAAATAGATCCTATTGTTTTTGGTTTCACTAAAATCCGGATTGTTTTGCACCCGGTACATTCAATTGAAGTTTGAAATCGAATTATCGAACTACCGCGCCATTTTCAATTCTATTATAATTATATATGATTATTTATATTCTAATGACGACGTATATAATATATACGTTCTAATTATATTCAAAATAAATTTATCGTCGATTTTATTTAAAATAATTCATTTTAAATAATCAAAATTCGCTAAAATTGCCAAAATAAAAATTTTAAACTGGCCCTGATTTTCGAGTTATTACATTTTTTCACTCTAAAAATCCGTACGACCACACAGTGACTCTAAAAATCACGAAACTAGAAATCTAACAACTATTTGACATTGCGGATCCAACAAAACTAGTTTCGTCGAATTTCGACTTCGTTTGCAAAAGTGGCTATTTTTAAAGCTCTGGACGACCCTTTTAAATATATAAATATATTTAAATATTATTAAATTAAATATAAATAAATTTATATTATCGTATATCTTCACATATGATATCGTACAACTCCAGAATATCATATCAGAATTTACAGTTTGATATTTAAGATTTTAGATTTATCGATATTCAGTTTTATATCGAAAATCCTTTTATAACGTAAATAAAGCGTTGCAAATTATAAAGGAATTCCACAGCGACTTTTCTGAAATTTGATTTGGACATAAATCAAAATCTACACGACAAAATTCCGATTTTTCTCTTCCACCAGAAAGATATACTCCACCAGCTCCAAACGTTTCTTGTTTCACAGAAATCTGGCTTAAAACGAATCCTGTACATTCAGTTGAAGTTCAAATCGCCAAATCGCGAACTGCAGCGCCATTTCAAGCTCGATTTTAATTATAATATAATTATACGTTTCAAACTGACGTCGATTGAATATATTCGTCAATATGATTCAACTCTAAGCTGAATTAAATCTTGGGGATGACCCTGTTCACCTTATATTATGATTTCCAATATTTTTGATTATTTCTGAATTAAATATATTATTTAATTTAATTAAATATTCCATATTATTTAATTAACGACGATTAAATTCCCTATATCACTATTTTAAACAATTAAATAAATTAATTATACCCTTGGAAAATGCGGGTCATTACATTCTTCCCCACTTAAAATAATTTCGTCCTCGAAATTGCTAAGTTAGAGGACGACCTTACCTATTGGAATTCCTAAGATTTGTTTACCCCTTATTTCTGATTTTAACTGAACCAATTAATATCGACTAAAATATTTATTCATTCCGACTAACTAAAATTTTCAAAAATTCTGAAAATTTTCTAACACTTTAAACTTTCGAAAAATTTCGCCAGCACCTCCTTTGTACTGGTCAATAGCTCAAACTTCAACTCGCCTCTCTGGGCCTTCTTCAACCCAAAAGAAAATCAAAACGCCAAACAGCTTGCCAATTCGGCTCATAAATTCCAAAATCATATAAAATATAAACTTGTACCTTTTTGTTGGGCATATCATTATATCCCTACCATCTGTTATCAACTCCGCATATACAAATGTCATCCCAATCAACTCAAACCAAGTTATTCTTAACACAACCATTCGCTTATTCAAGCCGAATTGAATTTCAAATTCGAGTTTCAAATTCCAAACTCTCAACTTATCATTTCAAATCCAAATCCAGATTATTCTCTAATCACTTCCAGTTTTTCTTAACCTATCATCTCAAGTTAAATTCTGATATATTATTTACTTTTACCATCCCATTCGAATTAACTTCACAAGTTAAATTTTAATTTCTAGAACTTAAATTCCTGGGTAAATTTCAAATCAATTTGAAATCATACTGCCAATTCAAAACTTTTGAATTTTCTAAACAACTTGTTTCCTCAAAACAATTCAAATTAAAATCTTTGGTAGTAATCCACCACTTAGAACTCGAAAATCACACCGATGATACTGCGCAGTCATCATCGGAATTATTTTCCAACGACCCAAGTGATTCCAATACTATATCATTTTCAATACCATTACTAAATACTTCCATTTTGAAAACATTTCAAAATCTCCCAAGAACTTAAAATTTCCTTATTTTAATTCCAAATCTGATTTAAATTCATATTTAATTCATCTTATTTCATATACTTTAATTATATGAATTCTGATTGGTTATATATAACCATTTCACATGTTATAATCTTATCTGATTAAAATCACTACCAACACATCCTATATATGATAATATATCACATATCCATACTGTGTCGGTCCATCGTATTCAAGTGTTTATTTACTCCTACCAATACAGTGGATCAAATTGATCGACCAGTACTCATAAACAACTCAGCCAATGAATCTCCACAATATAAAACCATTTTTATATCAAATACAAATACGCACTCGTATATATACACTCAAACTCAATCTAGGGTATTACTAACCCTATCTCTACCGAGTCACGCCACAAAGCCAAGGTAATTCTTAACTTAAGCTCTGATACCAACTGTAACGACCCGGATTTTGAGCGACTTTGGTTATCGATATAAGCACGATGTCGATAACCAAAACATCAAAAATCCCGGTAATTAATGAAAGAAATTAGAGGGTGAGAATAAATAAGATAGAAACTTAGAATAGAAGAAGAAGAAGAACACAACATCAGAGTAACACGAACCTCACAACGGAACGAATAACATATAATAGATAACATAACTTTGAAATATAACAGTTATGTATACAATAGCACTTATCAGAGTACAGCACTTACAACACAGCAGAAATAACTATAGCTATATGATCTTGAAGCCTCCTGCTCCAAGCTCTCCAAGTATATCTGTAAAATCCTGACTACTTGACTGCCCGTACAAAATTGGACACCCAAGAGTTTAGGGAAAAAAACAAAGTAAACTCCGAGTCAGTCATGGGACTGGTGTGAGTAAAACAGTTTAAACAGGTATATGAACAAGTAAACGATATCTCATAAGACCACACCGCAGAACGGAACGGGTTTTTCCCTTATGAGAATCCAAAATATCTGTATATCAAAAACCTTTTGATATTATAATAATGTCTATGTACAAATAGATATCAACTAGCAGAAACGCTTTCATCTCACGTTCTACATATATAGTTTACAATCAAAATCGCAAGCACATATTGGATAATGGATTTCCAACTATGACAAGGTATGGAACCACCTTCCGATCAGTGTACTCTAGGAACGATACATTGGAGTTCAACAAGAACATCTTGTAACTCAGCCACACATGACCGACCACTCATTTTGCTTGAGTGTATCGAATGTATATCACCAACGGTTGGGATCATCAACCTTCCCGTATATATATGGGACAACATTGATAGATTTAAGAAACAAATGAATATTCTCTAGATAGGTGATTATACACCCTACTTCGGTGCGACCGACATAGCCATGCTGCCTGCCCGATTTCTGTCATTTACCGGTTGATGAGGCTAGAAGCTACGCTTTATCATTACATCAGATTCACTTCGAATGCCACATTGTCAGATCCATCGAAAATCACTAATTGGCATCTACAACAGTACGTTACGTGTTAGCTAAAGAAGTTTCCTTCTCCGCTTCCACTCTTGGTATATTTGAAGAAATCAATGTACGTGACTTTTCTGGAAATACTCTGTTAGACATCCATCAACACAAGTCATCCTCATTCACTTAGAATGTCACATCGTCATACCCGCCAAATCACAAATTGATTTATCCAAAAATAACACGGGTATACAGCTTAGAGAAACGAATTCCTCTGCCACCAAACGTGAATACGTTTGAACAGATCAACTTACGCGATCCATTGGATATACTCTGTCAGACCTTCGTCCATACAAGTTGTCCTGGGACTGGACAAACCGAAGGCACTATTCAGTATATCCATCTTAGTCACTGTTATCTAAGACTTATACAACAACCCTTGCATTTTACTCCGTCTTCGATTATCTTTGGCATATATGATTCGCAACGCTTATGCCAATACAGAGTGGTTCTTCGGATAATAATCCAACCGGTCTCTCCATATTAACAACGTTAAAATGGTCAAAATTTCGATAGTCTGTGATTTAACCATCAAAGAAAAACAAGTGTGCAAACAACGATATTATTTCCAGATGGAAATTATATCGGTAAATCATCAATATATATCTATATATATATTCACATTGCCTTATTTTATATGTTTAGAAAATATATGTTATTAACACTGGAAAATGTTTTCCATTTGCTTATTTACAAATCACTACTCTTCCCCAACTATCAGTCCCTGACTGTGAACTAGTATGTGTAACACCCCACACCCGCTGCGGTCACTCACTAAGGGAATGCCATAACATCGGTGGAGTATTTTAAGTGAATATAGAACAGAAAAATTACAACAAGACAGATATAAGTAATACATGAGAATTTAAAACATCATTTCATTGCAGCGGAAAGTAAAACATGTTTGGTTACACCAAAACCATAAACAAGAGTCAAGTACATAATATCCATCCTGATAAAACAAAAGTACATAATCCCACTACATAACTTAATAGCCATACTAGAAAAGATAAACTGAGCTTTACATCCACGGTCCAAGCTCCAAAAGATAGATAAAGCAGTCCGATCAAAGCCCACTAGTGCTAGGCCCACTCTGATAACCTGAGGGTTGGGAAAAAAGATAAAAACAATGGGGTCAGACATAAGTCTGAGCGAGTCCTATAACTTTAACAATACAATCATTAAAGTAACCAGAGTAAGACGTAAGCTTGATATACGGTAACGACTGGGGATAAATGGTTACACTAAGCAGCCAACTAGACTTAGGATGAACTAAGATAACCATAAAGACGCGCCTATCCACCCAAGGATAATTACTATATTGCACCACCCCAGATCTACCCACCCAAGGGTAATTCCTACACTGCACCACACCAGTTCTACCCACCAAGGGTAATTCCTACTTAAAGGTTGATCCCACTAAGTGTACTTAGTAATTTTACCCAGTAGTTTTGTGTACCCCTAGCTGACTACATAGATGTCGTTTGCCCCTATCTCCACTAGGTGCACCCACTACTCCCCAAGCGATCGGCTCCCTAACGTAGATACCCGTGCTGGCCCCACAGTGGGGTGTATCATTCCCCAAAGTGGCAACCTGATAATATCAACGGTGCACGGCTTATACCTACACGATGCAACAACGTCTTACTTACCAGCCCGGGTCCACACACGCATATGAAACCCGTTGGACTTGCGTTGCCACCGCTACCCCGTTTGGCCTCTTATAGTCAAGCCCAGTACGCGTGTCCCATCCTCGACATGGGTCGAGCCCAATAAGATACATATGGGTTACTGGTTGAAATGGGCCCCCACAAGCTACTACTTAAGCTTGTCATTTTATCTAGTGCATCCCACTTAACCCCTTTTTATAATCATGCCCACTTACATGTTAAGGTTTGGTTAAGTCATCTAATCATATTTCAATTGCCACTTAAGGCCCCCACAAGCTACTACTTAAGCTTGTCATTTAATCATATTTCAATTGCCACTTAAGGCCCCCACAAGCTACTACTTAAGCTTGTCATTTAATCATATTTCAATTGCCACTTAAGGCCCCCATAAGCTACTACTTAAGCTTGTCATTTAATCATATTTCAATTGCCACTTAAGGCCCCCACAAGCTACTACTTAAGCTTGTCATTTAATCATATTTCAATTGCCACTTAAGGCACCCACTAGATTTCCACATGCCACCCAAGGCACTTACTTGATTCCCACATGCCACCCAAGGCACTTACTTAACCCTTTAATCATGTTTAATTACATGTTCCACTTTGGTTAAGTATTCTAATCGTATTTTCTATTGCCACCCAAGGCAACCCACTAGTTTCCTCATGCCACCCAAGGCACCCACTTAACCCCTCATGCCCTACTACATGCTAATTTGGTTAAGTGTTTCTTAATTAATTAAGATCGTAACCTTTGTAAAGACCTCTCACATTAGACTGTCTTTTATGGCAGCTGGATATGCCGGTTGGTTCCGGGCAGCCTTACACCATAACAGAGTCTAACCTCGTGTCTTTACACTTGTCACGTATTTAGTTTATGACTAAGACCTCTCACATTGGGCCAATCATTTGTAGCCGCTGGATTTGCCGGTCGGTTCCGGGCAGTCTTATGCTACAAAAAGGGTCCAACCTCGTGTCTTAGTAGATTAATTACACCTAATTAATCACCCCCATAATTTGTATTAATTATCCCTAATTAATTACAAATATTTAAGAATATGTGTAGACCTAACTCAATAGGTAAATTCCCAATTCCATAATATGGGTAGACCTAACTTAATAGGTAAATTCCCAATTATGTCCATCCACTTTATGGTATGTTTAATCATACCCACTTCACACAATTTTATGTGTTCATTAATTTTTACCCCATCGTCCCCACGTAAATACGTTAACATGACATACTTCAAAAGAGAAGATTCATCATACACACAATGGGTTCAACTTAGCATATCATTAGCATTATCATGGGTTTAAAAGGTGTCAACTTGCATATATGACCATAAACCCAACTTGCATAAATAACCGACCCAAACTTGCATGAATCACATATGTCATAAAGACGGTAACTTGCATAAATGTTCATGTCATAGACCTATCATAAAGGTGTCAACTTGCATACATGTCATAGGTCTAAAAGGGATGAACTTGCACATGTACTTATGTCATACAAAGGGGGTAAACTTGCATAGCATGTCACATGTTAACTTGCATATAACCAAACATATAACTTGCATAACATGTTACATATGAACTTGCATATAATCATGCATATAACTTGCATATAACCAAACACATAACTTGCATAACATGTTACATATGAACTTGCATATAATCATGCACATAACTTGCATATAACCAAACACATAACTTGCATAACATGTTACATATGATCTTACATATAATCATGCACATAACTTGCATTACATGTTACATATGAACTTGCATATTTATGTATGACATACAAAGGTAAACTCGCATATGTTATGCATATCACTAATCCAAACAACTTGCATAGATTATGCATATTATAGATCCAAACTCATAGGTTAAACTTGCATGTCATGTCACTTATTTCACACATGATTCTAGCATAAAACCAAGCATTTAACTTGCATAAAACCAAACACTTAGCATGCATAAAACCGAATACTTAGCATGCATAAAACCCACCACTTAACATGCATAAACCCAAACACTTAACTTGCATAAACATAGTGTCATCATGAATAAGTGTTAAACATAGTGATTAGCAAACTAGCATCATAACATATGACCTAAAACCCATTGATCCGCAAGCAAAACCATATGATCTCATCACATCTCATCTACTTAGTTTAGCAATTGGTTATTAAAGTGATAGAAACTCACAAACTCCAAGATTAGCTCCTTAGATAGTTGCTAGAGTTGAAGTAGAGGTGGATTAGTAGTTGATTAGCTTGCAATCCTCTTCTCTAATTAGTGGAGGCTCCTTCTAAGTTGCATTTTGGCGGCATGATGGCATAGATTCTATTTTTAGTATGGATTAGGGTAGTCTTAGGGTATATTTATAGGATTAGGTTGTGTTTTAGACCTTTAGATTAACCCTAGGTTAGTTTAGGTCCGTCAGATTTCGTCCCAAGCCCTCCAACCCAGCCCAAAACTCAACCAGGTGCACCCAGGCCAGAATCAGCCGACAGGGCAAGTTGACTGCCAAGTCGACAGGCAAGTCGACAGCCCTGTCGACAGCCAAGTCGACTTGGCTGGGCGGGAGTTTTCCCGCCTGGCCCCCATTTCTGCATGTTTCGAAATTCAAATTTCCCGAATACTTCTTTGGGCCTTAACCGGGTCATACGGACTCCGATTTACAAAATTTCGGACTCTGTTTCGCGTATTTTTCCGAGACGAACACAATGACGTAACCCGTTTCCCCTGATTCTCACATCTGAGATTATTAATTCTGTAATTAGTGAATATCGGTGTTAACTGAAATTCGGGGTGTTACATTCTCCCCTCCTTAAAGGATTTCGTCCCCGAAATCTCCAAGTTAAGGAGAATGCATATCCTACCATCCAAACAACCATCTACTCAATCCATCAAACACAGGCATCCATTGTCCTTAAAACAATTTCTACTGATGTATGAGCATATGCAAAAAGTGTGTGTATATGTTCCCTATCTAATGTATGAACATATGAAAACCGTGATAGTGCCATGCATCCAATATGTATGCGAAAGAACCCTATCGACACATACTATATCTACATGAGTGCACAATCATTCACCCAAAATGCATCATCCATATGATAACAAAACCATTATACATCCATAAATATAGCTACCTACACACAATTATATGCAATATGAAGTGATTGAGCCGATCTAGTGTCTAGAGTGTGTGTATATGCATCCACGAGCAACCACTAGCAAACACTTGCATCCACCTGCATCCATCAATCATAACATGTCTCAAACACATGTTTCAACCATAGGTTTACCCTATCTAAAGGTCAAAGGCACTAACAAGAGGACATACTAAAGATAAGATAAGTACTAGACAAACGATAAAGGAGAAGTTAAAAGACATACCCTCAAAAAGGAATGGGTATAATGAACGCATTTTCGCTTCCGTCTCCCAAGTAGAGTTGCTCTCATCTTCTCCCCATTGCACTTTGACTAGTTGAACCTCCCTGTTTCTCAACCTCTTAATCTCTGACCCAAGGATGCGTGTAGGAGCTCGTCGAATAGTCGCATCACGCTCTATCTCTACTTCTCTAAGCAAGCTCGGCTCTACCACCTCTGCGGTCTCATGTAGGCACTTCCTCACATGGAATACATTATGTACACCACTAAGTCTGTCGGGAAACTCCACCAATGGAAGATGCTCTTCTCATGTAGCTCCAAAATCTAAGATACATAGCCTCAAAAGGTCTTCTAAAATGCGATTTACCCTCCCGGTCTGGCCGTCTGTCTGAGGATGATTTGCGGTGCTCAAACACAGCTGAGTCCCTACCGCCTCTTTCAAACTCTTCCAAAACTCGCTAGTGAAGATAGGATCTCGATCACTCACTATGCTGGAAGGTACACCATGCAATCTAACAATCCCTTGAATGTAGATTGAAGCTAGCCATTGAGCAGTCCTCTTACTCTTCACGGGTATAAAATGGGCACTCTTAGTAAGTTTGTCTACCCCAACCCAAATTCCCTTATTACCCTTCCTCGATCTTGGTAATCCATTGACGAAATCCATCGAGACACTATCCCACTTCCATAGCGGAACCTCCAATGGGTGAAGCAACCCACCGGGTTTCTTCTGCTCCGCTTTCACTTGCTAGCACACCAAGCATCTAACGACATACTCGGCCACATCTTTCTTCATACCGGCCCAAAAGAAAACTCGCTTCATGTCTTGGTACATCTTGTCCCCACCAGGATGAATGGTTATCTTCGACCGATGTGCATCATCAAGTATAGCCTTCCTCAAACCCTCGTCTTACGGTACACAAAGTCTACCGTCTCTACGCAACCACCCCTTACCATCTAGGGTGTACCTACTCAAATGGCTGGACGACTCCCCCCTTATGAGCTTCTCTACTAACTCAACCAACTGTGGGTCGTCTCGATGTGCCTCGCCAATCCGTCCCAAAAGAGTAGGCCTAACCTCCAAGGAGGCTAGCAAACCGGGTACAAAGTCAACGGAAGGTCTAAAGTCAAACATAGAAATAAACTCTAAGCTCCGTCGTTCAACGAACAATGAACTCGAGGACAACCTTTTTCTACTTAAGGCGTCCGCTACCACGTTACCCTTGCCATGGGTATACGCTATCTCAAACTCATAGGATGCTAAGAATCCCATCCACTTTTGATGTCCTAAGACTATGCGCTCGAAGAGTCTCCAACACTTCCCTAAGATGTAGGGCATGCTCTTCTCCACTTTTAGAGGAAACCGGGATATTACCCCATCCAAAATCATCACAACTGTCCATCTCTCACGCAGACCACCCTAGTCGAACTCGGCATCCCCCAAATGCAAGCCCCAAAGGCCTAAACCAATATCAGACAAACACCCAAGGGATACCTCCTTCGAATTCAGACGACCTACGTGAGATGATACTAGTAAAAACGGCTAACTAATTAAGCCCTTGTCCAACTCTGGATGTCCTCGCCAGTCTCGCTCCAAAACCACCGTTTATCCCATAACTGGCTTTGCTCAACCTATTGAGCACATACGAAAACTTATTTCGCTCCTAGAAAAGACCAAGATGTCATTTACAAAGACCATCACGAACTTATTTAGGTACTCCCTGAACACCCTTCTCATCAAATCAATAAAGTATGCGGGGGCGTTCGTCAAACCAAATGGCATCACCAGCCACTCATAAAAAAAATCATCCGGAGTCCTAAAGGCAGTCTTCTCTATACTATCCTCAGCCACTCTCAACTGACGAAACCCCGTGGATAAGTCCAACTGCGAAAATACTGAGGCGCCAACTAACTGATCAAAGAGATCATCAATCCTCGGCAATGGGTGTCTATTCTTCTTTGTGAGTTTATTTAGTTTTCTTTAGCCTACACAAAGTCTGAGGGACCCATTCCGCCTTCATGGCAAAAACTACTGGAGCACCCCACTCCGATATACTTCGTCTTATGAACCCCTTCTCAAGCAAATCGCCTACTTGCTTATGGAGTTCCCTCCTCTCACGAGGAGCCATGTGGCACACTGGCCAAGATACTGGTTTGGCATTGTCTACCAGATATATTCGGAAGTAAATCTCCCGCTCCGGAGGTAAGCCCTTCACCCCCTCAAACACATCCGAGTATTCCCGGACCACTCTAACAGATCGCAAACTCTCGACCGACGTGTCAAGCGATTCTAGATAACTTAGCATAACAGATTCCATAGGATTACAAGAGATCTCGAGAGTGTTACCCAAGCGGGTCATAAACCTAACAACTCTCCCTTCAAAATCAAGAACGGAACCCCTACTGGATAACCAGTCCATGCCCAAAACTAACCCATAGCCCGTGAAGCCCAAAAAGCATCACATCTAAACTCAACGCTAAGTATAGAAACTTTCAAACCCAAACACATCATGGAGCCCCAATTGGGTTTGAAACAACTAAGGGATCATCTACTAAACTGGTGTCTAAGTGCAGTGACTCAACTAACAATGATGAGATAAACGAACTCGATGCGTCAGAATAAAGTTCGAACCGGATAGTAAAGAAATCCAAATTCCAACCTAGACGGTCTTATCCCCATCTGGTACACTAGCCGTGAGGGAATACAACTACCCCCCAGAAGATTCCATACCTTGCCCTTGCCCCTTTGGACAACCCTAATAAGGTGTCCTATTCCTCCCAAAAGGATAACTACTCACCTTCTTCTTTCCATTCTCCACTCGTAACCTCCCACCAATGAGGTTTCATCCTTCATTAACCCAACAACTATTTGAGCCTTCCTCCCATCGTCTATCCAATAGGTACCTACCAGTCCTCCTCCTTCTTGAACCAACTTCTAATCCGACTAACGTCTAAGTCCCTTGAAGTGGTTTTCCATTCTTAGATAGATCATCTATACACGGAGGGGAAACTCAAAACGAGAGAGGAAGAGATTCAAAATGGAGAATTCGAAAGATAAAGATATGGCTATCGGGGATTATGCTTTTCTTTCAAAAACTTTTCTCTTAAAAGACATGTTTTTGAAAATACTCCTTTCAAAAATATTCTTAGAAAATAGTTTTTCTAAAAATTGTATCTGTTCTGGTAACCTTAAGCTCTGATACCACGTGTAACACCCCACACCCGCTACGGTCACTCACTAAGGGAATGCCATAACATCGGTGGAGTATTTTAAGTGAATATAGAACAGAAAAATTACAACAAGACAGATATAAGTAATACTTGAGAATTTAAAACATCATTTCATTGCAGCGGAAAGTAAAACATGTTTGGTTACACCAAAACCATAAACAAGAGTCAAGTACATAATATCCATCCTGATAAAACAAAAGTACATAATCCCACTACATAACTTAATAGCCATACTAGAAAAGATAAACTGAGCTTTACATCCACGGTCCAAGCTCCAAAAGATAGATAAAGCAGTCTGATCAAAGCCCACTAGTGCTAGGCCCACTCTGATAACCTGAGGGTTGGGAAAAAAGATAAAAACAACGGGGTCAGACATAAGTCTGAGCGAGTCCTATAACTTTAACAATACAATCATTAAAGTAACCAGAGTAAGACGTAAGCTTGATATACGGTAACGACTGGGGATAAATGGTTACACTAAGCAGCCAACTAGACTTAGGATGAACTAAGATAACCGTAAAGACGCGCCTATCCACCCAAGGATAATTACTATATTGCACCACCCCAGATCTACCCACCCAAGGGTAATTCCTACACTGCACCACACCAGTTCTACCCACCAAAGGTAATTCCTACTTAAAGGTTGATCCCACTAAGTGTACTTAGTAATTTTACCCAGTAGTTTTGTGTACCCTAGCTGACTACATAGGTGCCGTTTGCCCCTATCTCCACTAGGTGTACCCACTACTCCCCAAGCGATCGGCTCCCTAACGTAGATACCCGTGCTGGCCCCACAGTGGGGTGTATCATTCCCCAAAGTGGCAACCAGATAATATCAACGGTGCACGGATTATACCTACACGATGCAACAACGTCTTACTTACCAGCTCGGGTCCACACACGCATATGAAACCCGTTGGACTTGCGTTGCCACCGCTACCCCGTTTGGCCTCTTTTAGTCAAGCCCAGTACGCGTGTCCCGTCCTCGACATGGGTCGAGCCCAATAAGATACATATGGGTTACTGGTTGAAATGGGCCCCCGCAAGCTACTACTTAAGCTTGTCATTTTATCTAGTGCATCCCACTTAACCCCTTTTTGTAATCATGCCCACTTACATGTTAAGGTTTGGTTAAGTCATCTAATCATATTTCAATTGCCACTTAAGGCCCCCACAAGCTACTACTTAAGCTTGTCATTTAATCATATTTCAATTGCCACTTAAGGCCCCCACAAGCTACTACTTAAGCTTGTCATTTAATCATATTTCAATTGCCACTTAAGGCCCCCATAAGCTACTACTTAAGCTTGTCATTTAATCATATTTCAATTGCCACTTAAGGCCCCCACAAGCTACTACTTAAGCTTGTCATTTAATCATATTTCAATTGCCACTTAAGGCACCCACTAGATTTCCACATGCCACCCAAGGCACTTACTTGATTCCCACATGCCACCCAAGGCACTTACTTAACCCTTTAATCATGTTTAATTACATGTTCCACTTTGGTTAAGTATTCTAATCGTATTTTCTATTGCCACCCAAGGCAACCCACTAGTTTCCTCATGCCACCCAAGGCACCCACTTAACCCCTCATGCCCTACTACATGCTAATTTGGTTAAGTGTTTCTTAATTAATTAAGATCGTAACCTTTGTAAAGACCTCTCACATTAGACTGTCTTTTATGGCAGTTGGATATGCCGGTTGGTTCCGGGCAGCCTTACACCATAACAGAGTCTAACCTCATGTCTTTACACTTGTCACGTATTTAGTTTATGACTAAGACCTCTCACATTGGGCCAATCATTTGTAGCCGCTGGATTTGCCGGTCGGTTCCGGGCAGTCTTATGCTACAAAAAGGGTCCAACCTCGTGTCTTAGTAGATTAATTACACCTAATTAATCACCCCCATAATTTGTATTAATTATCCCTAATTAATTACAAATATTTAGGAATATGGGTAGACCTAACTCAATAGGTAAATTCCCAATTCCATAATATGGGTAGACCTAACTTAATAGGTAAATTCCCAATTATGTCCATCCACTTTATGGTATGTTTAATCATACCCACTTCACACAATTTTATGTGTTCATTAATTTTTACCCCATCGTCCCCACGTAAATACGTTAACATGACATACTTCAAAAGAGAAGATTCATCATACACACAATGGGTTCAACTTAGCATATCATTAGCATTATCATGGGTTTAAAAGGTGTCAACTTGCATATATGACCATAAACCCAACTTGCATAAATAACCGACCCAAACTTGCATGAATCACATATGTCATAAAGACGGTAACTTGCATAAATGTTCATGTCATAGACCTATCATAAAGGTGTCAACTTGCATACATGTCATAGGTCTAAAAGGGATGAACTTGCACATGTACTTATGTCATACAAAGGGGGTAAACTTGCATAGCATGTCACATGTTAACTTGCATATAACCAAACACATAACTTGCATAACATGTTACATATGAACTTGCATATAATCATGCATATAACTTGCATATAACCAAACACATAACTTGCATAACATGTTACATATGAACTTGCATATAATCATGCACATAACTTGCATATAACCAAACACATAACTTGCATAACATGTTACATATGATCTTACATATAATCATGCACATAACTTGCATTACATGTTACATATGAACTTGCATATTTATGTATGACATACAAAGGTAAACTCGCATATGTTATGCATATCACTAATCCAAACAACTTGCATAGATTATGCATATTATAGATCCAAACTCATAGGTTAAACTTGCATGTCATGTCACTTATTTCACACATGATTCTAGCATAAAACCAAGCATTTAACTTGCATAAAACCAAACACTTAGCATGCATAAAACCGAATACTTAGCATGCATAAAACCCACCACTTAACATGCATAAACCCAAACACTTAACTTGCATAAACATAGTGTCATCATGAATAAGTGTTAAACATAGTGATTAGCAAACTAGCATCATAACATATGACCTAAAACCCATTGATCCGCAAGCAAAACCATATGATCTCATCACATCTCATCTACTTAGTTTAGCAATTGGTTATTAAAGTGATAGAAACTCACAAACTCCAAGATTAGCTCCTTAGATAGTTGCTAGAGTTGAAGTAGAGGTGGATTAGTAGTTGATTAGCTTGCAATCCTCTTCTCTAATTAGTGGAGGCTCCTTCTAAGTTGCATTTTGGCGGCATGATGGCATAGATTCTATTTTTAGTATGGATTAGGGTAGTCTTAGGGTATATTTATAGGATTAGGTTGTGTTTTAGACCCTTAGATTAACCCTAGGTTAGTTTAGGTCCGTCAGATTTCGTCCCAAGCCCTCCAACCCAGCCCAAAACTCAACCAGGTGCACCCAGGCCAGAATCAGCCGACAGGGCAAGTCGACAGCCCTGTCGACAGGCATGTCGACAGGCAAGTCGACAGCCCTGTCGACAGCCAAGTCGACTTGGCTGGGCGGGAGTTTTCCCGCCTGGCCCCCATTTCTGCATGTTTCGAAATTCAAATTTCCCGAAAACTTCTTTGGGCCTTAACCGGGTCATACGGACTCCGATTTACAAAATTTGGGACTCTATTTCGCGTATTTTTCCGAGACGAACACAATGACGTAACCCATTTCCCCTGATTCTCACATCTGAGATTATTAATTCTGTAATTAGTGAATATCAGTGTTAACTGAAATTCGGGGTGTTACAGTATGAGAATAATTCCCTAAGTATAAATCCCGAACGCCGAAACCAACATCAGATAGACACTTAGAAAACCATTCAATTTACTAATCTCTAGTCAGTTCTAATTTTACTTAACTCTATTTGATTAACTCTGATTGATTAACTCTAACTGGTCAACCTTAATTAATTAACTCTAACTGGTTTTACTTGGTTTGACTAACTCCATTTATTAACCCGACTGACAAATTCAACTCGATTAACTGAACTAATCACTTTGATTAACTCGACAAATTCACTTTGGTTAACTTAACCAATTCACTTAGTTTAACTTAACTAATTCACTTTGATTAATCTAACTATTCACTTAACTCCTGTCGAATAAACCATATTCGATAACTCCTCTAACTCTACTCGAATAAACTATTTTCGATTAACTCCTTTAATCTATTCGATTTGATAACTCCCCTTTTCGAATAACCAACATTCGATTAACTCACTTCGAATAACCAATATTCGACTACTCACTTCGAATAACTAATAATTGATAACTCCTTCGAATAAACAATATTCGATAATCTCCTCTCGAATAACTAGATTCGAATAACTTAACTTATTTAACTTTACTTGATTAACTCCTATCGAATGACTAGATTCGATCAACTTAACTTATTTAACTCATCTTGATTAACTCCTATCGAATAACTAGATTCGATTAACTTAACTTATTTAACTCATCTAGATTAGCTCCTATCGAATAACTAGATTCGATTTAACTCCATTCGCTTGACTCTAGATCGCAACGATCACAATGGTTACGCCTGATTCCCTTAGGCAACATCCGACCGCCTTAGGATATTTACAGCCCTGCGAATTACGCTAGCAGTCATACGAGATGGCAACTTACCCTGAATACTATGTTTGACTAACTCTGTCTCAAATAACTATATTTGATTATCTCTAGTTCGTTTTAACTCTAATCGATTAACTCTAACTGAGTAACTCTAACTCGATCAACTCGACTTGATTAACTCGACTTACTTAACTCAACTGGTTAACTTGACTTACTTAACTCACTGGTTAACTTGACTTACTTAACTCACTGGTTAACTTGACTTACTTAACCCAACTGGTTAACTTGACTTACTTAACCCAACTGGTTAACTTGACTTACTTAACTCACTGGTTAACTTGACTTACTTAACCCAACTGGTTAACTTGACTTACTTAACTCACTGGTTAACTTGACTTACTTAACTCACTGGTTAACTTGACTTACTTAACCCAACTGGTTAACTTGACTTACATAACTCACTGGTTAACTTGACTTGCTTAACTCACTGGTTAACTTGACTTACTTAACCCAACTGGTTAACTCTATTGAACTGGTTAACTCTACTGAACTGGTTAACTCTACTGAACTGGTTAACTCTACTGAACTAGTTAACTCTATTCAACTAACTCGACTCGACTAACCCGTTTCGAATAGCATATTCATTTTACTAACTTTCGAATACCATATTCGATTTACTCCCTTCGAATACCATATTCGATTTAACTCCTTTCGAATACCATATTCGATTTACTTTATTCACTTTATAAAGATTTCCTTTTTAACAACGTTTTATTCATTTGAAAAGATTTACTTTTAAATAACGGTTCTACACTTTGAAAATGATTTCCTTTTTATAATGTTTCCTTTTCAATTCTATTTGTAAACGGTTTACAAATATTTCCTTTTCAAATTTATTCTTGAAATATTCTAACTCCTTAAATTCTCTGAAAAATTCGCCATAACCTCCTTTGTAACGGGAGCATCAGGAAAATCCCCAAACCCGCCACACAGGCCTTTCCATTCAAAAAGAAAATGGTTTGTAATTATTTCCTTTTTGAATATCTCCTATTTATAAATATTCCAATTTATAAACATTTCTTATTTATAAATATTCCACTTTATAAATATCTCTTATTTATAAATATCCCATTTTATAAATATTCTATTTTCAATATCACCTTGAAAATCCCCTTATCAACATTTCGGTATGTTATGGTATTCAATCATATCAAATCACGATGTTCAATATCGTCCAAGCATATATAATCGCCCACATATTTTATATCACATCATATAACAATATATGAAAAATAATAAAATAACTGTTGAAGAATCCAGTCGGATTCCTCCAACCTGTCTCCCTGCATCCACAGATGTTACACAATATGTTTATCATCACTTTCAGTTCAATATAAATTATTCTGATAGCAGAATCAATATATAAATATTTAACGGTTTATATATATATATAATTACATATATATATAATTTTCACTAACTGACTAGCAGTTCAGTCAATCAACCAACACACAACAATCAACAGATGATTAACAGTTCTAAAAATACATTATAAAAATATAACTGTTCAGAGTTAGTGAGTTTTACTCACATTGGACTGTTATCGTTAAAAACGAATAACTGTCTTTGATTCAGACGGACAATTTATTTTTCCATAAATTGTAACGAGCTCTGTTTCTCTCCCGGTCAGTCTCATTGTGTTGCTCCCGTCCATACGATCCCAAAGCAACTAGTTTCGCTGAATTTCGTTTTCGTATGACCAAGTTATGATAATAACAAGTTAGAGTATTACTTTATATAAACAAACATGGATTTTTATTTTAAAATAAAGGCCTTAACCTTTAAAAGCCCATCAGCCCACTACCAAAGCCCACCCGCTCCCCAAAAGCTTCTTCCCCGATTTCTAACTGCCGTGGCCTCCCTGTACTCCACACCAAAACCGATCCTTCAAGCTACCAAAACTCCACCATTCTTATTTAAATTCAAAACCGAAATCACCACACTTCATCTCTTCGCAATCTCCTTACTCCCACCACCATTTTAAACCACTCGATGTCATCATCGGAAATTCCGACCCTCCATCCCTGTGTCGACATCGACACCTACCACCATCGATCAACCCACAAATCCGCCAACACCTTCGGTTTTATCTCCTGAAACCAAATATGAGATCGATTTCGCAAATACACAAATAAAAATCAACCGAACTCAAACCCTAATCTCGCTGGAAACACTCGAACATCAGAAACCCGCAGTCGAGCCTTGCAAGACCCATGCTGGAATGAAGAGAATCACTTCAGGGACTCAAAGATATAGGATTTAGGATTTATACATTTTGTTTTGAATTTATTTGGAATTTCAAAAGAACCGAAATTTGCTGTGAGAAGAGAATGAGCAACGGCGCAAAATCCCGTTGACCACTGAAGAAATGAATTTAGGTTTAGGATTGTGATGGGTATTTATAAGATTTTCAAAATATCTAGATATTTTTGGTGTTGAGATATTTTAGTTTTATATTCATTTTATATTCTTTTTAGCTTTCTAAAAATCCATGTGATCACACACGATACTCAAAAATCACGAAAACTGACATGTTGCTAGAGTTCGACATTACGATTCCAACGAAACTGGTTTCGTCGAATTCCGACTTCGTATGCCCACACAACGTATTTTTAACTGTCAAAATACTAACTGTTTTTCACTCTAAAAATCCGTACGACCACACAGTGACTCTAAAAATCACGAAACTGGAAATCTAACAACTATTTGACATTGCGGATCCAACAAAACTAGTTTCGTCGAATTTCTACTTCGTTTGCAAAAGTGGCTATTTTTAAAGCTCTGGACGACCCTTTTAAATATATAAATATATTTAAATATTATTAAATTAAATATAAATAAATTTATATTATCGTATATCTTCACATATGATATCGTACAACTCCAGAATATCATATCAGAATTTACAGTTTGATATTTAAGATTTTAGATTTATCGATATTCAGTTTTATATCGAAAATCCTTTTATAACGTAAATAAAGCACTGCAAATTATAAAGGAATTCCATAGCGACTTTTCTGAAATTTGATTTGGACATAAATCAAAATCTACACGACGAAATCCCGATTTTTCTCTTCCACCAGAAAGATGTACTCCACCAGCTCCAAACGTTTCTTGTTTCACAGAAATCTGGCTTAAAACGAATCCTGTACATTCAGTTGAAGTTCAAATCGCCAAATCGCGAACTGCAGCGCCATTTCAAGCTCGATTTTAATTATAATATAATTATACATTTCAAACTGACGTCGATTGAATATATTCGTCAATATGATTCAACTCTAAGCTGAATTAAATCTTGGGGATGACCCTGTTCACCTTATATTGTGATTTCCAATATTTTTGATTATTTCTGAATTAAATATATTATTTAATTTAATTAAATATTCCATATTATTTAATTAACGACGATTAAATTCCCTATATCACTATTTTAAACAATTAAATAAATTAATTATACCCTTGGAAAATGCGGGTCATTACATAATCATTTGTTTTAATTTCCCAACCCCAACCTATTCATCCCATGAAGTAAAACTGGTAATACTTCATATCTAACACCACGGTGTTATCGGTAAATTCAATTACCATTTCACGTTTAAATCTAATTAAAGAATTAACTACCGCCTGGAGTAAAAACCGGTGATACTCCATTCTTGATCTTTTCAATCTACTTAAAGATTGATTAAAACTCCACATAGTTTTAATCTTTGACTGGGTTAAAGAATCAGTGTCATTTAAAACACGGTTCACGATAAACCCCAAAATCACATCACGTTTCAATCAGTCCCTAACCGTAAATTAGCAAGTGAGCAATTCCCTAAGTATTAACCCCGAAGGCCGAAACCAACATCAGATCAATACCCCAGAAACCATTCAACTTAACTAATCTCCAGTTACTTTCTAATTTTCTTAACTTCTTTGGGTCTAAGAACAGTATTATTGAAGATACCGTTCACGACAACTCAAAATCACATTTGATATTAAATACAAGGCTCTGAATAGAAAATATATCGGCTTATATTCAATATCAAATTCTACGACCAACCAATATCGTATTGGAAATAACGATATATATATATATATCTTTCAAATTTCCATAATAATATCTGTATAATCACGAAATCCAACATCGAACTATTCCGAAGATGATTTCGATTCAAATCCATTCCAATCCATATATTGGAAATTCTGGTTATTCTCAAAACCATTTCAAATTCAATTTATTTACTTTTTAAAAAATAAATAAATTATTACTCTAGTTCAAAACTAGTTCATTTCGATAAAAAACTATTTTTATCCTTTCAAATATGGAGTTTTTCATCCCAATTCTTCACAAATCATTTCTTATGATTTTACACTAATTATTAATATTTTTAATAATTTTATCAAGGCCCGTACAGTCGATTTCCATCAACGGCCATCGAACTGCACTTACAACGACCTTTTCCAAATTTGATTTGGACATAATTCCAAATCCAACCGTTAGATTTCTAATTTCTAATATTCGTTAGAAAGCTCTTTTCGATACGAACCCAACGGTTCCGGTTTTAGGAGAATCCGATGGTCGGATCTCCCGCAATATCCATTCGAAGTCAATGGTTGAAATTCGCGAACTGCCGCGGCGCGTTCTATTTAGGCCATTATATATATATAATATATATATTATATATATATCGTCGATTTCCTTTCAAAACGTATTTTAAAAACCGTTTCAAATTCGTTTTCGAAACGATTTCAACTTCATTTCAAATTCAAACCAAAATTGAATTTTTCAATATAAATTCGTTTTAATTTCATTTCAAATCGATTTCAATTCAATTTCAATTTAATTCGAATTTCAATTCATTTCAATTTAGTTCGAATTTCAAATCTATTCAATTTAATTCGAATTCATTTTCTATTCAATTCGATTTGAATTCTATTCAATTCAATTTCAATTCGATTTTATTTTCTAAAATATTCCATTCAAATTCATTATCTAAAATATTCGATTATTGAAATCACTTTTCAATATTCATAAAAAAATGAATAAAATCAATATAAACATCGTTCACGTCAAAATGGCGTCAATCTAATCTACACGACTTCATATATTTCTATTTTCAAATATTCTATTTCAAATATTTCTATTTCAAATATTTCTTTTTTAAAACTGGAATGAGGCCCAATCAATTACCATATAATGTTAATTATATGGATTTTCTACGACACATGTATAAAATAGCGACGATAAATAATCAACCATCATCCAGAGTGCATTCTACACTGTATAAGAATCAAATATAAATATTCAATGCTTATAACAGGCTGTCAATCAATCGATCGACATACAACTAATTATTGGGATTAGTGTATGTCATATATCATCCCAATACCCATGTGGGGTTTCAAATAATCAGACACAGATTTTATTTGTGCAGTTGGGCGATGTATAAAATTTATCGTCCCAATCAATATCAGTCGAATGTGTGTATATAAACAAACCGTCCGATTTGTTTATATTTATTCACATTCATGTCAAAAATTATATTTTCAACTATAAAATATTTTTAACTGTATAAATATTTTATTTCATTTCACATCACATCACACCATCAACTACACATCAACATCAAACAAACAAGCATACAAGCCATCCATGGTCTGTGGACGACGGGTGTCGGGTGCTACTAAACACCGTCTGCATCCTAGTATATATTTCAACTAGAAATTTAAAATAAAAGGTGAGAAGTTGTCACCGACTAGCTAAACCAAACGCCATGACTCTTCATATGTAGGAATCTTGCCGTTCCCGCCTTTTGTCACTTTCCTTGTCCGCAGCCACTACATATATAAAAATTATATTTCTATCACTTCATTCTAATAAATAAAAATCATATTTTTATTTCACTTCATATATAAAGATCGAATTTTTATTTCATCGCTATAAAAATCACATTTTTACTTCAACATATATATAAGAAAAATCAGATTTTTATTTCACTACCTATATAAAGATAATATTTTTATATCCTCTATTATATAAAAATCATATTTTTAATACTTCTACTTTGTAAAAATCATATTTTTATTTAAACCCTTCAATAAAAATCATATCTTTATTATCACTATAGTATAAAAATCATATTTTTATAATCTCTGCTATATATATATATATATATATATTTTTATCATATACAAAAATCGTATCTTTAATTATATGAACACACTATAAAAATCCCATCTTCAATCATATGGACAAACTATAAAAATCCCATCTTTATTTTGTTCATATATTCTTATGTATAAAAAAAAATCCAACCTTTAACGATATGTTAAACACATAAAAGTCACGGTTTTATTTTCAAATCTGTACATTTATATCAATTCAGATTTTAAAACAAATTCCATAGAAAATAAATAAAATAACTGTAAATAAATAAATAAATAAAACATACCTTAATTTCGGGTTTGGTTGTGGAAGGGGGAGGTGATGGTTCGTCAGAGGGTCGGGGGAGGTGATGGTTCGGTTTTCGATTCGAGCGAAGGGGGGCGTGCGGTTGGATCTGTGGCGCTCAGGACTGGGGGGGCTTCGACGTGGGGTGGAGAGGCGGTTGATCGGAGAGAGGGGGTTTTGGCCGGAGGGGTGCGCCACGAGGTGGGGGTGATGGCAGCCAGAGGGTCTCGCGATTGGTTTTTTTTTTCTATTTCTTTATAACCGAAGTGAGAGGGAGAGAGGAGGTGTTGTAAGAGGGAGGGGTTTGTTATAAATTTAATTTATTTAATTATTTTCTTCTTCAAAAAGGTACCTTTTTATTTTGACCTCGAAACGAGACCCACCGCCTGTCGTCCATAGCTAATTACCCTCATTCCGAACACAATGGGATATGTATCGCAGGCTGATCCGACCGTTTCGATCAGTTTTCGTCAAAATCAAAATATAACTCTATATATTGAATTTGAACGCGCATTTCAATTTACCGAGGCCACATACGGACTCTAAAAATTCCCGAAAAATATTTTCTAACTTCGTATTAACGATACGGTCCTAACAAAACTAATTTCGTCGAATTCTAAGACCGTTAGAAAAATGGCCAATTTTCAGTCGATTAAAATCAACTAAAACTGGTCAAACGCGTTTTCCATTGCCACGCTCACATATTAATTCAAAAATTACGAAATTTGAAATCTAGCAATAATTTGACATCGCGGATCCAACAAAAGTGGTTTCATCGAAAACCGAGTTCGTTTGCAAAATGGCTATTTTTAAGGGCCGAAATTCCATAGCGACTATTCTGAATTTTCAACTGGACATAACTTTTTATCCCCGCTATGAAATTTCAATTTTTCGGATTCGTTGGAAAGATATTCTCAATTATATTCAAATATTTTTGGTTTCACTAAAATCCGGTTTATTTTGCACCCGGTACATTCATTTGACGTTTGAAATCGAATTATCGAACTACCGCGCTATTTTCAATTCCTTTTATATATATAAATAAATATTTATATTCTAACGACGATTCGAATAAATACATACGTTCTATTTTATTCAAAATAAATTTCTCGTCGTTACTATTTAAAATAAATCATTTTAAATAATCAAAATTCACTAAAATTGCCAAAATAAAAATTTTAAATTAGCTCAGATTTCCGGGTTATTACAATCTCCCCCACTTAAAACTTTTCGTCCTCGAAAAGGAACGAAGCCGAAAGTTGTTTCACAAATCAACTCAACTTTCACTATTTTCATTACGGCTTACGTTCTTCAACTTTTCAGTTTCTAAGAACTTTTCAAATTTTTCAAAAATTTGGCTAACACCCTAAATTTTCAAAAAAATTCGCCATAACCTCCCCTGCACCGGGGACTTCGGGATATTTCATATAGCCTCCCATGGCCTTCTTCAATCCAAAAGAAAAGGGAAAAAGCCAAGCGGCTAGCCAATCGGCTCATAAAATCATCATCACCCAAACAAAACAGTAAATTATGGTAAACATGTACCTATTTGTCGGGCAAACAATTTTATTCTTCTGCTCTAGCCTCCTTGCTATGACCTGTTCAATGTTAGCACATGTATATGCATGCAAATGCAACTAAATTTCAATACAATTCACTATTTGATTCAATTTGGTTATAGGTTCAACATTTAATTAATCAAACTATAATCAAACAACATAACTAGCAATCAATTAGCTGATTAGCTTTTGAAATTCATAACTTTGATATATAGTCAAAAATCACATTTTTGATGCCAAATCACAACAATAAGTCCTATCTAATTTTGGTTCTCACACCAGTCAATTGGAAATATATAGAAATCTCACTTTCGTCACTCGAACACAAACTACTGATGCTATATAGTCATCAATAGTTTCATCCTCGGGCGACTAGAGTGTGATTCTATATCTATCCAGTATATTAAAACTTCGAATACACGCGGATTAGACGTATACGCAAAATCTTTATATACTGCATTGTCCAAATTCAACATAAATAAATAATCAAATACGAATAGTTGATTTAAATTTTCAAAACAAAATTTGTTCTCACTTTTATTTCAAAAATACTACTCTTCACACTCGTTCTAGGATACTACTGATCCTATCTATAATGAGTCATTCTCGTTGGATATTACTAATCCAATCTCTGATGAATTCTTTCGTTTGGTTCTAACGTGTCTTGTTCTCCGAGCTTTGTAAACCAAAGCTCTGATACCAAAATGAAACGACCCGAAATCCCCTGATAAGGGAATCACGGATTGAGTTGAGAACAAGCCACAAAAGAACGCAGACAGAAGAACATTTCATTGTATATTACAACAATTCCATCAGAATACAAGAATATACAGAGTATGAATAAATATTACACAGAAAAATATCAGAGATTTAAATTACATTACATAGCAGCGAAAAATAATACAATACACAATTAGAAGTAATACACGGATACAGAGCTTTCCGAGTATTGTTCCAGTTGTAAATCAGGATCCTGCGAATATAAATCTGCAAAACCAAAACTACTAGATGCCCATATCAAAATAAGGGCACCCAGAGTTTAGGTTAAAACAGTAAACTCCAGGTCAGTCATGGGACTGGTGTGAGAACTAAAACAGTTATTAAACTTTATTTTAAAGTTAGATAAATCAAGGGACCACGCCGTATAACACGGAACGGGTTTCCTCCCAAGAATACCCGTGCATAAAACAAACAGCGCAATGCCAAATAAAGAACAATGAAGCTATTATAAGACCCAGGTCCCATCACACAATGCAACGCAAGCCGGAGGATAGGATTTTTACCTTATAATAGCCAAAGAATGCTTGATATGCTAAATTTCATGTTTTAATTCTTAATCAGACTCCAACCGTAAATTAATAAGAGAACGATTCCTTAAGTATTAACCCCGAAGGCCGAAACCAACATCAGACTAATACCCAGGAAACCACCCATCTTAGCTCGTTTCCAGTTAGTTTCTGATTTTATATACAATCATAAATATCAATCATAGACGGCATAAGCGCCACATCCCACTATGTCGCCATATATAGGATTAAAACTAAAATCAAAACGTCACGTATTGGAAGTTGGATTTCCATCTGTGAACCAAGGCAAAAGATAGTCCTTACCGACTTCGAGACAATCTAGCCCATGTCTCAGGGTCAGAGCGCATCGACCTTTGGAGCGACAGGGCCGGTCCACCGATGTGGATTAAAATTCCTGAACACTAGGTTTCTCCGCCCTTTGGGGCGTAAATGAGCCAACGAATGACTCCATCGGCTTCACATAGTCACCGATATATCTGAGGCGCCTCACAAACCAACAACCACATAAGTCAAACTCGTCAAGGCGTGTAAAACCACTGACACCACTTCTAGCTAGAAAGAAACGCATGCCCTCCCTGAGGTCCTCTCTCGTTTCTGGTTCACAACCGGGGTGTGAGGCTCGCGAATTCATGCTACACAAAGCTACGCCACAAAGGCCATGCTTTGATCATCAACCATAAGACTTTGCTTTTCAACAGAAGCCTTGATCATTTGCATCTTGGCATGCCACACAGGAAATTCACGCTATGCAATTGATATCAATCACACAGAATGAAATCCGATGTCAGACACACAGTCCATTTACAAGTCCACTCTGGGTCTGAACGAAACCGGGGGCACCTTGTACCTCGCATATCCATCGATCTAAAAGTACGTCTGGACGACCACTAACTGATTCCCTCCTCTTGGGTGTATAGCCCAATCAAGATCATCAGTAATTATTCAAACGATGTGAAGACCTCCGGTCTTCAACCACCGTCTTCATCTTCGACTCATCGTCGAATCAGTTATTCAGAATGGGATAAACCCGGTCTTTCTGGATAGCTCACGTATATAATAAACAAGTGTTACACAAATACAACATACGCCTCATTCCAATTCATCAGTCACTAACCGTAAATCAACAAGAGAATAATTCCCCCAAATATTAACCCCGAAGGCCGAGACCAACATCAGATCAATACCCAGGAAACCGTTCTGCTTAGTTAACCTACAGTTAGTTTCTAAATTTCACATTCTTGGGGAAAGATTCCCATTAATTTTATCAAAGATAAATTCTTTTAAATTTATTCTTTAATCTCCTTTGAATATCACTTCAAACTAGTCGGGATTAGCGAACCTTACCGAGGTAATCATTTGTTTTAATTTCCCAACCCCAACCTATTCATCCCATGAAGTAAAACTGGTAATACTTCATATCTAACACCACGGTGTTATCGGTAAATTCAATTACCATTTCACGTTCAAATCTAATTAAAGATTTAACTACCGCCTGGAGTAAAAACTGGTGATACTCCATTCTCGATCTTTTCAATCTACTTAAAGATTCATTAAAACTCCACCTAGTTTTAATCTTTGACTGGGTTAAAGAATCAGTGTCATTTAAAACACGGTTCACGATAAACCCCAAAATCACATCACATTTCAATCAGTCCCTAACCGTAAATTAGCAAGTGAGCAATTCCCTAAGTATTAACCCCGAAGGCCGAAACCAACATCAGATCAATACCCCAGAAACCATTTAACTTAACTAATCTCCAGTTACTTTCTAATTTTCTTAACTTCTTTGGGTCTAAGAACAGTATTATTGAAGATACCGTTCACGACAACGCAAAATCAAATTTGATATTAAATACAAGGCTTTAAATAGAAAATATATCGGCTTATATTCAATATCAAATTCTACGACCAACCAATATCGTATTGGAAATAACGATATATATATATATATATATATATATATATATATATATCTTTCAAATTTCCATAACAATATCTGTATAATCACGAAATCCAACATCGAACAATTCCGAAGATGATTTCGATTCAAATCCATTCCAATCCATATATTGGAAATTCTGGTTATTCTCAAAACCATTTCAAATTCAAATTTTTTTTTTAAATAAATAAATTATTACTCTAGTTCAGAACTAGTTCATTTTGATAAAAATCTATTTTTATCCTTTCAAATATTTAGTTTTTCATCCCAATTCTTCACAAATCATTTCTTATGATTTTACACTAATTATTAATATTTTTAATAATTTTATCAAGGCCCGTACAGTCGATTTCCACCAACGGCCATCGAACTGCACTTACAACGACCATTTCCAAATTTGATTTGGACATAATTCCAAATCCAACCGTTAGATTTCTAATTTTCGTTAGAAAGCTCTTTTCGATACGAACCCAACGGTTCCGGTTTTAGGAGAATCCGACAGTCGTATCTCCCGCAATATCCATTCGAAGTCAATGGTCGAAATTCGCGAACTACCGCGGCGCGGCGCGTTCTATTCAGGCCATTATATATATATATATATATATTATACATATATATATCGTCGATTTCCTTTCAAAACGTATTTTAAAAACCGTTTCAAATTCGTTTTCGAAACGATTTCAACTTCATTTCAAATTCAAACCAAAATTGAAATTTTCAATATAAATTCGTTTTAATATCATTTCAAATTGATTTCAATTCAATTTCAATTCATTTCAATTTAATTTGAATTTCAAATCTATTCAATTTAATTCGAATTCATTTTCTATTCAATTCAATTTCAATTCGATTTGAATTCTATTCAATTCAATTTCAATTCGATTTGAATTCTATTTAATTCAATTTCAATTCGGTTTTATTTTCTAAAATATTCGATTATTGAAATCACTTTTCAATATTCATAAAAAAATGAATAAAATCGATATAAATATCGTTCACGTCAAAATGGCATCATCTACACGGCTTCATATATTTCTATTTTCAAATATTCTATTTCAAATATTTCTATTTCAAATATTTCTTTTTCAAAACTGGAATGAGGCCCAATCAATTACCATATAATGTTAATTATATGGATTTTCTACGACACATGTATAAAATAACAACGATAAATAATCAACCATCATCCAGAGTGCGTTCTACACTGTATAAGCATCAAATATAAATATTCAATGCTTATAACAGGCTGTCAATCAATCGATTGACATACAACTAATTATTGGGATTAGTGTATGTCATATATCATCCCAATACCTGTGTGGGGTTTCAAACAATCAGACACAGATTTTATTTGTGCAGTTGGGCGATGTATAAAATTTATCGTCTCAATCAATATCAGTCAAATGTGTGTATATAAACAAATCGTTCGATTTGTTTATATTTATTTATTCACATTCATGTCAAAAATTATATTTTCAACTATAAAATATTTTTAACTTTATAAATATTTTATTTCATTTAACATCACATCACACCATCAACTACACATCAACATCAAACAAACAAGCATACAAGCCATCCATGGTCTGTGGACGACGGGTGTCGGGTGCTACTAAACACCGTCTGCATCCTAGTATATATTTCAACTAGAAATTTAAAATAAAAGGTGAGAAGTTGTCACCGACTAGCTAAACCAAACGCCATGACTCTTCATATGTAGGAATCTTGCCGTTCCCGCCTTTTGTCACTTTCCTTGTCCGCAGCCACTACATATATAAAAATTATATTTCTATCACTTCATTCTAATAAATAAAAATCATATTTTTATTTCACTTCATATATAAAGATCGAATTTTTATTTCATCGCTATAAAAATCACATTTTTACTTCAATATATATATAAGAAAAATCTGATTTTTATTTCGCTACCTATATAAAGATAATATGTTTATATCCTCTATTATATAAAAATCATATTTTTAATACTTCTACTTTGTAAAAATCATATTTTTATTTAAACCCTTCAATAAAATTCATATATTTATTATCACTATAGTATAAAAATCATATTTTTATAATCTCTGCTATATAAATTTTTTTTTTTTTATCATATACAAAAATCGTATCTTTATTTATATGAACACACTATAAAAATCCCATCTTCAATCATATGGATACACTATAAAAATCCCATCTTTATTTTGTTCATATATTGTTATGTATAAAAAAATCCAACCTTTAACGATATGTTAAACACATAAAAGTCACGGTTTTATTTTCAAATCTGTACATTTATATCAATTCAGATTTTAAAACAAATTCCATAGAAAATAAATAAAATAAAATAAATGTAAATAAATAAATAAATAAAACATACCTTAATTTCGGGTTTGGTTGTGGAAGGGGGAGGTGATGGTTCGTCAGAGGGTCAGGGGAGGTGATGGTTCGGTGTTCGATTCGAGCGAAGGAGGGGCGTGCGGTTGGATCTGTGGCGCTTGGGACAGGGGGGCTTCGACGTGGGGAGGAGAGGCGGTTGATAGGAGTGAGGGGTTTTGGCCGGAGGGGTGCGCCACGAGGTGGGGGTGATGGCAGCCAGAGGGTCTCGCGATTGGTTTTTTTTCTATTTCTTTATAACTGAAGTGAGAGGGAGAGAGGAGGTGTTGTAAGAGGGAGGGGTTTGTTATAAATTTAATTTGTTTAATTATTTTCTTCTTTAAAAAGGTACCTTTTTATTTTAACCTCGAAACGAAACCCACCGCCTATCGTCCATAGCTAATTACCCTCATTACGAACACAATGGGATATGTATCGCAGGCTGATCCGACCGTTTCGATCAGTTTTCATCAAAATCAAAATATAACTCTATATATTGAATTTGAACGCGCATTTCAATTTACCGGGGCCACATACGGACTCTAAAAATTCCCGAAAAATATTTTCTAACTTCGTATTAATGATACGGTCCTAACAAAACTAATTTCGTCGAATTTTGAGACTGTTAGAAAAATGGCCAATTTCCAGTCGATTAAAATCAACTAAAACTGGTCATACGCATTTTCCTTTGCCACGCTCACATATTAATTCGAAAAATTACGAAATTTGAAATCTAGCAAAAATTTGACATCGCGGATCCAACAAAAGTGGTTTCGTCGAAAACTGAGGTCGTTTGAAAATGCCTATTTTTAAGGGCCGAAATTCCATAGCGACTATTCTGAATTTTCAACTGGACATAACTTTTTATCCCTGCTATGAAAATTCAATTTTTCGGATTCGTTGGAAAGATATTCTCAATTAGATTCAAATATTTTTGGTTTCACTAAAATCCGGTTTATTTTGCACCCGTTACATTCATTTGAAATCGAATTATCGAACTACCGCGCTATTTTCAATTCCTTATATATATATAAATAAATATTTATATTCTAGTGATGATTCGAATAAATACATACGTTCTATTCTATTCAAAATAAATTTCTCGTCGCTATTATTTAAAATAAATCATTTTAAATAATCAAAATTCACTAAAATTGCCAAAATAAAAATTTTAAATTGGCTAAGATTTCCGGGTTATTACACCTTGCTAGTTGGAATTCATTAACCAATAAGTGCCCGCGGTTTTTGATTACATATTATGTATGTGGAACATGAGATGAAAGCATTCTGCTAGATAATTATTATACTGTGGTTGATAGACACTATCGTAATATCAAGGGAGTTTTGATATAAAAGATCATTGTTTCTTGCAAAAGGATTTTTGATGTTAAATCAAATGTTTTGGATTCTCACAAGACAAAAACCTGTTCCGTGTTATACGGCATGGTCTTATGAGATATCATTTATTTTTTTCAAACTGTTTTAAATTGTTTTACTCACGCCAGTCCCATGACTGACCCAGAGTTTATTTTGTTTTTTCCCCTAAACTCTTGGGTGCCCAATTTTGTACGGGCAGTCAAGTAGTCGGGATTTTACAGATATACTTGGAAAGCTTGGAGAGCTTGGAGGAGGCTTCAGGATTATATAGCTATTGTTTATTTCCCATGTGTTGGTATTTCAAAGTTATATTATATAATATGTTTTATTCATTCTAATGTGAGATTCGTGTTACTCTGACTCTGATATTGTATGTTCTTCTTCTTCTATTCTAATTTTCTATCTTATCTATTCTCACCCTCTAACTTCTTTCTATTAATGTTCTGGTATTTCCGATTCCTGGAAAGTCGACATGGTGTTGTGTGTCAATTTTTGAGGTCGAAAATTCGCATTCGTTACAGTGGTATCAGAGCTGAAGGTTAAGTAATTACCTTAGCTCTATGGCGTAACTCGGTAGAGATGGGGTTAGTAATGCCCTAGATTGAGTTGAGTGTACATATACGAGAGAACGTATTTGTAGATTTTGTAAAAAAATTGTTTTATATTGTGGAGATTTATTGGTTGGGTTGTTTATAAGTTCTGGTCGATCAGTTTGATCCACTATATCGGTAGGGGTTTCTAAACACTAAAGTACGATGAACCGACACGGTAAGTTTTGAAAAGAGGGTAAATGAAATAATTTTACCTAAATTATATTATGATATAAAAGAATGATTTATATTTGGATTATTATAGTATATAGGATGTCTTGGTTGTTATTATAATCAAAAGATATTATAAAAGTAAAATGGTTATGTAAACAGCCAATCGGGATTCATACAAGTATAATATATGAAATCAAATGGATTAAATATGAATTTAAAATCATAATTGGATTTAAATCTTTGGAAATGTGAAAGGTGTTTGTAAATGGATTTGGATTAAATATACGAGAATTTTAAAATCCTGGGAGATTTTAAATTGTTTTACAAACATTGAGATGGATGTGTTTGAACATATTTCAAAATAGAAGTATTAAAAAATTGTGTTTTGAAAATGTTATAGTATTGAACTCACTGTAGTCGCTGGAAAATAATTCTGATGATACTGGCCACATCATCAGTGTTCATTTTCGAGCTATTAGTGACGGATTACTACCAAAGAGATTGTTTTTGAGTTGATTTGAGAAAGACAAGTGTTTTGAATTCTGAGAAGGAATACCAGGTTTTAGAAAAGCTAAACTGTTTAAAACTCCGAGGAAAGGTTGTTTGAATTAAAAATCAAATTGAATTGGAATAGAATGATATCAAGAAAAATTGGATTCTTGAATATAATTGGACCATATGAATTGAAATGGGTTGATTTTTGAAATAAAAATCGGATTTGAGTTATGAGATAAAGATAACTGATTATAGAAGCTAATTAGTTAATGGAATATGGAAATGAAACTTAACTTGGTTAAGTATATGGGATTGACGAGCTAAGAGAATTGAACTTGAGTTGAAATGGGATTTGGTTTGGATATAAGCGAATAACTGTGTTGAGGATGAATTGAACAAATTTTGATTGGAATGACTTTGGTATATGCTGAATTGGCAGTAGAATGAAAAGATATAATGATACACCTAACAAAAAGGTACAAGTTTATTTTTATATGAGTGTGGAGATTTATGAACCTATTTGGCAAGCCACTTGGCTGTTTGATTTTCTTTTGGATTGGAGAAGGCCTAGAGAGGCGAGTTGTAGTTGTACCGATTGAACCGTACAAAGGAGGTGCTGGCGAAATTTTCCGAAAATTTAAGGTGTTAGAAAATTTTCAGAATTTTTGGAAATTTTAGTTAATTGGGATGAATTAATATTTAATTGAAATAAGTTGGTTCAGTGAAACTTAAGTTAAAAGGTAAATGAATAATTTTTAACCCAGTTAATAGGGTTTGTTTTCTACCTTAGCAATTTCGAGGACGAAATTATTTTAAGGGGCGAAGAATGTAATGTCCCGTATTTTATGGTATAATAATTAATTAATTTAATTATTTAAGTATGTGATCTAGATATTTAAATGGTTGTTTAATTAAATAATATTGAATATTTAATTAATATAAATAATATATTTATTTCTGAAATGGCCGGAAATAGTAGAATTCGCAATGTGTTGTGAATCAAATGATCTAACTAACGTAATTCAGTTTAGAATTGAATTATAATATTGATTCTATTTATATAACGATGTTAGAACGTATTAATTATAATATAATTATAATCAAGCCCATGACGGCACGACAGTTCGTAGTTTGATGATTCGAACTTTAAACGAATATATATAATCCGTATTAAGTCGGATTTCCGTAAAGCACGAAACGTTCGGAGTTGGTGAACTATATTTTTCTAATGGAAGAGAAAAATTGAGATTTTTTCTTGTAGACTGCGAGTTGTGTCCAAATCAAATTTTCAAATAGTCGCTATGGAATCGTTTATGAACCATAATGATATATTTAATTTTAAATAAATATTGGCTTCGAATTTAGACAGGATCTTTAAGATGTAGATATAAATTTATTTTTAGAATTTTACTGTATTTTTTATTTTGGAAAATAAACACTTTTTATTTTGAAGTATTTTGCACCCTAAATCAACATCTTTGAACTTCACAGAATTAGTTAACTAGTCTATATTATTATATTTTTGGGATCGTGACTCATTGCTTGTCACAATGATATTTTGTTTTTGTTTGTAGCGGCTTGCATGGATACGAAGTTTGTGTAATAGGACACCATTATTTTCTAATTTTAAATCAAATATATAATATAACCATTTCCGTCACTAGTAAGTTTTCTTCACCGCTAAGTTTACTTACTGCCATCCCTATTTCATGAATTGTCACCTCAGGGACAGCTACCCTAGGAAGTACACCCCGTATTTAAATACTTAGGGGTTAAGTATCTGCAGACTATAAATACATCACTAAAACTTCTTCAATATCTTTCTTCGGGCTTTTAGGAAATTTCTTCAACACCGTACCCTTTAAGCCGTTCAAAATTTCCGAACTAAAATTGTTTCAAATAGTAAAACTCATCCTTGTTTGATCCATTCGACTCCTTTATTCCAAAACTTCACATTGGTGGGATTTTCATGGAACTCGATAAGTCATTTCAGAGTGTTGTTATCCATACGAGCTGACTAGGGGCGAGGTACTCTGAGCTGGAGGAGGTCGGAGAATCCACAGGTCATGGCGACGCACTCAGGATAGCCAGGCGCAGCTTTTGAGGGGTGCTTGATGGAGTTCACTGCCAAATAGGATAACAAGTTATTATGCAAATTATGGTACATCATGGTGCCTGTTTTCAGGAGTAGTCGTTTGTTTTTGAAGGACGTAAGCTTCAAAGGTCGGGAATGGCTTCACCATGCGATTCCTATATAACTGTGAGGGAAATGGGGATGACTTCCAGTTTGGTGTTTGCAAGATGTGGTTGACATCATTGGGTTCGAAACATGTCTGGAGCGGATGATTTTTGAGGAGGAGAACATGCTTACGTAAATCTGCATGCATGAAGGGGTAAGTGCATATGGAGTTACGTGTAAGTATGGGGTGGGAAATAGTTACTGGAAAGTTTGTTAGTGGAATGCCGGTGAAGTTTAGGTGAGCAGAGCACTGTCATGCCTAAACTAATGGAGCGGTGTGCTATCTACAGCATTGGAGAAGTAGAAGCATGGCACTGGTTTTGTGGAGCGGAAATGTTGGGGTGTTCGCGTTATAGCAGTGAAGTATTTTGGCATTCGTGAAGTGGAGAGGCCTGCGGTGAAGAAGTAGAAGAGCGAGGTGGAATTGACATGAAAACTGTGGATCATGGATTGAAGCAACCCAGGTGCGAGTTGAGGCAAACAGGCTTGAGTTGATGGAGATTTGAAACAGAGAACTTTTGGTGATTTTTGGTTACTGAGTCATGGTGTATGGGAATAGAAGTGGGAAGTGTAAGTTCGGCATGGTTGTTCGAAAATAACAAAGCTTGCGGGGTAATTCTTGGAGAAGATGGTGCTTGGTTGGAGCGGAAGCCTGGAAATTTTAAGACGTGGGAGATGGGGTGTTGTAGCAACTGGGTTTGTATGCAAGGAAATTGGGCCAATGAAATTGATAAGCCTAGCTTCATAGAAAAAAAAGAGTAAATGAAGTCACGGAAATGACCAAGAACAGGAGCAGTTTTCAAATTTGTGGATTGGGAAAAGAATAGGAGCGGGTGCAGTAATGTTTTGGGTGGGCCGAAGTCTAGAAAAGTAAGGCCCTTTAGTATTTATAATAAATTAAAGTTTTAAGTTTCAAATTTAATAATGTATTAAGTATAAACCCCATAACTTATTCATTCAGTATCGGAATTCAGCGAAACAAATCCGACGGGATCGTATGGACGAGGGCTACACCCTGGAACTGATTCGGAGTGAATCGGAGCTCGTTATAATTTATAGTGAAATAAATTGTCTAATCTGAATCAACAACAATTTATCGTTATTTAATGATAAACGTCCAATGTGAGTAAATCTCACTAACTTCGATCAGTTTATATTTTTATAACGTTTTTTTAGAATTGATAAATGTTGGTTAATTGCTGTGTGTTGACTGTTTGGTTGGACTACTAATTAATTGGTTGAAATTATAGATCTGGTGTTATATATATAGCGTTAATTAAATATTGATTCTGTTTAGTAGAATATTCCATATTGAAATGAAATTGATGTTAATTATATTTTTTAACTTCTGCGGATGCAGGGAAACAGGTTAGAGGGATCCAACTGGATTCCTCTATATTTATAATATAGTTTTCATATATTGTGATATATGATGTGATATATAATCTGTGATTGATTATGATGGCACTGGTCTTGTTATTTGGTATTTTAAATACCATAAGAAATACTGGAATGAAAAAGGAAATAATTATAAAATGAAAAGGATTTTATAAAAGGAAATAATTATAAAAAGAGAATTTTACATTAGGATAGTTTAGACCCGTGCTTCGCACACGAGTGTAACATGATATGGATTTAAAGTAAATATTTAATAGAAATTTATTTTAACAGATAAATGGAGAACATTAATCTATAAATAATGTTTTATAAATTAAGTAAAATAATTTATCATAGGATAAATTGAATATATAAGTCCGAATTTATATAGAGGAGTAGAAATCGGTTTTAACACCGACAATTTAAATAGAAATTAAATTTAGCATTTATAAAGGGAATTATAAATGAGACTTTAATTTTTAGGAGTAAGAAGGAGATTTTCTATAAATAATTCTATAAATAGAAGTATAAATAGAATTTGGAAATGGGATATTATTTTAAAATACAAAATCAAACTGGTTGATTATATAAAAGATATATTATTCACATTCGATGTGAAAAATGAATTAAAGTAAATATTTTGCAAATAAAAACATTTATAAATGAAATTGGATTTTGAAATAGGAATTTGAATGAGATGGGAAATGGCGGTAAAAAAAACAATGAAATTCTATTTTGGGAGAATAGATTGGTTGGGAATTTATAAAATGATTCGATAAATATAAACTAAACCTGAAATAATATATATAAAAAAATTGAAATCAAGTTTTGATTTGATTAAATAAATTATAGATTTCTGTATTCACGTTTTAAAGTGAATAACGATTTAAACGGTTTGCAGAATTAATACAGTTATAAAAGGAAATTGGTAATTGTTGGGAAGTACTAAATTCAGCAATGAATTTAGAAATTGAGTTGACCTGAAAGAGTAAAATATGCTGGAGTTCATAATGTAAATCGAATATAGTTTATTCAAAAGAGAGATAATCGAATATAGTTTATCCGAATGAGTTTTCGAATATAGTTTATTCGGAAGATAGTTAATCAAATATAATTTACTCGAAGAGAGTTAATCGAATATAATTTATTCGAAGAGAGTTAATCGAATATAATTTATTCGAAGAAAGTTAATCGAATATAATTTATTCGAAGAGAGTTAATCGAATGTAATTTATTCGAAGAGAGTTAATCAAATATAATTTATTAGAAGAGAGTTAATCGAGTATGATTTATTCGAAGATAGTTAATCGAATATAATTTATTCGAAGAGAGTTAATCGAATATAATTTATTCAAAGAGAGTTAATCGAATATAATTTATTCGAAGACAGTTAATCGAATATAGTTTATTCGAAAGAGAGTTAAATCGAATATAAGTTATTCGAAAAAGAGTTAATCGAATAAAGATTATTTGAAAGAGAGTTATACATTGAAATTCGATTATATCGAAATCGAGAAAGTACTATTCACTTTCCATTTTTAATCAATATTTATTTATTCATTAATAAATTAGTTGTTCGTTTATTTATCCAAAATAATAAATAAAAGTTATATTTAAGTTATTATATTTCGGAAGCATGGGATTAAAACATTGTTGTTATAATCAAATGATTTCTGTAAAAGAAGTGGATCCGTAAATAGAATCCGAGAGTTACGTAAGGAAGTTTGTAAAGATTTAAAAGGTGAAATTTGTCTATTTCGAGGTTAGAAATGTTGTTCAGTTAAGGTCTGATAGGTAGTTATACCCCAACTTGATTGACTTCATTTTTAACTAAGGAATGGTTAAGGTTCGATAGTGAAGGTTGGTTAAGTGAATTTAGTTAATGAGTGTAATGGTTTGAGTGGGCATAACAATGTTTTATTTAAACATCTGTTTAAATCCAATAAAGGAGTTTTGGAAATGTTTTCCAAATAAGAATCAGAAATGTTTTCTAATATAAAAAAATAGAAATGAGAGTAAATATGAAAATGTTTTCCAATGATTAATAACGTATATTTTCTAAATTTAGAAAATAAGAATTTACCAAAATATGGAAACGGCAATAGGGAAATGGATAATTGAACGAAAAATTAAATTAAAGGGGATCAGTGTTGATTGATGATTTGCTCGGTAAGATTTCCATTTGGAAATACGACCGTTATTTGTACACATGTTTTCCTTTGATAGTTAAATAACCGACTATCAAAGTTTTTGACCATTTCCGTTGTCAATGCGAAGAGACTGGGATCAGATTTATTATTTGAAAACCACTTCGTTTGGGCATTAGCGTTGCGAATCAAATACGATGAAGATTATTGAAGATGGAGTTTGAGCAAGGGCTGTTCTGGAAAATCCTAGGTAGAAATTGACTAAGGACGGTTTACAGAATAGTGCTTTCGGTTAGTCCAGCCCCAGGACAACCTGCATGGAAGAATGTCTAACAGAGTATATTCAATAGATCGCATAAGTTGATCTCTTCAAACGTATTTACGTTTGGTGGCAGAGGAATTCGTTTCTCTTAGCTATATACCCGTGGTATTTTTGGGTAAATCAGTTTGTGATTTGGCGGGTATGACGATGTGACATTCAAAGTAAATAAAGGAGTGATCTATACGTTATGGCCTCTAGCCTCACAACTAGGAAATGGTATAAAATCGGGTAGGTCGCATGGCTAAGTGGTTAGATGCCAATTAGGGTGTATTGTCACCTGATCTGGAGAAATTTCATTTACTTCTATAATCTATTTCGATACTGTCCCTTTCGGGAAATGGTTGTCAATCCCAACCGTTGGTGATAATACATTCAGTACACTCAAGCGAAATGAGTGACCGGTCATGTTTAGCCTGGGTTACAAGATGTTCTTGTTGAACTCGGTGTATTCCTCTCTAGAGATACACTGTAGGAAGGTGGTCCCATACCTTGCCAGTTGGAATTCATTACTCAATAAGTGCCCACGATTTTTGATTGTATATTATATATGTGGAACATGAGATGAAAGCGTTCTGCTAGATGATTATTATATTGTAGTTGATAGACACTATCATAATATCAAGGGAGTTTTGATATAAAAGATCATTGTTTCTTGCAAAAGGATTTTTGATGTTAAATCAAATGTTCTGGTTTCTCATAAGTTAAAAAGCCATTCCGTGTTATACGGCGTGGTCTTATGAGATATCATTTTTTTTCAAACTGTTTTAAATTGTTTTACTCACACCAGTCCCATGACTGACCCAGAGTTTATTTTGTTTTATTTTTCCCAAAATCTTGGGTGTCCAATTTTGTACGGGCAGCCAAGTAGTCGGGATTTTACAGATATACTTGGAGAGCTTGGAGCAGGAGGCTTCACGATTATATGGCTATTGTTTATTTCCGCTGTGTTGTAAGTGTTGTACTCCGATAATGGTATCATATACAGATACTGGTTTTATAACAAAGTTATGTTATATAATACGTTTTATTCGTTCCGCTTTGAGATTCGTGTTACTCTGACTCTGATATTGTATGTTCTTCTTCTTATATTCTAATTTTTCATCTTATCTATTCTCACCCTCTAACTTCTTTCTGTTAACGTTCCGGTATTTCCGATTCTTGAATAGTCGACATGGTGTTGTGTGTCGATTTTTGAGGTCGAAAATTCGCATTCGTTACACACCATGTTCCATGTGACAATGTTTTGAAGCTAATTCTTACATAAGCCAGTAACCTTGCAAAGAATAGGACATGACAAAAAAAAGATTAAACTTAAAAATGAGTTCATCATGGTTTCTCGAGTGCATGAAAGCGTATGACAGTGATTTTGATGAAGAAGCTATCCTTCAGGGAAGTCGAATAGATATAATAAGTTATCGACATATATATATATATATATATATATATATATATATTTGTGTGTGTGTATGTGTGTTTACAAGCATATACACACGAACTCGTTGAATTTAAATATAGTTGCGAGTGACAACTTTACTCACCTAACGAAGAAGGATTTCTGAATTTGTAACAATTGACTAGCAATTAAGCTTGAAAACATCCAAAAATGCCTAACTATAATAATCCTTCACCAGCATGCTGTTACAGACCTCATCCTTCTCAGTACAAGAAACCGTTCCACTTTCATTCGTTCAACGACCTCCTTCCACAAATAGTTGCCTCGACATAGTTGTCTACGTGCTACATGAATCAACTCCTTTTCCAATACCAGCTACCTTGATGCCATCACTACAGAAGACAACATCACCCGGTCGTGCCTTAAACTGAACGGCGCACACAAACACCATGTTTGAATTCATTTCTCTCAGCCTCGTGCCTATACCGTCACAACCATGATTAACTCCTCATTTCTCTGTGCATGCTTTCAATTGTGTGGTGGTTGGATGTCGCGATTTCAGGATCATGAATTCATTCTTTCTTTTTTATTATCTGATAGTTGATGCTTTGGGAGAGAATTAGAGTTTAGAGTAAGTATAGGCTTCGGCTTTAATCACAATAGAGACAGTTCTTGAATGGGAGCAAACAAAAGCCTAAAGATGGGCTTAGTCCACATTAAATTGTTTTGAACTTAAATCAATTAAATTTTAAATTAATTTCTAGTCCTCAGAATAATTTAAGTCTTGTATAAATTGATCACATCTCATTTGGTAATTTGCATTTTTGTAAGTTGATAGGTAATTTCACTCGGTGTCTTCTTGTTTTATCTGTAAATCCACCGTTCAACAAAAAATAAATAATATATTTATTTTCTTACTGTTTTGGTTGATTTAAAATTATTTATTTATTCAAAACTATTTTGCTTTCATTAAATAATTTAGTCAACTAATAAGCTATCACTAGTTAACTTAAACACTTTTATTTTTAATGAATACACGCATAATTACAACTTAGACAACATGGTTCTTACAATTCATGTATGGTAGCCCCTCACAAGCCTCATTATATGTATTATCGGATAATTTCATTATGAGTACATGGTAATAGATTTGGTGTTATATACACACACAAAAAAATCCTTTTAAAGTAGAATCGAAACTATTACCCAAGATAGACCCCATGGAGACTGTGAAACCTTAGCAAAAAGAGGATTTGTAACCGTAAGAGGAAATAAAGAGAAGGGCGTAGAGCTGAGGGTCGAAATATCATCAATCATGAGTCACCACATCTTCTTAGGCTAAGTAGAAATGACATTGCCCTCTAGAAGAGGCAAAAACGTAAAGAAGCCGAAAAGCGTATTACGGAGAGGCATTGCCATGCCCATGATAGGAGCATCAGCATAAGATTTAAGAGGAAAGAGTGGAACAGCTTATGGCTAGCCCATCTCCAACTCCTACTCTCTTTTCACTACAAGAATCGGCTGAATTAGCGTTGGCAAAAAACCGTTGACGATCGTCATCAGCCGTCGCTAAAAGCCGTCACAAAATATGTGGATGCTAAGCAAATAGCGTCGTGCTTGGTGACGGCTGTGGATACCAATTTAGCGACGGCAAGGATGCCACGTGGACAAATGGTTATATTTTCTATAGTCGCTGCCAGCCGTCGCCAACCGTCGTTATTCGTTGCAAGACATTGTAAAAGAGTCGTCACCAACCGTCGCCATTCGTGGCAAAGTTGTGTAGAAAGCCCTCGCAAGCCATCGCCAACCGTCACCCTACGTGACCAGAAAGTCATCGCTAAACTATAACTTTTTTTTGTTCAAACCACACCAACTTAAACCCAACATATCCGCAACTCATATACAATCAGTTTCACATTCCATCACCTCAAATTCACATTCAATCACCTCATAAATGCTATAAGTCAACTCATACACGACTAAATAGCTAATAAATGATAAATATGAACAATAAACAGTCCAAAAACCATCAACACGTCCACATCAACTAAACAAATCATCATCGTCTCCACAAAACATCACAAACATCTCAAGTTCATGATCAACAAGTAGTTTATATTTACAAATCAAGTCCAAAGTAAAAAAAAAAGGACAAGTACCTACTCATCCTCGTCGTCCTCGCACTCCTCATCCTCCTCCACGGTAGCAGGCTCACTCGACGGCATTACCCCATGCTCCTAAAGATATGCAGCAATCCGTGCATCCAGCACGGCCTCGAGCTTGTTCTTCTGAAAAATCCTCTAGAGCTGCAACCTGCTGTCGAAGCATGATGATCTCCTCCTCGTCCTGACGCCTCATATAAGAGGCCCGAGTCCCCGCGATCTGTAATTATTATATTTTAGGCGTGTATGATATAAATTAATATTTTAAAGGTATTGCAATGTGGCTTGGTTAATTTATCGTATTATTTAAATTTAATACTGGTTGTTATTGCAATGTAGACATATATATGTACATTATATAAAAAACATTGAATTTGCAGAAAATAACATTTCTTATCTATTGTAGAAAGAGCTTCTGCTATGTTTGGAATGCATTGTAATATATCTATTTTAAATAATTTAGAAATCATTGTCAAAAGTTTTTTGGACACTATACATGGTTTTATACAATGGTTAAATAGAGTTGTCGATATAAAATGCACAACAATTAATGGAACACTGTGTAAAATTTGTAGTAATTATTCATGCTAGTAATTAATATGAGGTAAATTAATATTTCAATGGTATTAATATGAGATAAATTTAAAATAATTATTCATGCCAGTATGAGATAAATTAATATTTCATAGGGCGTGATATAGGTTTACGTGGATTGAGTACCTAAGTGATATTAATTAATAGCACTTGGATATGTTTAAATCCTTTAATAAAACGCTTTACCTCTATGTTTCCAAAGCCGTAGTGTCTACCCCTGTAGGCGAGTCAATGATTTTGTTCCAAATGCGATTGCACTCCTCCACGTCCGGCTCTTGACCTACCTGCGTCGCTCGAGCATTTATCGTCGTCGTGTATTTGTCCTGCGATAACAGACAATTATGGAAGACATTAAATATTCAATTTTAAAATAACAATGTGAAATACAAATTATTATGAATGCTAACCATCACTTCACGGGACTTAGTGTCCATCCAGGTATGTGAGGTGTTACCCTCCTCCTCTGTCCGCTCAACAACACGAGTCTGTGTAAACACCTCAGCAAGTGTAGGCTCCCGTTGGAGAGTCGACATCTGAAATGATACAATATATATTTGGAATTTATCAATACGATTTAAAAAAATAAGAACTATTTGTAAATGTGATTTATCGTTCATACCAATTCGCGACAATGCTGGGAGAAAGACTTAGACCCAGCCCGATGCAAAGCAGGATTTTTAAGCCTGTTTACTCAGCTTCGCTCTGAAAGCTCCTGTATATTTAATTATATGATTAATTGATGGATATACAAAATAAAATTTTAAAATAAGCTTAATTAATTTACCCTCGCAGCTTCCGTGGCCCACAATTTCTAGAAATTGGCGTAGACCTCCTCGCTCATCCACTGAGGCCTCTTTCTCGCTGCTTTTGCCTTGTATACATTGCCTGAATAATTTTTCCTCATCTTCTAGTTCCATGCAGTGAGGAAAACATCCATATCTTCATCCCATACCCGTACAACAACCTATAAATTAACAAATAAATTGTATTACATATTTTATATAATTTTACAAATGAGAAATATATTTATACTTACAAGAACCTCCGCGAGGATGGCATTCCTAATCTGAATAGGAATATCGTCCAATTGAGGCCACGTCTGTGTCTACCTAGCGACATATGCATTTCTAGACACACCTAAAACAACATCTCTTGGAATAATATCAAACCCCCTATGGAAAGTACGATATTAGAATTTAATAACTTTTAAATACTAAGCATTTACGAAATTAGAAACTTACCCTGCGGACTTGGGCATGAGCTCTACGACCATACGTAAATCTGGTGTTGTACTGCTCGCACCTGCCTCTGAACTGTGGGTAGGCCGGCTTCTAGGAGGCATATCTATCACAAACATATTATTTCATATAATAATAACTCATATAACATTATGCACATCCATTATCAAATAAACTCATACAACATATATTATCAAATGCAACTACCAGATCCATTTACATAAAAGAAGAAGAACCAGATAATAGATATCATTGTACGTCATATAAGTTCACAACATAGCACATCATATAAAACGTACCATTGTACATCATAGCTCACAACATAGCACATCATATAAAACATATCATTGTACATTCTTTGTAAACAACTAACGATACAGATAATATTATTCTTCTTCATTTTCTAATTCAGTCTCGGTCTCATACTCTATATCGTTGTCCTCTGCACTCTCAAATGCTTCTTTTAATTCATCTGATTCATCGTTTAAAGACTCTAAATTAACATCATTAGCAATTATTATTTCATCGTTTTGATTTGCATCCATTTGATATGCTGCATCGTCTGGAATAGCAATTCCTTCAAATGAAAATCTTGCCTTTGTTTTAATTACAGCAGACCAATCTGCTTTATCTCTTTTTAAGGACGGGTACGGAGCAAAGTAAACTTGTAATGCTTGCTTTGCCAATACAAAAGGAACATACTTATAGTAATGTGATGTGTGCTTTATTTCTATAAGCTTATAATCTTTATGCACGTTGATTCCAGTATCAGGAACATTGTTGAACCAGTTGCACTTGAATGGAACAACTTTTCCAACGGGTTGTACATAATATGTCAACTCTAAAATCTGTGTCAAGACGCCATAAAAGTCTTGTATATGCTCTTCGGGATCATCACTACCTTTGATAAATACGCCACTATTATATGTTAATCTATCAGTACCATGGTCTTTGGTGTTGAATTTAAATCCATTGACGAAGAATATCAGATAAGTATTAACATTTCTTTTTGGTCCAAGCGCAAGATGTTGCAAACCCGCATCATTGACGCAGTTTATTGGATCGTAAACGTACTGCAAGAACCATTTAGAAAAATCTTTACTGAGATCGCCATTTGGATTTTCTAATTCGTAAATACTGCAAATATAAATGATTTTATTACTAGCTAACGATTGATGTACACATAACTGTAATAAAGTTAAAAATTTAGTACCTAACAAATGGTGCAACTTCAGCACAATTTAGAAGAACATATGTGTGTGCTACATGGTGATCTGTATCATTTAACCATATTTCTACCCATTTTCTAGAAGATCGTCCATGTTGTCTAAAAACAGATAACATTATCGGACAAAAATTGGGTTCCACGGTTTCATCATTACGAGGACCAGTTACAAATGATAGGTTCACATGATCACAAGATTAGAAGAAATCCCATCTGGACATTTCAGTCCCTCAACCCATTTCAGTACAAGTTTTATTTGCTTGTTGTCTAGTTCATAGCACGCTTTGGTTTTTTTTTATTGTCATTGGTCTTCATATGAAGTTCTGGACATTTACAATATTCTTCTATTGCATGTCTCGAATATATATCTTCCTTTGTTTTTTCCTTTGACATTCAAAATAATATTAAACATGTTATCAAATATATTTTTTTCATTGTGCATAACGTCGATATTATGTCGAAGTTTGAGATCTTTCCAATAAGGTAGCTCCCATAATATGCTTTGTTTAAACCAATTATGAATGTCAGATTTACTAGGAATTTCTGTCTGTTCTCCAGTCTCATGGATCTTGGGATAATCCTTTACAATATCATATATTTCTTCACTTGTCCAAATTTTGGGTGCTTGCACAGTCATTCCCCTATTAGCTTTAAAGTTTTTATATCTCTTCTAAAAGCATGATTGGTATGCAGAAAACAACGGTGACAATCAAACCACGAATTCTTCCTTCCATACCGTAAGAAAAATGCTTATGTTTCTTCCATGCATAAAGGACAAGATAGATGACCGGCCGTACTCCAACCTGAAAGCATCCCATATGCAGGAAAATCACTAATCGTCCATAACAAAGTAGCGAACAGACAAAAATTCTTTTTTTTTTGAAATGTCGTATGTTTCAACTCCTTCATCCCATAGTTTTTTCAACTCTTCGATTAATGGTTGCAAATAAACATCGATGTCTTGTTTTGGATCATTGGGACCACGAATGACAACAGTGAGAAACATATATGGAGTTTTCATACACATCCACAGAGGTAAATTATAAGGAGTAACGATAATAGGCCAAGATGAATATTTACTACCAAACTGAGAAAATGGCGAAAACCCATCTGTACATAAACCAAGTTTGACGTTACAGATCTCTGCGGAAAATGTAGGGTACGTCCTATCAAAATGTTTTCATGCTTTTCCATCTGATGGATGTGTCAAAGTTCCATCTTCTTGTGTTCGCACACTATGCCATCGCATAAGACATGCAGTGACTGAGGATGCATATAACCGTTGTAGTCTAGGGATGATTGGTAAATAATGCATTCTCGTATACGGAACTTCCTTACCTTTCTTTTTTTCTAGGTTTATACCTATCCCCGCCACATTTTTTACATTTTTTAAGATTAATATCATCTTTCCAATACAACATGCAACCTTTAACACAAGTATCTATTTTTTGGTACGGAAAACCAAAAGCCGACATTAGTGTGTTCACTTTGTAATGACTATCGTAGATCAGATTATCGGGTGGCATATGTCTTTTTGCAGCTTGTACAACGTTGTAAATGCAGCTTCTATAAGGTTAAATTTTGATTTCATGGTGATGTACTCAGCGGTTACCGATAATTCAGTTCCACTTTCACAACCATTCCACAATGGTCGCTTAGCTGAAGCCAATAAACCATATATTTTTTTGGCTTCCGTGTCCGATTCTTCTTCAATATTGACGTCATCGTCGTCAATCTGACCGGTAGGGAACATTGACCATGCTGCGTCTTCCACCATATCTTCTATTGGATTCGTCATAACTAATTCGACCTCCGACGCTACAGGATTTACTGTAGGCGCAACAAGTTCTCCATGACGATCCCATAAATAATAATTTGGCACAAAACCTGATTTATAGAAATGTACTTTAACGATGTCTGGTTTATGAAACCTCATCAGTTTACACTTACGGCACGGACAATGAAGCTCCTCGTAATTTCGATTATTAGATACTACAAATCTAAAAATTCATTTACACCATTATAGAAATGTTCTTTCATTGAGCCTTTTATTCCAATTCTAACTCCATATATCCAACTACGGTCAATGTAATAATCGAACATTTTTCCTGATTCAAAAATATATGTCAGTCGATAACACATACATATATTATTATAAAGCCTTTTGGGACTAAAGCTTTTACGCACCACACTGTTATATCTCGATAGTATTTCATTTCGGATTTCCGGAGTAACGTGCATGCATTACCCCTCTCCTTAACAATGTCCATGAATATTCTTATAGTTCAAAGAATTTATTCAATGCATGAATATTTTTAATGGTTTATACAATAAAAATGATGTTTTTATTGTTCAAAGAATTTATTCAACACATGAATATTTTTAGTGGTTCATACATACAATAAAAATGTGATTTTTATTATTCAAAGAATTTATTCAACACATGAATATTTTTAGTGGTTCATACATACAATAAAAATGTTAATTTTATTGTTCAAACAATTTATTCAACACATGAATATTTTTAGTGATTCATACATATAATAAAAATGTGATTTTTATTGTACAAACAATTTATTCAACACATGAATATTTTTAGTTTTTCATACATACAATAAAAATGTGATTTTTACTGTTCAAAGAATTTATTCAACACATGAATATTTTTAGTGGTTCATACACACAATTAAAATGTGATTTTTACTGTTCAAAGAATTTATTCAACACATGAATAATTTTTAGTGGTTCATACATACAATTAAAATGTGATTTTTATTGTTCAAATAATTTATTCAACACATGAATATTTTTCATAGTTCATTTCAGAAAATTTCGGCATTACAACGGCAAGGTGGGTAGCATCGGCACTGAGACGACCTCAAAACCCCGTACGACGGTGTTAAGGGTAATCTTTGGAATATAACACATAAACAGATGATAGCAGAACAGAAATAAATAAATACACCAAATAATGCACAATAGAATACACTGGATAAACGTAATCATCAGAGTTACATAGTATACAGGATCATACTTAGTACAAATACAGTTCGGCTATACATAAATGTCTACAGCAGAAAACAAACATAATATGTACAATAGGAGCTGAACAACATAAAAAGAGATAAATGATAGAATCCATCTTCAGCTCCAGCTATCTAGAAAGAGCCTGCTAAAACCTGAATACAAGACTGCCCGTGTAAGAAAAGGGGCACCCGAGTTTGCAAGTGAAACAAACTACAAGTCAGTCATGGGACTGGTATGAGAAATCTACTTCACACATTTATAATTTCATTTCAGAGAAAGAGCCTTTCTTGTCGAGATCCTCATACTGGTAAGCCATGTATATCATTTCAGAGAAAGGAAGCTTCACATTCCTCATTACACTATTCTGTTATTTTCTTTGCAGACCATGAATAAACCTCAGATTCTTCCTCTATGGATCTTGAATCAGATGCGGGGCAAAATGAGAAAGTTCATTGAATTTCTTGTGATATTCCGGAATGGTCATATCTCCTTGTATCAGATAAGAGAATTCATCACATAACCGCTCAGTTGCTTCCGGAGGAGTAAATCTTTCTAGGAAAATCAATTTAAATCTATCCCAGGTGATATCACCTTCTGGATTATCTTTGATGATCGTTTCCCACCAGATTAAAGCTTCTTCTTTGAGCGCCCAAGATGCCACTAATCTTTTCTGATCATCTCTCAACTGGATACGTTCAAAAATTCTTTCAACAGAACTCATCCAAGCTTGAGTTTGAATTATAGATTCATTGCCCGAGAATTGTGCTCCGCCCAGATTTCGATATCTCTTTAATAGAGCCTCTAGATCGGGTTCTGCATTTCTCCTGTTTCTGACACTCATTTTCTAGTACTTCTGCAAATAGCAGATCAAGTGTCAGGTCATAGAAAAGGTATTTTAAAACATAGAAACATATACTTGAATGTAAGTGTGTCTATCGGGGTGTATTTCATTCTGCTTTACTCATACTAGGATATTACTGATCCTATCTGTAATGAGTTACTCGTCCTAGAACACTACTGGTTCTATTTCTGACGAGTTCGTTAATATGTATATTCTAGCACTAAGCTTAACTAAAGCTCTGATACCACGTTGAGACGACCCCAAAACCCCGTACGACGGTGTTAAGGGTAATCTTTGGAATATAACACATAAACTGATAATAACAGAACAGAAATAAATAAATACACCAAATAATGCACAATAGAATACACTGGATAAACGTAATCATCATAGTTACACAGTATACAGGATCATACTTAGTACAAATACAGTTCAGCTATACATAAATGTCTACAGCAGAAAACAAACATAATATGTACAATAGGAGTTGAACAGCATAAAAAGAGATAAATGATAGAATCCATCTTCAGCTCCAGCTATCCAGAAAGAGCCTGCTAAAACCTGAACACAAGGCTACCCATGTAGAAAAAGGGGCACCCGAGTTTGCAAGTGAAACAAACTACGAGTCAATCATGGGACTGGTATGAGAAATCTACTTAACACATTTATAATATGGCTAATCACAAGACCACGCCACTTTCGTGGAACGGGTTTACTCCATTGGATTGCCAGTGCTTTAAAACAAGTAAATCTTTTAAACATCGCAATGCTTTTTATAAAAATGAAGCCATTATAAGACTCAGTTCCCATTACACAATGCAACGCAAACCGGAGGATAGAGTTTTTACCTTATAATGGCCAAAATATGCTTGATACGAATAAAACAAAAGCATTTGATATTATTACTAGTGTTTATATGTTTCAAAAACAATTTCAAAACATAAGTATCAATCATAGACGGCATTAATGCCCCATACCACTATGTCGCCATATATAGGTATACAATCAAAACCGCACAGTCACGTATTTGGAAATTGGATTTCCGTCATGAACCAAGGTAAAAGATAGTCCTTACCGACTTCGAGACTCTCTAGCCCGAGCCTCAGGACCCAGACTCAGGTGGGCCCTTGGATCGTTAGGGCCGGTCCACCGATGTGGATTAAAATTCCTGAACACTGCGTTTCCCGCCCTTTGGGGGTTAAGTGAGCCAATGAATGACTCCATAGGTCTCGGATCGACCGATATAACCGAGGCGCTTTACAACAGCAACAACCACATAAGTGAAAATAATATAAATGTCAGCCAGTTCAAGCACCGACACCACCTCTAACTAGAAAGAAACGCATGTCCTCCCTGAGGGCCTCTCCCGTTTCTGGTTCATACCGGGGTGTGAGGTTCGCGAATTCACGTTATACACGAAGCTATGCCACACAGGCCGTGCTTTGATCATCAACCACATGACTTTTCTTTTCAACAGAAGCCTTGATCACTACATCTTAGCATGCCACACAGGCAATTCACGCCACGTAACTGATGGCTATCAATCACACAGAATGAATTCCAATGTCAGACACACAGTCCATTTACAAGTCCGTTTCTGGGTCTGAACGAAACCGGAGGCACTATATACCTCGCATACCCATCGATCTCCACGTACGTCTGGACGATCACCACTCATTATCCATATTTCGGGATGCCTCCCAATCAGGACATCAGTTACCATCCAAACGAGGTGAAGATCTCTAGTCTTCAACCACCGTCTTCATCATCGATTTCTTATCGTCGATTCAGTTATTCAGAATGGGATAAACCCGGTCATTCTGAGCAACTCACGTATATATAAACAAGTGCTATACAAACACAACATACACCTTATTCCAATTCATTAGTCACTAACCGTGAATTAGCAAGAGAACGATTTTCCAAATATTAACCCTGAAGGCCGAAACCAACATCACATCAAAATCCAGGAAACCATTCGACTTAGCTAACCTTCAGTTAGTTTCTAAATTTCACATTCCATATCATTTATAATATTTTATAACGATTTATCGCCATTTTTATTTATTTTAAAATAGCCAATTTATTCAAACGACGCTTCGGGCCATAACGCTGCCGTGGCGCTGTTTTTCTTCAGATTTGATTTACACATATCTGAAAATCTAACCGTTGGATCTTCACAAAATTTATATCATTAGAAATATCTTTTCAAAACGAATCCAACGGTTCCAGTTTTGGGAAAATCCGACGGTCGGATCTCCCGGTACAATCGTTTGAAGTTTCGATTTCAAAATACGAACTGCAGCGTCGTTATTCGATTTAATTTAATTATGTATATATATATATATATATAATCGATTCTGGCGCTTTTTTTCTTTAGATTTGAATTAAACATTCCAGACAATCCAACCGTCGGATCTTTACTAAGTTGGTGTCGTTGGAAAGATATTTCCAAAGCGAACCCAACGGTTTCGGTTTCGGGAAAATCCGATGGTCGGATCTCCCGCACTAATCGTTTGAAATCACGGTTTCAAAACACGAACTGCAGCTTCGTTATTCGATTTATTTTAATTAATTATATATATATATATATATATATATAATCGATTCTTCGATTTCAAAACCATATTCTTTTCATACCTTTGATAAAAATGATATTTTTATCCAACTGACTTTTATTTCAACACTTCACTATTTTTAACAATTCATGTATATGATAAAAATGTAATTTTTATTGTAAAACAATTTATTTCAAAACACGACTATTTTATATAGTTCATATAGATGATAAAAATATGATTTTTATTATAAAACAATTTATTTCAAAACACGAATACCATTCAACACATGAATTTCTATTCAACGAATGAATTTCTATTCAACCCATGAATGTTTTCTATAGTTTATATATATACAATAAAAATGTGATTTTTATTGTTAAAACAATTTATTTCAAAACACGACTATTTTATATAGTTCATATAGATGATAAAAATATGGTTTTTATTATAAAACAATTTATTTCAAAACATGAATGTCGTTCAACACATGAATTTCTATTCAACACACGAATATAGTTTCAACACATGAATTTCTATTCAACACACGAATATAGTTTCAACACATGAAAATAATTCTAACACATGAATATTATTCAAAATTTCGGCAGCATAACGGCAGGGTAGTTAAAACCGGTGTCGTCCCTAGTACGCCTCCTTGCTCTACCTTAAAGCCTCACAGCTTTTGACAATGGGGATTTCATGCATCTAGTTCGCACGCAGGCGGCATGTATATTTTTTTCTTTCTTTTCCATAAACTAATCCTATGTGGTTTCAACCAAATAATTCTCAACCACAAACGGGTATTTTTCAACCATAATCAATCAATTTCGACCACAAACAATTCTAATCAACCATTCGCTATCAACCAATTTTCACACCAATCACAACCAATAAATATCGTCCATGGTTTGTGGACGAGGGGCGTATATATATATATATATATATATATATATATATATATATATTATATAAGCATTTCACTTCTATTTCAACACATATATAATTTTTACAACGCATATATAACTTATATATCGAACGTACAACTTATACAACGCTTATACAAGAGGTGTACAACGCTTATATAACTCATACATCGACTATATAATTTATACATCGTCGTTTTCCATATCGTTTATAATTCAGAAATCTTACATTTGGTTCCACTCCACCGAAAATAGCAGAAGGCTCAGAAAAATATGCGGTCTCTTCTAGAATGTAGAAGACGTCCACACGAGTCCACTGTCTCTTGTCTCACTGAATTTCGTCAAGAAATGAAAAAGATATGATTTTTACAGTGAAATCAAAAACTGTAGCGCTTTAAAGTGCTATAATATAGTTGAAATTAAAATAGGCCGTACCTTTTTTCGATTTGTTCAAAACTAGATTTTGGATTTGTGTTCAATTCGTGATGTTAGGCCTCGATCAGGTTGCGCCACTTTGTGGAGCCTCGAAAACCGCACCAGGGCGTGGTGGTGCTGATGAACTCGACGGCAGCCAATGGAAGATCCGGCGGCGTGAAGGTTCCGACTTCGTGGACTTGGATCTCGACGAACACGCGATGATAAGGGGCGATGCTTATACGGATTTGAAGCTTGGAGGACCCTCTTCAAAAACCTCAACTGGGGCGCTCGATATTGGTGCGTGGATCGAGAGGAAAAGAGGAGGGAAGGGGTGGAGCTTTTCCGCCGTTAACGAAAGGGGTAGCGGGGAGAGACAAAAGTGAATGGCCAATCAGAATTTTTATTTTATTTTATAATTTTTAAATTCTCAAAAATACCCCTCCTTACGTACTAACACCAATCCAAACCCAACGACTGTCGTCCCTAGCTAAATACCCCCATTCCGAACACAATGGGATATGTTTCGTAGGCCCATTCGACTGTTTCAGTCAGATTTCCTTCAAATTAAAATATTAAACATTCAATATTTAATTTGAACGTACATTTCAATTTGCCCGGGCCACATACTGATTCTAAAAATTCCAGAAAAATAAATCTAGCTATGCTTTGACGATACAGTCCAAACAAAACTAGTTTCGTCGAATTCTGAGATCGTTTGAAAAATGGCCCTTTTCTGGTCGATCCAACTTAATAGAAATCGACCAAACACATTTTCCTTTGTCACGCTCACATACTAGCTTCAAAAATTATGAAATTTGAAACCTAGCAATAATTTGACATCCCGGATCCAACAAAAGTGGTTTCGTCGAATACGAGGTCGTTTGCAAAATGGCCATTTTCACGGGCTATATAAACTCTATAGCAACCTTTCTTAAAATTAGTTTGGCCATAACTTTTGCTTCCCGCTATGAAACTTCGATTTTTCAGATTCGTTAGAAAGATATTCACTAACAGATTTAAATATTTTTGGTTTCACTAAAATCTTATTTATTTTGCACCCGGTACAATCAGTCAAAGTTTGAATTCAAATTTTGAAACTACCGCGCCATTTCAGGCCTTGTTTATAAATAGAATTAATTATATTTATTTTCAAACATCGATTCAAACTTACTTTTCGTCGTTATTATTTAAAATATTTATTTTAAATATTTAAAATCCACCAAAATAGCCAATTTAAAATTTTCAAACTGGTTCAGATTTTCCAGGTCGTTACAGGCACCGTGTCCAGCACGGCTCCTCTACTAACCTAGGCCTTGGTTACGCCATACATAGTCATTCCATTCTAATGATTTCCACAATACAATTCATTTTCAACACACAATGAATTTACCACAAACACAATCAATTTTGTTGCAACCACAATCAATCATTTACAACACAATACAATCAAATAAATCGTCCATGATCTGTGGACGACGGTGTCAAGAGCTACTAAGCCCCGTCTGCAACTTATTATACAACAATTTCAGAACCATCGCTTTTAAATAGGTATATCCAACAACATGTATACCAGTCCCATATCCAACAATTACAAAACCCAAAAACAACAACGTGTATACCAATCAACTAAATTCACAAAATTTATTAATCCATTTGTAATCGATAATCACCTAAATAGCTTTTAAATTTAAAATCTAATTGCCTATATTATAAATTCAATATCAATAATTGATCATTATCTATAATGTAACGATTCATTAAGACATACATATGCACAAAATCAACTAACATACAATATTCACCAATAAACAGCTAAATTCACATTTTAGGGTTTTCAATCATTACTAAATCAACAATAATTCAACAGTCATAATATAATCACACAACATATACGTTTAAATAACTATTAATTAATTAAACTAGGTTAAGACCCATGCTTCGCACACGGGCACTGTGGAATAAATGTTGGAGGTTGATGATGTAGTTATTCATGGTGGGCTGGATGAAAGTGTGCTTAGTAGGAAATCAATATCGGGTATGTGTTTGCATGTAGCCGGTTAAGTTGGACAGGAGGCAAAAACAGGAGTATCAAAGAAAGAGGTATTTATTGCACAAAGTTTGAGGAAGAATAGTATGGTGCTTGCATGAAACGAAGTTGATAGAATTTAAATAGCAGAAATAGAAAATGAATTATGGGTGGCATACTATCATTAAGTAGGGTAAAATAGAATAGGACAAAGAAGGTAGAATGGGAAATAAAAGATGTGCGGTGGGGGTTATTGTCTTATTCAAACCAGGTAGGGGTACCTCATAAAATAGTGGAATTCAATGTTTATGTAAATTCAAAATTAATATGCCATAGACATATATTTTCCCTAAGTTGAAAGAAGACGGACATTAGAACAGACGTGATGTATTAACGAAATGCAAGGTTAACAAAAAAAATATTGAATTACTAATTCAATTTTACACCATCGTGTATGCAGATAGCAGGTGGTTGAGTTAACAAATACGCAATGAGAAAAAAATTAATGGCTGGACTGAAGTTGTGGTCAAATCAAAAAGTGGAATAATTAAGGCCATCAACAGTAGCATCAGTTAATACAAAGATCCAAATATACATAGATAGTTGAGGTTTTCAAAAAAAAGGAGTTATAAATATACAAATAACATAATAAGCAACACAAAAGTTAATTAATTATAAAGATGATTTAAGAGATGAATATTGTAAGTAGAAAGCACTGGGCAGTGCATTAATCAGCCGATAATGTCCGCTGCCTTTTGTTTAACCCCTGCAGTACATAGGAAGTCACCATGTTGACTTTTGTCTAACCCCTTCAGTATATTGGTTAATATTCAGTAGACATTTCTTTTAACCAAATTTTGTAAAACATCGGTTTCAGATGAAGAAGAATAACAGTCTTGTCCAATTTGCTGGGTATGTAAGTTGACTTCCACATTTATACCTTAGCTTAGCACCTGCAAATAACTATGTGCAAACTATATATATGTATATGCATATGTGTATATATATATATATATATGTATATATATATATATGTTAATTTTGGAACAGTTTAAAAGTAGGCCCGTCAGCTGTATTTAAGTTACATAGAGTGGGTTGTATTCCGACAGAAGAGGGAAATATTACAGGATTGGCATAGGGAAATACTAACTATAGTAAGGTAAAATGGTTTAACATTTATTGGATATGTGCAATACAAACAATGTTATGGACAACGTAGTATGGCTAATGTAACAACCCGCATTCTACGCATCGAAGGATCGTAGAATATTTATTTCTTTCTCATATGAAGGCATATGGTCATGTAACTTTGGGAAACGACTATTGGGGTCATTTCCCATGTTCACGATTTTTACCGATTTTTAAATGACCGTTTTGCCCCTAGTTGATCTTGCTTCGGCCATAACTTTTGATTGAAAAGGAATTTTGACTTGAAACAACCTCCATTAGATTCGTTTGATGGTTTACCTTTCCGTAGAGTGGTCAAAAGTGAAAAACGGACTTACCGTTTGGGAGATATGGCTGAATTAAGGTTCAGAAGATGAAAACAGCTTAATTGGGCTAAACCGGGTAGTTAACAGCTTGGCCCATAACCCATTTCGGGATTAAGGTTATGGGGAGGCTGATAGGGCTTGGGAAATTATTTTATTTCAGTTTTTGAGCTGCCACTTTCGTTTTTGAAACCCAAGCCATGGCCTTCACTCTCTAAACCTCTTCAAAACATCTCCAAATCACCTACAACTTTAAGATTGAGATTAGCAACATCAAATCAAGGGAGATCTTCACCAAATCAAGATTAGAGCTGCTGGAACACATTAGAATTCGACCCAAATAGAGAATCATTTCAGATCTATAGTTTACTTTGTGGCAAACGTGAGTGCATTGTTTTTCACTAATTACGGCTAATTATGGTAATTAGCGAAAATTAGCGAAACTATGGCTCATAAAAATCTAGAAAATTTCCTAAAATTCTAAAACATCATTTTATGCCTCTGATATGAATTTGGGTTAATTTCGACTAATTTTTCTAATCCCGGAATTTAGGGGATTAGGGGTGATTAGTGGAAATTAGCGAATTTATGCATGTTAAAAAACTGGAAAAATATTCAGAAATTCTAAAATATTATTTTAGGCCTCTGTTGGGAAATTTGGTTAAATTGGTTAAGTTTTGCTAATCCTATCGTTAGATTTGCTTAAACATGCTTAAGAGGAAAATATGGGTTTTTGGGTATGTTTGATCCGTTTTGACATATCATATTGTTGTTTTGATGTTTGTGAATGTTTATACATGTTGCTATGACCGTATGATGTGCTTTGTGACTGATTAGAAATGTTAGATTAGTCGACAACGCCGTCGTATGGCGTAAAATAGTCGCTGGAAGAAGTTGCAGGAAAATATGCAGAACCGGATCGGATCGCCCCTATCTCAACCTGACCCGATCGTGTAGTACGCATCACGAGCCATCTCCACGAGCTGAAGTACTGGACCACGTCGTGAGCTGCTTCACTTCGAAGGCCACGAGCCAAAAGACATCGACCGATCCGATGGAGGGATCACGATCAAGGAGACGTACCACGACCCGACTTAGCGAAGGAAGCACGCGCCACGATCTGATCGCCTGGAGGAGCACGACCCGATCCAATGGGTGAGAGTGATCCGAATCGATGGTGGATCCGTGAAGCCTGGAGCCCAATCTGACTCGTACGGGATATTCCGATCCGAGCTGAGGGAGGAAGTTATCCACGATCCGATGTTGATAGCCACGACCTGAAGTAAAGTGAATTGAATGAAGACCGATCCGGAGGAGAAGGCCAAAACCCAAGATGCAAAGGTAGTCCAAATGAGAAGTTAGAGCTCAGGATCTAGATGCGAACCAATGAGTTCACTTCATGATTGGGCTTTGCTGCGGGACGTGTGCAAAGGGGTTATCGGTATCCGTAACCTTGGTTCACTATTGACAGGTAGATTTGGGGCTTGTAGTGATAGTTGTACGGGATTGGATTCCGTCATGGCCGAAAGGATTAGGTAACCATGGTAATGGATATCGTATGTTTTACGCACTGAGTGAGGGATGCGAGGATGATTGTTATGCTTGATTGTTTGACATCACCATGACATGCACTTCCCCACCCCCGTATTTCTTACATTGTATGTTAGCGGCACCTTAGAGTATTGTACGGTATGTAGTGCTAACTCTTTGGTTGCAGGTCCAGGTTCATGTATGATTGGATTATACCTGTTATTGTTCTGTTTTGTTGCTTATCGCTCATACCAGATTTTTTGTCTGACCTAGAGTTTTATGTCTCTTCTTATTACTCTGGGTGCTCTCACGGGCAGACTAGAGGGAGGTTAGCTGGGTATGCACGGGTAGCTGATCCGGAGACGAGCAGGAGGCTTCCACGTATGATATATATATAGTATTCTCCCTGTGTTGTTGAAGATCACTACTTGGGCATTAGTAGCGCATCTTCTACTTTAGCTTTCTTTTGTTTTAGAGACAGTAAATTTGGAAAGTTGTAATAAGTTGTATTTGGATTTCCGCTGCTATGTTGGTTTAGTTTTCAGCTTATGCACTATCTCGCCTGTTTTATGTCAAGATTATGTTATTATTATATTTTGTTCCATGCGCTGTGAGACATATTACAGGTTCTTTGTTAGTTCATTCTCTTCTTTCTTTTCTTCTGACGACCATTCCGTGCTAACTGGACATGTGTACAGCGCACTTTTGGAGTAAATGTCGGTTGGTGCGGGGCGGGCCGTCACATTTGGTATCAGAGCTCTAGGTTGCGTAGTTAACCTAGGGAAGTCATTAGGGAGAGATAGTATACGTATATGAGAGCGCGTATTTTTGATTATTTTGGTTTTCAAAATCTATATATATACTATTAGTATAGCTAAGGATGAAGTCGCACTGCACTAGCACCACTATGGAGATGGTTAATCGTTTTCTCTTTACAGATTGAACGATGAGCCGATACGCAAGAAGTGCCGGTAAGGGAGCCAATAATGGGAATGATGCTGACATGAGGACGATGTTTACTGACCTCATGAGAGAGATGCTTAGGGATGTGCAGAGGGTAGCTCCCAATGGTGGTAATGGTGGTGGTCCAATAGTGCAGGCGCCTAGGGCCGATTTCGCCAAGCTAAATAAGGATTATACTAGTCTTGGTGGGAAGCCATTCCACGGAACGGAGTCAGCCACGGATGTTTAGGATTGGTTGGATAGTTGTGATTGTATCTTCGATGACTTGGGTATCGAGGATGCGATGAAGAGAAGGCTAGCGTCTCGTCAGTTGCAAGGGCGAGCGATGAATTGGTGGAATGCTATTAAGACAGCCACCCCCGAGGACCAAGTTACTTGGGATCAGTTTAAGACTCGCTTTAGCGACAAGTTTATCCCAGCTGCTCAGAAGTCGGAATTGTTTAGGAAGTTCTTGGAGCTTAAACAGAATGGTAGGGCAGTCTCGGACTATATTGCTGAGTTCGACACTTTGTCGAAGTATGGATTATCCTTTATCGATACTCCTGAGAAGAAGAACGAGAAGTTTATAACAAGCTTGGATCAGTACTTGGGGGAAAAGCTTATTAACCACATCGATGAGACGTTTGAATCGATTGTGGGGACAACATTGAGGTCAGAGAGTCTTTACCCTAAGCCAAAGACTGAGGTTGCTATTGCATCTACAGAGGATACAAAGATGCAAGCAGGCGGTGGAGGCAAGAATAATTCCCAGGACAAGAGGAAACAAGACCAAACCGTGGATGGTTAGAATAAGAAAAATAAGAAAGATGGCGAGTGCTTTAGCTGTGGTAAGAAGGGCCACTATGCTAGAGATTGTCGGGAAAATCCTGGGGAAAGGAAGTGCTTTAATTGTGGCCAAGTGGGACATCACAAGAATGAATGTCCACAACCTCCTAGGGAGAAACAGATCGTGAAAGCATATGCTATCAACGTTGTTCCTTCTTCGTCAAATGCCCTAACTGCGGCGCAGAAGGGAAAAGGTGTCGTTATTCGAGGTATGCTTTCTATTTAAGATGTTTTGATTGAGTTTTGTTTGACAAACCTGAGTTAGTCGATAGACCTTTAGTAGTGACAAACCCGATAGGTGGTTTGACTAGCCTTTGTAGGATTTGTCGTAATTTGGTCGTATCGAGTCATGGATGTATGTTTGTTGTGATTGCTTTATTTTGAGCTTTACTAGGTCTAGCTGGATTTTTGGGAGCCGATTGACCTCAAAGGTATAGAGTGATAGTAGATTGTGAAGAGTCTTTGACGACCATTATAATGGATGATGGACGAAAGGTGGTATTGGATCGCCTACCTTATGATGAAGATGATAACGGGAGTTAGAGAAGCGAATGTACATTGGATGTACATTGGTTTCGTCAGGACTTGGCCATGCGATCGACGACAATCTCAAGCGAGATTGGCAAGGATAGCCGGAGTTACTTATGGATGCTTGAGTGTTTGGATGTTTTGCTAGTATCACCTCACATGGATTGTCCGAATTCGGAGGAGATGTTCCTTAGGTGTTTGTCTGATATTGGTTTAGGCCTTTGGGGCTTGTGCTTGGGGAATGTCGAGTTCGATTAGGATGGTTCGCGTAAGAGATAAATAGTTGTTGTGACTTTTCATTGGATGATATCTTGGTTTACTCGAGGAGTAATGGGCAACTATGACAGGATAAGACTATTCAGTTGTATGGACTGCCCTGAGTTAGACTCGATAGGATTATGAGCTGACTCGAGTGGGACTCGAGAAAGATGTAAAGTAATGGATTGTTTAGGACCTTATGTTGATGTTCTTTTTGAAGAAATAGGATGCATTCGTCGATCATGGAAGATGCAATGAAGATTAGGATGATTCAAGTTGGACTTGGACTCAAAGGTAGAGTACCTAGATTCATTGGATGAGTCTAGTTCACCTTTAGAAGGTGAATGTACGTTGGACGTGCAGTACGAGTATAAGTGGAGTACCTAGGTTCATTGGATGGGTCTAGTTTGCCTCTAGGAGGTGAATGTACGTTGGACGTGCAGTACGAATGTAGGAAGGACTCAAGTTGGACTTGAAAGGACATTTGGAATGTAGTTGGAAATTTGGCGTATAGGGTTGGATTACCTAAGAAAATGACAGTATAGACGGATGCCATAGTACCGGACTAGGTGCGGTAGCTGATGCATTGGGTAGGAGACATGCCAGTTTAGAGGCTATGTTTCTGGAATGGAAGCAACTAGAGTATATCATGGGATATGACTTCAGACTTAAATGTGAATTGGATTCAGAAACGCTAATAAGCTTAACGATTAGATCGATTTAGATTAAGTGGATCGGTTCCAGTCAGAGGGACAATCCCAACCTATTGGAAATTACCTCTAGGGTAGAGATGGGAATCGATGGCGAGAGAACGACTGTACTTGGGAAGTAGAGAATGACATAAGAAAGTCGTATCCAATGCTCTTTGCCTGGTAAGATTTACTTTGCAATTTAGTTATTCTGCATCCTAGGATAGGCTTGTTTTGCTTGTTTTGCATGTTTGATTATTGTCTTATGGTTGATAGGCATGCGGGACCCTTTGTGTGTTTTGATTAGGGAATTTCGGGGGCGAAATTTCTTAAGGGGGGAAGAATGTAACAACCCGCATTCTACGCATCGAAGGATCGTAGAATATTTATTTCTTTCTCATATGAAGGCGTATGGTCATGTAACTTTGGGAAACGACTATTGGGGTCATTTCCCATGTTCATGATTTTTACCGATTTTTAAATGACCGTTTTACCCCTAGTTGATCTTGTTTCGGCCATAACTTTTGATTGGAAAGGAATTTTGACCTGAAACCACTTCCATTAGATTCGTTTGATGGTTTACCTTTCCGTAGAGTGGTCACATGTGAAAAACAGACTTACTGTTTGGGAGATATGGCTGAATTAAGGTTCAGAAGATGAAAAACAGTTAATTGGGCTAAATCGGGTAGTTAACATCTTGGCCCATAACCCATTTCGGGATTAAGGTTATGGGGAGGCTGATAGGGTTTGGGAAATCATTTCATTTCAGTTTTTGAGCCGCCACTTTCATTCTTGAAACCCTAGCCATGACCTCCTTTCTCTAAATCTCTTCAAAACATCTCCAAATCACCTACAACTTGAAGATCGGGATTAGCAACATCAAATCAAGGGAGATCTTCACCAAATCAAGATTAGAGCTGCTGGAACACATTAGAATTCGACCCAAACAGAGAATCATTTCAGATCTATAGTTTACTTTGTGGCAAAGGTGAGTGATTTGCATTGTTTTTCACTAATTACGGCTAATTATGGTAATTAGCGAAAATTAGTGAAATTATGGCTCAGAAATATCTAGAAAATTTCCTAAAATTCTAAAACATCATTTTATGCCTCTGATATGAATTTGGGTTAATTTCGACTAATTTTGCTAATCCCGAAATTTAGGGGATTAAGGGGTGATTAGTGGAAATTAGCGAATTTATGCATGTTAAAAATCTTGAAAAATATTCATAAATTCTGAAATATTGTTTTAGACCTCTGTTGGGAAATTTGGTTAAGTTGGTTAAGTTTTGCTAATTCTATCGTTAGATTTGCTTAAACATGCTTAAGAGGAAAATATGGGTTTTTGGGTATGTTTGATCTGTTTTGACATATCATATTGTTGTTTTGCTGTTTGTGAATGTTTATACATGTTGCTATGACTGTATGATGTGCTTTATGACTGATTAGAAAAGTTAGATTGGTCGAAAACGCCGTCGTATGGCGTAAAATAGTCGCCGGAAGAAGTTGCAGGAAAATATGCAGAACCGGATCGGATCGCCCCTATCTCGACCCGACCCGATCGTGTAGTACGCATCACGAGCCATCTCCACGAGCTGAAGTACTTGACCGCGTCGCGAGCTGCTTCACTTCGAAGGCCACGAGCCAGAAGACATCGACCGATCCGATGGAGTGATCACGATCAATGAGACGTACCACGACCCGACTCAGCGAAGGAAGCATGCGCCACGATCCGATCGCTTGGAGGAGCACGACCCGATCCAATGGGTGAGCGCGATCCGAATCGATGGTGGATCCGTGAAGCCTGGAGCCCGATCCAACCCGTATGGGATATTCCGATCCGAGTTGAGGGAGGAAGTTACCCACGATCCGATGTTGATAGCCACGACCTGAAGTAAAGTGAATTGAATGAAGATCGATCCGGAGGAGAAGGCCAAAACCCGAGATGCAAAGGTACTCCAAATGAGAAGTTAGAGCTCAGGATCCAGATGAGAACCAATGAGTTCACTTCATGATTGGGCTTTGCTGCGGGATGTGGGGAAAGGGGTTATCAGTATCCGTAACCTTGGTTCACTATTGACAGATAGAATAGGGGCTTGTAGTGATAGTTGTACGGGATTGGATTCCGTCATGGCCCAAAGGATTAGGTAACCAAGGTAACGGATATCTAATGCTTTACGCAATGAGTGAGGGATGTGAGAATGATTGTTATGCTTGATTGTTTGACATCACCATGACATGCACTTCCCCACCCCCGTATTTCTTACACTGTATGTTAGCGGCACCTTAGAGTATTGTACGGTATGTAGTGCTAACTCTTTGGTTACAGGTCCAGGTTCAGGTATGATTGGATTATACCTGTTATTGTTCTGTTTTGTTGCTTATCGCTCATACCAGACTTTTTGTCTGACCCAGAGTTTTATGTCTCTTCTTATTACTCTGGGTGCTCTCACGAGCAGACTAGAGGCAGGTTAGCTGGGTATGCATGGGTAGCTGATCCGGAGACGAGCAGGAGGCTTCCATGTATGATATATATAGTATTCTCCCTGTGTTGTTGAAGATCACTACTTGGGCATTAGTAGTGCATCTTCTACTTTAGCCTTCTTTTGTTTTAGAGACAGTAAATTTGGAAAGTTGTAATAAGCTGTATTTGGATTTCCGCTGCTATGTTGGTTTAGTTTTCATCTTATGCACTGTCTCGCCTGTTTTATGTCAAGATTATGCTATTATTATATTTTGTTCCATTCGCTGTGAGACATATTACAGGTTCTTTGTTAGTTCATTCTCTTCTTTCTTTTCTTCTGACGATCGTTCCGTGCTAACTGGACATGTGTACAACGCACTTTTGGAGTAAATGTCGGTTGGTGCGGGGCGGGCCGTCACATATTAGTCAATATTAAATTGGTGTAGATATCCACAGAATGGAGAAAAGTTGTAAAAGCCATATTTGGAAGTTTGGGTAAATGTGTAAAATCACAACATTAGACATATAGCAATGGTTAGCCTAACCAGTGAAGAGTTGATAAGAAGTTTAAAGGTGGAAAAAAACATATAGATTGTTAGCATGACTCGGTGAACAATTGGTTTTTTGCCTACATCCTCATACCTACATACGATGGTATCATCCGCTGTCAGTGTACTTGAAGATATAAAGCATACGTAGGAAATATATTTGAGATCGGTAGTGGTAACCGGGTGAAATAATCATTTAATGGAGGGGTTTTTAAATTGAGGTAAATTATGGTTCTTTGGTGGAGTCGTATGTGAAGCAACCTGTGGTTAGAACATTGTTACAATAAATGGTGTCTATGTTAATATAATAACACTTGGAGATGAACTTACGACCAAATGTTGACGCAGCTGTGGTTGTAACAACAATAGGTATATGGTTAGAGTATGTAGTGATCACAGATCCGTCAACTAAGTTTTTTTCTGAAACCACAGTGACACAATATATATTTTCCCATCGCGAGAGTTAGATGAAATGTCGTTTGATGAGGGAAATATTATAGGCAGCAAAGTTTAAATAAATGGAAGGGTAATAGATACGTTGTTATTTGTAAGTGGGGTTCTCTCTTAACACATGTCCCATTGTGGGTTATAATGTGAAGTATGGAAGATACAACGTGTAGGATACCGACAGCATTTGTGAATGGTGTAACGGAAAAGTAAGTATATAAGAAGAAAAAAATTATGAAATTTTTACGTAACAAAATACAAAATAATAAATGTCTTATATACTAAGTGCACATACATTTTGGTGGGTGGGTTATAGGAAACCAGCGTGAACTAAGTCGTTGCCTAGCAGATCGTAAAACCACTTGGAAGCCTGCCTATGCATTTCAAATGTCAGTAGGAAATGAAAAAAAAGTTAATAATTTAGTCATACAATTTTCATAATTTGAACTTGAATTCAAGTTTACCCATACAGTCAATGTGGGAATCCTTAATTCCCAGCTTCCATGAATCCCCTACCTAATGCCTTAAAATAACACAATAAACAATTTGAACTATTATGGTAAATGCTTCTGAATGAACGCAAAACTGAAAATAAATTAAAACCTCAAAATCTGCAACCTGTCTCCTTTTCTTTCTCCCAATAGTTCTCAGCCATTATTAATTAAGTTTTGCCCACTGTTACTTGACGTCCGTTATGATATGGGGTTCGTTATTCCAAGACTTCATGTGATATAAAAAATTAAAAAATAACCATATTTCTACAATCGTTCTTACATGTACATGCATTGTTCCCACAATGGAACAGTAGTATATAGTTGACTAAATTTTACTTTCTTTACTAATTTTTAGAATGTTAGAAATTTATTTCACATATAAATGACAGTTTCATAGAATTTGTTATAGTGGACCATAACAGCTATTTAATTGACCCAATGCAAATGCAATGAACTTGCACTTCATCAAGTAGATGCATATGCACGTCCAGTTGCTCATAAACTTGAACATTCTCTTAATTTTACGTTAACCATCATGAAAATAGTATATTGTAAAGAGAACCATGAAGAAAAATGCATAACTGCAAGCCTGAGCTATAATATGATGAATGTAATATATCAGAGGCATTTATTAGTAAAGGTTACACTATCTCAAAATATACCTTAGAGCATCTCTGACAGCGTTACAGATCGTAACATTACGATCTGTAATGTTCAGACGAATATCTTTAATATTCCCCAGCAGCGGCGAGCCGATTTTATCGGCTCGCGACTTCCCGCGCCTATAAAGGAATGGCGTGGGAGGCTAACTCTCCATTCCCCTTTCCAAATTCTCTTTTTAATTTTTTTTTCGGTACGACACCGGGATGCCGCCACACGTAACGAAAATGGGGAGACAGACAGTTTCACGTATGCCAGACGACGCATTTGGTCCAGCTTACCTTCCTCCACCAGCGGAGACGAAGATTGAGGACCTACGGATCCTCCACGAGCTGCCACAGGGATTCACTCATCGATCTTTTACCGCGTTGGCCACCGTTCCGGTATGAATTTTAAATTTTTTAACGTTTATAGTTAATGAACTGTTAAACGGTATGCCCTGTTGGTTCTATGTTATAGTTTAGTGCATGTACGTTGTACGTTTTAATAGTGGTTTTATAGTCATTTAATTGTTATAATTTTAATAGATTGAGTACGTCTACCTTCGCGGGAGTTGGGCGAAGTTTATTTCACATGCCATTGACATATTACCATTACATATTCGAGAGAGGATACTAGCTAGTCCGTTCAGACTCTTTTTACGTATTATACCTCTCCAGTCCTTCGATCGGCCATTGGTAGAGGCCTTATTAGAGAGATGGTGGCCTACGACACACACTTTTCACTTTCCGGATTTTGAGCTAGGTATCACCTCAGCCGATTTTTACATGCTTACAGGGATTGAGATTGACCTTCCAGATAGAGTCACTTGTACATTTAATGCCTCTTTTGAGTCACCCGATTCCTACCTACAATATTTGCTAGATTTTTTAACGGCTTATATAGCTAATGGTGTCGTTTCTGTCACATTTTTACTTGAGTATATTACAATGCATCTCTATATGGTAGATTTCCATGACATAGTATACAGGGCTACCATTTTATACCTCCTTGGTTCGACATTCTTTTCGAACCAATGGAGTACGATTAGGCTGGGGTACCTAGCAGTACTAGTCAAGTTAGAGCAGCTGCATATGATTGATTGGGGCTCTGCCATATTGGGTTATCTTTACGCCGCTCTTGACTCCTATGCTTTTGGAGAGATTCGCCAGATGTTCTGTTTTTTGTACATATTGTCGTGTTGTTGCTACGAGTACACGACCAACATGCATCCACAAATACAGCCCACCGCCAGTCATTCTACCGAGACCTTTTTCCCACGCATGCGTAGATGGGAGAGTACTCATGGGGTTCGGCGCGCTCCTGCTGGTGTGAGACATGACTTGATGGAGGCTCATACTCAGTTAAATATGAGGGAGAGGAGGAACATATTACAAGCACCTTGGACTTCTAATTGGATGTTACTTTCAGCAGATGGCCCACTACCTGGTGCCCATCCATTAGCCATTGCATGTCGCTTATCTATTCGACGTTTCCTCTTGTTCCCACCGGCCCACCTTCCTATTTGGTACTTGGGAGATCGATGTTATTACCAGGGTCCCGGTCAGTTGCGCATACCTGGAGATCCACCTCTGCCACTTGATATGTTTGGGTCGCAGCGTTCTATAGGGAGACACTATGTGGATGGTCTGAGACAGGCAGGATGGGTTGATACGACCAATTTTCACTTACCCAACGTAGAGTTTGGTCCTTATTGGGTTCGGATAGCTCCTAGACGGTACATACTGTCGGATTATGTGCGGGGTGTGAACTCCGATCACATTGGTCCCCAATTGGTTAGTGGTAGAGTTCATCCTCCACCGTTTACTTTTGACCCGACCCCTTTACAGATCTCCGACCCGCCTACAGATTTTGCTCTGGCCGATACATTTCAGATATTTGATCTTAGCGGTGCACAGATATACCTGCCTATTATTTACCCACCTGTGCACATGGTGCACGGTGTCCCTACTGCTGGATTATATCCGCCACATGAGGTAAAATTTGTACTTGTGAATTTACGTTGTATGTTATACGCTGTAGAAACTGATTTTATATGTTCTATATATGCAGTATGCACCCCGATTAGACCAGCATAGGATACATATGGCGGCTATTCAGGAGATGGCCCTGCTACATTCTCAGTCCTTATATCAGGAGCATCAGGCGATAGTTCAGGGATTGCAGGAGCAGATCGCCGACTTACAGGCCAGATTAGCGGCAGCAGGGGGTGGTGATACAGCAGCATCAGGTATCGTTGTAGGGTCATGTACTGGTGGAGGTTCAGGAGGCGGACTAGGAAGGGTTGATGGATTAGGTGGTGATGGCGGACTAGGAGGGGTGACGGACTAGGAGGGGGTGGCGGATTAGGTGGTGATGGCGGACTAGGAAGGCGTGATGGCGGACTAGGAAGGCGTGATGGACTAGGAGGTGACGGATTAGGTGGTGATGGCGGACAAGGAGGGATTACGGATTAGGTGGTGATGGCGGTTCGGGAGGTGGGGTTACGGGATTAGGTGGGGGTGGAGGACAAGGTGGGGGTGGCGGATTAGGTGGTGGCTGCGGATCGGGAGATGGTAGTGATGATGACGATATTCCATATTATGACCCTTCTGATAGCGGGGATGACATGTCTTTGGATGGTGTTGATGATGATGCCGCAGATTTATGATGATGTATGTATGTGTATGTCGTGATATATATATATATATATGTATGTATGTATGTATGTATGTATGTATGTATGTATGTATGTATGTATGTATGGCTCGATGTATATATGTGTATGTCTCGATGTTTTGGACTTTATGTTATTTTTTAATGTGTTCTGTGTAATGTTTGCTCGTTTATTATGTTTTGTGTAATGTTTGCTCGTTTCATATGTTCTGTGTAATGTTTGCTCGTTTATTATGTTCTGTGTAATGTTTGCTCGTTTTATATGTTATGTGTAATGTTTGCTTGTTTATTATGTTCTGTGTAATGTTTGCTTGTTTCATATGTTCTGTGTAATGTTATTTTTTCATATGTTTTGTGTAAAGTTTGCTCGTTTCAAATGTATGGATCGATATATAAGTTAAAGGATTTTTATAAAATAAAAGGGGGACGACCCTCCTTTTTAACTTCTTCGTGTGCTGAAATGTTTAAATTATACGGGTAAGTGGACAATCCTAGTTTTTAACTCTGTTTAAACGATGTTTGTAATATTTAATAACAAAACGATTTGAGAAACAATCCTGGTTTATAATTTAATTATAAAACGAACTGCAGCGGCCCTACGGTTCGTTTTATAACGTTCCGAAATTCAATTGGTTGTATGAGATCCAATCTAAGTCGGATTTCCTCACAATAAAACACGTTCACATCTACTGGACAATATTTTTCTAGTGGAAGAGAAAAAATAGGTTTTCATGTTGTAGATTTTGTTTTATGTCCAAATCAAAATTTCAAAAAGCCGTCGTGGAGATGGTTTATAAAATATATTGTTTACATATATAAGTTAAAGGATTTTTCAAAAATAAAAGAGGGACGACCCTCCTTTTTAACTCTTTCGTGTGCTGAAATGTTTAATTTATATGGGTAAGTGGACAACCCTAGTTTTTTAACTCTGTTTAAACGATGTTTGTAATATTTAATAATAAACCGATTTGAGAAACAATCCTGGTTTATAATTTAATTATAAAACGCAGTTCGTTTTACAACGTTCCGAATTTCAATTGGTTGTACGAGATCCAATCTAAGTCGGATTTCCTCACAACAAGACACGTTTGCATCTAATCAACAATATTCTTCTAGTGGAAGAGAAAAAATGGGTTTTCATGTTGTAGATTTTGTTTTACGTCCAAATCAAAATTTCAAAAAGTCGTCATGGAAATGGTTTATAAAATATATTGTTTACATATATAAGTTAAACGATTTTTATAAAATAAAAGGGAGACGACCCTCCTTTTTAACTCCTTCATATGCTGAAATGTTTAAATTATACGGGTAAGTGGACGGCCCTAGTTTTTACTCTGTTTAAACGATGTTTGTAACATTTAATAATAAAACAATTTGAGAAAAATCCTGGTTTATAATTTAATTATAAAACGAAGTGCAGCGGCGCTGCAGTTCGTTTTATAATGTTCTGAACTTCAATTGGTTGTACGAGATCCAATCTAAGTCGGATTTCCTCACAACAAGACACGTTCGCATCTAATCGATAATATTTTTCTAGTGGAAGAGAAAATATGGGTTTTCATGTTGTAGATTTTGTTTTACATCCAAATTCAAATTTCAAAAAGTCGTCGTGGAAATGGTTTATAAAATATATTATTTACATATATAAGTTAAAGTATTTTTATAAAATAAAAGAGGGACAACCCTCCTTTTTAACTCCTTCGTGTGCTCAAATGTTTAAATTATATGGGTAAGTGGATGACCCTAGTTTTTTAACTCTGTTTAAACGATGTTTGTAATATTTAGTAATAAAACGATTTGAGAAACAATCCTGGTTTATAATTTAACTATAAAACGAACTACAGCAGCGCTAAAGTTCGTTTTATAACGTTCTGAACTTTAGTAAGTTTAAATAATACGGGTAAGTGGACGACCCTGGACCCACACTCTGGTTTTCCCTATATATAGCGGTTTCTCTGAAACCCTTAACCACAATTTATTTTCTTCCAGCCGCTACCTCCTTCCTCTTTCCCCAAAGCAGCAAAGTTGTTAAGAAAATAGTATAGTTCCCCTTTTGGAATATGTCGGAACAGGGAAAAGAATGTGTAGCCTCCAACATGGACAAATGAGAAAATGACGATGAGGGGGTAGAAAATCAAAGACCTGGAAAAGAAATGGTTGTTGAAGGATGCGTTCTCAAGCCAGTACGTCTGGGTGGACCCAACCCTGTGTGCCATTGTGGAGAAGAATCGGTCGTCGTTGTTTCGAAGACCGAAAATAATGATGGGAGCCGAATTTTTTGTTGTGCAGCCAACCTGAACCACAACGTTTTTCCTGATGAAATTGATTGTTGTTACTTTAAGCAGTGGATTGACCCTCCGATGTGCAAACATGGAGTTCAATATGCATTGGAAGAGCAAGTCGAAATACGACGTTTGAACAAGAATGTTGCTGAGGCAGCTAGAGCTGGATTTTACCCACATCTGTGGTAGGTGTGGATGGAAACTATCTTATCGTTTATTATTGTACTTTAAATTTGATGTTTATGTGTTCAGTTGTTGTAGTTCCTTCAATTGTACTTTTCCATTTATTCATGTTGTAATTGTCGTTGTTGCAATCTTCTAAGTTGTGTAATGCAAAATATTCATGTAATGCAAAGTCCAACGCTCTAAACGTCTGTGATGGAGAAACTCAACTATGCCCTAGTCACTGTTCACTGGAGCCATGACAGAGAATCTACACTATGCACTATTTATTGACTATTCGTATCAATAAACGAGGGCTATGCCCAATAAAGGTGCACTCCATCCAATAAAGGAACACTCTCACCAATAAAGGAGCACTCTGTCCAATAAAGGAACACTCTATCCAATAAAGAAGCACTTTGTCCAATAAAGGAACACTCTGTCCAATAAAGAAGCACTCGTACCAATAAAGGAGCACCATGTCGATAAAGGAACACTCTATCCAATAAAGGAGCACTTTATCCAATAAAGGAGAACACTCCACCCAATAAAGCTACCCACTTACCAATACCTCATACCTTATATATAATAGCAACATTGCAATTCATAACTCAAATCAAAACTTATTCACAAATATAAATGGATTCCAATTTTATAAATTGCGTGCTGGCTTTTGATAGCATTCGGAGGAAGATGAAATCCTTTAAGAGGAAGCAGAAGAATTACAAGTAATACAGGACCTATACCGTGAAGCGTATGGTTCATCATCCATAACTAGAGGGGGATCAGTTGCTGGAAGGAGGTTTATACACCGAAATCATGCTAAATACCATAAGTCTTTGATGCAAGATTACTTCGATGATGATTGCACTTACGGGCCTGATATGTTTCGTAGAAGATACAGGATGCGGAGAAATCTATTTCTTCGAATATTGGCTGGTATTCAAGGTAACAATGATAACTTTAAGTACAAACAAAATGCAACAAAGACACAGGGGTTGTCTGGTGAACAGAAAATGACGGCCGCTATGAGAATGTTAGCTTTTGCCACTCCAGCCGATGCTCTGGATGATGCATATCGCATAGCAGAGAGTACGACACTTGAAACTTTCTGTCAAGCAGTGGTGGACGTCTACGAAGAAGAATACTTACGGTCACCGAACGAAGCAGATGTAATGCGAATCAGAGAGATGCACGAAAGCAGGGGTTGGCCGGGAATGTTAGGAAGTCTGGACTGTATACATTGGGAATGGAAGAACTGTTCTACGGGATTACAAGGTGCGTACAACGGCAAGAAAAGGTGACCAACCATCATTTTGGAAGTTGTGGCATCGTATGATCTATGGATATGGCATGCTTTCTTCGGAATCCATGGTTCGAATAACGAATTAAATGTTTTAGAAAGATCTCATCTGTTTAATGATCTTGCTCAAGGCCAGGTACCTCCTTTAACATTTACCCTCGATCAAAATACTTACGAGCATGGCTATTACCTAGGTGACGGCATATACCCGAAATGGAGCACCATTGTTAAAAACATGTCCAAATCCATTGACTCCTAAACAAGTCAAATTCGCGACGATGGAGGAGGGACAAAGGAAAGATGTAGAACGTGCTTTCGGTGTTTTACAATCTAGATTTGCAATGATAAGTATGTGGTCTAGGAAAAAGATGTATACAATCATGTTTGCTTGCATCGTTCTTCACAACATGATTATAGAGGATGAAAGAGATATGGATGAAGATCAACGTCACTGCGATTACGAGGGTGCTTCGCAACCACCGCAAGTATTCTGACAAAACTGACCACTAACAGAGGACTTCAACATTCATTTGACCTGTCAGATTATGATTAGAGATGCAGAACTCCATAACCGGCTGCAGAAGGATCTTATGAATCATTTATGGAACCACTATGGAGATACCTAGTTATGAAGCACCCTTATCCAAATTCGTGTTTTATTTTATGCTTGTCCGAACTTATTAATCATGTATGCAGTAATGATGTTGTTCTTTTCTATTGTACCGTCGCGTTCTCTTGTATTCGTAAGGATTATTAATCATATATTATTATGTTCCAAATTAGTTTATTCTACGAAAATAATAACGATTTTATTTTGTCATCTTAGAAAATAAGGTAAGGTAGGGAAAAAATAAACTCTAAACTAGTCACGCTCCGACTTTATCGGCTCGCGACTTCACGAGCCGATAAAGTCGGCGCATGAACCCAATTCAGAAATCTGAATTGAGCCCGTAACATTTTCCTGAATGTTACACAACGTAACATCTGTTGAGGACCATTTTTACCCCAATTCAAGATACGTAACATGAATTCTCCCTTTGTTGGGGATGCTCTTGTAAACGTGTACTCACCTTGCTAATTAAATGCACAAAAAAGATATATATAACCTTGTAATAGAATCCAAACTCACATGAAATATGAAAGAATAATTAACACAATATTATATGTTTAAGGAGAAATTTCTTGCATAAAAATTCACATAAATACTCAAGTGATATAACAACACATGCAAGCAAGGCCTTGGGTATGTAATACCATATCGCCGGAATAAGATGAAAAGAAAACACCAGCATTTCAACAGTAACAAACACACATCGAATGGTGAACACATAAGAACAAATGCCGCCAGCAACCTATTGCTCACCTAAAGACTGCGTCATGCCTCCTTGTTGTACGCCAAAATCCCTCCCCTAAGCAGCCACGATCTGTAGAACAATGAGGGTAAGAACTAAATGTACGGCTAAAATATTTAATTTACTATTGTTTTCTAGATTTTTGAGAGGGGATACCTATAGCTACTAATGGAAGACAGAGAGAAAGGTAAAAAAAGATGGAAAACGGTAAAATTACAGACTAATATAAGTAAAAAAAGGATAAAAGAAATAATTTACTACAATCTTGCCCACAATCTTCAACTCTGGACGATTGCAATGAGGAATAAAGTTGAAAAGCACACAACAAGTGGAAACATTAGTGGAGGAAATTTAAGCGGACGGGAAAGAAATAGCTTTACCTGAATTCAAGGAAGTCAATGTCGTTTGAGTAAATTGGGGAGGGAACAAATTAGGAATTCGCGGGGAGGGGGAAACAATCAGATTACGCATGGGATATTTGAGTGAAATAGGGTGTCTCGACGGTTGAAGGAGCGGACAACTTAAGAAAGTCCTTTTTCCATTTGGGCGAGGGAGCAGTTATGAAATGGAGAAGGAAATTGAGAGGGGAGGATGAAGGGTTGTGCGAAATGTAAGGGGAACACGTTCACCGGTCACATATGAGGAAAGGGAATAAAAAAATAAAAAATTAGTGCATGTACTACGTTACAGTATTACAGAGAAGAGAGAAGGACAGAGTAGCCATGTCAGATGGGGAGTAGTCTTGTTATTATGTTTAAGTAATAGATAGATTAGGAAATTATGGTAGAAATCATACCTTGAAGAGGAGGAAGTGACGGCTGGAGAGGGAGAGGAAGAGCAGGCGGCGTTCGGCGTCGGTCGGCGTCGGAGCTGAAACGGAGGCGGATTGAGGCATTGGTCGTAGGTTTTTTTTTAAATTTTCACCGCGGGTGGTTAATTTGGGGGTAAGGACAAATGATCGATCTTTTATTGTAGGCTCGCGGTATATATTTTTTGGGTGACGGTTGGCGACGACTGGCGAGGGCCGCTTTTTTTAACCATCGCCCGCCGTCGCTAATATTCGTAACCAAATTGACCCTTTCTTGGGTGACGGCTGGCGACGGTATGTGTGTGTATGCACACTTACAAGCATATACACACGAACGCGTTGAATTTAAATATAGTTGCGAGTGAGAATTTTACTCACCAAACGAAGAAGGATTTCTGAATTTGTAACAGTTGACTAGCAGTTAAGCTCGAAAACATCCAGAAATGCCTAACTATAATAATCCTTCACCAGCATGCTACAACAGCCCTCATCCTTCTCAGTACAAGAAACCGTTCCACTTCCATTCGTTCAACGACCTCCTTCTACAAATAGTTGCCTCGACATAGTTGTGTACATGCTACATGAATCGACTCCTCCTCCAATACTAGCTACCTTAATGCCACCACTACAGAATATGACATCACCCGGTCGTGCCTTAAACTGAACGTCGCACACAAACACAATGTTTGAATTCATTTCTCTCAGCCTCGTGCCTATACCGTCACAACCGTGACTAACTCCTCCTTTCTCCGTGCATGGTTTCAATTGTGTTGTGGTTGGATGTCGCGATTTCAGGATCATGAATTCATTCTCTTTTTTTTATTATCTAATATTTGATGCTTTGGGAGAGAATTAGAGTTTAGAGTAAATATAGGCTTCGGCATTGATCACCATAGAGACAGTTCTTGAATGGGAGCAAATAACAGCCTAAAGATAGGCTTAGTCCACATTAAATCGCTTTAAACTCAAATCAATTAAATTTTAAATTAATTTCTAGTCCTCAAAATAATTTAAGTCTTGTATAAATTGATCACATCTCATTTGGTAATTTGCATTTTTGTAAGTTGATAGTTTATTTCATTCGACGTCTTCTTGTTCTATCTGTAAATTCAACATTCAACAAAAAATAAATAATATATTTATTTTCTTACTGTTTTAGTTAATTTAAAATTATTTATTTATTCAAAACTATTTTATATTCATTAAATAATTTGGTCGACTAATAAGTTATCGCTAGTTAACTTGAACACTTTTATTTTAATTGAATAAGCGTATAATTACGACTTAGAAAGCCTGGTTGTTACAACTCATGTGTAGTAGCCCCTAACAAACCTCATTATATGTATTACGAATAGTTTTGTTATGAGTACATAGTAATAGATGTGGTTTTATATATACGCACACAAAATTTTTCCTTTTGAAGTAGAATCGAAACTATTACATAAGGTAGACCCCATGGAGACTGTGAAACCTTAGCAAAAAGAGGTTCTGTAACCATAAGAGGAAATAAAGACAAGGACGCAGAGCTGAGGGTCGAAATATCATCAATCATAGGTCACCACATATACTTAGGCTAAGTAGAAACGACATTGCCCTCTGGAAGGGGGCAAAAACGTAAAGAGGCCGAAAAGCGTATTAAGGGGAGGCATTGCCATGCCCATGATAGGAGCATCAGCAAAAGATTTAAGAGGAAGAGTAGAACCGCTTATGGCTAGCCCATCAACAATTCCTACTCTCTTTTTCTTGGTTGATATCTTGGGTTTGAACACATCTAGGAATTCAGACATGGTGACTTTGTAATTCAATCAATGAAGCATTTCAAATACACGTAAAATGTTAAGCGAAAGATAATTAAAAGGAAAGTAACCATTTTTTGAACATATACAGAAACACACATGCATCCTAACGCATATACCAACATGTTCAAACAAATAGTAAATATATCATGTCGTAGTAATATGTAAGTGTAGGAAGTGAATATGCTAATGTCATTCAAATAGTAAATACACTAACATGTACACTTACATGCAAATCTAGGAAGCGAGATTTGCATTGTAGTGCTTCATGTTAGGATTTCAATATACTTTAACAATATTCAATCATGAAACCCTAGATCCAAATATGTAATCCATATTGATTTAATTGAGAACAAATCAAAGAACAAATAAATGGATTAGCGGAAGCGTACCTGAATCCATAGCTAATTATTGTAGTACCTGAATTCCATAACTGGTGGTTAAGGAGAAGATGAATTTGGTTTGGTCTTCCAAATTGACACAAACCCTAGATCTAAAATCAGCTCTACATAGAAGAGGTTAGAGAGTTGCTAAGGCTTGTGTAATTCGGGGACCATAACCCTTTATTTATAGAGTTGGCATTTTGCAATTCGGCCCTTCAACAAATTATAAAATGCCCGGGTATCTACACATTAGACCCATGATAACTTAAACTTTAAGCCTATTAATTCTAATCTAAAATGAAATCACTTTAATTAGGCTTTACACCAAAATAGCACAACACATTTTATTTTACATATGTGACCCAATTATCGAAATATTCCAACAATCTCCCCCTGGGCCACATATGAAATAAACTTAAAATGTGTTTAACTTTATGAGCTCCAAAATTTGCTATTTATAACATATGGTGTATCTGAAACAATCTCGTCCATTAATTGGGTTGACAAAGGATCAAAGCAGCGTTCGTTACATTTATCGTAACTAAACCCATCAACGGTCACATATATTAATACAATCAAACGACATAGATCAATCATGGATGCGTAGTATGGAAATTACATGAAATGTAATCTATACATGCCTATTTCCAACTGGTCCTTCTTTAGTGAGATCAAATGTTTAATATTTAAACAACCTGAGTACAAAGAAAAATTCATTACTTTATTTCTGATCAGAAAAAGAACTTGATATGCATATATCTGTAACTGAAGTATAGAGCAATGAGTCATATGACAATACCAAATACAAACTCCCCCTGAACCAAAATATCCTTACATAAAGGTTACACCAATTGAGCTACATGCTCATGAAAGACCTTAGGTGATAACCTTTTGGTAAGCGGATCCGCCATAATGGAGTTTGTCTAAGTTGCTCTATGAATTACAATATATTTTGCACTCTTCCCTTATTGGAAAATAATATATTCTTTACTGTCACAATATTACTTGGTCTTTCAATTTTTTATCAATAACTGGAGTCTTGTGACAAATTTTCATTTTTTTTTTCCATAATTGGATGTCTTATAATTAATCGAAGACGATATTTTCAAAGTGGTGAAAGCTATAAGTGTTTAAATGACACTTTTCCTTATATAGTTTCACGCAGAATATATATTATCATTGCCTAAAGTGGATCTTTTATAGTAATGACGTCCAAAATATTCGGATCGTAATTCTTTATGATCTCCAACCGATCCGATCTTTTATCTATAAGCATATAATCTTTTATTTTGTCTTTTAAAGATATATCATATATATCATAACCATTTTGGCTACTAAATCAACACTTTTAATATCAGTAAAGTATCTGCCAAATAATACATGCATATCCATATGTGCATATACATTAGGATGCATTAGAATTCACACTGTAAATGCATGAGAAATCTTTTGCGTTTCTTTAATTTCAAGGATGGTAGCATTTATCTGTTTGGTAAAAGAAAAACAATTGAATCGCAGCTTACATACCAAATCTTTTAAGCATTTATCTTCCTGGTTCTTTTGTAATAATCCAAATATCACCCCATGAACAATAATGGTGTATTTGAATCCCAAATACAAAAGACTAATCCATAAATGAGTTTCTTAAGTAGTTTCACCAATGTCTCCAATGAGAAACATAACTTTAATCTCCATCAGATAATGCTCAAAAGTACAAAATGTAGTAAGCTCCAAAGCGATCGATTCTAAAGAATCGTTTACTAAGTCCAAAATGAAACATTCTTTAAAGAAAATAAAATTTCCTTTTAATAATAGTGATTTCAATAAAAGTGCCTTATAAAATTCAATATTACCCATTTGATCGCTTTTGGCTTTGAATAGTTATTCATAACCAATGATCATATAACTTAAGTTAGAGGGAGATTTCAAACTTTATTATCCATATAGATTTATGCTATATGTTCATTTCTTAAATCCACATTTTAAATTAGTACCTTACATGGATTGATGTAGGTCCATAGCATCATCTTTATCAATCCATTATTTATCTTTATGAAGAAATACTACACAATAATCTGAAATAACATTTCTTCCCATTTAGGTGGATTTCCTTAGTGATCTTGCATTTTGAGGTTGTTGAGTTTGTTTTCTTGAAACAATAACCTTAGCTTATAGAAAAAATTATCTTCAACATCGTCTTATTATGGTTCCTAATTTATTTCTTCTTAATAAAAGAAAACAAATCTTAAACTTTAAGCGAAGAAGCAATCGCAGTTGAATCAAAGATAATGATTCTCTTTAAAGACAATGATATTACTTTATTTCTCCCCCCAAACTCAACATCCTCAAAAAGTATTACATTCACCGCTTTAAAACATTTCCTTGTTGTGGGTTTATAAAACTATAAACTTTAAATCGCTTGGAATATCAACAAAGTATTTTCTACTTTATGATATCTCAATCTATAATTCCTTAGTAAACTGAAACAAATAATTATATTAATCACCAAAACAAGATTTGAGATATCTTTACACAAGCTATTTAACATAAGTAGTCATAACTTATATACCAGACATTAAAAGCATCAATTACATAAGATTTTGAATTTATTCATAAATCAACATTAATGTTTCTTGATGAACAAAAATAACCTAATATGTTCATATTAGAAATATAAAACCGAAATCTGTCTAAATGACAACATAAAAAATATCAAATAAATTCAAACAGTTTGACTTAATTCTCAATAATAACTTTATATGTCTGTATATCCCATTAAAGAAATAACTAGAAATATATCCATATGTTATTTCTTTTCTTCTAAATCCTTAGCGACTTCTTCATCTTTATTGATACAAAAAATGTAAATCAAAGGAGTACTTTGAATCTTAAAAAAAACTTCAGTCTCTCTATCAATTACCAAAGCGCTAAATTAGCCCAATAAGATGGCATTTTATTCTTAAAATAATATTAATCTTAAAACGATAATACTGGAGATAGCACCAAAATAATAACAATAACTTGAGTGGCTTTAACTTTTGAAGCAATATTTTCCATATAGTACTCACTTAGATTTCTTTTACTTTGAATTTATGGAATCAAGCACCACAAAAATGCTAATTTTCATTCTCAGTAGATTACCCATCATAAAATAGGTATCGTTACATATAGTTCATCCTTGAAAAGCTTCTGAAATATTTACTTAATGATCATTTAACTCTTACCCTTTTAAAGTATACCAGCTTTCAATATTCTTCATAACATTATAAGAATATCTGACCGTAGTAGGATTGGCTGTAACCCTCCTAATTACAAGAGTTAAATTTATGAAGTCAATAACAAATAACATGCTTTCTTACAATTCCTTATTTTTATCCCAAAATAAGATGGGAATATTTTTTAAATTGGTAGATAATTCAGTTAAATTAGCTGAAAATGAACAAAAAATAAAATGAAGATTGACGTTGTATGCTCATAGCCAAATATCAACCATAGTAAACTCAAATATTGGTAAGTCTCTTCTCAAGATACCTAGTACACATTAATATCAAGTCTTTGGACAGTAATATTAACTATAAGTGGTACTCTTGTTGTAATGATCAAACATTGACAATAAATTCAAGTCAAATCCTTCCGTTGGGCCGACTAATTATTCACTCAAAGAACCTTATAATTGTCACGTATTTATCATCACACATGTATAAACACTGGAACCATTGCGAATATCCTTTTCAAGACTGAGTGTGTTGGTTCTACGTACAAAAAAGAGTCTTATTCCTTATTGAGAAAATATGGGTGTTTTACTTTAAAAATTATGGAAAGAAGGATAAAGTAAAAGGAGAGGAAAAGCATACAATTTAACTCAGCTTAAAGTTATAACAATAATGGAAAGAGAAAATGATAGAAGTGTGATAACAATGCCAAGAGATATGAAGGAGGGGATAAAGCCTTCCTATTTTAAAATATATAATACTGAAAAACACCATTGAACAAGTGATTAAGACGCTTTGGCATGATGAAAGTTGTTAAGGATTTCAATCTTTTCTTGCGGGATGTAACTCATTTGTCATGTGATATGTTATATAAAGTACCTAATTAATTTAAAAAAAAAAAGAATATCAATTTTTCAATCTTTGAGTCTTACGAGGAATAACTAAGAAGATGCATTAATAAAAGAATTTATTGCAGCTCGCGATCATTTTCTCAAGAATCAAATACAAGCTATAAACAACTTACGATGTGTAAGAGGTAAGCTCAGGTATTTAGTATACAAGACAAAGATGGATGTGTTGGTAATAAGAAACAGTGGATAGTTGGATTAGGATAGACTTACGATAGCTAATATTCCTTGTTGATGGGATGAAGAGGAAGAGAGAACCGATTATCGAAACAAATACTTACAGAGAGCATTTAAATGTAAGAAGATGAGGTAGGAATTCTGAGAACATAGTCCTTAAATCTAGGGGTGTCAAATGGGTCATTTAGGGGCGTATTAGGGTCAAACACAATTTAACCCAACCCTTTTGCAACCCACTTATTTTGACCCTTTTAACAAAACATTTTACCTGACCCAACCCATATATTATGTGGGTTACCCATTTAACCCACACATTAAAAAGTATTACTTTAAAATAACGATTTTTAAATCTAAAAATGTCAAAATTACGAATATACCCTTTATTTTGGAAAAGTGAAAAAAAAGAAAAAAAATCAAAAATCCAGAAATTTATGAAATGAAAACTAATAAAATAATTATTCGAAAATAATTATTTTTAAAGCTAAAAGGACCAAAATTACAAAATGCACTACATATTGGAAAAAGTGGAAAAAAAAATTCAGAAAATCCAGGAAATTACAAAATGAAAAGTTAAAAAAGAATTATTTTAAAATAACGATTTTTAAAGCTAAAAATATGAAAATACCCTTCATATTGGAAAAGGTGAAAAAAATGAAAAATTTCATAAAATCCAGAAAATTACGAAATGAAATGTAAAAAAAGAATTATTTTAAAATAACGATTTTTAGAGCTAAAAATGCTAAAATTACGAAAATGCCCTTCATATTGAAAAAAGTGAAAAAATGGAAAAAATCCAGAAACTTACGAAATGAAAAGTAAAAAAAATATTTTAAAATAACAATTTTTAAAGTTAAAAATGCTAAATTTACAAAAATACTCTTTATTTTGAAAAAAGTGAAAAAATTTCAGTAAATCACGAAATGAAACGTATAAAAAATTATTATTTTTTCAAAATTTTCTGGATTTTTTAAATTTATTATTGTTTTCACTTGTTCAACCTTAAGGGCATTTTCGTAATTTTGACATATTTAGCTTTAAAAATTGTAATTTTCGAATAATTCTTTTTTTACTTTTCATTTCGTAATTTCCTGGATTTTTTTAAAATTTATTTATTTAATTTCACTTTTTTCAACATTAAGGTCATTTTCGTAATTTTGGCCTTTTAAACTTTAAAAATTCTTATTTTTGAATAATTCTCTTATTGCTTTTCATTTCATAATTTTCCGAATTTTTTGATTTTTTTTTCGTTTTTTCCGATATGAAGGGTATTTTCGTAATTTTTACATTTTTAGCTTTAGAAATCATACTTTTCGAATAACTATTTTTTTTACTTTTCATTTCATAATTTTCTGGATTTTTTGAAATTTATTCATTTTTTCACTTTTTCCAATATGAAGGGCATTTTCGTAATTTTAGCATTTTTAGCTTTAGAAATCGTTGTTTCAAAATAATTCTTTTTTTACTTTTCATTTCGTAATTTTCTGGATTTTCTGAAATTTTTTCATTTTTTTCGCTTTTTCCAATATGAGGGGCATTTTCGTAATTTTAGCTTTAAAAATCGTTATTTTAAAATAATTCTTTTTTAACTTTTCGTTTCGTAATTTTCTGGATTTTAAAAAAAAATCATTTTTTTTCACTTTTTCCAATATAAAGGGCAATTTCGTAATTTTAGCATTTTTAGCTTTAAAAATCGTTATTGTAAAATAATTCTTTTTTAATTTTTCATTTTGTAATTTTCTGGATTATTTGAAATTTTTTCACTTTTTTCAAAATGAAGGTTATTTTCGTAATTTTGGCCTTTTTAACTTTAAAATTTATTATTTTCGAATAATTTTTTTATTACTTTTAATTTCATAATTTTGGCCTTTTATTAGAAATAATTTCTTTATTTTCCCCAATTTTTAATATTGGAAAATGTGGAATTTTCCCTAATTTTTAATATTACAAAAAAAATAGCAATTTTGTATGTAGGTAGAGTTACAAGGGTAAGTGGGTTACCCATTTGTAACCCTTTTAAAAATGGGTCAACCCTTTTATAACCCATTTAATCAAAAAAAAAATGGGTTGACCCAACAGGGTTGTAATTAGGGGGTAGGGTCATATTTTGACAGGTCTACTTAAATCCAAAAGAATCAAAAGGATCATCTTCAGCCAGGAATAAATAAAACAGAAAATGAACGTAATCAAAAGGGTGTTTTTGAAGTCTCCATTGAAAGTAAGATATGTAGAAAAAATTCTGACCAATCAATTGTAGTGAATCTACCAAATCAATACGAAACAAGGATGAAGAAAACGAGTTCATCTAACTTGAATCAACCAAACAACCCATGTAAATATTCTTCCAAAAACATCAAAATTCATGGATATGTGTAAATCAAGGGGAATAGAAAAGATGTATGCGTGAAAGAATAATAAAAAAGGAAGAAAAACAGACTAACAGGTGATTTAAATGAACTATTTAACCAGAGCGAAGAGCATTGTGCGGAAATAAAGAGACGAATCATCGCAATTGGAAATTAGAATTTCTCGAGTAGGTAAAAGAGAAACAAAAAGTAAATGAAGGATATAGTCTTTGATTAGAGAACATTGGCCTTATAAAACTTTAAAGCCACAAGAAACAATAACCATTGGATTGTAGTAATGACTTTAATAAAGACACAAAAAATTAGAATGGTTTGTTGAAATTCAGAAAATGAGCCATCCAAATTAAAATAAAAACGTGTAATGAACGTTAAATATAATATGATTGTTAAAGCAACCAATAAAAATAGATTCAAAGCGGACAAGTTACTAATACTCATTAGTATGTGTGTACATATAAGGTAATGTGTTGTACTAAATGGTGTGCAATGCAGGTCAGCAAATAACACACAACAGAATTAGGCAACTAAAAGAAAAGGAAAATCGGTCACAATTTCACCAAAAGAAGGGAAGTGCATAAGTTGAGCATCTTTGAACCCAAGAAAATACAATGTCTTCCCATCATAGATGTCTACGGCGAGGTCTCCCGAAACTAACAACAAAGTCGTCCTTATTATATTTTGTCATCATTCTAAAATTTATACATCATCGATTACGGAACAATGTGGATTTCTTCACTATGTTCAATGGGAAATGCACTGACTAAGAACAAGCCACAATTGCATTAGGTAGCAAAACGGTCTTTAAATTTTATGTCAAAGTTCAAATTAAGAATTCCCATCTTCAACCAAATATTCCAACCAATGAATTTGCCTTTGCGATCATCCCCACTATCAATTTATGCACAAATCCTTGAGTTGTTTGATTAGTGGCGCATGAAAAGATCTAATGGTGGGGGATCAATGTCAAATTAGGGAACTACTAATCGATGTGATATCATGGCACTATAAATAGAAGGTTACTATAGCAAGGAAAGCGACTTTTGGATACTCTTAATTTTAACCTAAATATATTTGTACTCTCTATGACTAAAAAGTTAATAACCAAAGAAAAATTGTTAGCAAGGATTTGGCATATGAACATAGGATTTTTTTTGAAATACGAACCACGTAAATTTCTATATGCTTTACTTTAGTGTTGCACTTTACCTTCACTTTTCAATATTAGATTCTTTTCTATTTTCATGTTAATTAAGTGTAATTTGGATTTGGCATTTGTAATTTGGATTTGGCATTTTAACGAATTGTTAGAGTCTGACTGTTTCTTTTTTAGAAATTGGATATTTATATACACAAATTTGGATAATATCATCATGCTAGCATGATAAAGGGTTCGACGGAATCGAATCCATGACTTTTTGCAACATGCCCCAACATCTTAACCAACTGAAACAAAGATGCTTTCAAAGTGTGACTTTTGTAAGCAACACAACATAAGTATCACTTTAAACTGAATTTAAAGGTACTTAAACTTATTAATTCATAATTATGAAAGCATCTTGCAACATAAATATCCCGTAATCAATTTGGTGTTGTAAGAAAAAGTTTTCATTAAGCTAGTAGAACTTAATTTTGTCATAAAATGCAATTACTACTAACATATTATTTACCAATTTATGCAGTATTGCCCTTTTTACATTAAATCGTAATTACAAATATAATATTTTAAAGATATACTCTTCCTACTAATTAATCATATTCCATTTAGTTAAGAAAATGATAACAAATATGCATTTAAAAATAAATTTTATATGCGGTATGCACTTACAATGTATTACTATTATAAAATAAAATAAACAGAAGCTAATAGAGATGAGAAAGAAAAATACTTTTACTCGTTCAAGATATCCAATACAATAAAATGATCTCTCTATTTATGAATTCTTTATATAGTAAAAATTACAATAGTATCCTTTGATATTAAGCTTATCTACCCCTAATTAATTCATTTATAATATAACAATTCCTCTTGACTACGCTTCTTTAAAAACTTGGAAGCTCATTTAATGACATGAAGTTATATGTTTTGAAACATATATGATGATTGCTCTCGTTCAACATAATCTTTCTTGTATATATTTATTCAGTTGATATAGATATTGTCTATTGTGTCATTGAAAACCTCTATTAAGGCAATAGGAAAATCCTTGAACGAGGAAAATGATGTAGCTAGTAGAATCATGGGTTAATATTAAGAATCATATTCCCTCTAAAAAAAATTATACTTCGAGATCAAAACAATATACCGCCGAAACTTTCTAAGAAGACCAAGTGGGAAATTTTTTGCAAAGGAAATGTGATACAATAACTTATTTTAGGATTTTATTCCATTAAAAGTAATTTGATATTTCTAGATTAGGATAATGTCGAGTTAAAATATAACTAAGAAAAACCAACCTAGGAAAAATATTAGTGGAGGAAAAAAGAGTACTTTATGATATATTTAGGTATGCTTCTACTGATTTTACATATTTCATTTAAGTTCATATACATTTATTTATTTATAATCTGAATTAACTACAAATATTCTTGATCCATATGTGTATAACAATGCTTGGGCAAGCATTAATAAAAGTAAAGTCAGAAGACAGTAATTATGTTTTCCCTTCTTTGTATGCTCATCATTAATAAGTAACTGCCTTTGATATAACCAAATTTTTCAAGATTGTTTCTTCTGAATATTATTTGTATTTTACATAACTCATGTCATGCTTTTATGAAAAAAATTCCATGTCCTTTAATATTTATGCTTCATATCATCTTTCCTTCACCTTGGTGCTATATATTGGTTCTGCTTATTGCAACTACATCTTCGATGTATACCATGAGTTTTATTACAGCAGTACGTAAAAGCAGGAATCAATCTACTTTCCATGAATTATGTTGTGATTTTTATTACAATAATATTTAAAATAAGGTTGTATTATAGACTTATTATTCTTCGCATTATTTACAACTAGCAACATTATTTATATTCTTCAGGAACTAACACATTTTCATCATTTAGTATGATTTAACCAATGTTTATATTTTTGGGGTATTTCAAGTGTTTCAAACGCTTTCATTACTTCAACAATTCAATTATTTCTATAAAAAATGACGCTCATAGCACTCAATATGTTTTTAATACTTTATGTGCTTTAATGATTTCAGTTTGTTCTTGCCATATACATGCATGTGTATGTGTGTTTTAATTTATATATTGCAAACTACATGGCACTTAATCTGTTTTTGACACCATATGTTCTTCGGTGATTTAAGTTTGATTTTGCATGTATACACACACACACACACATTTGTATGTGTGTGTGTTTGTGTGTATGTTTTTGAATTTGTTCAGGGGGAAACCGACCGGAGCCGTAAAACCCCCTAGTGCACCTAGACCAGTCTGCAGGCACCACATTAGTGGCTTATCTTAGCGTATGCACATGGTAAACCCTTAGCGTGCCAATCCGAGTTTCAAACTCGCATCGTTGTTACCTCGGCACAATCTCTGTGTGTGTGTGTGTGTTTTGTGTATGTGCGTTTCAATTTATATATTGCAGACTACATATCCACATTTCTCATTAAGGGAATCATGTTTTCTTCTAATTTAAGATCTTTAATCTATTTATAAGCATAAGCACTTTGATTTTATAAATTCATCGTTAATGTTTATTTCTTGTTAGTTCTTTACATAGTTTATAGAGATCTCAGTACTTATCATATATTTTAAGTACTTAAGCCACTTTTGGATTTATTTAACAATCATGTTATGGGTCTTCCGAAGGTACCCTTAAGTATTTCTTCAAGAACACTTACTTTCTTTATTTGGCATATTAATTACTTAACCCAAGAAAATTGAACTGACTTCTCTACCACACATCCTTTAAGCATTTCGATCTATAATGGAGCAAGTTTACATGGATATTATTAATAATTTATTCAAGTTATTTAATATTTTGCATCATTGTATACGTTACTAAATGTTTAATCTTGATGATCAAAATGGACTTCTATCCCTTTTATCCTCCCCTTCAATGTTGTTCTTTGGAATCTCAATTTGATCTATTATGATATTACTGCTAGCAAATACATCACAAATATATGAGGATAAATTTTTCAATCAATTGATAAGGTGCATCAAGTGATACTGTTTATTTTTACAATTTGTATTCATTCATTGTTCTAATAGATTAGAGAAATTTACTTATTATGGATATCAATTGAATACATAAATGACTTCAGGTCATTCAACATTTATGTTTATTGAATTTTAAATCACTTAATGATATATATGAATAATTTGTTAGATAAGATCACATCAGTTTAGTCAAACAATCTTCAAGTTGATAGTTAGCATATAAGGATATACATACATGCGTTCATGTATAATATAGTAAAAATATTTGCATATTCTCTTCCATTTTAGTTAATGATTTTAGAACAAACTACTACAAGGATCCAAACTATTCATTTTTTTTAATCACTCGATGTCAATATGAATCCTTAAAAATTGCATAATAATGTCCAAAATTTCTGGTTTGAAACTATATTGAACTTCTGGTTTATATAAATTATATACACAACATCATATTGTTAGATTTATCCGTTAATTATATATCAAATATCACTTTTAAACATTAATTATGATTACTTATCAGAAAATAATACGTAGTTATAATTACATATAGACATCTTTTCACATCTCTTATAGATAATGTTACATCCCAAGTTTTCAGTGGTTGAATATTTAATTTATTTAAATGTTGGAATAGTTATTTGAAAATTTAAGCACAATTTTGATTATTTTATCAATATAAATAGTGAAATAATAAATTAAATTCTGAAATAGTTAAAATAAGTTGGATTTGCAATACAGAATGAATTGGACAATATAAAAGGATTTTTATTAAGTTCAGATTTAAATTATAATAAAAAAATTATTATAAAACAAAGTTTGAATGTGTTAATTTAATTTAATTTAATTTAAATGAGCTCGTTGCGTCGCGGTAGTTCATATATTTACGATTTGAAATTCAATTGAGTATATAGAATTCAATGTAAGCCGGAATTCTTTGAAACAATAATCTTCTGGATCTTTTAATTATAGTTTTCTAATGGAAGGGAAAATTTGAGATTTCATCTTGTAGATTTTGAGTTATGTAAAAATCAAGTTTTTCAGAAAAATCGCGATTTAATCGTTTATGAATTATAATGATTTATTAAATAAAATGGAAGGGATTTTAAAAGGGGTATTTAGTTTTAAGGGCACATTCCTAAAAAAAATTTAGATCAAAGGACAACTGAGCTTGAAAATAAAATGAAGGACAAATACCAAATTGTATTATATCAACATGAAGTTCACTTTAATTTATCATCATTACTAAATTAATAAAAAAATAGCCCTCAAAAATGAAAGAAAAAAAATGTGATTTCAAAATTATTTTAATCGATTGATGTTATTATAAACATATAGAAATAATCCGCTCAGAAAGCTAAATGAATATAGCTTTATAACTTAAAATATAGCTTTATATTATGTTACCTGAACACAAAACCATGTTATTTTAAAGCTTATATTGCTTACACCCGAAAAAAGCTATATGTAATAAAACAAAGCTATATGCATTTAGCTTTTCATCCTGAATTTTTTTATATTCTTTTTTCCATATTTGCGAAATGAAAATATTTTTTCTAATTACTTTTTATTAATTTTTAATATTGTAATCATAGAAAAATATTTTTGTATTAAAATTTATTATTTGTGAATGTCAATTTGTGTCCTTAATTTAAAATATTTGGAATTTTTCCAAATAAAACATGAAAGTTATCCTCAATCTATGTAGCAAAAGTTGCTTTTCGTAGATCTAATTTTTTTCTAAAATATGTCCTTAAAACAAATATCCACTTTTTAATAAATTGGATATTGATTTAACTTGAAATTCAAAACGTTGAGTTTAAAATCCGAATTAGTTTATTTTAAAGTTATATAAAATTCTATTTGAATATTTACGATATTAATAGTCTATTATTAATGGATTTGATTATTTTAGAGTCGATTTATATTTTATTGTTTTGATGTAACATATGAAAATAGCCAAACGACCATGGATTTCAACAAAACGAATTTTACTAAACTCGTAATGACTAATTATTGTAAGATTTCAAGTTTTATGTCAATCGGAGTTGTTTTGTGTGTGTGCAAAATTAAAATGTATATCGACAAATAAATTTGAATTCAAACTAGCGCAGTTTTTGCAAATGGACTCGGAATTCGACAAAATAAGTTTCATTGGGTCTAGAATGTCAAACTATAGTAGGAGTTAATTTTCGTCGCGGTCGAATTTCATATGTGAACGAACAAATAGAAAATGTTAAATGATAATTAGCAATAGATTATTATATTGAACAAAATAGAATATAATAATGCTTTACCTATCCTATAAATATCGCTATCTCTTAACCCTTAACCATATTCTTCATTCTCTGGTCAAACGAAATTCAGGCCACCACTTAAAAATTTCATACAAAAATCATATCTATTCAAAAACTAAAGGAATCAAGTGATATTGGATTCGTAGGAGAGAGAGCTTCTTCCTCATATGCTTGCAGATGAGTTCGACGAGATTTACTATCGCACTATTGATATCCAGCGTGAGTTAGGGTTAAGCTTTTGAGATAATTTTGTAATTGATTTGCAAACTGGAGATTAGATTCTTATTTAGATGGAAATTAACATCTTGCACTTAAATTTGGTAGGATTTTTGATGAAAGTTTTCATCTTTGCTGTTTGGATGCGTGTGGCTGGCCGAGACGCGAGAGTGATGGTGGGTGCGAGCTCAGGAAGGTAAGGCTAATGATGGTTTCAGAAAGAAAAATCATAAATTGGAGAAGGGGCAGTAAAAGGAGGAAGTTCGACAATAGCATGTTTGAATTGTACTTGAAGGAGTGGTCGATTTTGATGAGGAGGGAAGAAGGATGATAACATAATTAAGGTTAATTAAATAATTTAATAAGTTAATGATCATTTAATTATATGCAAACTTGTAATATTTATATCTCTTTCATACGTTGTCAGAATTGGACAAAACGAAGTCCGTTGAAATCGTACGGAGGAATGCTACAAGTCTGTGATGAAATGGAGTGGATTCGAGCCTAGCCATAATTTTGTTTAATTTTAAACCTTCGTCTAAAAATAAATAAAATGACGTAGAATCATCAATCAAAAATGAAATGTGAGTTAATTCTCACTCTTTCTGAAATACTATGATGTGGTAAAATTCATATAAGTATTATTTACCGTTATTAACATAAATTAGATGTTTGGATGCTTTGAATGATTGTTGTTTGGTTGACAAAGGTTGCTTGATTAATGACTGATGATTTTTATATTTTCGACACTCAAATGATTTAGAATAAATTTCTATTTCATATGTGTTTTTATAATGATATTGTGATCTGTGATGCAGGGAAGAACAGGTTGGAGGAATCCAACTAGATTCCTCAAAATATTTTGTATGTTATTTGCTTTCATACTTTTACATCTGAATTGTTTAACCTTTAGTAACGTAAAATTATGTTTAGATGATTGATTGTTGAATTGGATTCAACGTTGTTGTTTGGTTAACCAATAGACAGTATTGATTACCGGATTAGCAACAAATAGCCTAAAATTCATTTTTTTAAGATGTCGATTTTCCATTAGGTGAATTGACAAAATTGAAGTTATAAAATCCTATTTTTATAGTAAAAGCAAAGTTTTAAAAAATATATATATAATTTATTGAAAATAGAAGTTTTACAAATGAATTAATATTCATAATCGTATTTTTATAAAGTAATCAAAAAATTATTTTTATAGCGAATTTCTATGTTTTAAATAAATTTTATAAGCAAGTAAGTCGAAAATTAATCTAAGGGGTAATAGTTTGGAATAATTATTTTGAGAAAACAATTAAGTGAGACTATACTAAATTAATTATATTATTAATTCATTTAAGAGGAAAGGTTAGAGAAATTAGTTAACAAGTTAACTATGTTTACAAGTTGACTAAGTCAATTATGTTAACTGGGATTGGCTGTTAATTTAACTAGATTTTAATTATTCCAATAGAAATAGTTTTAAATAATTTGTTTAAATTTAATAAGATTTATTAAAAGTTAATTTGTAACATCCAGAATATTAAATAAACAATAATCAAATGTAAAGATTAATAAACTAAATATTAATTAGAATAATATTTAGAATTGGGCAACGAGACTAGCACCATTGGTTCTATTGTAATTTTCTAATCAAAAGGGACATTTGGTTTGCAAAAATCGAAGCTAAAATGAATTAGTTATCAATTAAAGATGAATTCAAAAAATTAAAATAAATAAACAGATGGAACAAATGGTCACTGGACGACCCAGACCACTTGGGTCGACACTTGTGCGACCCAGGACAAGATGGGTCGACCCCTGTGTCGACCCAGGCTAAGATGGGACGAACCACTTTGATAATTTTGCGTGCCTTGGCCTGCACGCAAGGCAACATCTTTTTATTATTTTTCCATCTTATTTTGCTGAGTTGATTGAGTTTTATTGGCCTATTTTAAACTAAGGGCGGACATGGCACTTTCTTATTGGTCCAATGACATGGCTGAACCAGAACTAATCTTAGATTTGAAGGGGTGAAGGAATCCAGTAAACCCTATAAATAGAGTAGCAGAGCCTCTCCTATTTCTTCACATCCATTCTCCCTTTTTCTTCTTCCCAGACCTATCCTTAAAATTAGGAAGGGCCAAATAATTAAATTTTTATAAGGATAAAGAAGTTCTATACTTTTAAAATATTTATTTTTATAAATACTTCTGGAGTCAAAGGTTTTGCTAAATTAGAGAGAGGCCACGAGGGAAGCTTTGATCATCAGATTTGTGAGTTTTTATGTAATTTTTAGATTAGTTATGCATAGGAAAGTTTAGACAGTTAGATAGTTTTAATTCGTAAGTTTTATGTTTATAGTGTTTACAGCATTTACATGTTTAGTTTTTTTGTAAGTTACTATAGTTTATTTACTATCTATGCTTATTTCTTTCCAATTGTTTATTGTTTGTAAGTGATTCTCCTTCTTCTAGCACCTTCTTTGTTGTATTTTACTTGCAGTTATGCATATGCCCTACTTTATTTGTTTTGTTCATTTTCGAGTCTAGGCCCAGCGAGTAGCCTGGACTGTTTCCCTTTCTTTTAGCGCTGAGCCTATGCTTGAAGAGAGCAAGGCCTTTATCGTTATTTTTGCAGTAAATTGGAATAATGTTAAAATTGAACTAGAAAGGGATTTTGGGCACGTTAGAACTGATTAAATATTTTAATCAGTATTGGACTGTTAATTGGGGATAAAACTTAGTATGTAATTGGAGAACATGCAAACATATGAACTGGAATAGATTGAACTTAATTGAACGTTAAGTAACGTGGGGATGGGTTGTACAAAAAATAACATTAATTAGGAATATTAATACAATCTAGGGATATAACATGAGGTCATGTTTGGCTTGTTAATAAACTTAAATTATGTTTAGTTAAATTGATAAAATTAATAAGCTAAGATAGAGGGAGTCTGTTTTGGCAGCATGGGGCTGATTGGGAAGATAAGTTGCTCGTAGATTAGGTATGTTCCAGTGGCGTGAGGCTTATTGGGGAAGATAAGAGGCCAAATAACATAATGAAATGTAGTTTAGGTCCGTTCCGAGAGCGTGGGGCTGATTGGGGATGATAAGAGGGATAATAAAATAATGAATGGGGACTAAGTCTACGGGTAACTTGTGTCAATTGCATTTTTGGTTGGGAACCCGTATGAGTTAGTATCCCTTTTATCATGGAGGTCTCACACTAGGTAGTTCTGATGGTATGCTTTCAATACTGGATAATAAGAGGTTCAAACGAGGTGTATATGGGCGCGTTTCAGTGGGTCAGTGAGCGTGCATTATACTGATTGGGGAATATAGGCCATCGTAATGCATATGATTAATGGCTATGTCCTCTTAGTTGATGGGTTCGGGAATTATAACCCTGAATTCCATAGTTGGCATAGGTTATCACATTGTATGTAAAGTAGCCGATCAACGAATAAGTACAAGGTAAAAGCCTAAATGTGATATCTTGGTAGTTCATGCAGTGATCTCAGATATGAATGAGGAGGATATCTTTATTCGTTTTTATCTTCCCTGCTATTTTATTTTTTTCCTTTGTTAATTGCTCTCAAAATAATTCATCTGTCTAAATGTTTCCTTAACTTATACTCATGTCAGAAATTACTAGAACTCACCAAACGTATGTCTGACCTAGTTTTTTTTCCTCCTTCTCTCTTCCTTCCCCTCCCCCAGGTTCGCAGCGTGGAGGGTCTTAGATCAGAGACGATTCTTGATTATTCGGTTTAGTTTGGATTCAGACTCTTTTCAGATTCATATATTGGTTCACTTCTTGTTTTTATCAATGTATTGACATTTGAGAGGGATGGTTTTCATGCTTTTACTTATGTACTTATGGTTTTCCATAAGACAGTTTTATGTTAATGACTATTTAGCATTTATTAAATGTAATATGTACTATGATTTCACTTGCTTATTTTATGTTTTAAAGTTTCCGTTGTGTTTTATATTTATGTCTTTTGAATTTTAGTCTTAATTTTGTTACTTTATATCTAAGCGCTTCATAAACCTATGCATCCTCGTATGGGTTACGTTAAGGAGTGTAGGGTGTTTCATTTGGTATCAAATCCTAAGGTTACAAGATAAGAGAAAAGTTTTTGAAAAGGGGTTTTCAAAAGTAAAGTATTTTCAAGTAAAACTTATTTTTTAAAAATACCCCTCAATCAACTACAATATTTCCTTGGTCCCTTTTTGAATTCTTGTCTCTTTTCTTTTCAGCTGTTTGGGGTTCCCAATTTTTCAAAGGTTGTTCCCATTCCGACATGGTCCCATAAATATGTTGAAGCTACTACGCCTACCAAAGGCAAGGAAATTCCTCACCTCCAGTTGTAGTCGCGGTAGTTCCACTAAATCTAGCGGTTAATTTCTCTAAGCTCTGTAAGGATTTTTCTGCTAGGGGTGGCGAGCCATTTCTTGGATCATAGAGTTTTGTTGATGCTCGTAATTGGCTTAGAGAGACCGATCGTGTATTTGTAGGAAGTAGCTGAGGCAGAGCGGGCCGTAAAGACATGGGATGAGTTCAAGCATAAGTTCGAGAAAAAGTTTTTATCACAAGCTGAAGTAGGGATGCAATTGGAAAAGTTCTCGAGTCTGAGATATGGTAATATATCGATTAAGGAGTATATGAATAGCTTCAACAAATTGGTGAGATATGGCTTAGATCTGTTTAATACTGCACACAAGAAGGCTTTGAGGTTTGCAAGGGGACTGAACCAACCACTCTAAGGACTATCGCTGACGCATATTCCGTTGGGAGCTACGTTTGAGAGATTTGTGGATATGGCTCTTATGCATGAGGATAAAAAGAAAAGTAAACAAGAGGATAAGACTGAAGTGGCTAAGGCAGATATTGGAAAGAAAAAGCAGTGGTCCAAGAAAGGTGCAATGAAAAAGGGAGAGAAGCCAGATAAATTAAAGATCAAGATGGAAGTGAAGTGTCATGTGTGTGGCATGATGGGACACTTAATCGAATATTGCAAGAAGACGGCTAAGAAGGGTGCTTATTTTCAGTGCTGACAAATGGGACATTATAGCAGGCAGTGCCTTCAGAAGCAGGGACAGGGTGCAGGTACATCCGGAGCACAGGTTCATGCACTTGAGGCGACTAGACTGGTGGCAGCAGTCAAGACAGGGTAGGAATGTCATTGTAGAAGGTTTGATTTCTCTTTTCGATTTTCATATTAGGACCTTGTTTGATTCCAGTGCTTCTCATTCTTTCATATCCAGTTCCGTTGTTGATAGTCTCCACCTAGATAATTCTATAGTTTATAATCCAGTGGTTGTCTCAAATCCCATAGGAGGTATGGCTTACTTATCGATGATGTGTAGGGGTTTGAGGATGTCTATTCTTGGCTTCGAGTTTGACTGTGACGCGTATGTACTGGATTTTATGGGTTACAGACTTATTCTAGGGACGGATTGGTCGGCCATGCATGGTGCCATCATTGACTGCAAAAGGAGAGTTGTTAGTCTTTTGACGTGCCATAGTAGGACTCTCAAGATTTCTTGCAACCCGCAAGGGTCAGTCATGCTCAGTTTCTTGGATTCCCTAGATGCTTCTGTTGAAGATCTCAGTTTGGTGCCTGTAGTTAGAGACTTTTCGGATGTATTTGAGGAGGTGAGAAGGCTACCTCAGAGGCACGAGATATATTTCCGGATATACTTGTGGAGAATGCTAAGCCTATTGAGTTTCCAGTGCGCCACATGGCTCTGAGATAGAGGAAGGAGCTTAGTAAGCAAGTAGGTGAGTTTTTCGAAAAGGATTTACTAGACAGAGCATTTCTGAGTGGGGAGCACCAGTTGTCCACACAACTAAAGCAGATTTCTCTCTTTGTCTATGTGTGGATTATAGAGAATTGAACAAACTCAGGAAGAAGAATAGACACCCACTCCTATGGACAGATGATTATTTGACTAATTGGTGGGTGCTTCGGTTTTCTCATAGTTTGATTTAGCTACAAGTTTTCATTAGCTTAGGGTGGCAGATGATAGCATAGATAAGATTGCTTTTAGGACTCCTAACGGATTTTTTGGGTGGCTGGTTATACCTTTTGGGCTAACCAATGCACCGGTATATTTTGTGGATTTGATGAGTCAGGTATTTAGGGAGTACCTGAATAAGTTCATGGTGGTATTCGTTGATGATATGTTAGTATTCTCGAGGAGCGAGGAGGAGCACACCTTGCACTTGGGAGAGGCCTCCGTACTTTCCATGCACATCAGCTAAATACGAAGTTTTCTAAGTGCCACTTTTAGCGAAAGGAGGTAAGGTTCTTGAGGCATGTTGTCTCTAGTGATGGTATGGCGGTGGATCCCGCTAAGGTTGTCATAGTACAGGATTGAAATGTCCCCAAGAGTGCGATAGAGGTGAGAAGCTTTTTGGGTTTGGCGGGACACTATTGGAAGTTCATCAAGGATTTTGCGTGGATCTCAGCTCTGCTTATCCGCCTAACAAAGAAGAACCTAGTTTTTGTTTGAAATGTGCATTGCGAGGATGCATTCTTGAGATTGAAGAAGGCTCTTACATCAGCTCCATTGTTGACTCTTCCTAATGGTACGAAGATGTTTAATGTGTATACGGATGCTTGCGGCATGGGTTTTGGTGTGGTGCTTATGCAGGAGGGTAGGCTTATCTGCTACGGGAGTAGGCAGTTAAGGGTACATGAGAAGAACTACCCAACGTACGATTTGGAGCTAACGGCGATAGTGTTTGCGCTTAAGTCTTGGAAACATTATATGTTAGGTCAGAGATTTGAGATGTATATAGATCACAAGTCTCTCGGCTACTTGTTTTCGCAAAAAGATATTAATTTGTGATAACAATGCAAAATGGAGTTCCATGCATCTTTTTGACTTCAAGATAGCATATACCCCGAAGAAGGGGAATTTAGTAGAAGTTACATTGAGTAGGCAGAGGTTGACTTTGAGTCCATTGTTCGTAGAGTGGCATAGTTTGGAGTTTATCTGATCGTTTGATTTTAGACCATCTACGAACTATGCACCAGTACTATTGGCATCATTGGAAGTGCGACCTACTCTCTTAGAGCACATTGGATCCGGTCAGCGCGAGGATCAGCAATTAGCAGATATCATGGACCAACTCAAGAGAGACCTTTAGTCACCTTACTAGGTATTATGTGCATGAGAGAGGGTGGCTACACGTGATAGGAGATTGTGTGTTCCTCGAGATGATGATTTGTTGAGATCGGTTTTAGAGGAGGCTCATCACTCTTGGATGACCATCCATCTGGTGGTGATAAGATGTATAGAAACATGAGGAGGGTCTTTCATTGGATAGGGATGAAGAGGGACGTGGAAGAGTATGTGACTCGATGTATGATTTGTTGGCAAGTAAAGCCTAGGCACAGGAAGTCTGGTGGATTAGTTCAGCCTTTAGATGCGCCACAGTGGAAGTGGGCGAGCATCTCGATAGACTTCATAGATGGGTTGCCCAGATCGATGAAGGGCAACACCAGTATTTAGCTTATAGTCGATAGGTTTACTAGAGAGCTCACTTTATCCCGGTCAAGAGTAAGCGGACGACAACTTGGTTAGCAACAATATATCTTAGAGACATCATCCGACATCATGGATTTCCCTCTAGTACTGTTAGTGATCGAGACTCCATATTTACGAGCGAGTTTTGGAGGAGTCTGTAGGAGGCATCACTACAAGAAAAAATTGATTTTGCAGCGGCCTAATCCGCTAGCAATCCGTCGCTCTATAGGTCTTAGCGACGGATTATAGAGCGACGAATTACCGATGGTTGGTAAATTTCAAGACGGTATCTACGTCAAACTTTTGCAACGGAATTTAGCATGAGTTCTCCAACCATTTTGCGTCATTTCACTCAATATAATTTTTAATTTTGAATTAGTTTAAAATTTATTTACCAACGTTTTAGCGATGGATACGTATTTTTTTGAAATTATTATTTATAAATAACCGTTGGTAAACCTTTACTAATTACCAAGGAAACTGCGACGAAATATTTTTATTTAAAATGTTTTTGCTGGTATTTTATCAGTAAACTATTACAATTTAGGAAAGGATTAGCGACGGATTTTAATTTATGTGAGCAATTAATCTAGCCTCATTTGTTGGTAATCCATCGCTATTCCCCTTCTGATCTGCCTATATACGCGCGCGCGCGCACACACAATATATATATATATATATATATATATATATATATATATATATATATATATATATATATATATATATATCGAATTAATATCAATCAACTGTGAACGCTGAAATAAATAGCATATCCAAAAAAAAAAGGTAAATTTGCAATTATGATTTATTTCTATGCTCTATACATCCAATTTTGACAACTGTGTATTGTCTTGAACTTTTTAATAAGTCCAACCATACATTAGTTATATAACATTTAAAAAAAGTAGTTTGATTGGTAGCGACCTAACATTACAAGAGATTGCTCTATTATCATCCAAAGAAGTTGTTATACTGAATAGTAGAGGCTTCTACTTTCCTCTTTTTGATGGAAAGGTTAAGTGAAGTTACGGCATCGTTATCTCCTAAATCAGTGTCCCTCTTACTCCTTGATAAGGTACTTGCCATCACCTGCTGCTACGCCACTTGCGCCACTTGCTTTCATTATTGGATTGTTGAACCATAGATGTGAAGGAAGGTGATACAACTCCAGTGGTAAACTTGCTTTTCACCTGAATGAATGCTCTTATAGTATCAGTCTTGATTTAAGGTATATGCAGCTACTTCTATTCTTGAGACAACTAGCGGTGAAATACAATATCAATTGAACATGCTGACAATAGAAGACAGAGACACTACTGTATGAGACCTTGCGCAAATCTTAACAAATCTAAATTAAAATTTGATTCAAATACATGGATGATTTGCTTGAGAATTTTGTATGAAATTGCACGTAAACAGAAGTACAAATTTCCAACAAAATACTGTTAAGATGAATCCTGAGTTTAAAACTCAAATTTCCAGTAGAAGCTCCCCTTAAAGATCCTTGGCATCATTACAATTAACTAATAAAGTCACATAACCTAAGTTGGATTCTACTTCTACAGGTTATGTTTTCATGAGCAAACAATTAAACGAAGTGTGTAAAATTCTACAGCATGCACTACTCAAAACCAAACCCAATACAAATACTTCACACACACACCTCTTATGGAGATTGATCAATATTTTTTGGTAATACATTTGTGTTTATTTAACAAGGCACAAGCTAAGAAAGACATTCAAAAAATTTGTATATTTTTGTTTAATTAAAAAAGATATGAACTTGTATATGTTTAGCTACTTATACAATTGGAAAATATGAATAACATTATAAAAAAGAAGCACATGAAAAAATTGGTAGAAATGTTAGCTTGTATGTAACCTCATGGGCCTTTGATAATTTTAGAATACACCCCTAAAGCAATGTCAGAAAACTCCCTAAAAGAACTAATGATTGTGACATCCACCCAGATTGATTAGGAAGCATAGACTGGCATTGAATTTCCCTTAGAAAAAAGCCTAATTCATATTTGCAAAGAATTTTGGCGCCCTAAATAACAAAAAAATGTAACATAAATAAAAAATGGACAATATAACACTTCTTATATAAACTCCACCTAATGCAGAATTATATTAAATGTACCTATGATAGTTTTTGGGGTTCTCTTTCAATGTTGGAAGCTCACGCGAGACGGATATAATTTCAGAAGTAGTTTTCTGGCACTACGTGACAAGGCACTCCACATACCCATGTTTTTGGCTAACCCTATCAGAAGCAAAACCTTTTCTTAACACAAAAAATTGGTACTCCTATCCTTTCATCTTATCCTGAACAAACTTGGAATGACTACTTGATGGGTTCCTTTCCTATTTTCAACAATCTTGCATTTTTTGCCACTATACTATAGAAAATATAAATTATTCCCTTTTATTTTGTTAGAAAGACTGACAATTGAGATACTTAAATTAACTGAAAATTATGGATTCAACAGATAAATTAAATCCTACATTTGAAGAAGAAATGAAATCTTTCTATGATTCTGCACCATCTTTGAAGAATAACGATCTTATAGCTTATGAGATAGAAAATTTTATGGATAAAAATTTCCGTTCTTCAGGTAATTTACTTTAAAAGCAGAATTTTTCACAGTGCTAAAATCTCATATGTTTTGTTAATTATTTTTTAATTGAAGTAGTTATCATTGTGAACTATTTCTAGATAATAAGAAGCCTGCTAAGATCGTTTGTGTAGCTTCTGGGGGTACTACGATTCCTTTAGAACAAAGATGCGTCCGATACATTGATAATTTCAGTTCAGGCTACAGAGGGGCTGCATCTACTGAGTATGTTCTTTTCCTTTGTTTTGTTTATTTATTTATTTACTTTTGTGAAATACTAATCATCCACATGCACATCTTACAGCAACTAAAATGTCTCTGAGGACTGATAATCATCAACATGAGTGACAAGCAGATATAAACAAAATCCATACTACATATGAAAGCTCAAAGTCTAATCCGACGTAGACCGTATGGAACCTAAGTGGACATTGCATTTGGTGTTTGTCATATGTGTACAACTTTAAGTATAGTTTTCTATTGAAAGAAAGAAGTATATTAAATAAATCACAAATAAAAACTATGATGCTACATTTTTTTTTTTATCGAACCTCCTATATTGTTTATATATGAACATGTAAAAAGAATACACTACGTACAACATGACATGTTCATGCACTAACGTAAAGATATTAATTTAGGGATGTGGAAGATGTAACGTGACAGGTTAGCTCAAAAAATTATCACTATAGGGCCATGCACACAGTTATCTCTACTCAATGTGATTGAGTTTGAATATTATTTTGCACACCTTTTCTTCATATTATATTAAAATCATCGAACCATAGGTTGATAAATAAAAATTTATGAATTAGCTCAATAAGAGCAGGAAATTCCACTAGTTTATTTCTGGCAAAAATAGATCCTTCCATTTGACGTGCAAATTAATTAGCGTCATCCAATTTTAATGTAAAATAGGTCTATACAAACTATTGATTGATCTACCTATTGTTCTAAAAACAAAAGGTAACAACTCTTTTTCAGTTAGTGCGTGTGCAATTCAAATACATAAAAACTGAAGCATGGTTTTAAGGTATTTAAGTTAATTGTATTTTGAAGGATCAAGCTAATTCATTTTGATTTTTAGAAGTCAAAAAAGTAGCTTATTTAAGTATATTAAACGGGGAATGAATAAATATACATGAATGTACCATGGACATTTCACTGTGGACTGAACTATAAAAAAACAGGAAGAAAATCTTACCATGACAGCAACAGGTGATACATATATGGCTACGTTCGAGGAAGCAGATAACACTCCCATTACTGTAATATGAAATGATCTTTCCACCACCAATTGCAAGAAAACCACTGCTCCTTCAAACATCCGACATCCAATACTGCTACAGAAATCAAGTTTTAACCGGTTTTCAAAATAAAAATATCGTAAACTCAATGACATGAGTGTAAGGATAAAAGAAATAGAAAGCATACCATGGCAGATGGTGCATATATGAAAAATAGGAAAACGTAAATTAACTCCAAAGCAACCCAAATTCCATTAATTGAGGAAACAAGATACTCTCTAGGCTTAGTGACATCATAGTGTATACTGATAATGAACATAGGAGTGTGAACATATAAAGCAGGCTCAAAGTCTTCAGTGGACAGACTTTTTACTAACCTCTAAAATACCAATCACTACAAGAAACATTGTCAATAGCGACGCTTCAACGCCGACGAAAAAAAACAGCGGAAATCGCAACGCAATCTTGACGTAATAGCGATGGTTAATACCATCCAAATAAATTGAGAAAAAACATCGCAAAAACCGTTGGTATCGTGACGTTTTTCCCGACTGACTATAAGAAACATCGTCAACAGCAACGCCTAAACACTAACGAAAAAAACATCGGAAATCGCAACGCAACACCGACGTATTAGCGATGGTTAATACCATCTAAATAAATTTAGAAAAAGCATCGCGAAAACTGTTGGTATCGTGACGTTTTTTCCGACTAACTACAAGAAACATCGTCAATAGCAACACCTAAACGCCGACAAAAAAAACATTCTAATTTCATATGCGATATTTTCTACGTTTTTTCTACACCATAGGGTGGGGCGTAGGAATGACGTCGGAAATTGATAGGCAAAGTTCACCCTTATGTGTAATTACTTTAAGCCCTTTGTTTCTCATTGGTTATAATAGTGATCCAGCCAAACAGTCAGATTGAAATTACACCGCTCATTTAGTTTATAATCAATGCTTCAGATGAGAAATCCACGTACACTATTTTGATTGGTTTGAATCTATCTTCCCCCACTTAGCCTCCTCGTGCAACTTCCCCTATCCTAATCCCCACCAACCCTAATGTTCAAAATTCCCAAATTGACATTTATATGGTTGTGGCAGCTGTGATCGCAAATGGAATTGATGTGGCTGCAGGGAACATGGGAATCAGATACAAGTTTAGGATAGATGGCCGAAGTAAAAGCAATAAACGTGGGCGTACTCGAGTACATACTTGGAATATGTGACTGCAAGAGCAATTGGTACAGAATTCCTCATCCAAATTCAAATCCCCAAAACAATTTCTAAGGCAAAAAGTTTTTCAGTTTTTGATCTATAAATGGCTGGGTTTATGGCGATTTTAATCGATAAAGCTTTATCGATCTCAGCTCCACCATCCTTAGTATAACCCTCACCACCATCAACCTCTGCTCTGTCGTTGCCAGGTTCTCCTTCACCATCGCTTTATTGCAAAATCGTCGGCCTCCATCTGCTCCGTCTCATGGTTTCAGGTGAGAATTAAGTTGTTCGTCTCTTCTTCTTACCTTGTATATTATGTTGAGGATTATTATTGTCACTTAGGCTTCATTCATTTCACTCAAAACAGCTCTGAACAATTAGAATTTCTAGTGATCAAAACAAAGATCACTCTGTTTTTTATGTTCCTGCAATTCGTAATTTTATCATAGTTGTTACTGCAAATGTTTTTATTATTGGGAATTGTTAGAAAAACTCTACTATTTGATTGCAAACAGGAAGCATAAATTTGTCATGTAGTCTTAGCATGATGTAGGAGTAGGATATATATAGTAAGTTGTATATGTTTGTTGGAATTCATTTGGTTTTCATACTACATGTTTGTTTTCTATGATATAAGCGAGGAGGTTTTTTGTAGGCTCTTGTAAAATCCATTTTGCGAAAACTAAACGCTTTTGGTTAGATTTAGCGTAGCAGTTGCCACTAGTATGCAATATCTAGACAGTTTCCCATAAATGGATAAATGCAAGATGGGAGATTAATTCCTAATCGTGTGCTACATTCTATTATGACAGATGTGAACTAGGACTGATAACTTATGTGGTTGTTGTCACAAAATAACAAATATTTGTGGTTTGCTATTTATTTTAGAACTCACCTCAAATGTATGGACCTTATATATAGCAAAAGCGGTTTTATGTCATTTATATTCATATTCATGTGCATCTGATTCACCTGTTAGTGTATAGAAAGGTTACTCTTTTTGCAAAAAGATACAGAAATATATTATACTTCTCATGAGTTGAAAGATTCTCTTTACTGCATAAAATGCAGCTGACCTAAGAGATGATTTATTTGGAACAACACTTGTACCATATCCTTTTCATCAACCACTTCCCAGTGCTGCTGATACTACACAGAGGAAAGATACTGCTCAGACGATGTCAAATGAAATAATGGCATATATTCTTGTTGAATTCGCTGACGCTTCAAAAGGAAACCCTGGCCAAGCTGGTGCAGGAGTAATCCTACGCTCTCCAGATGGCAGTGCTATCGCTCGTGTTCATGAAGGCTTGGTCAGTGTGACAAACAATGTTGCTGAGTATCGTGCCTTAATCCTAGGGCCTGAACATGCTCTTAAAAAGGGTTACACTAAGTTTCAAGTTCAGGTAAGAATTGTAATAGATTGCTTTTTATACTAAATTGGTGGTTAAGTGAAAATTTTGCAACTATATATCTTTTAAACGAGGGATTATTTGTTTTAAAGCTAAGTTTTTTAATCCTTTAATGGTTTGTCTTACAATCTAATATTTACAGGATTATCTTTCTAAACTAAGTTGATATCACTAATATATTATTACCCTAACGACTTTGAATTTATTTCCCATATTGGAAGGAAAACAACAGAAGAAAAATGCATTATCCTTTGAATTTTATAAATTTGTTTTGATTACTGATTTGAGTTCATACTTTCTAAGATAACTTCATGTAAAAATACAAGATCTTATTCTATAATAGATAAGATGGATGGACAATTGCCTTCATCAATTCAATTATTTATTTAATTTTTTTTCCCTACATATGCATAATTTTTGTTTGTTGTGCAATTTTGTAGTAATTAAAGATTTCTATTGCATTTGAGGGCCGCTTTCAGATATTCAATTTTCAAAATGATTATATTGCCAAATATAATGTTACCTTCCAATATTCCATATCCAGATTTTCTTTCTCATTTTTAGTACTAATTTAAAAATGTACACATTGTGAGTTTTTGTTGATACAGATGAGTAGAATCAGACATTACTATGAGAGATTCTTTACTGATTTTGGATTTGTGTTCTACTTCTGTTCAATTTGGGTTGATATGCATGGGGTGGGCATTTTATGTTCTACAGTTGTTATGTCAGGAGCTCTATGGAATATATATTATATAGTGATTGAAATTAAGTTAAGGTTTAATTATAACAACATCATTGAATTTTATCCATAATTAAATATGTCCAATTTCCATGTAGTTTCTTAGGAATTTTTTTACATAATAGGAATGATAATATAATGATTCAATTCTTGCCTACCTAATGAGATTAATATTATAATTTCCTAATGTTTGTTGACATGCAGTTACCTATATTTGATGAATAGGATTTTGTTCACATCCTTTTTAGGGATGTGAACAAAACACTCCACCCTGATTGGTGGAAATCAGGGGGACCCCCTGATTTTCACCAATGGGGACCGAGTGTTTTGTTCACATCCCTTAAAAGATGTGAACAAAATCGCACTCATATTTGATATTAATGTGGCATTTATAATCATTTATTGTTATTAGTAATTATAATAACCTTTGAACATCTTTTATTGTTGCGTTTGCATTTATGCTGTGTTCTATTTTTTTGCACATTTATTAAAAAAATACTCTATTTACTCTAACAAACTGATTTAACAGATTTTAATGTGCAATTTGTATATGGTTATATATTATTCGTCTCCGATATTGAACAAGTATAGTAGATTAGTGATTATTTTGAAAGGAATGATTGTTGCTGAAAATCATCGAATGTATCTGGCAGGAACTCATAAATTAAATATATTATTCAATCCAAGATGCATAATTGTAAAATATGCATTAATAGGCTCTGTTAATGCACTGCTAATGCATGATTGACACACTGTTAATTTTACAAATATATTTATTCACGCACTGTTAATGCAGCCTGTGTCTCTTTAAATTCACGCACTGTTAATGCCAGCTTGTATCGTGCATTTTACAAATATATTATTCAATCCAATATATTGGCCATCACAATTTGCCATCGTATCTCACACATGTCAGAAATCAATATGAGCTTCTTGTTCCAAATGCATATGCTGATTAGTATACATTCACAATGAGTATTTTATAACATCCTATAAATATGCGGGAACTCATGAAGGCTGCACTAAAGATTAGATGAAATCAACTATCAATTGCAACAAAAACAGAACAAAAGAGTATGAAGATGTACATGAAGGCTACTTTGAATCTCACACTTTTGATTTATCACAACACGTTATGATCAAGCGAGCTTGAATAAAAGAATCAAGAATTGATCAAAGCGGGGAAGCGAATGTATGATTTTTCTTTTTCTTTTTTACTTTGGGTTTAGTCTGTGATGCGAAAATTGGGTTGGAGTTATCGCTGGTAGTTATGAACCCATTTATGCCAAACATTAAAAGGGTTACAATTCCTTAAGATTTGAAGAAATCATGATGGTACAAGGAAAGCTGTTTTTGTAGAAGTAATGCACCACGGGTGTTAATAGTGCATCACTTCCTATTTTCTTTGCCATAGAGATTAGCAATCTATTTGGCAGTTGTATTATTTAAGCAAGTCATAATTAGATATTAATTGCTATTGTTTGGAAAGTCGTATAGATTGTGATTTTTGAACTGCTGCTGATTTTACCACGTGATTTCCATGATATGCAGGCTAGGATATTAGCATTAAATGCATCTTATTTCCTCAAGAATGAGGGCCACTTTGTCATATCCATTAAGGTAAATTTCTTTTATTTTTGGTCCTTCATTTTTCGTTTACATACAAAAATATGACCTCAACCTTTCATGTTATAACATGTAGGCGAATTGCATAGACTCGACAGTGCCTGCAGAAGCAGTATTTCCTCAAGAAGTGAAGAAGCTTCAGCAGGAACAGTTCAAACCGGAGGAACAGGTCACCCTTGAACCCTTTGAGCATGATCATGCTTGTGTTGTTGGTGGCTATAGGACGCCTAAAAAGAATGAGATAAATTTAGGGGAACTGAGATAGATTGAAGTAGTTGAAATGGCTCAGTATGTAGAATTCACTGTTCGGTCGTTAGCAACCGAAGTTTCAATGATTTTACTGGCTATACTCAACCGTGACAACTCTATTTTTATCCATTTATACTCATCCATCTTCGGGTCGGTTACGAAGAGCTGAAATTACAAATATAAGATGCATGAAATTGACTGAAACACAAGTAGATTTTTTTAGATCAGCAGTCTTAAACGATACAAACTAAGGGTAGTAGCATTATTTAGATGTTTTTAACCAATAATAAATTCTTAAAAGGCATATGCCTGCTAATAAATCCCATTTAATGTGCAGTAGAGGTAGTAGTATAATCTGCAAACAAATCCCATTTAATGTAGTTTATTGGTATATAAGCTAAGTACTGTATTATATCTGGTCTTTAATATAGTTTATTTATAAGTTGTGTGTTGTCATTGCAATTTAGATTGCTTTATGTTAAATTCATTTTCCATTACGAAAACAGAAGTAGGTATGTATTATGCTTTAAATTTAGCTGATAATTAAATAATAATTAACTTTAATCATTTTTATAGGGTTGATTTCAAAATGAGTAATTGATCGTGGATGTATCAGTACAAAGGATGGTGCAAATTTTATGTTCCTGGTAGAGCACCTGCAGTGTGGGTTCCAAAGCGCCACAGCATAGCTTTCCCTTTGGATTCATTAGTTCAGATTTGACTCAATAAGGTGCATGATTCCTGGATTGGACCTATTTGTACAAACTGGATAATGTTTGTAGTTCACTAAAAATTTTAGTACCTGAATTTAAAGACGGTATTATTTGTTATAAGTGGGTCTCAAGTGTCAATTAGGGATGAAATATGCTAATTAGATACTGAATAATGTTGTCTTTACTAAGCTTTATTTTTGTAGTGGTGTATGTTGTTTTCGGAAAGAAGTAAGAAACCAGACAATTAATATGATATATTTTACATGCTAAAAAACATAGTAAAGTCGTCGGTAAGGGATGGAAAAAAAAAGACTTTGTAAAATCGTCGGTAATTTACATACTAAAAAAACATAGTAAAGTCGTTGGTAAGGGATGGAAAAAAAACATTGTAAAAACGTTGGTAATTTACATACTAAAATAACATCGTAAAATTGTCGATAATTTACATACTAAAAAAAACATCGTAAAATCGTCGGTAAGTGATGATAAAAAAACATCGAAAATTCGTCGGTAAGCGAAAAAAAACATCGTAAAATCATCGGTAATCAAAAACAAAAACATAGTAAAATCGTCGGTAAAATCATTGGTAAGCTATGGATAAAACATCGTAAAATCATCGGGAATCAAAAAGAAAAAAATAGTAAAATCGTCGGTAAAATCATTGGTAAGCTATGAGAAAACATCGTAAAATCGTCGGTAAAATCATTGGTAAGCTATGAAAAAACATCGTAAAATCATCGGTACACGTTGACGTTTCCAAAGATAAATCATCGGAAATTTCGTCAGAAAAATTTAACGACGCTAAATATAGCGATGTTTTTATTTCGTCGATAATTCCGTCGGGAATCGCTATTCCCGACGAAATACCGACGTTTAAGAGCGTCGGAATATACAGTTTTTCTTGTAGTGAATCTGTTAGTGATGTAAGATGGCTGCAAACTATATAGTCACACATGCATATGATAATCAAAATATGAGATTAAATGCTTAGATTAGAGAAAGGAAAAAAGGAGCGGGATAACATTGCCTGAGACCAATGAAAAAACACCATAAACCATGTATCATTGTGATGATAACTGAAATTTTTATATATACAATCATGCATGTACCAATGGTTCCAAGGACAAAAAGCAAGGTGTCCATCGATTTGTAAAAGGATTGTAAGCGATCGTTAAATGCACAGATTTCTGCAAGATAAGGGTTTTTAGTTGTGAATATATGACTACGGGTGAGGATATAGCTGGCATAATACAACATAAATTAAGAACTAATTTGAATGTCGATTACATGATTACATATATTGCTATCGCAGTCTCACTCCATAAAAACTAAAATCATATTGTCTATAAACTTAGCTGGACCTGTACTCAAATTAAGCATGCACAATGATGAAAATATTGAATCAAATACTAATCATGTATGCTCTTGACGGTTAATGAGCCCCACTAGTGCCTTGGATATTTCTTCCAATGTTGCATCCATAAGTAACAATGAAAGACAGTGACACACAACATTATCACTGTGACTTCAATAATAAAAAAAGGTTAAGCTGTATAGCCATCGTCCTTAAAATGAGGCATAATAGGTAAGAGATGAGATAAACCAAATTTATCTGTTAAAGCAGAGTATCAGACGCTATTTTAATGTAATCACTTATGTGATATATGTAATTAAAATAAGGAAATGTGAACTTACATTTTTCAATTAAATACATTATCAAATTGTACATGTTAATAGAGTAAAATTAAAGTACGAAGTTGGCAACTTAGCAAACTATAAAACCTAGCTTGTCAATAATCCAAGCCAAGATGCTTATGAACAATGCATTATATAGTTTCTTTACAAACATTATAATAGCTAGAAAATTCAAAATCAGTGTATGATTGGATAATCCACCCAAAAACAGTTGCAGCTTAAAAATAAAAAATGGTACAACTCGAAACATGTATAATACCTGATGCGTAATAATGTTAACAGCATTCTTCTCCATCCAACTCCACCAGAAACTCGTCTACCAGTAGAATCATGTTCTTGTTCCTTCAGCCTCGAATACCCCTCAAACAACTATAGATTTGAAAACTGCATAGATGCTTATATTGTTCCGTATGCAACAATTGATGGAGAAGATGCATAGGAAATTTAATAAAGAAGTTATATCTGATGAAAATAAACAAAAATTATCAGGAATTTGGCGGGTGGTTTAATAGTTTGGATAAGAAAACCTAGATAGAAAAAGGAAACGTGAGAAGAAAAGAGATGGAAATTTTCGCCTTCTTTTCGTGGGTTCGTTTTGCAAATGATAACTAATATGGATCGTCAGATAAGATCTGACGTTTTATGTTACCAATCCTTGTCATCAATTTTGGGCCCTTTCGCAGCCAAATCCATGAGTGTTACCGTTATGTTCGCGTCGGACGCAAGCAACGTTCCCAACGAGGCAAACAACATGATTTATGAACATTAGAAATCCAGCCGTTGCCATCCGACGTCGGACGCCAATGGCTGGATTTATAGCATTCATCTTCCTCCTCTATAAAACAACTATCTCCTTCTACCTATTCACTCCACACTACTCAATCATCTCCTCTTCTATTTTTCTTCCAACTGAATCCAAGCAGAAATCAGGTTTTTTACAGTTTGTTGTTTATGTTATTTACCGTTAGTCAATATATTTATTTTCCTTGTTTTTTTAATTTATTTCTAATAAATATTGGTTTTTTCATTTTTCAGTATCGCCAACCGAAAATCTGCACATCACCGGCCGTTTACCGCACCTCAGATTATGTTGCAATGTGTTGTTGAAGCATATAGTGCTTTTGGCAGCAACAAAAAGGTGTTCACAAAGCCATTCAGAAAAGTTCAACAATGCTATAAGAAATTATCCGGACATCGAACCGATAGACGAAAGCCAGATCCGAAATAAATATGATAGTCTTCGACGAGAGTGGATGAAATGGGATGCACTGATGAACAAGACTGGTGTCGGTTGGGATGCTTGTAAAGGAACGGTTTGTGGAAGCGACGAATAGTGGGAAGAACATATTAAGGTCTATGAACTATAATTTTCCCGTTTATTTATAGATAGCTTCTTACATTTTGTTTCTTACTTTTAGGAATTTGGACTGGTTGTTATGATATAAAAGAAACGTTCGCTAGAAAGTTTGGAGATGATGCAACAATTATTTCGTGGGACTAATGCTACTGGTCAATCGTCTACACTCTTGTTGTTACCGTACAACCATCGCAGACTGGAACGCCACCTTCAACAAAAAGCACGTTTGATAGAACATGGGCTTTTGATGGGCTTTTTAATCCATTGGATGATTTGCAAAATGATCATATTCCAAATTTGAATTCGCCATCAAATCCTCCATTGCAACAAACTTCAATGAATCCACCAATTTACAAAGCCCCAATTAGCCCTCCTTCAAACCAAAATACAATGAATCATCCTTCTCAACCAACTTCACGTCAAGGTTCAAGAAGACAACGTGGTGAAAATGAAGACAAGATGACAGCGCTCATTGACCTAATGCACGAGAGACAGATGAAAAAATCTCGCACGCATTCTGATAGTTCGAATACGGGTACTAGCGTGAAATCAACGGGAAGTTCTACAAATTTTGCAAATATGGTTACTCGCATTCAACGTCTTGGAGGAGGAGGTGAATTTGATATTGCAGAAGCAATATTGTTTGTTATGGAACTCGACAAGAAAGAGATGTTCACTGTTTTTCCCGATGATCTAGCGAAAAACCGGTTGATATCAGGGATTGCAGACAAATGCCACACAAAAGAATACCAAACTTATCTGATAAATCAAGGTAGTGCCAATAAGTAGGATGTTCATGTTATTGTATTTCTATTGTATTTATATTTGTATTTCCTTTGTGTAATGAAATGTAGTCGTTTTGTTTTATGCACTTATGTATTTAATTAATTCATAACAATTAATTTAACAATTAAATACCCGCTCAAATACCATGCTCAAATACCCCTTTCGCAGCAAAAAGCACATTCCCCGTTCGCTACAGTAACACGCTCAAATGTCACGCTCATATACCCCGTTACAGTTTGTTAAGAACGCACACCCTTTGAACATTATGGCACGGATCACTGAAAGTACCGAGCGTTCAGTGTGCCTCGTGAAACTTGGAAATCTTAAAGCAGGACATGTAAAAGAATTATAAAAGTATGTTAACATGAATTCAACATTAGTGGAACAAAGGTACAAATTTATTTCTTTTTTTCTTTTTCTAGATTGGATATACTAAGAATACACTTAAATACTTCCAATAAAGTATTTGGCTTAATTAAGAAGGTCAAATATGGAAAATATTGTTAATTTCTTATTTATGGTACAGAATATGCATTTTTTTATCAAAAATATATATGTACTTTACAGCCAAATATATGTTATGTAGCCTTGGAAAAAGGTCAATTATCGGTGGCTATAAGTTGTGATTTAAAATATCGTCAATCATAAATTTTTAAAAATAAGGAGTAAGGCGCAAATAGAAAAAAAAGAAATTCTGAAGAAAACAACAAAATGAAAATTTTGTAATAAAATGTTCTTTAAAGGATCAACAACTTAAAACAATCGATGGAAATAAAATTTCCTTGGGAACAAGTTCTATAGAAGTTTAAAACAAATAGGCTACTCCTGAAATTTAATAATCAATCTTCGAAAGTTTCGAAAAATCATGCTCTTTCATAAACTTCAAAAGGATTTATAATTTTAAAATAAAGTGATATGATTTACATGAGCTAGTGTACCTTAATGTTATATCATAAGATTTCAAGATTAGCGTTGAGAAAATCAAAGGCAATAAAATGTAAATTGCTGCATTTGATGGTTAACAATTTCTAAAAGCAATGAAAACATAAAAAGATTAAATAACTATAACTTTTGATATGAAAGATAGAAAATAAAGCTAAACATGATAAAAATAAACTATGGTATTTAAGAAAGACAATAATAAATTGTTCAAAGTGTATATGACGTTAAATTTTAAACCTTCAACAATACTGAGTTAACATTATTGGACTAAAAATATTTCATGATGGTAAAATTCAAATGTTAATCACCTGGTTCATATAAACCAAGAAAAAATGACTTTTAACTGAATATTTGTATCATAAAATATTGTTATGCTTTTCAATTTATATATGTTGTGGAATAATGTATCCTTTTACAACAATGAAAGCACAATTTTATTATGTTTAATGAAAGTCATTAGATTTAATGGTTTTACTATGTTCGGAAAACATTATAGAATTCAAGCATTTGAACAACGTATGTTGTACATTATAGATTATCACAATATAGGAATAACATTGTTGAAGATAGTTAGTTAAAAAAACTTTTGAAATGTTCTAGAGAAAAGAAGTTCTCTAGCATTTTTCAAAGCAAATGTTGTTCCATAAATGTTTTACAACACCTATAAAGAAAATGTTGTAAAAAACCTATTTTATCTACAACGATTTCAACAAATGTTGTAGAATTCATGTTGTATGATGTGTTTTTTCTTGTGGTGAGTGAGATGTGTATTGAGGAATCAGAGGAGAGGAGAATTCATGGGAGATAAATTTGGGAATAAGGGAATCTGAGAGGAGGAGAAGAGACTGGCCTGAAATATACATAATGAGGCAGGCTACGAAATTTTGGGGAGACATTGGTGGTTTCTCAACCTACTTGTATAATATTCCTATAATTTATATATATTAAGTAAAATTTGTTGATTACTAATAATTAAGTATAGAAATAATTATTTGAATAAACTATCATTATATATTATTGATTGCACAATATTAAAAATTTAGCATATATTATCATTTATTTATCTTTATTCATGCATTATTATTAATTATTAATAGTTAAGTATTATTTATTGACTATTTAATATTAATTATTTGATAACTGACTATCAATTATATTTATTTTTATTATAAAATGAATATTAATTGTATTTTACTAGTTATAAATAATTAACTTTAATAATATATTAATAAAACGGAAAACATAATTATTACCTATATACTTAAATTATTTATTAATAATGTTTGTTAAAAAATTATAAATGATTGTATTTATAGTTTGTAATGATTATAAGTTGTTTATGACTAATTATATTTTGTTTATAAATTATAGTTAGTGATTATAATTTGTTTATTAATTTAATATCAATGGTTACATGTTGTATATTAATAATTTAATAGTACTCTAATTAGTAACTAATAATTTTTATGTATACTTAAGTATATTTATTTACAAATTATAAAAACTTCAAAAGTTTATATTTAAACTTTATGGATAATTTTAAATTTATTTTAGAAAGTACCAAAGTTTTAATTTTTTGAAATAATGCATGTTAATTATAATTGCCAATTATAATTATTAACTTTAAGATATTAAATAATAAATATTACTTGTTTAAATTTATTCAACATGCTACTTCAATTATATTTCGATTCAAATGTTTACAAATAGGCATGGAAATAATAATTAATGTTTGTATTTAAATTTCGAAATTCTTTAATATTTATAAAATTTCTTATTTTTAAATTTTGAACAATTTACAAAATTTTGTATTTATGTCAAAATTATTAAAAATTCAAAAGTTTATATTTAAACTTTATATTCAAATTAGAAATTACAGAAGTTCTAATTTTATGAATTAACACGTATTAAACATAATTATCAATTATAATTATTAAATTTTAAATACAAGATAATAAATTTTACTTCTTAATCATTAAAAATTACTTATTAATCATTGATTATTAAAGACTACTTATTAATCTATATCACTAATTATTACCGCTTAATTATTTAGTAATTATTAATTAATCAATACTAGATATTGAACTTTATTAACTATTAATAGTAATTATTTATTTTTTTGATTAGTATATTATTATTAACATTAATTATTTAAAATTTATTTTTACTTATTAATTGCTTATTAAAAACATAAAAGTAAAACATTTTAGGAAGAATAAGCATACCAGTCCCTTACAAATCACTTGAAAATCTACTGTAAAATAGCTTTAAAAAATGCATGACGGTAAACTGTCTCAAATTGCAACGGAATTCAGCGATGGAAAAACGATGATGTTAAACCGTTGCAATTTGTTATGGTTTAGCGACGGAAATCAGAATTCGACGGTAATATTTTAAAACAAGTTAAAATAAAAAATCCTAGATAATATCCCTTACAGATTCCATGAAAATCCATCACTAATTTACAATGGAATTTTCCACTGCTAAAATTTGCCGCTATTTGCAGGTTTTCTTGTAGTGCATTGGGGACACAGCTACGGCTTAGCACTGCCTATCACCCTCATACAGATGGAGAGACAGAGAGGGTTAACAGGATTCTTGAGGATTTATTACGGTTGTGTATCCTAGACTTCGGAGGGGCTTGTGAGGATCATCTTTGAATAGTAGAGTTCGCATAGAATAATAGTTATTAAACGATTATTGGTATGGCTCCCTTTGAGGCATTATATGGATGACCCTGCATATGACCTACATGTTGGTGGGAGTCCATGGACAAACTTCTACTTGGACCTGAGATGGTTAGAGAGACCTCAGAGAAGTTGGATTTGATTCAAAGACGGATGAAGGCAGCCCGGGACATACAGAAGTCGTATGCAGATCAGCGGAGGAAAGACCTAGAGTTCGAGGTAGGAGACTTGGTTTTCATTAAGGAGTCACCTTTAAGGAGTGTTGTACGGTTTGGATTAGGGGGAAAGTTAGCATCGAGGTTCGTAAGGCTATTCCCTATAGTATAAAGGATAGGTCAGATGGTCTACAGAGTTAGACTATCGAAGAGACTAGCAGGAGTTCATGATGTACTAGATGTTTTACACTTATTGAAGTGTTTACATGATTCCGCGATAGTAGTTGAGCCGAGTACTCTCGAGGATATCGATATAGAGAGGGAGGAGTCAATCAGGAGAGTTCCTACTCAGACACTAGGATCTAAGGTGAAGAAATTACAGAATAAATAGATCAAGCTTGTTAAGATTCAGTGGGGGAGAGGACGTGATGACGCGACTTGGGAACCGGAGGATAGGATTCACGTTTCTTTTGTGCTTCTCTTTGATAGTACATTCTTATCCTCTCCTAATCTTTGAATTTGAATCTATTTTTCCTATCGTTTGAATCATAAGTATTAGGTAGAAGCCTATGGATGATAGGAACTGGTTTAAAACATGTTAAAGAACATGTTATGGTTGAATGGATTCACAAGGATGCAAGTGTTTGCTAGTGGATGCAGCGGATACATATACATACGCTAGGCACTAGTTAGAGATCGGCAAAACTAGGACACTTAATAATTGCAAATTGATGTATGTCATTTTAATTTATTTTAAATATGGATGAAAATGGGTTGAATCATCACTTGGATGCTGCATTTTGACGAATGGTTGTTGCATGCATATATAATTTTATGTGTATCATTAGGGTTCTTTTTCATACATATCGGATGCATGACACAGACATGGATTGCATTAAGGAGGCTGGTTGAATCAGTGGACCGCCTGATTTTTGTATTAGGTTCGGGACATATACACGTCTTTGCATATGTTCATGAAAAACATTAGAAATTTAAGGATAATGGATGTCAATGGTTGATGGTTGAGTAGATGGGTGTATATAATGGTTGGTAATATTTATAACATTCTTGTAGCCTTGGAGATTTTGAGGACGAAGTCCTTTAAGGAGGGGAGAATGAAACACCCCGAATTTTAAATAAATAATAATCAAATGTAAAAGATTAATAAAAAAATATTAATCAGAATAATATTCAGAATTAGACAACGGGACTAGCACCATTGAGTTCGTTGTAATGTTTTGATCTAAATGGATACTTGGTTTGCTAAAATTGGAGTTAAAATAAATTACTCATGGACTAAAGAATAATTCCGAAAATGAACATAAATAAACAGATGGAATAAACGGTCACCGGGCGACCTAGCCCACTTGGGTCAACACCTGTGTCAACCTAGGCCAAGGTGTGTCTACCTCTGTGTCGAAAATTCTGCGTGACTTGTCCTGCACATAAGACAACGTTCATTTATTATTTTTCCATCGTTATTTTGGTAAATTGGCTGAGTTTTATTGGCATATTTTAAACTAAGAGCTAACGTGGCGCTTTCTTATTGGTTTAATGACATGGCTAGACCAGATCTAATCTAAGATTTGAGTGGCTGAGGGCATCCAATAAACCCTAAAAAGAGACTAGTAGAGCCTTTCCCATTTCTTCACATCCATTCTATCTTTTTCTTCTTTCCCATGCCTATCCTCAAAATTAGGAAGGGCCAGATAATTAAACTTTTAGGGGGGTAAAGTAGTTTTATACTTTTAAAATATTTATTTTTATAAAGACTTATGGAGGCAGAGGTTCTGCTAGATTAGAGAGAGGCCACATGGGAAGCTTTGATCATCAGATCTGCGAGTTTTTATGTAATTTTTAGATTAGTTATATGCATAAGAAAGTTTAGACAATTAGATAGTTTTAATTTGCAAGTTTTATGTTTACATTGTTTACAACATTTACATGTTTAGTTTTTCTGTAAGTTACTATAGTTTATTTACTGTCTATGCCTATTTCTTTCCAGTTGTTTATTGTTTAAGTAATTCTCCTTCTTGTATCCCCTTCTTTGTTGCAGTATATTTACAGTTATGATTATGCCCTATTTTATTTGTTTTGTTTATTTTCGAGTATAGGCCTTGCGAGTAGCTTAGACTGTTTCCCTTTATCTTTTAGCGTTGAGCCCAGGTCTGAAGAGAACCTAGTCCTTTATCGTTATTTGTGTGTTAAATTAGAATAATGTTAAAACTGAATTAAAAAGGGATTTTGGGCATGTTAGAACTGATTAAATATTTTTATCAGCACTGGACTGTAAATTGGGGATAAACCTTAATATGTAACTGGAGAACATGCAAACATATAAACTGGAATAGATTGAACTTAATTGAACGTTAAGGAACGTGGGGATGGGCTGCACAAAAAATAACATTAATTAGGAATGATAACACAACTTAAGGAAATAACATGAGGTTGTATTGGGCTTATTACTAAACTTAAATTATGTTAAGTTAGTGATAAAATTAATTAGCTAAATAGAGGGAGTCCATTCCGACAGCATGGGGCTGATTGTGGAAGATAAGTGGCTTGTAGATTGGGTCCATTCCGGCAGAGTAGGGATGATTGGAGAAGATAAGAGGCCTAATAACATAATGAAATCATAGTTTAGGTCCATTCCGACGACGTGGGGCTGATTGGGGAATATAAGAGGCCAAATAAAATAATGAATAGGGACCAAGTGTAGGGGTGACTTGTGTCAATTGCATTTTCGGTTGGGAAATCGTACCAGTCGGTATCCCTTTTATCGTGGATTTCTCACACTAGGTAGAAGTGAGAACACATTTATTGTACTAGATAGTAAAAGGTTCAAACGACGTGGGTACAGGGGAGTTCCAACGGGACGATGTGCGTGCATCATGTTGATTAGGGAGGATAAACCGTTGTAATACGTGCGATTAACAGCTATGTCCTCTTAGTTGATGGGTTCGGCATTGATAACCCTGAATTCCATAACTGACATAGGTTATCACATTATAGGCAAAGTAGCCAATCAACGGGTAGAAATTAGGTAAAGCCTAATTGTGATATCTTGGTAATTGGTGCAGCAATCTCGGATATGAATGAGAAGCCTATCTTTATTTGTTTTTATCATTCATGTTATTTCATTAATGCCTTTATGTCTATTGCTCTTAGAACTATTCATTTGTCTAAATGCTTCCTTAACTAATACTCATGCTAGAAACTACTAGAACTTAGCAGGCTTATGTTGACCTAGTTTGTTTTCTCCTTCTCTCTTCCTCTATCCCCTCCCCCCTCCTCCTCGGTTCGTAGGGTAGAGGATCTCAATAATGATTCTTGAGTATTTTATTCAGCTTGGATTCAGACCCTTTTCATATTCATGTATTGGCTCACTTCTTGTTTTCTGGTCGTTGTATTGACATTTGAGAGGGGTGATTTTTATGGTTTTACTTACATAGTCTGATATTATGCTTTTCCATGAGACAGTTTAATGTTGATGACTATTTAGTATTTATGAAATGTAATAAGTGATGTGATGTGACTTTCTTATTTAATGTTTTAAAGCTTCCGATGTGTTTTGTATTTTTGTCTTGTTAATTTTAGTCTTTGTGTTGTTACTTTATACCTAAGTGCTTCATAAACCTTAACACTTCCTCATATGGGTAATGTAAAGGGGTGTGGCGTGTTTCATAATCAATCTTCTGATTAACCATATTTTAAAGATAATTGTTGAATTTTTTATTATTAATGAAGTTAATTATTATTTTAATCACCTTTTTATATTAGCTATTCTATTTTTAGTTAATCAATAGGTTAACTACATCTATTGAAGTTAATTATTATTTTTATTAATAATAATTAAAGTAATTACTTTCTTAAATGAAATTCATTTTAGAAAGTAATCAAGTGTAATGAGATTCCTAATTGAATTGGGTATAGGGTTTATAAAAAGGGATTTTATAATAAATCCAAGTTGTAAACAAAGTTTATAAAAGTGAATTAATGCTAATGCGATGATTTTAAACAAGCATTTACTTAGTATATTGAATTAAGTAAAGGCAATTGAAATCGAAAGAAGACTTCCAAGAATGCTAAGAAGGAAAACTTGATGGATCTTTGTAAAAAGAATTTGGTAAAGGACCTTATAGTAAAATCCGAGTTAAAAATAAACTGAATTAAAATGGTTTAAGGCTTAAAGGTGTGTTTAGTAAGAATTTGCTTAATAAACGAATTAAGTAAAATATTTATATTTGAAAGAAGAATTTTCAAATACAAGAAATGAGTTATAAAACCTTATTTAAATGGAATAGCAAATCAGATTAGTATGATGTTACAATTAATATCTGCTTTTGAGTTACAAACTTTCATCTATCTGAAGATAAGAATATGGTTGAGTCAAGGTCTGAGAGGTGATTAAAATAGCCCAACTTGAACGACTTCATGATTATCCAAGGATAGTATTAGTTTGGAATGTTAAAAGATGTTGGAAATAATTTATTATTTCCATAAGAGAATATTGCAACTTTATTTAGCAAAGTTTAGAAACTTAAATAAAACCATTGGGTTTTATAGTAAACAATGTATTACTTGATGTTGTTGGCCCAAATATGAAGTGTGATTATACTTATACCATTTGTTTACGTATATAACGCTATTTTTTAAGTAATGAAAATAGTATAATTTTTGGAATACACTTATTCCAAGAAATTAGTAAATGGCTAAGGATTTCAAAGAAATGAAATAAAAGGTTATACTGGTTTAAAAGGAACGGTACTAAAAAATAGGTTATTTGCATCGGTTGTTAAACCCCTGTTGTGTCGGTTGTTCAACTGATGCAAATGAAGATGATGCAACAAACCAATTTCTGTTGCGCCGGTTGAACAACCGATGCAAATGAACTTAAGTTGCATCGGTTGTTCGATACACCGATGTCATAAAGCAGATGCAAATGATTGCATTCTCTTTTCAAAGTTAAGTATATTGCATCGGCTTTTTTTAACAATTGGCGCTACTGAACAAATGGAAAAAACAACATTTATTACAATGATAGTGTATTGCATCGATTGCTTACGGTATTACAACCGACGCAAACAAAATAATTCTTTTTCACTAGGTTTTTAAACCTAAAACAATATCAAATGGAATTTAAAATTCTATAAATGCGTTATTACCACGAATCTAATCGAACGAACTATATATATAAATTCTAGAACTACTTTTGAAATCCAGTTGGATGCCAAATACAAATTAAATATACTTGAATTATAGTACTCGTAATCAGTATATCAAAAAGTGATTCACATATACAAATTAAATCCAAATTTACACGCTATATGTTTACAACTAAACATATGATCATTTACAAATCTCAAAATTCACTTCAAATGTCAACTAATTGAGCATGCAACACATATTTTTGCCTTTCATTGCCGGCATTCTTCGAAGAGGGTATTTGGTGCTTTCTTGTAATCAACAAGATCGTACGATTACTGTCAATATATCAAAGGAACAATAAATTTAATTATGACAAATACCTTACAAGTTATTTCAAAATAGAAGTTCAACAAAGTCATATTAAACCTTATTTTAGCTTCTAATTAAACTGATAAAAAATCATAAGATCTAAAACAAATGACTACACAATAAGCTCAATGGAAAGGGAAAGAAACTCAGATAAAAAACTGCATTGGCCCTGGATTATCCAAAAAAGGATATATATTTTTTTGAAAGTATAATGACGTGACCATATATTATTAGTATAACAATATTCATTGCAAACCCAGACATTATAGGTGCTATAAATTTTAAATCTTGAGGATTCATGGAATGCAACTGTTGGGCAGACAATACATTTATCTTCAATGAGAAAAATAGAAAGAGGCTATATAACCTCACCGATGCAGTACTCTGTCATCTTCAGATGTACTTTTCATCTATGTATTTGTTAATGATGCTTGCACTCCTCTTCCTTATACCATTAATATCATTCACAGTTTTTTTTATTTGTTGCAACTTGGCATCTTCATAAATTTCTTTGCTACTCAAAATGAATGGTGTGAGTCACACAACCATTTCGAGTTCTAATTCCATATTTTGAAGTTTCCCAATGATGTATATCATAAATTCTTTATATCATGGTCCTATTTTCAAACTGCCAATTTGATTATCATTGTGTGAAGCATCTAGGAAGTTCTTTGTTGACACTTCAAAATCTTGGTCAGGATTTTGATCCAAACTCATGTCAGTTTTTTTTAATCATCAGTAATGTTCGATTTTGAAAGCTCCATAAGGTAAACCTTCAGGTCGACAAAATGAATATAAGGATCAGTCAAATTCTTGAGTAAAGTCATAATACAGAGAAACATTTCCAATTAATTGTGCTTCCTTTATAGAAATTGCATGAAAACATGTAGCATTCCAATAAGCACATTGTAACAACCCAGATTTTCGAGTAACTAGGAAATAAGGATTTAATGGGTTTTGTGATTTTTAAGATAATATGTTGCAGATACGAATTTGTGAGACTAACTCGTATAAACATTTAAATAAGAAAATAAAGGTTTGAGCATTTCTAAACTGAGTATTTGGAATAAACATATATATCTTGGCCATATTAAGGGATTTATTCGATATATATTATCGCTACAAGATTGTATTTATTTTGTTTTGGGGATATTGAAAATATAAAATATTGATTGGGAATCAATACTTAAAGAGGAAAATATATATTCAATATTTAAGATTAACTGTACTTTGTAATTATTAAATTATTAATTGAGATTTTAAATACTAGATGTATCTTTGATAATGATATCAATAGAGGAATTGTGTTTTACACAATGAATTAATTGGTTTGTTGAATATATGAGAATATAAAATATTGATGTGAATAAATATTTATAGTCTTGGTGCGTTTAAACGTTTTATTATTGTTAATATTAAATTTAATTTATTGAGTAATAAATTATACAATATCATTGTTGTTGCAATAAACTAGGGAAAATTTGTGTTTTTAAATAACAACAATACATATAAATATATGTGTGTATTGCGATATTGAAATAAAAAGGAGTAAAAGTGTTTTATGTAGCAATTATTGAGTTAAAACCATTTCATTATGGTTTTATTGCAATAATTGTAAATATTGGGTGAACGAATTAATTATTGTATTGAGTTATAATACATTGTTGTTGCAAATAAATAATAAATATAAAAATATGTGTTTTTACATTTTAATGACTTATTTTGTTAACATAAGCCATTTATGATATTTATTTGTTATGTACTAGAGAGTACATAAATAAATGAAGATATTTTGTTAAACACGTTTATTTTGGTAAATTATGTTGAATTTGATATTTAAGATGGTGCAAATGTGTTTGGTGCATTAATTTGTGTATTAATTTCTTAATATTAACACAAGTTGATTAGTGTTGTGGTTGTGAGAGTGTGTGTGTGTGTGTTAAGGGGTTATGTTGTGTTGGGTGTGTTTAATTTAGTTGTAAACAAGTGATTAAAGCATAAAATAGTGTAAATTATGTTTAATTATCCTAAGTAAACATGGTTTTGGGCATAAACGCTTACTTGGCCCACTTGCCTTTTTATTTTGAGAGTTTCTGGAGGCTATCGAGAATAGTAGTACGTATTCTTTCTCTCATTCCTCTTTTCTTCTTTCTAAGAAACACGGCAAATGAAAATGGCTGCCTTGCATCTTTATACCTCAAAACTCAATATATGCTCTAATTTTTAAGTATGATTAGATTATTGCTAGCTCTCTCTTTATTTCTTAGCCTAAACACAAGCTCTAATCCATCTCCATTGAAGAGAAAATTCAAAATAAGAAGAACTGGGGTTTTTGAAAAAGAGAAAAGTTGTTGCATGTCTCTAATTTGCTTCCTATAGCTCCAAATCAACAGGAATTCATCTAATAAACCAATCAAGGTGATTCGATTGACCAATGCATTCTAATTTACATTTATTTTGATTTATTCGTATAATTTTGTGCTGTGTTGGATGGAAAATCAGTTGATTTTCTGAAGCTTTTCCATTTTGTCTTGCATTGCTGAAATCAAAGCAAAACCCTGACTTTGAGACTTAACATTCTAATCCCTAGGTGTTTTTACTTGGTTCTCTTTGCTTGTTGTTGTTCACCATCTTGTGAGTATATCTGCAAATTTTGGTATCATTCCCATTTGATTTGGATGGGTAAATATGTCGCTAAAATCTATGTTTCGTCGTGAAATTGATCTGGAATAAAAACAACGTTCAGGTACAACTACTAGGTATTGTATTTCCTTCATTATTGATCAGAATTGAGTGATTATTTTTTGTTTTAAAGTTTGGTATCTTGTCTATAAGCCATCAATTTTAGGCATATCTGAGATCGTTTAGTCATTCAGACTAGGTCCCAAAGTTGGACCTCGAAGAGACTATTGTTCATCTTGTTCTAATTGCTGAAATCACAGCTGAAGTGTAACTTTGGGCTGTTATAACTTCATGATCATTGATTCGTTCTGGACGATTATTATTTTTTCTATAAATCTTGAGACTTTTTCTACTTACCTGCAAATTTTTAGGCCAATCTGAGATCGTTTGGACATTCAAACTTGGTCCCAAAGTTGGACTTGGAAGTGATTTCAACCCAGACTGAAATTCAGTCCAAAGTCCAAGTTTGGAAACCTATATCTTTTTCGTGCGATGTTGGAATTCACTGAATCCTTTTTCATTTGAAAGCCAGGTCTTTCTAGTTTGTGTATATCAAATTTTAGACCATTGGGGATCGTTTGGTCATTCGAAACAATTCTGAAAGTTGCAATCCTGATTTGATTTCTAGGCATGTTTCATGCCTTAGTGTAAATTTGGACGTCTTTTCTTAAGTATTTTTGCAATTTTCTTGATCTAGTTTTAACTCGTGCTTTTGGTGTTATATTTTGGCTTACTTTATTAATGGAGAAGCCTAAATTATCACTAATACATAGTTTGGGTTTTATGAATTCAGTGATTGAGTTTTGATGAATTTTGAGCACACATTGCACGTTTTAAACTAGTTTTCCGATACATGTATAAATAACGTCTTAGTTATAGTTTTGAGACTAAAATAGGTTTATAATTTAAGTTTTAACACTAAATGGCCTCAAAACAATAGTATAAAGTTATTTTCAATATATGGATTTCATAAAGGAAGCAATCAATTTTGAGAAATTGTTTATAAATCGTCATATAAAATCAACTTCTTATATAAAAATCACACTATTTTGCATCCTTCAAGATAGCGTATTGAATGTTAATTGACATCGTACACTATGTGGTATGGGAAACAAAAGTATAGGAAGCCGGTAATTCCAGTATAGGTAGATTGAAACTGATGTCTTATTAATGATGATTTGGTGTTTTCTATTTTTTCAATGTGAAGTTGACAAGCGGCAAGCAAAGCAAGCAGTGGGAACGTGTGTTATGGGACACATTGTTATCGCTGTTTGGGTTATGGACTGAGAGTCAATGATGCTTCTGGTGTTGTATTAAGCCAGTACTAGCTTTGAGATGAAGCCGAGACTCGGGATGGGTCTCATATACGTATTCACTTGATCGGGATGGTCAAGATACACTCGGCTGGGGTAGTCATAGTGAAAGACGCTTAAATTTAAATACATATAAGCACTTGGCTATCACTCGGGATTAGCAATACTATAGCTCGGGGTAGGCTATAATTTACTTAATAGCACATGCACATTATTTATGATGATTTCATGTTATGATTTGATGTTAATGATTTTCATTTGCTAATATTCAATTATTGCTCAGGATGAGAAATATTATAGCTCGGGATGGGCTTTATTATTATGGCATAAGCACATTTATTATGATTTCTTTTATAATTTAGGTTTTATGATTTTAAATAAATCGGGTGATCGTATATTTGCAAAGAGCATTTGGATTTCTAATCCATCATATTTTGAGATTTGATGCTTTGGAGTGGGGTACTCCCTTCATTGATAATTTTAACTCGCTTGAGATGTATATGATGATTTCAATGATTTTAGTGTTTTTATTTCAGTGTGGCTCGAGTACAGTGATGTACTTAGCCTAATACTAGTCCATGAGACTTGTACATTTATCCCTTGTGTCATGATATATGATCTAATATCAATTAACTCGCTTTATGTCATCATTTCTATAGCAGCTTCCAGTCGAGCTCAAGTAGTAGAGTTTTCTTTTATTTAATTGTTGTTTTATATTATAAGTGAGTGAGTGTATCTGTTCTTCGTGTAGCACATATATTTGGTGTACTCTAATGATGTAATATTGTGTACTATTCTATGGAATGTGATTGTGTTTTTCAAGTACTGTGTTCTGAGCTGATCCTATAGCCAATGTGGAATTGTATTACGTAAGGATTAAGTATGTAGAGTCTCTTAAAAGAAAATTTATGAGCACTTTCTTGACGTGCTTAAGACTTGCTAACGCAAATCTATGAGTGGTCGCCCTTAACCATTCCTATTTTCCGCTCTAATAGACAACATTACCTAGTAATGCTCTTTATTAGGGTGGGGCGTTACAAAATGGTATCAGTTCAGAAGTTCAGAATAAAGTACATTAGACACAAAACAGAACAAGAATAGTACATGTGTTATGACATGGAAGGATAACAATCGTGTCTACTTTATTGTTTCCTTTGTTATCCAACCTTGAGTTTCTTATCTGAGAGTCGTGGGGATCCTCGTGGTTGAGGAATACATATATGAATAAGGGATTCATTCCATAAGTATTCCATTGTTGATATATTTTTATCGTAATGCGATTTGATAAGAAAATTTTTTCATCCTCTTATCTTTCAAAGTTTGAACCTTTAGGTAAAGAAATTAGGAAAAATTTTCACCCTATCCTTGATATTTGAGTTGGTTGTTAGGTTTGATAAAAGAGAATTTGAGGGTATTTGAAACTCAAATTTTAAAAATGGTATTGACCTTAAGTATGGGATAAGGATGGGAATAATGAGAAATTACAAATATCGATGAGCTAATTACTTTGTAAACCGATAATTAAATTAAATGGCGATCATTTTAGGTGTTGAATGGTCTGATGAGTGTCTTAAGGGTTTTGGTCGATACTTCTGATCAATGATATTGATAGAAATTACTTAAACACTTATTCAAGATTATATAACACTGAAGATGAGAAGTGAAATATGATTTTTTAGAAATAAGATACAAAATTATCACGTTGGAATAATGCTAAACCACTACGTGAGATACAGAGTATAGTGACTTTGGTGAGGCGATGGCGATGATTTGTCAACATCGCAGCCAAGTACTAAGCAGGATTGATGGAAAATAGTGGCTCAATGTTATTCCAAATAAATTGTAAATGTAAAATTAAAATGGTTGAATATAATAGCATTTTAAATATACAACTTTCTAAAACAAGTGTGCCACCTCTGGGATACACATTCATAATTACATTAACTTGACAAGTTGTCGCCATTGAATTGGATATGAACCCCGGGGTATGGCGAGGTTATTTGATGATTGAAAATCCAAGTAACATCCATAGTTGAGAATATTTAGACTATTTTGATGGCAAGGTAGCGTCAAGTAATGATGCGGGAGCGAGAATCCTGAGTATGTACCTCAAAATATGCCTTGTGAAAGATAAGTTGTGTTGTTTAGAGCTTGATATTAATGAGTTAATGAATAGGATTAATACTTCGACTATGATTGGGTAAATTCAAGTTGAAAATTTTGATGTTAAAAATAAATGTATTCGAAAGTTTTGACTTCCATGGGGTACTTTCTTAAATCGAGCAGTCTTTAAGAAATTAAATTGATATAAACAACTTGTTGAATTTAAATTGACAAAGTTCTAATTTTAACAAATTGCAAGGATGCATATGGTGGGGGGAGTCTGTAACAAACCGGATTTTCGGGTAACCAGGAAGTAAGGATTTGATGGGATTTGTGATTCTTAAGATAATATGTTGGAGATACGAGTTTGTTAGACCAACTCATATAACATTTAAATAAGAAAATAAAGCTTTGAGCATTTCTAAATTGAGTATTTGGAATAAATAAATATATCTTGGTCATAATGAGGGATTTATTCCAATATATATTATCACTTCAAGATTGTAATTAGATTGTTTCGGGGATACTGAAAATATAAAATATTGATTGGGAATCAATACTTCAAGGAGAAAATATATTTTCAATATTTGAGATAAACTGTCGGTTGTAATTATTAAATTATTAATAGAGGTTTTAAATACTAGATGTATCTTTGATATTGATATCATTAGAGGAATTGTGTTTAAATTACATTAATGAATTTAAAGTGTACATGTGGCTTTTAAAAACTTAATCAATGTATTATTTGGTTTGTTGAATATATGAGAAAATAAAATATTGATGTGGATCAATATGCGTTTTAGTATTGTTGATATTAAATTTAATTTATTGAGTAATGAAGTATACAATAGCATTGTTGTTGTAATAAATTGGGGAAAATTTGTGTTTTTAAATAACAACAAAACATATAAATATAGTGTAATGCTAAAAGCACCCAGAAATGTGCTACTTAATACCATTAAAAAAATTAATTAGTGCTAACTAATTCATATGCTTCTTAATACCACATCTATTTCTCCATTCAGTTCTTAATCACCGAACAAAACCTTTACACTTCCTTCTCATTCACGTCAGTTTCAAATTTTCTTTGTTCCTCCATCAGAAATCCTAAAACCCTAAATCCAACTATCTCATGCGACACAGTTAAACAACTAATAATGGAAAGCAATGCACGAAAAGCAAAACCGTACTATTCCAACCAGTTCTGAAGTCTAATATTCACCTCATGTTGTCATGTGTCTTTGTGTTTTATTTTCATGTGCAAGCAATCTGATGCCATGCGTTTTATATTTACCTGTGTAAATTAAAATTTCCATGTAGAAAGAATAAAATAAAGGGATACATGCATGATTTGTTTACAAAAGCCATGAAAACAATGAATGGATGCCTCCCTATTGCTTGCGTTTCTATTATATACCTATATAGGGAGTAAAATTTAGATGCTAAGGAAACAAAAGTTCATGTATTAAATTCAAGGAAATGGTGTTTTACATGTGGTGATAGTTCAAAAACTCATGGATACACTCATACACATAAGGCATGGTGATTTAGAATGGAGCAGAGAACAGTTGCATGGTGATTTGTAACCGAACAAGAGTTGCCTGTTAAAAAATTCTACACAGAAGTCACGACCAGCTTACACTGTTCAAAAATTGGAGCCATAGTGAGTTTATGACCATGTAAATATTGGATAGGTTAAATGAAAAATTAACATAACTCACGGCCATTTTCCACCGACCATTTTCGAAAACCATGGCCATTTTCAACCGACCAGTTTCGAAAATCGTGGCCTTTTTCCACCGACTAGTTTCATGCACTAACATTAAAATAACAGCTGAATGAATACTAATTTCATTGAAAATTTATGGTAATGGTGCAGCCTCCAATACTAATTGAAATGCTCTGATTTTTATCGGATGAGAACGAAGATATTTGAGAAATGATAGAGAAGTGGGAAATTATTTTTTAGATTTTGTGGTAGCCTGGTTATGGTATTGTGTAGCATGTTTGAGCTATTTTTAAGGTGGCCTTTAGTTATGGTATTAAGCAGCATATTTCTGGGTGCTTTTAGCACTACACTAAATATATGTAAGTATTATGGTATTGAAATAAAAAGGAGTAAAAGTGTTTTATGTAGCAATTATTGAGTTAAAACCATTTCATTATGGTTTGATTGCAATAATTGCAAATATTGGGTGAACAAAGTAATTATTGCATTGAGCTATAATATATTGATATTGCAAATAAATAATAAATCTAAAAATATGTATTTTTACATTTTAATGACTTGTTTTGTTAACATAAGTCATTGATGATATTTATTTGTTATGTAGTAAAGAGTATAGAAACAAACGAAGATACTTTGTTAAACACATTTATTTAGGTAAATTATGTTGAATTTGATATTTAAAATAGTATAAATGTGTTTTGTGCATTAATTTATGTATTAAATTCTTAAAATTAACACAGCTTGATTAGTGTTATGGTTGTGAGTGTGTGTTTAATTTAGTAGTAAACAAGTGATTAAAGCATAAAATAGTGTAAATTATGTTTAATTATCCTAAGTAAACATGGTTTTGGGCTTAAATGCTTACTAAGCCCACTTGCCCTTTTATTTTGGGAGTTTCTAGAGACTACCTAGAATAGTAGTACATATTATTTCTCTCATTCCTCTCTTCTTCTTTCTAAGAAACACAGCAAATGAAAATGGCCTCCTTGCCTCTTTATTCCTCAAAACTCAATACATGCTCTAATCTTAAGTATGATTAGATTATTGCTAGCTCTGTCTTCATTGCTCAAACTAGATCCAAGCTCTGTTCCAACTCCAATGAAGGGAAAAATCAAAATCAAAAGAGTTGGGGTTTTTGTAAAAGAGAAAAGTTGTTGCATGTCTGTAATTTGCTTCCTACAGCTCCAAATCAAGAGAAATTCGTCTAATAAACCAATCAAGATGAGTCGATTGACTCATGCATTCTAGCTTACATTTATTTCGATTTATTAGTATAATTTTTGTGCTTTGTTGGATGAAAAATATGTTGATTTTCTAAAGCTTTTTCATTGTCTTGAATTGCTGAAATCACAGCAAAACCATGACTTTGAGCCTTAATATATTTCTGATCCCTTAGTGTTTTTACTTGATTCTTTTTGCATGTTTTTTCCATCATCATATGAGTATATCTGCAAATGTTGGTATCATTCTGAATTGATTTGGGTGGGCAAACATGTCGCTAAAGTTTGAGTTTTCTCGTGAATTGACCTAGAACAAAAGAAGTCCCAGGTACAACTTCTGGGTATTGTATTTCGTTCGTTATTGATCAAAATTGAGTGGTTCTTTTTTTGTTTTGAAGTTTGGGATCTTCTATATAAGCTTGATAATTTTTAGTCATATCCGAGATCGTTTGGTCATTCAAATCAGGTCTCAAATTTGGACCTGGAAGAGACTATTGTTGATCTTGTTCTAATTGCTGAAATCACAGCCAAAGTGTAATTTTGGGTTGTTATAACTTCATGATCATTGATCCGTTCTAGATGATTATATTTTTTCTATAAATCTTGAGACTCTTTCTACTTGTTTGCAAATTTTTAGGCCAACCCGAGATCGTTTGGTTATTCAAAGTGGTCCCAAAGTTGGACCTGGAAGTGATTTCAGCCTAGGCTGAAATTCAGTCCAAAGTCCAAGTTTGGAAACCAATATCGTTTTCGTGCAATGTTGGAATTCAGTGAATCCTTTTTCATTTAAAATCTGGGTCTTTCAAGTTTGTGCATATCAAATTTTAGACCATTGGAGATCGTTTGGTCATTCGAAACAATTCTGAAAGTCGCAACCCTGGTTAATTTCTGGGCATATTTCATGGCTTAGTGTAAATTTGGACGTTTTTTCTTTAAGTATTTTCATACCTTTCTTGATCTACTTTTAAGCCATGCTTTTTATGCTATATTTCAACTTTTTTATTAATGGAGAAGCCTGAATTATCACTAATACTTAGTTTGGGTTTTATGAATTTGGTGATTGAGTTTTGATGAATTTTAAGCACACATGGCACGTTTTAAATTAGTTTCCTGAAACATGTATAAATAACGTCTTAATCATAGGTTTAAGGCTAAAAGAGGTTTATAATTTTAGTTTTAACGCTAAATGGCCTCAAAAAAAAAAGTTAGTACAAATTTATTTTCATAAATATATGGATCTCATAAATGAAGCAATCGATTTTGAGAAATTGTTTATAAATCGTCTTATAAAATCAAGTATTTTCTTATATGAAAACCACACTATTTTGTACCTTCAAGATAGCGTATTGGATGTTAAACGACATTGTACACTCCGTGGCATGGGACACAAAAGTATACGATTCGGTTAATTCCAGTATAGTTAGATTGAAGCTGATGTCTTATTAATGATGGTTTGGTGTTTTCTATGTTTTTCAATGCGGAGTTGACGAGCGACAAGTAAACCAAGTAGTGAGAACGTGCGGTATGGGACGCATTGTTATCCCTATTTGTGTTGTTGATTGAGAGTCAATGATGCATCCCGTATTGTCTTAAGCCAGTACTAACTTCGGGATGAAGCTGAGACTCGAGTTCGGTCTCATATACATATTCACTTGATCGAGATGGTCAAGATACACTCAGTTGGGGTAGTCGCAGTGAAAGACATTAAATTTGAATGCATATAAGTACTTGGCTATTGCTCGGAATGAGCAATACTATTGCTTGGGGTGGGCTATATTTTACTTAATAGCACATGCACATTATTTATGATGATTTCATGTTATGGTTTAATGTTGATGATTTTCATTTGCTAATATTTGGCCATTGCTTAGGATGAGCAACATTAAAGCTCGGGATGGGCTTTATTATTATGGCATGAGCACATTTTTTATGATTTATTTTATGATTTGGGTTTGATGATTTTAACTCAATCGGGGTGATCGTATATTTGCAAAGAGCATTTGGATTTGTAATCCATCGTATTTTGAGATTTAGATGCCACTACAACAGATTTGTCTTTTAATAGCACGTGAAAAACGCTATAATATCTTTACATAGCATTAATGACGACGCTATATAATGACATGTTATAATAACCCTGCCACATCTCATAGCACTTTATATACCGCCATTGTATCACACATTTTATAACATACATACACCACTATAAAAACTTTTCATAGCATTTTACCCATGCAAATTAGTAAAAATTTCAACTTTTTTTATAGCATAATTTTTTTTTCTCATAACACGTATTGAAGGCTATAAAAAGTTTTCCATAGCAGTTTATTATTTTACATAGCTCTTTTTTTGCGCTATCACATTATTTCTTATAGCATATTAATGATTCTCCGTCATTTTCAATAGCAGTATTGTTCCATTATTAATATGTTTATATAATATATAACATGTAATTTTTGTACAAATCTTCTCTTATCTGAATTCTGGACATTACTAGCAATACAATGGTAAATCTTTAAAATAAAAATACTACTTCATATTTAAAGGTAAAAAAAATCTAATAGCAAAAGCATATTTGATTATAAAAGACAAAAAGCATGGTCTTACATAATTAATATTCTTACATAGTTAATTTCCTTACACAATTAAGTAAATAAGTTCAGAAACGGTTTCAAAAAAAAAGTAGACATGAAAAACCATAGCTTCTTTGTCTTCCACCCATCAGCGTACGTGCATTGCATATTTCAAAACCTACAATTAGCAGTAGTAAAAGTTAGAGATGAGAAAGGAAAAATGCAAGCTGAAGTATTTAGAAACCTGGTTGCATTTTGGCTATGAATATGCAAAGTTCAGCCAAATAAGGGAATAATTTTTATTACAAGCCACCCAGTTTTAATGTAAAGTAGCGGACAACAGATTGTGTGTTTTGTATTGACAGTGCAGTGCAGGATTAATGAGGGAAAGCATTGCTTAACCATGTTCCTTCTTGAAGACCACTTGGACAAATACTGGATATATTATAGTAAGTCCCTCTTCTTTGTATGTAAATTCATTACTGCACAAGAATAAAAAATAAGTAAACGATTTTGCGTAAAATACATTCGTAATAACTATGACTTGCTGAAGTAAATAACTTAAACTATATGCGACGCATATAAATCGGGACTGGGGCCACTGAAGTTTACATAAGAAGAAGAAACACAAGCATAAGAAACTTACGTGTACATAGATTTAGTTAACATTCCTGAAATCATTTAAGTCACTCAACCTGGAAATTAGTATATATTAGTACTGTGTGTATACACAAAAAATAGGTTGGCTGCTAGGGGTAATAGCTTATGAAACAGTTGTTTTGACAACTGAAGACTAACTAGCACTAGCAGCTGCAAAATATTGGTCCAAGCAACTAAATGTGAGGTTCCAATAGGATACTTAGGAAATAATGTTGCATGATCTAAGATCTAGTGAACTCCGCTTTTATGCATAGAATATACATAATCAGTTGCTTCTGTGGCTTCAATCTGAATAGTAACACCTTATTGAAGCTCGTTCAAATCCACAAACCCTTCCCATCCATCGATGAAACTCATAAAATAATAGCCTTTACAGTAAAGAACAAGCAGTTATTATCAAATAAGTCTACAAATATACATCAGATATATGTATAATTGTATATACATCAGGCTTTGAAGTGAATTTTTGAAAATGATAGTTAATGATTAAAGTATTTGCCTGAGTTATATGTGTATTTGTATTGAATTTATTGAGATATTAAAGTATTTAACCTAGAAACTATAGTTATGCATATCTCATATCATAAGGGGGGAGATGACATAAAGTTAAAAGATATTAGTTTCAGAATAGAACCTCACATGAAATCTAAACAAAGCAAGAATGCTTAACAAGAACAAAGTGTATACACAGGCATGCATATGCATTGAGTATATTACTTTAATTTTATTCAGCAATGAGCCATTTGTTTCGCTTCAGACCATAGGAGAAGAGGATGATGGTTTTGTTATTGTAAGTAAGATGTTTGGGTCCTTATTCTTGAGTTAGTTTCTTGCACTGATCATTCATGTAATGCATATATAAAATGAAGCAGTAATGTAATGCTTATTAACGTCTAAACAAAAATTCCTTATAGCTTATTAATAAAAGAGACTTCAAACTTTACATGATCTACTGAACCTTATTTTCCAACCCTTGCATGTGAGCACCAAGAAGTTCAACAGTCAAAATACCTTCCCCAAAAAATTTAAAGGTATGTTATATCCTGCAAAAGAAAAACAAAATTAATAAAAGAGTAATTCCAAATTGTAAATAATAGAATCAACCATGTTTAATTAATACTCTTAATAATTTAAGTTGCAATCGATGATGGCATAACCTAAACAAAAATAAAATTCAACGAGACAAATTAAGAACATGAATTTATTTGGTTGGAAGATAAATGGGATAAAACATACATTTGTTGAATATTTTATGGAACCACCTCAACCTGACCAGCTGCCCCATTATACTCACAAAAACTTGAGCTAACTATTCCTAATTATCTATGCAACTATCAAGTTGTACGGTAATTTTCACTGATTTGTATATGTTGAATTATTATTCTATGGACAAGAATGGTGTAGGTAGTACACTATTAGTTCATTATGTTCTTTTGCATAATTAAGCCATATTCATTTCTAGTGAGAGTTTCTCAATGTTGGCCTAACACTTAAACATTCTATAGTTCACATAAAAGTACATTACTGAAACTTTTTTGTTCTCTCTTTCCATGTAAGAGATTGAGATGTTTTTTGCAAACAAAATTGCTTCAGCATTAGTAAAAGTTCTATACATAGCTCAGTAATAGTTTATGTAAATAATTCACAACTGATACACACACACACACACACACACACACACACACTCACTCTTCTGTCAGGTTGTTTTCCCAACATGATAACAGCACAGGCTGTTATAAAAAAAGCATCATAGGCTGTTTTCCTAACCCAAATGGTTGTGCTTGCATAAAGTGTTGAAATAAATTGATTTAAAATAAATGCTCACAACACTAACTGTTCTTTTTCTCCGTTTGTGTTGCACTAAGGGAAAAAAACCAGCAGCCCGTGGGTACAAGAAAAGATGTACTTTTTCTTGGCCAACATTGAAACTGCTACGAGCCCTTCTAATACAACAAAATTTGGTACAACAAAATTTGAACAGTAACTTATACATGCCACATGCCAAAAGGAAGATAGTAGAAAATGTCTTGGCATCCTAAAAATATGAATTAATGATATGATAGCTATGGAGATATGAGCTCCTTTACTAACTATTATCATAATTCATGTTTCTTAAAGTCTAAACTTCAAAGGAGGAGTAATTGAAAAATATAAGGAGTAAAAGATTGCACAAGCTTAATAATTGAACGTGTGCCAAGAATGTCATATCTCATATGCTACCACTGTGTAAGCCCAGCTTTCTAGTGACTGAAATCAATATTGCCTGCAATATATTGCAAATCAGAAATCACGAAAAAGACCATGGCATAAAAGAAGCCATTACAAGCGCTCTTAAATACTGTAAGTTGTTGTTTCCAGCTACACTGAGAAAGTTTTTGATATTCTCTTGGATTCATAATGCAGTTTTATTTTCCAATCCTTCTATAATTTATATCATTTTTATATTTCAATAAATTATTCAAAGGTGTAAATGTCTCTTCTTATTTTCTTAGGACGCGCATGCTACTTCTAGAAGCATAAATCATAATTTAAAGTATGTGTTAGCTAGATAGTCAATATATAATTCGCACATCAGCATTACACTTGAGTCCTGTGTGGGCTCTGATTGTGCACTTAATTGTGTAAAACGATAATAATAGACAATATATTATACTAATACAGGGATGCATGTTCAAACATTGAAACCAACATAAGATATCAGAATTTCAAGGCCATAAAAATGGTTCAGTATTGACTGGTGAACAAAATGTGAACGAAACATGACATTAACACACTCAAGATATCTAACCGGTGAACAAGTAAAAAAAAGCAATATTGACCATATCTACATAAACTGTACAACCGTATAATTTATTCTCTTTGGTAGCTTGAACAATTAGAAAACAACCAACTGTCAGTCCATTTAAGTTTTAGATGCAACTGGTCATTCACTATTTTCTTTTAATACGCAAAATCGGTTCTACGTTTGAAATAGCAACCTGTATAAGTTTCATTTATTAAATATTACACTTATTTTTGATGGCATGTAACATAGATTAAACATCAAGAATTTAATGCCCAACCTCGCTTTTATTATCACGTGTGAATTCGGGACAAATGTGGCACCATTTTGAATTGCACAAGTACACCAGATATCTCCTAGGAGTCGTTGATGTGTCCCTATACTATATCTAAATATATCGGGATCGAACTCATTTTAATCAGTTAACCATGTTTAGAAAAAGAAAACTGCGCAAGTACAATAGATATCCTTAATGGGTCAGTGATATCTCTCTGGATTGAGTATCAATTAAACTTATTAAAAAGGAAAAAGAAAATTGCACAAGTAAATCAAACTAATTTTTTTTTCAAATATAACAAACAAATACACATGAACTGAAATAATTCATCAAGAGTTTATGAGCCTTGTTTAGTTTGTTTGAATATTTAAAAAATACAATATGAAATTAAGTTAACAACCACACTGTTGAATGAATATTTAACTTTATAATATAAAATTAAGTTAAACAATCTTACAGTTGAGGAGGCCACGAGAGTCTGCTTTGGTTGATTCCATTGTCTATGAAATCGTTGAACCAAGCGGTTGCATCTTTCCATTGAGGCAGAGCATGAAACCTCATAATTGCCTGAGGAGCTGCTGCTTTCATTAGAGACGAAGTTGGCCTACTTGAAGTTGTTATAGAGTTAAAAAGGAATCTCTAACGGTTGACATGCCTCGAAGAATCTAGTGCACAATGCCAATGAAGTAGGAATTGGCCTTAACATTTCCTTTATTGAAATTTATAAAGCATTCAGTAGTGCAAGGAAAGAAAAAATACATCAAATGCTGCTGTGTGAAATGAAATGAATTTCTGGCATGATGGAAAACATAATTCTTTTATCAGTTATAATTATAACATGTATTGTGTGAGTTTATCTACAAATTAGAGAAAAAAATGTAAATGTAAGCAACTTATATTGTGTGGGTTTATTGTATGCGGCCTTACATGCATTGGCTTCTCCTGTGCATGATACATGCCCACATATAACTTCAAACATAAGCAACTTTGTTGCCTTCTTCTATGCATGGTACATGCCTGCATAAAACTTCAAACATAAGCAACTTTGTTGCCTTTTCCTGTGCATGGTAGTTGATACATGCACACCTGCAAAAAAAAAAAAAAAAAAAAAAAATGTTTAGTGTTAATCTTTTCTATGCACCAAACATAAGCAATTTGGTTGCCTTGCCTTCTTCTAATCATGGTACATGCACACCTCTTTTCTTTCTTTCTTTTTTCCTTTTGCATTTCTTATCTTCCTATATTTCCTTCTCCTATGCATCCAGTAATGGACGCAATTTTGTTCTTTTCCATTCTTTTTCTAGCTTTCTTGATTTGTGTTTAAGGTGCATGGAACATGCACCCATACAACCATTTCTTTTTGTTTACCTTTTTTCCTTTATCAGCTAGTTCGTCATGATATCACCACCACAAACAATCAACGACCAGAACACATTTACACACAGCTACTCAATATGAATCTATCGTTATCTTCTATTCCAAGCCCAACATCCCTGCTCATAATACTGATGCAGGCACGACGGTGTTAAATAGTCGTAAGTTAAACTAAATATTGCAACTTAAATGCTCGACTCAAATACCACCCTAATGCCCCATTTGTAACCATGAACGCATTCTTCGTTGACCATCTTTCCCACTTAAATACTCAGATTCCGTTTGTTGCAAACACACGCTAAAATTTACTATAGTGCGAAAAGAATTAAATGAATAACACATCATGATTCACATGCACCTCTTTGGACATTTCTTTGTTGTGAGACATAATTAGTTGACATGAAGCAATGTTTTTCTTTCAGCTAAATAAGGTTCCTGTATGAGTAGTTTGCTACTTAAATCTTTGGCTTTAGTCAAACTTGGGTTTACCAATTATTTAACTAGTGTATTATATTCGCTACTATATATAAACATGTACAAGTTTAAAAACTTAAAAAAAACATAAAAGGAGAGAAAGATAAGCATTAAAATGAAACTTATGTGCAAAAACAGTCACCTAGACATAGTACCAATTCCATTATCGCTTGTAATCTCAATACGTTATCACAGTTGGCATATCTTCAATGCCCACACTCAACACTGTAGTACAATCATCAAAACAAACTCTGCTACAAGTTGTATATGATATTTTTATACTATACACACAAATATCACTTTGTATGAGAACTAAATAGATGCAGAACAATAAGAATTACATATTGGCAGCACAAACAATAAGAAATAGATTACACTGGTGTGACACAATAAGTCATATGATGAGGACCATAACACAAAGATTATTTGAGAAAATATAAGGCGGACATGCTAAGCATCTCAATAATACTAGAAAGACCCTAGTAAAATAAGACATAGAATCCCATAAATAAGATTAAAATATGGTATATCCCCAGATTTTTGCGTTTGTCTTTATTTTTCTAGCGAGCTCAGATTGTTAGTTTCAATCAATAGAGTTTAAAGACATTCCTACCACCATAAACTCATGAAAAAACTGATTTAAATAAGAATGAGCTTGCTTACAAAATACTGAATATATTTTAAAGAACTTACACATGTAAGCAAAGAGTAAGGGATGATGATCTGAGTTAAATAAATGAAAAAAAAAATAGAAGTACTTTTAGTATGTTTCAATTATTGTAGGGTATTGAATTTTGTCCCTAAACCCATGAATAAGGACGACGAATAAGTTGCCATCTTTGACGTTGCTCAGAATAAAGATAAATGAATTATTTATGTCAAACAAAAAGTGTAATAATTAGCAAAAATCGGCAATTAATTCACCACCGACATACAGTTCGTTGTCCATCATATTACAAAAACAAAAACATAGAATTTGTGGTTGAACAAAACAAATTGACTATGGGTAAGATTTAGGAAATTACCTACTAATGAACAACTCCATTGGTGATTCCGAGGTATCTGGAGTGAATCGAAGATGGCGTCGTTGAGTTTGTTGCTGGAGTGAAAGTTGATTTCTGAAGTTTCTAAAGGGCGTCGTTCGGTTCATCAATTTCTGGAAGGAGCGCAAGTCGATTTCTTGAGGGAGTGAAATTCGATTTCTAGATTGAATCATTAAAAGGTCAAAATTTTGAGTAGAAAGTTAATCGAGATGGGGAGAGGAGGAGTGAAATAATAATAGCCGCCTTTGTTTTTACTTTTGTAAAAATGATAGCCGCCTTATTTTAATCGAGATTGGGAATTTTACTTCGCCTAAAAACATCCGAAATTTTCAGGAGCTAGCAAAATATAGCGGAATCAATTTATATAGCCCGATTTACGTGGTATTGTTTCCACTTTGCTGATTTTATTATAGCTCATTAATATTCAGCTATCACACGGTGCTATGTATATCATGTTTTCTTGTAGTGTGCTTTGGAGTGGGGTACTCTCTTCAATGATAATTTTACTCTCTTGAGATGTATATGATGATTTCAGTGATTTTGGTGTTTTTTTTTTCAGTGTGGCTCGAGTACAATGATGTACTTAGCCTAATACTAATCTATGAGACTTGTACATTTATCCTTTGTGGCATGATATGTGATCTAATATCAATTAACCCGCTTATTGTCATCATATTCACAACTCTTAGGGTAAGGAGTTGTATATCTTGTCCTTATTTATTTCTTATACTGATTTGTAAACTAGAATGGCCCGTGTGTGTATTCCTCGGGTGAGACCGAGATGTTTCAGGTGTGGTCGTTGTGCTTGGGGTCAGTGGTATTTCTTTGGGATATCCTTTCTATAGCAGCTTCCAGTCGAGCTCAAGTAGTAGAGTTTTCTTTTATTTAATTGTTGTATCATAATGTAAGTGAGTGGGTTGTATCTATTCTTCGTGTAGCACATATATTTGTTGTACTCTAACGATGTAATATTGTGTAACTGTGATTGTGTTTTTTATTGTACTGTGTTCTGAGCTGATCCTGCAGCCAATGTGGAATTGTATTACGTAAGGATTAAGTATGTCGAGCCTCTTGAAAGATAATTTACGAGCACTTTCTCGACGTGCTTAAGACTTGCTAATGCAAATCTACGAGTGGTCACACATAACCAGCCCTATTCTCCGTTCTAATTGACAACAATCCATAGTAATGCTCTTTATTAGGGTGGGTCTCAGGGTAGGGCGTTACACTTATAAACTGAAACACTGTTATTATGATCAACACAAAAGCATGTGATGAACTCAGTTGAATTAACTAAGTTCCTAAAGGCCATGATACGTGATCACAAAATCATTTGTTGTGCACAACTATGATATACTTTCTAATGTACTGTCATTGTGATTATATGCTTGTCCTAAACTCTGCTAAACAAGTAATAACAACAAACACAATGAAATAAACAGTAGACACTAGATACAAGTTGAAGAGTGTCACCTTATTAATTTTCATGGCAAGTTTGTCCAATAAATCAACACGACACTTCGACTTTTCTAAGGTTTCCATTATCTTCTTTTGGATAAGCATCTCCCTAGCTTCGATTTCCTTGCCAACTAAAATGTTATCGACTGTCCTCTTCTGAAGACTCTCTGTTGCTACTTCTAATCGCATTAGCTTCATTCTTGCATTATTTGCTGAAATCAGTTGATGGGTTATTAAAGAAAATTGCCATTAAAAAAAATAAAAAAGAGCTATTTCCATTGTTGCATTCTATTTTTATTACATTATCATGAACAAAACACTCTTGGCTTGAAATAAAATTGTTAACGTGCAAACTAGAATAGGATAATTAAATACTAGTGATCAATCAATCATGTGCGCAAATCATCAAACAATTAGTAGGTAATCTTAAATCTCCATAGTAAGATAAAACAAAACAAAAGCAAAAATGTTAACCAACGTCCATGACAAAAAATTACAGTTGGATTAATCTCATTACCGAATGAATCAAAGTTGGAAATGTAATCTCTTCCATATACCACGAAAAAAAATGAGTACTGTGAAAATAATTGACTGACCTAAGGACTGGGTCGCTTCAAACTCAGTTTGCAGTTAGTCAATCTGCACTCTGAGTACTTCCATGTTCACGTGCGTTATTTTACTTCGATAGACGCTTTCCGCATTGTTGATTTGTTTTGCAGCAGCATTAACATTGGATAATGTTGTTAATGGATGGTTCACTGTTTTTTGATTAAAACTGCTGATTGAAGAAGAGGACAACCGATAGCATTTGCAATAACTCAAACTAAGTTAACAAACCATCGGTTAAGTTCAATGCGTGAGAGAAAGCATCGTTGCAAGTTAAAGAAGAACGATGCAAAACAAATATGGATGAGGCAGCATCAAATTATAGGCGACAGGCTTGAGTAGGAAGTGATAAGTTTCTTATCCTTCCTTGCATCGATATATTAGATTTAAGAAGAATGAAAATTGCATTTTAAAGATGAAGTGGATTTGATTTTCAACAACGAATTTTTGTTAAACAGACAGGATAAAGAAGATAGCGGGAAACGAAAAGTTATGCGGGAAATGAGAAGGCACTTGGAGGGAACGTAGTTTATATTTGCAAAAGTCACTGGGAGCGACAATATTTTGTTAACATAGCACAAGACCAAATTATGTTTTGCGACAAGCATAGGAACCGTGTTCTGATATTCCAAACAAAAATCACCTTCTTTCTGTGCGTATTATATGGATACATTGTTTTCTTCTTCTTCTTCTTCCTTTTTTTTTGCTAGGTAAGGATGAATTATTGAATTAAGTTATGAAGAAAAAACTGATTTAGAATTTGTGTAAAAAACAAAAGATCATCCAAATAACCAATTAAACATGTCATGCAAACAAATATCGATTGTCTTAATACAGATGTATCCTGGTATTTCGAACAATTTTTTCAATCGTCCAAACAAAATTTCGTTTTAATTCAAACAATTTATCGATCATAGCAAGCTCTTACATATAAACTTGAAGTTGAATAAGATGATGTGCAGTAATCATCAGAATTATTTTCCAATGACCAAAGTAAGATTAGTGCTTTTAAATTTTTTGAAATCCATTTACATTTATAAACGCCTTCAAATAACCCTTTGTAGAAATTCATTTAAAAATCTGAATTGCCTCCTACAACAAACCTCTGCATCTCAATTAACAAAAACTGCCTTCGTTCACTTTGATGCATCACATTGACGACTTTAATTGTTTCCACAATTGATTCAAGTTCTAATTTCTGGATGTGGTAACATGAGCGGAGGGAAATTGTAAATTATCTATTAACAATTAATTATGCTTACTAGTTATTTATTATTTAATTTTATCGTATTAATTATGTTTATTAGCTGCTACTAATTAAAAATAAACAACAAAATATATTAATTAATTATTACTTATTTATTTTGAGTCTATCGATAAAGAGCTAATTATATTTTTTAACTGCTAAATATAATTAATAAATATTAAATATGGCAGTAACTAATAATAATTAATAATAACAAATAATTATATATAAATGGTTAAATTTTATAAATTTTCAAATTTTCTGCAAGTTCTAATTCTATTTCACATTGCAATTTGATGGAAATTTAAAATTTTGTTTTTGATTTTTATGAATTATTCTAAATTTATTACAAAAATTTTGAACTTTATTAAAATATTACTTTATACTATTAATTATTCAATATCGATTATTAATTTTAAGTTTTTATTCACTAACTATTTATTATTAGATATTACTTATAAATTATATTTAATTGTTATTTCTTTATAATATCACTCATTTCATATGTTACAAATTATTAATTATTAACTAGATTTATTAATTATATTTATTCATTATTAAGTGTAATTAATGAATGTTAACTATAATTTACTAATTATTAACAATTAATTATGTTAATTTATTAAATATAAAAAGTTACTATTGATTATACATAATAATTTTAATTATCAGTTATTTATTAATAATCATTAATCATAAATTATTAATAATTGGCTATCTAACTATTCATATAAAAATTAATAATTTTTTAAACAATCGTTAATAATTAATATTTAAACTAAATTATTAAATACTAGATATTACCTCATAAGTATTATATTTTATAATTGATTATTAAATATTATTCAATATTACCTCATAAGTATTAAATTTTATAATTAATTATTAAATATTATTCCAAATTGTTACATAATTATTAAAATTAATTATTTAACTGTAGTTATTAATTAATATTTATTAAAAATTGATTTTTGAATACTAAATATTACTTATTTATTATTTATTAAACATTAAATGTTAAACGTTAATTATTGAATATATAAAACATTAAATATCAAATATAATTATTATTTACAATTATAAAATATTAAATGATAAATGTTACCTCTCAATTATTAAATATGAATTATTAAACATATTTCTTAATTATTGACTGTTATATTAATTATCTAATAGTCATTATTAACTATTAATTACTAAAAATTGATAAACATAATAAATATCAGTAAAAGTTATATTATCTTTAATAATTGTTTAATTACTAATAGTTAACAGTGTAATAGTAATAATTAATTAATAGTTATTCATAATTAATTAGTTATTCATAATTAAATATTAAATATTACTACTTAATTACTAAATATTACATATTAATTAAATATTAAACGATAAACAATAATTATTAAATATTGATCATAAACTATTTATTTATTATTAATTATAATTAATTAGTACTAATTTATTACTGAATTCACGCCTATTTGTTTATATGTTTATAGCGTAATTAGACGTAATATTAATGCGCTTTAGATGCGTACTAAATATGTTTAAATTAAAAAATAGAATTTGAATGTCCTATAGGAATTTGTAAGTGTATTTGTATGTGTGTGAGTTAATGGCTTTAATCATAATTTATGGTACGTAGACACGAGGTTAATCATTACTTGTAGTAGAAGCTTGCTCGGAACCGATTAGCATATCCAGCATCTACAAGTAAGACTGGTTAATATGCGAGGTCTAGGTGTTATGGGCCATTATAATTATTACGCTAAGGTGCGATGTTAAGCCAAACTTGTAGTATAATTCTGCCCGAAACTATCTGACAATCCTAGTATTTACAAGTGGCAGGTTTAATGTGAGATGTCTAATGTTTGTTTGTGTGTGTGTGTGAAGTAGGTCTGCCTTGAGAAGGTATTAAGTTGCTGACCTATCTTATTAGGTGTTAAGTTGTTAGGACTAGGTCTGCTCCTAAGGTTCACTCCTTGGTTTTGGACCAGAGTCATGGGACCTGCCCAACTTGGTCTTAAGTAGTCATTGGTTCAATCTTCTTATAAGGTATTAAATGGTCCTAGTAGACGATGACGTATGAGTGAGATAGTTCTTCGGAAGTGTTTGTTTTTTATCTAGGGGCTTAGTGAGGGTTGACCTGGGGGCGGTTTATAAAAGAATCCTAAAGGAACCACCGTCTAAGGGAAATATTAAGTGACTAGGAGAGGGACGGCTAGATAGTAATAAGGAAGTCCGCAGAAGGGTCTTAAATTAAGTCGCGTTCCTACTCAAACCCGGTATTAAGTGGTTGTTCAGTATCTCTCAACCTACAAGGAGAGTTTATATTTAATAGCGTTGAGGTTAGGGATGAGGTCTTAAGTGGCTAGGAGTCTTCCATAGGGTATTAAGTGATAATAGGAATTCTCCCTTAATAAATTTAGGTGATGGTCTTAAGTGACCAAGTAGAGCCTGCCTTGTGGGGTATCAGCTGACTGTAAGGATGTCCACCCTTAAATCAACATGTATGCCTTAAGTGATTGTAGGGATGCCCGCCTCATTTTTTTTTTTAGTTGTGTATTTTGTTTATGTAGACATAACATGCAGAATTTACACTATTAAATATAGGAAATAGTCATTCCTAAACTTATATGATTTTCATTCACTAGAACTTTATGTTCTGACCTCCCCCATCTTTACATAAATAGGTAATTAGTAGGTGAGGACGCTTGGGATGAGTGATGATCAGTGATGCTTTGGAGATCGATCCCGATGACGGAGACTTTAGTTATTTATGGTAGTAGTATTATTATTATCGCTATGTTGTTGGGGTAGTTATTGATGAACCTTTAGTTAAGACTCGTTTTATCACATTTGTGATGGTTTCATTTATGGTGCATCTACTTTGAAATATTATATTTTATCCCTTTCGCTAGGTGATGTGCATGTAAAAATGCACATTTATATTCACATATTTATTCTTGTTTAGTGGTAATAAATGTCATATATGGGTATTTTATCATGTTTACACAATAATTAAACTGATTTCAGAACATCATGCATTTATCATCATATAGGAGGAAAATAGTCATTTTTGTGCTTTTATTGTTTTGAGAATGTTTACTTGGACATTTTTCATATTTTTGCAGAAATTGGATGCATGTAGAAGAGGACTTCATAAAGACATATATGCATACAAAAAAAGGAAATCAATCAATGGAAAGGGAATCAATTCAAAAGGAGGAAGTCAATGTCTTGCCAAAAAGGATGAAAGAGGGAATCAATTCAAATAGAGAATTAATGGTGGACCCTATTCACTCTCCTTCCTTCTTTAGTGGAGACACAAAATTAGGGCTTCATGAATCATTATTGCTAAAAGACAAAAGGAAGCTTAAAGAAGGGGCATTCTTGGTAACACGCAAAAAGTTAATTTAGGGTTTTCTCTCATGTATAAATAACCCATGTATGATAATGTAAAGGGGATCATCTTGGATTTTTAGTTTAGAGTGAGGCTGAAATCGAAACTTCTCTTTTTCTTCCATGGCTTCTTAGCCATTTCTTTTTTGTAATCTGTCGCTTTAATGCAATAATTTGTTGTTTTTCATTTACATGTTATTTTCTCTTCTACAAGTAGAATAGATTTTTATCTTTATTTGCTCTTTATTTTGTCCTCTTTTATAATGAAATATCTTTATGTTATCATTGAATCCATTATGAGTAGATAAACCCCTTCAATTTAGGGGTAGTGATGCTCTCATGATTCATGATTAATTAACATAAAAATTTCTTGTTTCTAACTCTCTTATTTGAGCTTAATCTATAATTGGATATTGATAAAGTAAACATTTTATATGGTGAAAATTGATAGCACATACTGGTTGATTATCCCAAATGTGTTATACTCATATCATTAAGTTCGTATTGAAAAGTATGATTCTATTAATGATATGAGTATAACACATTTGGGAATAATCAACCAGCATGTGCTATCAATTTTCACCATATAAAATGTTTACTTTATCAATATCCAATTATAGATTAAGCTCAAATAAGAGAGTTAGAAACAAGAAATTCTTATGTTAATTAATCATGAATCATGAGAGCTTAACTACCCCTAAATTGAAGGGGTTTAGCTACTCATAATGGACTCAATGATAACATAAAGATATTTCATTATAAAAAAGAACAAAATGAAGAGCAAATAAAGATAAAAATCTATTCTACATGTAGAAGAGAAAATAACATGTAAATGAAAAACAACAAATTAATATTGCATTAAAGCGACAGATTACAAAAAAGAAATGGCTAAGAAGCCATGGCAGAAAAAGAGAAGTTTTGATTTCAGCCTCACTCTAAACTAAAAATCCAAGATGATCCCCTTTACATTATCATACATGGGTTATTTATACATGAGAGAAAACTCTAAATTAACTTTTTGCGTGCTACCAAGAATTCCCCCTCTTTAAGCTTCCTTTTGTCTTTTAGCAATAATGATTCATGAAGCTCTAATTTTGTGTTTCCACTAAAGAAGGGAGGAGAGTGAATAGAGTCCACCATTAATTCTCTATTTGAATTGATTCCCTCTTTCATCTTTTTTGGCAAGGCATTGATTTCCTCCTTTTGAATTGATTCCCTTTCCATTGATTGATTTCCTTTTTTTTGTATGCATATATGTCTTTATGAAGTCCTCTTCTACATGCATCCAATTTTTGCAAAAATATGAAAAATGTCCAAGTAAACATTCTCAAAATAATGTAAGCACAAAAATGATCATTTTCCTCTTATATGATGATAAATGCATGATGTTCTGAAATCAGTTCAATTATTGTTTAAACATGATAAAATACCCATATATGACATTTATTAGCATTAAACAAGAATAAATATGTGAATAGAAATGTGCATTTTTACATGTACATCACTAGGTGGGACTCTGATTTCGTTTAGATTGATCGATGATATCTTTTTAGTATTTCCTTATAGGAACCAACGATTCATTTAGAATGCCTCTAAGTTCCAATGGGCCTTTTCTAGCCCGGAATTTAGGCTCGTTTCGGGTGGGTTGTTATGTAACGTCGCTTCATCGAAGGGCGATATGATTAGCTTACTTGTCGATGAATGTCATTTACCAAAAACTGACTGATATGGAACCCGGAGAGGTTATGAATTATTGAACTCGGATCGTGCTCTGCGCAAGAGACCCAAATCATCGGATAATGTAGCATTCGACAAAAGCCCGGCAAGGCTGGAATGGAAAGCATAAAGTGGCGTTTGATACAAGAATGTGATGATCACTAGACGCAAAATAAACTCAACAAAGGTCCAAAATGACCAAACATCGGCCTGGTGAGGCTGTGGAACATGATGATGGCTCAACAAAGCCAACAGGATTAGCTCGTAAAATCTATCCCTAACTCTAGAATGCTCAGAGAGATTGCGGACGCTGAATGGATAGAAAACAAGTCTTTTATATAATGACATGCTTTATGGGGCAAGTTTTAACCCCTTTTTTAGCAAAGCTATTACACTTAGGGCTTGAATAACCGAGTCCCTCAAGGCTCGAACGCGACTCATACAAACTCAAACTAAGCGTAAAAATCGACATTCGAGTGGAAATCGGAAATAAATTTAAACATATTGATCGCCTCCAGGAATCATCCGGATTACTCAAAAAAGACTTGATCGGCTCATGAGATCACTCAACTTCCACTTGATAGATCATTCTATAAAACACGTGATCGCCCCAATATGATCACTAAATTTGCATCAATCGACGCATAGAGATGGCGTTGGGAATCTACTCGATCCCTCTCAGGGATTGGATCGATATATAAGTCATGGATCAAAGTTTCGGGTCCGACCCAAAAAAGATGGATCGGCATGGCCCAATCAATGGAAAATCAATGATCCACGCATGAAAGTAGAATTTGGAACTTGCCTAATCCTTTAAAAATGGGATCTGTGCGACAAAATTAAAGTTGTTTGGATTTTGTACAACAAGGCGGATCAAGTAAAAAATAATGATTAACACGTGATTTTGCATGAAGACGAAATGATCGAGCAAAGCTTTTAGAGACTTGGCATGTATTCAGATCGATCCCTCCCCAACCAGTACCGATCCGGGTCGTATTTGGATCGGTACCAATCTGAACCATAATTGGTTGGGATGGTCTGGATTTTTCCCCTTGGAAATGGTCAACTCATAACCCTATTTTCATGCCACTATTCATGGGTGACCTAGATTCCTGAGTAACTATAAATAGACCTTCAAATGATCAATTGGGGGGATCTCTTGGACTCTCCTACGCCCAAATACTGTTGATTTCGAGAATAACTTCTTTTCTCCTTAATTTTCATTGATGAAACACAACTATAATTGTAACCATACAGGCTAAACAATAGACTACAACAAATGGACGTAGGCTCGATCATTGAACCACTATAAAATGTATGTGTTTTTTTACATTTCTACATTTTGTGTCTAGATATATACTATTATTCTGTGATTTCTATCCGGATTTGGATGTCGGCGTTTGATTGACCAATTCACGCATCAACAGGGGGATGTTTGAAATGTCATGCAATATAATATCTTTAGGATATTTAGTCAATATAATATATAAATAAAAAGATGTAAGTAAGATGAAACAGATTTGAAGATTTTCTCTTGAATTTGATACCAGTGTCTTATATATTATGATGTTATCTCTTTTAACTTATTTCAGAAGTACAGTCTTACCATATTACAGATTTTCAAGAAAGCTTCGTGTCACTATTCATGAAAACTCCAGTTTATTGATTTATGGTGAACTTCAAGTTCTCAAACCGTTTACAGATTTTTATTTTGGAAGCTTAAATATTTTGGATGATTAAAAAAGAATATTGGTAAGATACTAAGTTACCAAACTTTATCGACAAATCTTTCTATAATTTAAGAATTCAAGTCTCATATTTGAGTTATAAAATTATGGTTAAGATAAAAAATTTACACAATAGATCCCATGGATAAAACAATATTATTAAACTATACATCAAATGCTAGACATATACATTTCCTTTTAATAATTAAATTTTCGGATCCCAAGGAGAAAACATTAATTATTTATAAAAACTGAATCTTTTAGCATTATAGAAACTGCAGGTTCTAGATTCCTTTTTTAAAAGGGTAGATATTAAGCTTATCATGTAAGCTTTTATTAATGTTTTCGTTCGCTTTGTGGTGGAGATCGACATTGGATTAAACACAAGGGGTTCTTTTACATATACATTATCCTTAATATCAAAATCATTTCCAAAGTCTACATTCAAAAATCAAATCAAATCAGAAAATATGAACACTTGTTTACCATACAATTTTAGATTACTTAGATCTGTATTACAAATCGAAACTCAATCAAATTTCAAAAATTTATCTGAATCAACAACAAAAATCGTCAAATTCAAAACTTATTTTTCAAAATAAATGTAATTAAAAGTATTTAAAAAAATAAGCAAGCTTTAGATCAGTTAAAACCTAAATTAAAAAATCATTGTGTTTAACAATATATTTTTAGATAATGTTCAAATCTCAAAGATCTACAATGATATCAGAAAAATAAAAACCAAAAAAATTGAACCTATAATAGAATGGGATTTGAAATATAATACAAAACATGTATAATAGAATGAGATCTAAAAATGTGGAGAAATGTGAGATCTAAAATTATAAGACCAATATAATAAGATCTAAAAGACAAAATAGTAGATTGACATCTAAAAAAATAGATCTATGATGTGATGAGATCAAATTAATAAAATGGGATACGAAAGTTTGCATCGTTCAAATCAAAAAAATTATTTATCATTTTGAGATTTATAATTAGATCTAAAAAAGAACGGGTATGAACTCGTACATAATCACAAGTTCGAATCAATAATTTTATTTAGAAATCGTGTTGAGAAAACCATATAGAAAAAATGAGCAGAAGCCACTACAGATGAGAGATAAAAGACACTTTTATTGATTTAGGATATTTAACACAATACAAATGGACTTTTAGTTTATGGATTCTCTATAATACAATAATGTTCTTGGACATTAAATATTTTCACCTGAATTGGTTTACATATAATATAACATCACATATTTAAGATGCAGTTAAAATAGCTGCATTACATAAATATTAATGACATAAACTATTAATATGCTATAAGCAACCCTATGGATTAGCAAATGGATGTTTCCAACGTCTCCAAGCTTACAAACTAAATTTGGTCCTTTAGATTCAAGAAAAACAAATAATAATAATCACGATATCTTGCAATTTTGAATGCATTTGTACAAGTCAAAAATCAACTATAAGTAACAGTTTCAACATCTTAATATGTTTTTCGCATTTATGGATATTAGCCTACTTAGAATGATATCCTCAAGTTCACCACAAAGCATTTATATTAACGTAATGCTAGCGTTCTTCTTTGAGCTTTGACGATTCGCTTCACATCGAAAGCATCCGACGCAACGGGATAAATTGTCCATTCAATCTGAACTTGGTTCAAACAAGAACGCGTACAACATGAACTCGCATTATTCTTCTTTCAAATTAATATATATGCTCAAGTAAGGAATGATTAGTAGTTTTCGTTATTGTTTTTATTTTTATTTTATAAATCCATTATTTCTTAAAGAAAATTGTTTAGCTTAAATCATACATCTTCATGTGCCACATAAACTTGAATCATTTATTTTATATCATCCATTGATCAAATGTTAAAAATCCTTCTCATTCTGTAATTTTTGTGATGGATTGCTAAGATTACATGTGGAATAGACAACATGCAGGAATTGAACTCTTACATCGTACACATCTTAAAGCAAACCATTCGGTGACACCTAAGTGCAAGCGTTGGTTTCGCAAAAATACACAGTGATCAAAAGTAATACAATTCTTTGATCTTATCATTCTTCATTCTGTACCACCAGATTGGGGAAAAAACTCGAATCTAACATCAAAACAAACAAAACTAAGAGCTGCTATTTCGTACTTTATGACGCCAAATCATATTGATAAACCAAATTTACTTTAAAAAAATTCTTTTGATGATGCCCATGATTCAGTGCTATCTAAGGATGACTCTTTTCCTGCACTATATCCGAAAAGGTAACCTTCGGTCCCTGCAAATAACATCAAGTCTTCGATCAGTTTCTACAATGGACATAATAAGATACAAAGAATCATTTTTCTCAGAGATAAACTTACGGGGGATCTGCAATGGTTGTTCAAATCGAAGAACATTTGCCTCATATAGCTCTTTGCCTGTTCCTCTACTTTATGTGCCCTTTGACAGACGTCCTTCACTTGCCTCTGTAAAAATTTAGCAACCGTGAATCAGTTGGACACTAAATGTCAGGACTTTAAAGTAGATATTTCAATGTGGGCAAATTCTATTTGGACCCAAGAATTTGCTGAGTTAACCCAGAAAATTACATGACCAAACTACCCTTGTTTTACTTTTTTTTTTTTTTTATCATTTTCAGCTTACCTCGCAGAGTCCCTACGAGATTCTTCAGCTTACCTCATAGGGACCCTACGAGGTGACCTAAAGGGACCTCGTAGGGGCTCTACGAGGTAAGATGGAGAATCTCGTAAAGCCCATACGAGATAAGATAGAGAATCTCGTAGAGCCCTTACAAAAAAGGACAAAATCGTCTTTTTTTCAATAATCCATGGGTAAACTCAGCAAAACGCTGAATTTATATTGTTTTTTGGATTTGCTGGGGAAACTCAACAAATTCCTGGATTCAAATAGAATTTGCCTTCAATGTGACATCAATGGTAGTGTAGATGTATCAAATTACCTGATCAGCCTGAAGAACAGTGTAGCTATCTGAACCATTAACCATGGTCACAGCAGAATTTTCCATTGTCTTTCTCAAACATGACATTTCCTTTATCAGCCCATCCACCACGTCATTAGCGCACAACATTTGCCTTTTTGAGAATTCAAATGCTTTTTCCGCATTTACACGGTAGAGATCACAGTCCAGACACATGCACTTCCCTTTGCACTCTTTCGAATAGTTCTTTTTCAATATCCCTTTTTTTGGAGCAATGAATTGGTTCATGTTAGATCTACATGGGGAAACTTCTTCAGATGGTGCTTTGTTTGCGATCATTTCGCCACCGGATAATTCATCAACTGATAAATTACTGGAAATCGACGGAGTCGATGACGATTTCTGTACCATTTCAAACTCAAAATCTGGATTTGCTGCAAGGATGGTGTTTCTAGCAAGATTTTCTAATTCAGTATGGTTGTATAAATGATTGTTTCCTTCAGAAAAATGGTCAGTATCTTCAGACATATGTGTCTCCATCAAATCATGATCGCTGCTTGAACATGCATTTTCAGATAACACTGATTTTTCTACTAACCCATTTTCAGATGTTGCCATAGAAGGCTGGCTCTGTGTTAAATCTGGCACGTCTACAATGAAAAATATCTGGAACTGGTAAGATTTATATAATGATAAATAGCACAAAAGCACCAAGTTAATTTAAATTTTACTCGTCTCACTTTTGGCAAAACTTGCAGCAAGACTTGTAAGGTAAGGTAAAAGTCTTCTGTAACTAAATGAGCTTGAATTGCGATAAAGTTTTGACCTTGGACATGAATCAGGGCTCTGAAATAAAGAAAAGAATTAATTTTAACCATACCAAATCCACTACACTAATTAATAGTAATAAACACTAATATGGTGGTACTTACCAAGTTCTTTTTAGGTACACTTTTATCCGCTAGGGATGTGACTGCTCCACCTTCACCATTTGACTCACTAGCCATGTATATATCTGAAGATGAACCCTCAACAACATTTTTAGCGTTTAATTTATTAACTATGTCAGCATCTGGTGGCGTGCTTTGGAAGCCACCATTGTATTTTATCGTACTAGCATCAGGAGAAACACCCAAAACAATACCTGTATTGTGATTAACAGACAACTCTACGATCCCAGCATCAGTTATGCTTGAATCATTTGTTAAATTAGCATCAGGAGAAGTGCACTGGATAGCATCTGTATTGTAATTAACAGATATCTCAAAGATCTCAGCATCATTTCTGGTTAAGTTATTCATCCCTTTCTGTTGATCCATGCCGATCCCATCTATTTGCTGATCATTAAGTTCTTCGTTTGCTGGTTTATGAGCAGTCTTAGATGAATGTGAATCATCAGTCTTTAAAATTGTAACCTCATCATCAACCAAAGTGCTATTAGCATCAGAAGTGCTCTGAACAATATCGGTATTGCAATCAACCGTCACATCCAATACATCTGTACCATTTTGGCTTAAGTCAATGGTCCCTTCCTTGAATTTTATGATAATATCATCTAGTTGCTCATCATCGAGTTCTTTATTTATTGGCTTATGAAAAACCTCAAGTGAACATGAACTATTTTTCTTTAAAATTGGATCAATATCATCCACTGCAGTATCTTCTGACATACCAGAATGAATCACCTTGTCAGAAGATTGAAATTGGATTCTGTTTGTGTTGTTCTCAGCGTTTACCAAGTTGCAATCAGCAGTGTTTATCCTACCTGTATCATGGGAGTTAATTATTCTGGACATTTATAACTCTTAGACTGTAAAGTATAGAAAGGACGCAGAGCACATATTTTTACTTGAATCCTCTTTGGCAAGATCATTCAGATAAGGAAGCAACCTTCTATAGCTTGGTGAATTTTGATTACCGATCAATCTTGACAGCAAGCTTGAAGAGATTTCCTGATAGAATCAATCACCAAATTTGTTGATTAAGTTGATAAAGAAGAAATTAATTTTCCAGCTGTAGCATCAGTGGCAATCGAAGCCATATCAAGATTCTACTAAGAGGCATGTGATACCCCTAAAATTCTACGACATATGGAAGCCAAGTTAATGAAACTATAGGATAAAAAAGCAAGCTAAAGTCTTGAAACATACAATCTGAAATGGTAAGTCATGAAATAACAAATTACATAAGTAGCACAGTCAAATACATCGCCCTAGAACATGTATCTCAATTTCCAGCTGAAACAACACTTAGTTATAGGAGAAAGGTAATGGATACCTATCTATAGCCCAACGCAAATCAAATAACTCAAAGGCATTAGCTTATAATTTTTATTTTTGCTAGGACTGGATAATAATCAATTTTGATGGCAAATAACACTTGATCGTGCTTTCTTGGACAAATTTGCAGCACTTACAGTTTTGTTCACCAAAGAACTACTCACACTCATCACATTTGAAGCCTCAGCAGGTTTTACACCATCAACTCTACCCATAATAGTTGAGTTTTGAAGCAAAATCTTTTCATTATTCGATGAACAGTCATAAGATTGGCAAATTTTAATTCCACCTGCACCACGTTAGTTCCTTAGTGATTTTGTCTTCTAACAATTAACATAAGAATATACTAGTGAACAAGGATTAAAAAATTACTCGATTCATCCTCAATCAGGTTTTTAAGATAAGGAAGCAACCTTCTAAAGCCAACTGAACTCGAATTTTGCACCAGCTTTGATTGAGGAGTTTCCTGTAATGTCAAAACAGTTCACAATCCAGATACTAGACACAAGCTTAATTGCTGAAAATTTGCAGTAGACAGCGATAAATGATCAACATGTATGCAACTATACTGCAATGGATTTTATTTATATCATGCATTTTGGAATATTTTGCTTGAAATTTCAGGCCAAAGACATGTATAGTGCAGTATCAGTTTGCCAATTTTAGTTTATAATTAAGTTTGACATGCACTGGTAAAGAGAGATAAAATTGGAAGTATAGCCTGAGACTAATAAAGGACATCCATGCCATTAGTATCTATAACAACCCATGGACTCAAAACGAGTTATTACTTTTATCCAACAAAAACTACTTGTAAACAAAGAATCAGGAATATTTACCGATTTGTTCTCATCCAGATTCTCCATTCTCACTTCATCAAATATCTGAACACTTTGTTCTGCAATGACATCCATCTGCAAAATATTTGAATAAAGTTATTTAACTCTGTCATATAGAGTATGTATACAACAGACATGAATGGCAGTTGCACCTAAATCGGCATGTTGTTAGAAGAGAAAGGTGATGGATACCTATCAATAACTTAGCACACCAAGTAATCCATAGGGTAAAATTAATTTAAAATTAGATTACATTTCGTATCTTAGCTTGGATTGGATAATAACCAATTCAGAAAGCAAATAATAAAAAATCATACATTCATGACTGAGTCTGCATCATTTGCATTTTTGGTCACCAAAGAATTGCACATATTCATCTCATCTGAAGCTTCGGCAGCTTTTACTCGGAGTCCACCCATTATATTATCATCTTGAAGCAAATTCTTTCCATTGTTTGAAAATTGGTCATAAGAATGACAAATTTTGATTCCACCTGCACCAAATTAATTGAGATGTGATTATGTCTTTTGATAAATAACAGAGAATACACCAGTGAACAAGGATGGAAGTTTTACTTGATTCATCCTCGGTCAGGTTTTTAAGATAGGGAAGCAACTTTTTAAAGCTAATCGAGCTTGAATTTTGCACCAGTTTTGAGCGAGGACACACGGGAGTTTGCTGTGATAACAAAACACTTCTTACGATTCAAATAGCAGACAAATGCTCAATTACTGACGATATACAATAGGACGCAGTATATAATCAATAGGCATGCAAATATGCAACCATGAACCTCATTCATGTAATATGCTCTGAGGTGTATTGCTTAGGGCAAAAACTAAGTCTAACTTAACAGTTGACCAAATTCAGCATAAAATAAAATTTAACACCACCGATGAGAAAGTCAAAGTCAGAGGTACAGTTTCAGATTAATTTAAGGTAGAGCACACCATATCTATATATCAATCGCTGCCGACATTATGGCTTGAGCTGCTCATGTATTAATGTGCATGTGTTTTTTTGTACGTAAAGCTTTTAGTCCATGTTATTAGTATCTCAGCTAATCAACGGACTTCAAATGGAATTTACATCAAATTTTATTTAATAGAATTACATGTAAACAAAGAAACATAAATGTGTACCAATTTGTTCTCATTTGGATCGTCTAATTTCACTTCATCAGATATCTGAGATCTTTGTTCTACATTAACATCCACCTGTAATATATTTGAATAAGGTTATTAAAGTCCAATCATGTTGCTGAATATATTTGGATAAGGTTATTAAACTCCAATCATGTTGCTGAATGTACAGCGAACATTTATGTCGTATGGCCTTCATCTATGGGAACTGCAAACAAGTTGTGACATAGATTATAGCCTTAAAGCTATAGTTTATTTTCTTGAACTCAAAGCATTGGCTATGCTATATCTACAAAACAGTGCCTCTTTGTAATGGAGAAAGACTTTCGTATGCTACTCCATTCCTAGTAGATACAAGGAGTTATATTACTAGCATCTCCAGCTGGGCATGCAGTAACTTAATACACAAACAAGACAAACAAATCACCAAGACCCAATATTTCTTGTTTGATTATACCCACCAATAAGTATTTGGACACAATAAGGCATTCTGCAAAACATTGGCTTTACACACCAGAACAAAGTATGGTTGAGCTAGGTAATTTCTTCCCTAATTATATGGCATTATATCAAGTAGCACCATCACCATATTCAAAAAATATAGTTTGTTGGGATAATAATATTAGCGTTTCCTTGGAAACTACAAAAGTTTTTAGCATCAAATATACATCCCAGCTATCCATATAATAATAATTCACAAGATTAATAAAAACTGAGCTTGCTCTCACCCCTTTCATTAAAAAATAATTCACAGGATTCTATCAGTTATAAACATACATAACAAATAATCAACAATGTAGGCATTATAATGCCTATGGTTGGACTGAGGATGAGCATACAATCAAATTAAAACAATTCATACAAGGAGAACAATGTAACCGGTAACTGTAGAGTAATCATGGAGCAACTAGAAAATGATTACACGAAATGATCCAACTCTAAATTATTTAGAGACTAACAAAATAAATCATATGCTGATCCATTGAAAAGTTATATCTGGATCTGATGCATGTTATTTTTCAAACGTTGAATCCAAATCATACTAATCAACAACAACCCTAGAGGACAAATACCAAATAAGTAAATATCTACAGTGTTTACAATCTTAAATCAAATGTCAAACCAAATTTCTAGTTGATAAATTATCTAGATTCATCTGTTGGGGAACAATGCCGCTCTGCCAGATCTCAGATAAAACAAAATAAGTAAGCATAAACAGAGTTTACTATCTTAAAACAAATTGGATTCCCTCCTATAGAAAAAGGCTATGAATAAGACCAACAGCCACAATGGATCGTAGCAGTAAAATAAATAATCAAAAAAAAATAAAGGAAAAGAAAGTACATTAACATCGCTCGTTCCGGACTTCTTGGTATCATCTTGGACGTCGGATTTGACCTTGGAGTCGACACCGACGGAAACACGTTTCATTCTGAGATCTTTTACCGAGCCGGGAGGACTTGCGGCTCGTTTGCGCTTGGGGTTGGATTGAGCGAAATTAGATCGGGTTTCGTGAAGAAAGTTTTTAAATTGGCTGCGCGTCATCGTCGTGTTTGACTTTAAGAACTCGGATCTTGCTTCCGCCATTGTATTTAGCTCCAGGTAGAAAAGTGAAGAAGATTGGACTGTGGGGAAATGCCTGTTCCGTGCGGCGAGGGGTTTTTTAAGCTTTACCGGGAGGATAGGTTTGCTGGCGGGAAATTTCAGTGGGAAATCAGGTTGCCGCGCAAAATATATCTTACTCGACCCGATTGCCCAAACGAAATAAAATATTTATATTTAGTGCGGTTTTCTTAACTAATTTCAATTGAACATCAATATCAAATGACAACGTGTCACCAAAAAATTAGGGAGATCTAAATTGATATTAGCGAAGAAGGCAGGGTAGATAACAATAAAGAGATTTAAGAAAGTGGTAAAGCGGCTATCCATATTTTTATTTTTATTTCAATTCATAACTAGTGTGTAATCCGTGCATTGAACACGACAATATTATCTAAAACAATATATTTTTAATGTTAAAATGAGAATCTTGTTATGTAATACATGATAAATTTTAATGTAAAATACATAAACTATTAATTAACGTTATTATTATTATTATTAGTGTGTAATTAGTGTTCTATAGCATACACAAATAATATACATGCATTTATATTTGAGAATTTTTTAATCATTTTTCTTAATAGAGAAGTACATGAAAGCGACATATGTTGGTCATTATTCAGTGAATTAACAAATATTATTTAATAGAATTTGTTTTAATAAGTTGAATGTAAAATTACGAAGTTAGTTGAGCTATATAGCTTAGCAGGAAAAAATGAAAAGACATTTATGAAAAAAAAAGTATAAATTTATTGTAGAGCTATTGGTGTTTAAAAAGAATTTTTATGATATAATGCATGATAAATTTTTAATATAATTGAACCATAACTAATTTACAAATTAACTTTGTTATTATTGTTGAGTACATCGTTCATGCTATGTGATTTATACATTTTTATAGTTGCATGGAAAATATATATTTTTAATATGAATATACATAGTAAAATTGGCGTGTATTTTTAAGAGCTATTAGAAAAATAGGCTAAATACTCTCTAAGATTATTTAAATAATTATAATTTTAGATTTTATGAGTAGTTTAAACATATATGGATTGAATTATAAAATATCACGAAAAAATTGAGGAAATTCAGTAAGTGATTGTAGAAATATTGAAATGCATATATTTAAAGTGGAAATTATTTTGTTCAATTTATGATAAATTTATCGACATAAGTGTATAATACATTAATTTTATTATTATTGTTTACATATATTATTTAAACTATGTGACTTATTTATGCTTATATTTAGAAGAAAAACTAATTTTATCATGTTTGTTGATACGAACACGATGTACAATATAAAACGTTACACTTAGCATTAAATAGATGAATTAACAATAATTTATTGATTGAATTCTTTTGTTAAATTCAACATCACATAATTAATTTAAACATATAAACTTAAATGTACAATGTTAATAAGTGATACCATGCTTTTTTTTTTTAAATAATTAAATGAATGTTAGCATGTAAGAATTTGACATTAGTGTTACAATGTAATACACGGTAAATATGTTGACGTAAATGAGTTTAACTTTGAACTTGTGACAATTATTTATGTTATTTGATAGATGTGTTTATATATTTAATTATTATTTTCATTTTTGTTAAAATGAATATCTTTAATCTATTTTGATGTAATTTATTAAGCGAATCAATGAATAATAGTTTGCAAAAATTATTTAAATAGTTTTAATATTATGTAATAATTGTAATTATGGTATAAAATGTAAAATATCGGAAAAGAACTTTGAGTGAGACTTAAATTATTATAGAAAATTTTAAGGGTGAAATATTTGGAGCAAAAAATAAACATAAATTTGTCGTTTTTAGTATTTAGATAAATATTAATTAATTAAATTTATCTAAATTACTTAAATTTTGGGTTTTATAATTAATTTATATATGTGACTTAAATATAAAATGTTAGGATAAAAAATTATGCAAACTTTTAAATGTACATATCAAAATTTGAAATGACAGAAGAAGTAAAATAATGTGAGAGAAATAGTAAATAAATGTAAAGAGGTAAACTAATTTAAAACTAAAATACCGGGAGAGAATTAAGAAGAAGAGAAAAAATTCATAGAATTAAAGAGAGAGCCGTAAAAAGTTATGCTTTACTATTATTTAATAGATTTAATATATGTGGTTTTGCAAATCTACAATAGATAAACATTTTAGTTATCGATATGATGACCTTAGTAATTAAATCGGTCATGGACAAATATTTTAAAATAAGTCAAAATGTTTCATTAATCTATAACTATTAATTAAATAATAGTAAAACAGAAGAAATTTAAGCTCTCTCATTAATTTTAGATCTCTGTTTTTTTTATTCTCTCCAATTTCAGATATTTTGTTTTTAAAATTCTAATAACCATCGTTTTACAATTATTTACTAATTTGTTATATTATTTTACATTCAAATTTCTATCTTTAAAAATTCTATGATTATTTACAAATATTTCACCGTTTTCTCGTAATGTTTTATAGTAAGACCCACATTTTTAAGTTAATTAATTGATTCAAATTCTAAACTAGTAGATAAATTTAGTCAACTCATGTTCCAAAAATGTCAATATGCATATTACATGCACGTCAACAAATTGGTAAGATAATCATTTAGATACAAAAATATATAAATCCCATAACGCACGTTATATACATCAACGATAATAATAAATTTATTTTATAATAGTTCATTTAATATTTGTTATATATTAAAATGCAAAAATTCATTCACGTATTTCTTGTCCTGTAACACCCCACCTCCGCCAGGTCACTCACAAGAGAATGCACTAGCTTTGGAGGGGCGTTGTCTAGGTAAACATGCACAGAAATATTACAAGACAGAACATATAAAACAGCGGAAGAAAAACCAAATTTCATTTCTTCATAAAATCATAAGGTCTAAAGCCTTTTACATCAAAATGCCTTTAAAAGCCATTACATTGGAAACCTGTCTTGCAATAGTTAAAGAAGCATAAAACCACAGTCATAAAATATTCCTTAAGTAAAACGGTAAAGTAGCCATAGCCAAGAAAAATCCATGTCATACATGATGAATTCGAGGCAGAAGAAGTCCGAGCTAAATAACAGTATTTCCTCCCTGAAAACCTTGGGGGGGGGGGGGAACGGAAGACAAAGAGGCGAAGAAAACGGGGTTAGTCATAAAGACTGGTAAGTCCTATCTACTTTCAGCATAAAAACAGGTAAAGGTAACATGACATGCATAAACTGCAAGTAATATGATGACAAGATAGACAAGCTAAACTAAGGTAACAGGATGAACTACTGTATCAAGATAAACTACGGTCACTATAAATCAAGTATAACATCCCAAGGTTCTATCGAGTATAACATCCCAAGGTCCTATCAAGTATAACATCCCAATGTTCTATCGAGTATAACATCCCAAGGTTCTATCGAGTATAACATCCCAACATCCCAAGGTTCTATCGAGTATAACATCCCAAGGTTCTATCGAGCATAACATCCCAATGTCCTATCAAGTATAACATCCCAAGGTTCTATCGAGTATAACATCCCAAGGTTCTATCGAGTATAACATCCCAAGGTTCTATCGAGTATAACATCCCAAGGTCCTATCAAGTATATTTGCCCTGCACCTTCCGTACTAGTATCCCAACCCGTGTCACGTGTTAGCTACAAAATTTCCCTTGCCCAATGTCATGAAATGGTCCATGTCAACCTAATGTAGGTTTTCCCAACTCGTATGTTTCTTTCCATGTATATGTTTAGTCCTTTGCCGTAAATCCTACAGGCTTCCTCACGTAGTTCTATACTACTTCAACGCAGTTCCATTATCCTTGAAATCGTTTTGGACTATCACCCTTGATCTAGCTGCATTTTCTTACCATGAATTCTCGAATGTTCGGCTAGGATTTATGCCACCTATAACCACTAGGGATTACGCTACCTACTAAACGTTTTTGTAACTCGGTTTGGGTTTAAGCCACCTAGGACCGCTAGGGATTACGCTACCCGTCAACCACGCCTTTTTTCCCACGTATGTATCGTGAATCGTTTTTCCATGTATAGATGCACATGTATCTCAATGTGCCATCCGAGTCTCGTGCCAGGGCTAATCAAGAAATACAGGACTCGGTCGGGAGCTTTAGGTTATCTGCCGATGCAGATATCAAGGTCTGTTTTTCTACCGGTGGTTATGGTCCCACGTGACCCCTCCCTCAACTACTGAAAGGCAATCCAAGAAAATCATGCACGAGAACTATACTCCGGCCATCTATGCCCCACTTTCCTATTGGCCAACCTCACCCATAACTAGATAGCAAGTATATGGTCTGTTGGGAGTTCTCTGCCTTTCCGCATACGTACACGATTGACTAAAGATGGTAGGTAGTCGACGACGTGCTATCATAGGGCTAAACCAAGTATCGTCGACTCCACGCTAATCCACCCCAGTCTTTAGGTTGCTCGCACAGCAACCAAGGCATACCCTTGGTTCTTCTACCGCAGACCTTAACCTCTGTGAGCCCAGGCGGATCATCTGCAACCTCACAGAGGGATACCAAGAGTACCCTCACGTCCCCCGAAGCTACCGCTTTGTCACCCAGTTCGCTGGAGCCTTTATCTAAGTCAGATAGACATTCGTTCCTCCTCGCGTGTTTGTTTAAACGATGACCTACCGTATCAGGTTACTCATCTATTTGTGAACTGGTTCAATTCTCTTGACTAAGAATTATTACTTAGTTATCCTTAACTAAGGTTTATCACTTAGTTTCCCTTCCCGTTATCCTTGTTAACTACGATTTTCCACTTAGTCCCCTAAACTAGGGTTTTGTCTAATGGGTTAAGTGTTGTCATTCGAGTTCATGACTTACCCCGCCTACGAATCATGTCAAAATTGGCTAAGTATTCAAGTTCAAGACTTAACCCTACAAACCATGTATCAAGTTGGTTAAGTATATCAAGAAGTTCATGACTTAACCCTAGGTTATCGTGTCAGATTGGTTAAGTATGGGTTAACTTAACCCTATCAAATTACCGTGCCAGATTGGTTAAGTATAGGTTATCTTAACCTCATTAAGCTACCGCGTCAGATTGGTTAAGTATAGGTTGTCTTAACCTCATCAAATCATCGAGTAAAATTGGTTAAGTGTAGGTTAACTTAACCCCATTAAATTATCGAGTTGGATTGGTTAAGTATATTTATGAGGTTCGTGACTTAACCCTATCAAATTATCAAGTCAGATTGGTTAAGTGTAAGTTAACTTAACCCCATCAAATTACCGAGTCGGATTGGTTAAGTGTCATTCTTGTGGGTTTACTTAACCCTACCACGCACCGCGTTATCCCAGTCAGGTGTTATCAACCCATTTAGGTTAAACTAACACATCTGCTAATCGTGTTATATGGTTAAGTGTCTTAAGTAATCAAGTCCGGTCTTACTTAACCTACCCATTCATGTCATATCGGTTAAGTACCATTAGTCAAACTAACTTAACCTTATCATGTGGCATTAAGTAAATTAATGCACCCCAACCTCTCACATTAGACTTTGTTGTGGTTACTGGTTACGCCGGGCGGGTCCGGGCAGCTTTACACCATAACCTAGTCTAACCTCGGGTTTTGAGCGCGATATGACCAACTTCTCACATTGGGTCTTATTGTCTGTAGCTACTGGATTTGCCGGGCGGTTCCGGGCAGATTTATGCTACAAACTCAACCCAACCTCGAGTTGGCCACTTTCATGTTTTCCTACTTGTCATGTTCATGTCAAATTTAGGCTACGACAAAGTCCACGTTTTACACTTATGCCCATTGTCCCATTACTTAATTCATATTAAATTTCATAGCCCATCTCACGTTTGCCTAAACTACCCAAGGCGTATTCCCAACGCAAGTGAAAGCGAGTCAACATAGTAGGAATAATATGACAACATATTGGCCTCAAATATGTATGATAGCATAAAGGGATTGGCCTCAAATATGTATGATAGCATAAAGGGATTTACCTCAACATGTATGATAGCATAACAATAGGTTCATCATCATAGGCATGTAAATGGTCATGAGGGGTTTAGGTTCTTTTACATGCATAAGCCCCAAGTCAAGTTCATATGAATGTTCCATAAGGCAAATTGTTTTAAGGGTTCATGCCAACATTCCACAAGTCAAGATTCAATCTTGCATGATAAACTAGGTTAAACACAACATGAGTGGCATGATTTAATCACTAAGAAATAGCCCAAAAGTCATAGGTTCAAGAGAGGGGCAGGACTAGATCCACATAGACTAACATACTTAGTTTTCATCTCATTTTATTCCATGTCAACATTAGAACTACCGTTTAGATCTAAAAGTAGCTAGAACTAACAAAGCGTGGCTAGAGATTTATGAGCAAGCATTTGTCGTAGAACGGTGTTGAGATGATGCTCTACTTCCTTGATTTGATGTAGAAAGCTTGCTCCTTTGACATGGATCTAGTTTGAATGCTCAAGCCTTTGAAGTTGGAGATGGAGACCATGATCAAGAGAGATTTGGGCAGCACTTTGTTGCTAGGATGATTTTTAGTGATTTAGGTTAGGTCTTAGGGTGTTTTTATAGAAGTAGGAGCTAGTTTAGGCCATAGGATCAACCCTAGAATAGATCTGAGCCATCAAAAATCGTCACAGGCCAACAAACCAGTCCACAAGACCCTGCAGGTGCACACAGGCCGACCTGGCTCGACCAGGGAGGTCGACCCCTAGGTCAACACCCAGGTCGACTGGGCAGTCGACCTGGTCCCTGGGGGTGACTCCCCAGTCGACCTGGGGCTGGGCGGGAAATTTTCCCGCCCAGTCTGTTTGGGGCTAAATTCGAATTTCAAAAATCTGTTTTCGTTTTCTGATTCTTCGTGAAACTTCTAGAGGCCATATCTCGGTCATACGGACTCCGATTTACGAAATTTCGGACTCGTTTCCAACCAGAATTCCAAGACAAACGCAACGGCGCAGCCCGTTTCGCTTGATTTTTATTTTAAAATTTAATTCTGCATCGATTCTTGTCTTAACACGTTATTAAAATTCGGGTTGTTACATGTCCCGTCGAATCTAGTTGACCTGTTAATGCCTCTTTCAGACCATTCCCCGCTAACCTAAACTGGTAGTGGTAGGGGTGAACAAATGGTTATTTTAGTTTAAAATCGATCAAAAATGTTGAAACCAAAATAACCATTCACGAAACATAAACCGAACCAAATCAAGCCATTATTTTTTGAAACCAAAACCAACCAAACTAATAATATTTGGCTCGGTTTGGCTGGTTTATTCGATTTATCTTAAAATGAAATAGTTCTCTTAGTTGTTGATGTAACATAGAAGTAAAACAACTAATTGAGTTCGTATGATGCAAATATTTTAAAAAACAAACTCTTCTTTTGAAAAACTTAATATGAAGTTAAAGAAAAATAATATTTTATAAAAATATTGTAAATAATAAAATTGTTAGTGGTAATTTTTTATCTTTAAAATAAATTGATTTTTTAAGTTTGGTTTAACTGGTTGGTTCAGTTTTCGAATACTAAAATCCAAACCCAACCAATAAACCAAAGTTAAATAGAAATAAAAACCAAAACCAACCAATGAACTTACAAAACCAAACCGAACCGGCCAAACTTAATTGGTTTGGTCGGTTTAATTGGTTTTGTCTAATGAATGCTCACCCCTATGTAGTGGAGTGGGTTCCAAAGGTGCCTCCAACGGTAGTTCCCCCTCCCCCACCTCCACCTGAGCCTGAGGTGGAGCGTGATCTGAATTCTGTTTCTAATGAGGTTCTTTTTCTGAGGATATTGTCTTGTGTGTTGAGGATCATGTCTAGGTTCATGTCTTGTCTGGCATGAGATATTCTCCCATTAATGATACTTTACATAAGTTTATCGATGATGATGAAAGTGACTAGAGGAAATTGATGTACCAGGTTTTTTTTAGGTAACTTGAGGAGTTCAGATTGTGTATTGGTTTATTGGGCAAGCTTTTAGACGGTTTCAGGCTGATTGGCAGGCTTTGGTGGGCTTGTCTGTTCTTGGTTTGCTGCTTTTCTAGTTCTCTTTTAGGCGATGGTTTTTGCAGTTCTGGTATGGTTGTTAGGTCTGGGAGCTTCTCAGGGTCTCTTGGTCGGGACTAGAAGTAGGGTTGCCGGTTGGCCGTGGTTTTTTGTTGTTGGTTTGTACAGTTGGTTTACGGTCCTTTCATTTTGTTATTGCCTTGTCTCTGTAGTAGGTTGTTTCTGTTTCACAAGCACATTTGCATTTTAGCACATCCTGTTTTTGTAAGCCACCAGAGAAAGACGTTTTTGTCTCCCATTTTGGTATGCTAATTTGATTTCTGTTAAAAAAAATTTGATGTACCAGATTATAGAGGACAATATCAAGCTTATCACGATTGGAGAGGTTGACGAGATTAATAAGTCTGAGTTCCACGAAATCATGTGGGATAAAAACTTCATTTTTCGTGCTCCTAAAACATGCTATGTGCCAAATCTAGCCTTGGCTTTTTTCAGTTTTATTAATGTTGTTCGACCGACACCACTTGTAGATCCTCATACTCTGAGGGGGGCAAGTCCTACATTATTTAGTAGCTTAGACATTTTGTCTAGCTCTTATTTGATGTGTAAGGTGGTTGTCCACCTTATTAGTAGGAGAAGCTTTAGGCTTCTCTCTTGTTTTGTATTCGTATAGTGTTCTGGAACTTTGAACCACAATTGGGGCTTTGTGCTTGTGCAGAACTCTTTTTTCCTTTTCCACATTCTAATAAACAGTGGTATGACCGCTATATGCGGGCTAGCTTTACGAAAAGAAAAAAAAAATACAATTACTTAGAAACTGTGCTCAATGTCTCTTTATATTTTACGCTCAATCTCGTATATCTAATTAATTGTATAAATCTTAATTTTATATTTAGATATTTGACTAACTATCATTCATTGATTTATCTAGTAAATCCAAAAAATATGATAATTTTAATATATGCAAGATTCTTATACAACTAAAACCAATAATAAAATAGTTTCTTTAGTCAAATGAAGTAATATAAATGTATACGTAAATATATTATTTCTTTTAGTTTCCAATTCATTTATCCCTAAAAAAATCGTTGAATAATGTAATTTTATTTTCAACTTTTAGAAGACAATTTCATATTCTACAACATTGAGATGTGGGCGCATGAATTAATTGATAAATAATATATTAATATTTCCACTTCTAGTACGCTATAAACCATACCCAAACAACAACTCATTTTGATGCTACATGACATTATTTTACAATTATCACAATTGTAAATATGACCTTTATAATAAAATGAAATACATGGTAAACTAGTGTGTGACTCGTGATACGCATACGGGCAGATGAGCAAGTACATATAGATGTAACTTTTAGTTATTTGTTTTTGTTTAACTTCATGTATGTGTGTGTATGTATGTATATATACAATAGTCTATTTAGATGCAAATAATATACACAATTTGTGATACAATAAATCTTCAGCATTGGTTTATCTCCTGATTTTCACTTCTTCATATAAGGACAAAATAATGTAACGTTGAAGATATTATGTCTCTCAATTTGTGTCTAGTTTTATGTGCAACCAATATATATATATATATATATATATATATATATATATATATATATATATATATAAACACACACACATACATATATATACATACATACATACATATATATATATATATATATATATAATTGTACTTATATGTATATGCATATATGTATATGATAGTTTGAATTCTATAAGCTAATGGTAGTTTATGACTTATCGAAAAGTAGGTAGATATTGTTGGTATCATGATTTTGGTACTGCAGTCAGCTCTATTTGAAAATTAGGTTGGTCATATTTTGTTTTTGTAAGTTCTTTAATTAATATTTTGTTGTGTAAATTATATTTTTTGTTGCATGTAATGTTGCTGAATCATACAGATGCATATTAGGAATTGAATGCTCGTTATTTTGTTGAGATTTTGTATCATGCACAATGGAGAGAAACCCATCATTTTAATTGTTTCTTAAATGTATATTTATATGTCATGTTAAACTTTTAATACTTTCTGTACGTGCATGGTTAACATGCACACAAACAATTGTCAATTTAAAGTAGTGAATTTCATATTATAGGTGTTAAAACTTTTTATGTTCTTTTTCTCTTATTTATTATTTATAACTTTTTCCGCAATATAACTTGTCTTAAGGTATAGTGTTAAAATCGTATGCTTAAATAAGTAATTCCTATAATTAGTGGTCCCTCTTCTGATAGACCTATCATGATTATATGTGTTAGTTTAACGTTTTAGTGAAAATAATTGATTTTATTGGTTTTTGATAGTCATAAATATATTATTGTTGTTTGCATGCTAAAATAGTTACATGTTAATAAAACCCAATGAATAAAAATAAAAATGAAGCGAAGGCCCGTAAGAACTATATTCAGTTAAACTATTTATTTGTTAGTTATGATAAGTAAGTGGGTGTTAAATGTGTATATTTGAGCGACTTTTGCAAAATAAAATAAAACATAAGATTCGACATGATAAATAAGGAATTTAATTTTGAAGGATAAAATTTCAATTTTTTTTAATCTCAACGACAACGGCCTCTAAATATAGTCATATGGACAACATAATAAAATAAACTATATAATATCATTATATGAATGTTCAGGCCCTAAACATTTAACTCTGAATATACAGAGTGAAGCCCAACATAAGAATGCATATTTAATAGGTGTGTTCAAACATTGAGCGCTTATTAAATAAGTGTTTTAAACAGGATGTCTATTAAATTAGCATCCGGGCATTTTAATAGGGGTCCAGAACTCTGGAAATGAATATTCAATGCTATAACATATGCTGACACAAAAGAATATTCAATGCAATAACATATGCTGACATGTTAAAGCTAACCAATTATTTAACGCGTACTATGTAAACAAATTGTGTCCCATTGCAAGATTATATGCTGATAAGATGAAACTAAGTACTTAGTTAATGCATGATATATAAGTAAACTGTGGTCTCATTATCATTGCAGAATATGTAAGATAGGAATGGCTAGTTAAATAGGCGTCCAATTGAGACCAATTCTGAAATCTAAAGTGATCTCTGAATATTCAGTATGTTGGCCACGTGCGGCACATTTGTTCTGAACGTTCAAGTTGGACTGCTACCTATTCTTGATGCTCATAGATTAGGCAATCGTTATCTTCGAACAAACTGGAGTCAATGCATTATAGGCAAACAGTGATATATTTTCATATACAAAAGAGAGCATAAATGCATAAAAGATGATATCGCTTAATAACGGATTTGTTTATAAGCATCGGATAGATAAATGACTCCCAAGCAAGATCTTACTAAAAGTTGAAGAACTTAAAATTCAAGATCTTTCCCTACTTTTACAGGGGTATAGAAATTACAAATAAGTTTACATAAATTCCTATGTATCTTATGAAATATTAGCTATATTTATTCAAAACAGAAGGAGTGGATGCATCCATCTGCAATTTGTAAATAAGACCAATTTGTCAATTGGCTGAAATTAGCTTCCAGGGTGGAAGAACCATGCTGGATTCTAAAGTTTTATCCAGTAGTCGTAGCGTTTTGCAGTTCCTTTAATATTTCCTTACAAAACATTGCTCGCTCTTGCACTGCTTTTACTCTTTGACCTCATGCCATAATTTGTTTATTCTTTATCAAGTTGCATATTCAGTGGAGTAAGCATTCCTTTCTATCCAGGTGAACTAATCTTGCACAAAAATTTGTTAGGAGCCATAGATGAATTTCAGCATGAGTTTTTAATTTCATTATCAGATAATGTAAATAACTATTGTATTTTTCAATAAGAAGATAAAATATTATTATGTCTGTTTCCTTCAAGTAAGTATGAGTATGATAAATGCTAACTAAATTGGGAATATGCTTTTTAAGGGTGGAGGAGCAGTGAATTTTCTAAGAGAATACACACCATGCATTTATAGTTAGAAATGTCTAAATTGTCCGATGAGGATTGATATCATCAATCAATGTACAGTCAGAACAAACTAACAATAACATGTAAATAAAGCCATGTTTAACGCACCTGAATAGGTTGGAGCAGCATAACAATGAAATTTAAAAGCCATCATAAAAATGTTGTAATTACCAATGTGGCTAGAATTTGTTATGATATCCCCAACAATTTTAAACATCAACTAACCTATATATTTTGGTACAGATTTTTTTCCTTCTCAATTTGTGTTGGAGTGGATAGAAAATCCAAAAATGATTAGTATTTCTACAGTACCAAGCCTTACATTAAAGACATTAGTAATGAAGTAAGTATTACAGTAAAATTTGTATAATGTTGCATTTTCATACTCACATTTGCAATAGTGGCATCAAAATAACCAAAGATGCTGGAAGTGGATTCTCATTTGGTCCAAATCTTGTGAATTGCTGAGAGTATCCATGGAGAGTTTGACATTCCAACAGCATGGCAACTGTTGGGAAACAAATGGCTGAGTCACGTACTCTGTCGCTTTCTTGAAAACGATTCGGCGATCTGGCCGGTGGTGCAAAACCAGTTCGTACTTTCGCTGCCGCCTCTAGGATAAAACAACCTCTCCGAAATTAATAACTGATTTGCTTTGCACAAACAAACCAGTGCAGATTTGCACTTTCTGATTTTTAACTGCTCGAAAATTTCGTAAGAATATTTTTAATGGCGAAGAAAGAGAAAAGCAGAATTTTTTCTATGTAGATCTCGTCTGATCTGATGATAATATATAGACGAAGATTAGGTTATTCGAAAATACTGGTCAGTGGAGGAAAATAGGATCTGCGAAAATACTTGGTCAAAATTTTTACCGCTTCATATTAAAGTCGGTTCAGAAATATCAGGATTTAAAAAGCAGGTTCGAAAAATGCAGTGTTTTCTGGACCAAAAATATAAGTGTCTACACCACATAGCCAAGGCCCAATACCGAACCGAGCCGGGCCGAGCCGAGTCGGTCGGTCGGTCGGGCGCGCGTGTGTGGTGGTCATGATGCATGGGCTCCCTCCTCACAACAAAGCATGTATTGGGAGCCCCAAGGCCCCATCAAAGCTTCTTAGAAACAAGTATAAATACTTGCTTCTCTCATATAATCCCATGATGTGGGACTATTCACATTAAGGAGCCACTCATACACTTATTCAAATATTTTAATAATTCACACAAATTTCCAACAATCCCCCACTTGAATTTTAAAATATTATCGAGTAGTTTCTAAAAACATAAGACTGTGCATAAACAAAGGTGTCATCCGACTTGAACCTTTGCATAGTGAGTAAGATTCAGTTTTTACTAGAGTGACACGTAGTCTTGAACTCTATTCCTGACATCAAACCACACACAATCTTTTATATAGTGCAATCAAATAAGCCCGTGCGTTTATGGTCATGCACGTCTATCCCAGTTTAGTGAACGCTCTAGAAGTTTTGCCCAAAACTCCATAGGAAACGGCCTCATTTCCACATTCACATAGGTGAGTCTATCAAGAGTACTCCTGAAGGTAGGTACTCCACTCCAAATAGAGTATAGATCTCATTAAGAGTTTCTATTAACTCATCCTCTATCACTTCAGGAATACATGCTTCTTAGTTTATTAAATAGCATGTTCAACTTCTATCACTACACAACTTGTTTTTACCCATTGAACCTATTTCTTGGGATCTCCAGTCATTTAGGTCGGATTACTATTGTGTGTGACTCAACAATCTAAGGGCAATAGTCCCATTCTTTTAGAAGAATTATGGACTTTCTCTCTTGACAGTCCTTTCGTCAAAGGATCTGCCAAATTTTCTTCACTACATACGTAATCTACTCTAACGGTACCTGTAGAAAGTATCTCTCTAACCGTGCTATGCTTACGACGTATTTGTCGTCTCTTACCGTTATAATAACGGTTCTGAACTTTTGCAATAGCCGCGGTACTATCGCAATGTATCAATACAACCGGTATCGGTTTTTCCCATAAGGGAATCTCAGCTAGCAGATTTCTCAAATACTCTGCTTCTTCACTAGTTGTAGCTAGTGCTATCATCTCAGATTCCATAGTGGACTGAGCCAAAATAGTCTGTTTCTTGGATTTCCAAGAAACAGCTCCTCCAGCGATGCTAAATATATAGCCACTGGTCGCTTTAGAATCATCAGATAAAATATTCCAGTCTGCATCTGAGTATCCTTCAAGTACAGCTGGAAACTTTTCATAATGTAATCCAAGGTTCATAGTTCGTTTAAGGTATCTCATAACCCTTTCAATAGCATGCCAGTGCTCTATACTAGGTCTACTGGTAAACCTGCACAATAATCCCACGACATAGGCAATGTCGGGTCTAGTACAATCAGTGGCATACCGAAGGCTGCCAATGATGCTCGCATAATCAGACTGTCTTACACCTTCACCAGTGTTCTTAAATAACTTTACACTTGGATCATATGGTGTACATGCAGGTTTACAGTCAAAGTAATTATATATTTTTAGTATCTTCTCAATGTAATGAGACTGATCCAAAGAAATTCCCTTTTCTGACCTAGTAATTTTAATACCAAGGATTACACTCGCCTCACCTAGATCTTTCATATCAAAATTGGCACTTAATAAGGATTTGACTGAATTTATGGCATGAATGTTTGACCCAAAGATGAGTAGGTCATCTACATAAAGGCATATAATAGTGCAAATGTCATTCTCATATTTGTAATAAATGCATTTGTCACTTTCATTAACTTTAAAACCATTTGAAATGATTAAGTTATCAAATTTTTCATGCCATTGTTTAGGTGCTTGTTTTAAACCATATAATGATTTATCCAATTTGCATACTTTATGTTCTTGACCATGTACTACAAATCCTTCAGGCTGGTCCATATAAATTTCTTCGTCTAATTCACCGTTCAAAAAAGCAGTTTTAACATCCATTTGGTGTATTAGTAAATTATGAATGGAAGCAAGTGAGATTAATACCCGAATGGATGTTATTCTAGTTACAGGTGAAAAAGTATCGAAGAAGTCTATATTTTCTTTTTGTCTAAAACCTTTAGCTACTAGTCTTGCTTTGTATTTATCTATAGTACCATCAGGTTTTAGTTTTTTTTTAAGTACCCATTTACAACCTATAGATTTACAACCAGGGGGTAAATCTGTCAAATGCCAAGTCTTATTGGATTCAAGAGAATCCATCTCATCATTTATAGCCTCTCGCCAGAAATCAGCATCTATTGAAGATAAGGCCTCTTGGAGGTTTAAGGGATCCTCCTCTATAGTAAAAGCGCTAAAATCCGAACCAAAATCTTTTACGGTTCTTGCTCTTTTACTTCTTCTAGGTTCAACTTCAGAACTTTTATCAAGTTCTGTTCTAATAGGCGTACTTGATGTGCCCCCACTATTCCTTAATTTAAAAGGAAATTTAGTTTCATAAAAATCGGCATCATTTGATTCAATTATATTATGTGTGTTTAGATCATAAAATCTGTATGCTTTGCTATTAATAGCATAGCCTATAAATGCACATTCATATGCTCTACTTGCCAATTTTATTCTCTTAGGGTCTGGAATGCGAACATATGCTAAACAACCCCAAGTTCTAAAGTACAAGACATTGGGTTTATGATTCTTTAAAATTTCATAAGGTGAAATTTTATTCTTAGATTTGGGGATTCTATTCAGAACATAGCATATAGTTAATAAAATATCCCCCCACCAATGTTTTGCTGCACCAGAATTTAGTAGGATGGCCACTACTAATTCGGTAAAAGTCATATTTTTTCTTTCAGCTTTACCGTTCATTTCAGGTGAATAGGGTGCAGTTCTCTCATGTACAATACCGTGTAATTTATAGAAGTCCAGAATTGAATTAGATTCATATTCTGTTCCTCTATCACTACGAAGTCTCTTAATTTTTCTATTTACTTGATTCTCAATTTCTGTTTTGAATGTTTTAAACATTTCAAAAGCATCACTTTTATTTTTCATAAGATATACATATGTGAAATCAGAACAATCATCGATAAAAGTTATAAAATAGCGATGTCCATGTCTAGTCAAAGTACCATCAAGTTCACATATATCAGAATGAATCAAGTCTAAGGGTTCAGTTTCTCTATCAACAGACTTGTGAGGTTTCTTTGTGATTTTTGCTTGTGTACAGAATTCACATTTATCAGATCCAGATTCTGCTATCTTAGGTATCATATCTAGAGTGCTCATGTTATGAATTATTCGTTTATTAACATGACATAATCTAGAATGCCAAATATTAAAATCACACAACATATAAGCAGAATTATTCACTTTATTAGATTCAACATTTAATTTGAACATTCCCTCACAAGCATAACCCTTTCCTACAAAGTTTCCCTTATACACTATGGTATACAAGTCAGCCCCAATAAATTGAGTAAACCCTGCCTTATTAAGGAGATAGCCAGAAACCAGATTCTTCCTCATCTCTGGAGTATGCAAAACATCTTTGAGGATCACAGTCTTTCTAGAGGTAAACTTGATCTCCACGTTTCCAACCCCTGCAACTTTAGTGGTGTGAGAATCTCCCAGCAACACTTTCTGATCTTCAGCAGCCGTGTATGTGGAGAACATAGCACGATCATAGCAGACATGGCGAGAAGCACCAGTGTCTACCCACCAACCCTCTGATCCACCAACAAGGTGAATCTCTGTAATCGTAGCCATAAGAGGCTCCTCCTCAGTCAAGTTAGCCTGTGGTACAGAGCTAGGCTTGTTCCGACACTTTCGTGCCATATGACCTGGTTTTCCACAGTTGTAACATAGAAACAACTGTCCAGAGTCATTCTTTTGAGCTGGTTTTTGCTGTCCTTTTGGGTTTCCTTGCGGATTCTCATTCTGTTTGTTGCGTTTGTTCTGATTCTTGAAAGACTTCTGATTTGGTTTCAGAACTGCGGGTTTGGTCTTTTTAGTGTTGTTGTTTGAAACAAACAACACTTCCTCTTTCTGGTCCTGTTTGCGTGCTGCCTCCTCAATGCGAAGGCGAGTGATCAAACTCTCTAAGGAAAATTCCTTAGTCTTATGCCGTAAGAAATTTTTAAAATCTTTCCAACCTGGGCGCAGTTTGTCAATAATAACAGCAATTTGAAACTGTTCATCTAAAACCATACCTTCGGAGATGATCTCATGAGCTATTTTCTGCAGCTTATGAGACTGCATCTCTACTGACCTATCGTCTGTCATCTGGTACTTCAGATAGCGGCTCACAGCATACTTCTTCGCCCCTGCCTCCTCTGTATCGTATTTCTTCTGCAGCGCTTCCCAGATCTGCTTGGCTGTCTTATCTTCTGAGTTGTAGTAATCATACAGATCATCGCTCAATCCGTTCAGAATAAAATTCTTGCACAGATAATCCTGTTCAGTCCAGCTCTGCAACTGCTTTGATTGTTCAGTCCAGGATGTCATCTGCGCTTCATCAGCTCCGTCAGGTTTGTCTGGCAGCTGCGGTTTGTCGGTGGTTAGAGCAGCAGCCACCTTCCTCATCGTCAAGTAGAACTCCAATTTCTGACGCCATCGTTTGAAGTGCAGACCCTCGAAACGAACCGGGGCAGCAGTCACCAATGGGATCTGGAATGCAGAGGAAGGAGCAGCATCATCTATGGTTGTTGTCGAAGCCATTGTTTCTATTCGTCTTCAATTTGTTGGGAAACAAATGGCTGAGTCACGTACTCTGTCGCTTTCTTGAAGACGATTCGGCGATCTGGCCGGTGGTGCAAAATCAGTTCGTACTTTCGCCGCCGCCTCTAGGATAAAACAGCCTCTCCGAAATTAATAACTGATTTGCTTTGCACAAACAAACCAGTGCAGATTTGCACTTTCTGATTTTTAACTGCTCGAAAATTTCTTAAGAATATTTTTAATGGCGGAGAAAGAGAAAAGCATAATTTTTTCTATGTAGATCTCGTCTGATCTGATGATAATATATAGACGAGGATTAGGTTATTCGAAAATACTGGTCAGTGGAGGAAAATAGGATCTGCGAAAATAATGGGCAAAATTTTTACCGCTTCATATTAAAGTCGGTTCAGAAATATCAGGATTTAAAAAACAGGTTCGAAAAATGCAGTGTTTTCTGGACCAAAAATATAAGTGTCTACACCACATAGCCAAGGCCCAAAGCCCAATACCGAGCCGAGCCGGGTCGAGTCGGTCGGTCGGTCGCGCGCGCGTGTGGTGGTCATGATGCATGGGCTCCCTCCTCACAACAAAGCATGTATTGAGAGCCCCAATGCCCCATCAAAGCTTCTTAGAAACAAGTATAAATACTTGCTTCTCTCATATAATCCAATGATGTGAGACTATTCACATTAAGGAGCCACTCATACACTTATTCAAATATTTGCAATAGTGGCATCAAAATAACCAAAGATGCTGGAAGTGGATTCTCATTTGGTCCAAATCTTGTGAATTGCTGAGAGTATCCATGGAGAGTTTGACATTCCAAGAGCATGGCAACCTCCCACTCAAAGACTATCAAGAAAAAGTGGGAAAATCTATCAGCTTTCGAATGAGGTGATCGAAAATGTAACCCAAAAATGTAAAAACCAACTACTCTAAGCAGTATAATAATCCCAAAATTGTGAAAAAGCATCCATTTGACTTGAAATATAAAAATGAAAATAACTGATAGAAATGGATATAAAGAAATGTTGCTCATCAAATATTAGAATGTGAGATTGTTTTTTTTTTTTTTTTTTTTGGCAATAAATCAAAATGCAGGGCGTCTAAACAGAATTAGAACAGTCATGATTGACTGATTATTATAATGAAAATCTTCCATGTTATGAGCCCGACAATGAAAAGGGAAAATAAATTACATTGAGATTTCAGTACATACAAAATACATATTGAAGAATACAATCAGAATTCAGTATCAATGTTGCTGACCCAAATGTGTTCATAGTTGACAAATGTTTGAGCATCCTCTCATAAGTGAAATCAATTTATATGGAAAATTGAAATATTCAATACCACATCCTCTAGCAGGTTATTAACAATGATTTATGCGTATATGTGGATAGCTTTTTTTACTGGATTACATTTAGTATAATGTAGCTTATATATGAAGCTTGTTGTAAAAATTTACAATATTCATGTTTTTTTATATCGTCAATGCAATAATGTGGTATGTTTTATCATGTCGTATTGTTGTTACAAACTGAACTTGATGTTCAATACTTAGCTATTACTAAAGATAAAAAGTTTTGGAGACATAGCATATTAATTTGAAAGCACAGCTGCTGCTACTTACCAATTTAGTGCCACCAGATTCGGACATGCGCAGCTTGATAGTTAAACGATATTTATTTTCTAATGCAATCAAACAGTTATAGTTTTATTAATATTTTAATTGTAAAACAATTACGTATAATGTAGTTATAGGGGTTGCAACACACCAAAACCAAATGTACAAATTGTGACTATGAACTTATAAAAAATAACCTATATTTAGTTTCTTATTCTGAGCAGCAGGTAGAAAAACAAAATAGGAGAAATAGCACTGAATTGTTATATCTTAGAATTCTATTGAAAAGGAAATTCATAGTTATAATAATTTATGGGTATATGAACAAAAGTAGGGTTGTTGAAGTACTTGGACTGAGGTTTAGAAGGAAACATTTGGCGAAAGCCAAGGCGAAACTTAACATCTACCCTCAAATTTAGTTTGAACCCAACAGCACCATATATGCCAAGACATGCTCCAGCCCATCATTGTTCATATACTCGCTTCAGCTCGCAGCCCAGTGTACTAGTACATGCATCATCCTCGGATAAATAATTTTAGCAGTCCACTGTGCCCACATTCTCTTTTGCCTTTGCCTTTCTCTGTAGCGGATCCATTACTATTGATGAATCATCAGACGTTTAGCAAACCTCTAAACTGCTGCTCAGCCCTCACCTCACCTTAGCTACAACACTGGTTAGGCTTGTCTTCAGGCCAATCAGTCCATCTTGCATACGAATCCTTTTGCCTTTTCCTTTGTTACAAATGGCTGGCTGAAGTCATCAACTGAAATAATTATAATAACATTATTAGTTTAGCTTTTTCATTTACAAATTTTGTCAATCATCATAGTGATGATCTACATCATTTGTAATTGTTAATTTAATTAAACTATTTTATGGATTTTTCTTATTAATATGAGTGCTTTCCTCCTAACAGGATCACTCTTTAAAAAAAATTGTGTTATACGAACTAAAGCAAACATATCTCCTAATTAAAAATCAATGAAAAGAGCAATAGGTATTATTACTGCAGAAGATATATCACAGGAGATTAAGTTAAGCTTTATTACAAAAAATAAATACTAATGGTAAATTATATATTACGTGAAGAAATAGCAGCGTAATTACACTCGGACATAGAAGGAAATAAATGTGTGAAAATATAGATAACTCATCCAATTTTATGTCTCTGGTTGATGAAAAACCGTAGCCTTAATCCACAGCAACAGTATTCATAGGTGGAATACATTAACAAAACTTTTCATTTATGGGGTATTTTGGCACATAATTACATATTTTGTACATTCCAGTTGCGGTCCTGAAGATTAAACACAATAAAAAGTATAAGACAAACAACATAAGACATGATAAATGAGTTAGGTTTAATGGACGAATAATAGAACATGAAAAACATTGCATTATAAAGAAGTAAAGCATCAGCTCACATGTATAGATTTATATGTAATGCAATTGTCTTTACTATCAGTATAGAACCTCTATCAATAAACCAACTCCAACCAAAGTTCATTTATATTCAATAGGTAATTCTTAATAGTTAGTTTAGTTTCTTAGATTCTGTTAATGTTAACCGTTGAAGAAATCAATGAGCAAAACATATCAGATGAATATGTTAAACATGAATATATATATTTTTAGTATATATATAATTGAAACTTGGTCTTGATGCATAATACTAACATTTATTAAATTATCCAAAATTTTCTTAATTATCTGTTTATCCTCACTGAATATTTTTGGTATCGGTATGAAATATTAATGGGTGGATATCTCACCAAATATAATGTGAGATGCAACTTTACAAATTTAAACCGATAATGACATAGCACATAGGATTAACAAATTAGAATTTTGGCTAAGCTTAATTCACATGAATTCATTTATCATGACAATATTAAATTTTCACTGCATGGATCATGCTCTTTTCAGATAAAGAATTTAAATGAAAAATAATACAGTGAATTCACCTAGGATCTCTTTTGATGTAATATAGTCTAGAAAACATGGATTAAATCAAAATTACAAATGTCTATAGAGAATCAAGCAATATAAATACTGAAAAGCCAGTAAAGCATAATTAAGTTACCTAACAAAACTATTGTATCTATAAACTAAATAATTTAAATATAATGAATTTTTAAGTACAGAATGTATCCTTTTACTTTTAATTGAACCAAGCAATTCAGTAAAATCAAGTGCAATTAAACATCAAAAGCAAAGAACAAAGAACAAAAAGACTAATTAAAGTTTCACAAATTCAATGTAAACACATTAAAACTAACTCAAAATTTTCATTATGAAGAGGAACAACAACTTAATTATGATGAAATTAGGCTTCTAGAAGGTACATTTGTAAGGTTTGGAAAGTGGCTTCTTAAAGAAGAGGAGGCTGAGCCTTTTTATGCTTTTGATAGTTGCATTTACGAAATTATGTCTAGTGTATTTATTTCTAGTGTATGAGTTCTATAATAATGTCATTTGTGTTAATCAAATTAGAGGTTATGGATAGCCAAATTGCAGAGAGGTTACTGAAAACGCTAAAATAAGAGTACAATAATTATTAGTTGAAAACAATATTTTTCTCATAGGTGAAAAATGTCCAAAAAAAGGTAATGGTTAAAAAAAGCCTAAATGTGAAGTATAGTAATCAACATTAAGTATGTGTGTCACTTTATATTTATTTACATCATTGAAGTAAGATAGTTGAACAAATCAATACATTTGTTACCTTACTTTGGGATTGAAATGTTGATTAAGAAGGATAATTCATTGACCTACAATTCTAGGTGCACATGTTCTTTTATATCTTCATCACAAACAATATAAAATAATGATTTCAACTTTCCTGTACTCAGGAAATAAAGCGCATGTGCTTTCTGCTTAGTAGAAAAAATCACATTTAAAAATAAAATACTGACGAACATTGATTTCTTGAACAAAAGGATGCCATTATTGGTAGCACAATTTGAGTTTTTCACTTTGTTTAGTAATTTTAATTTCATTAGTTATATTTAACTTCTTCGATAATTTCATTAGTTATATTTAACTTCTTCGATAATTTCATTAATATATAAAACCTTATAGTTCGAAATAGAATAGACAAATATGAAACCATCTTTTATATAGCCAGCTAGTAATCAAACTGAAATAAAAAAGCATAAAATTATAAGAAAGTATATGGTGATTATTGGTAATCAAACTGAAACCATAGCAGATGGAGTTAGTGACTGTAGAAAATAAGCGGTTAGGGCAATTACTGTTAAAATGCTATATTTAATATATGTATGAAAGTCATTTTTGGTAGTTACAAATTACTATAGATTTATTAGTTATAGAGTAATTGGTAAATTCATGAAAACCAAAAACTGGTTAGAAAAACCGTACAACTCAATTTCCTAACAACAACTCCATGAAAAAGCCTGACAGCAAACTCAAGTTAGTACAAATTCATATAAATTTCATAACCAACTCCAATGACTGAATCAATAACAAACATAGAATAAAAACAAATATTATAATTTCATAAAAACAAATATTATAATTTCATAAGACTGCAAAATTATAATATTTATGGTACAACACTATATGCATGTCATTAGTTAATCAGTACAACATGAAATCAGAAAATATTAAGAGAATAGTAACAAATATGAAACTTAACTTGCTGTGTTCCATATATGTATGTAAACTACAGCGGAATAAAGACACATCCAGCGACGAACCCAGCATTGTGGGTCGGGTGGGCAGTTGCCCTACCCAAGATCTGCGGATATTATTACTACTGATGCTGGAAAAAAACATGGCAGCCTTGGAGAGCGGAACCGACTAAAATCACGACGGCTTCAAGAAATCTCGCCTGGCAAACAGATCCATGTCCTCCCCCTCCGTTACAACCTCCTTTCCCACTACCGCCGTCGTCAGCGATTCCCCCCGATCCTCCGGACATCAGTTGCCGTCCATCTCGGACCAACAAACAAAACCCTTACCTACAGATTTCGTCCAGACAGAACAAAACCCTAGTCTTCCACTACAAATCTGACTGACTTCTCCTTCTTCCCCTGCGCCTGTGCATATACGTAATTCCCAAGCCTCAGATGAAGGAATCTTGAATTGCCAAAAACACAAATTCTTCATCCTCTGTCCCAAAATCTGGCCTGCAGCCACTTGATTCCTTGATTTCCGGCCCGCGAATTGACGACGAGGGTTTCCAGTTAGTGATTTCCAAGAGATATCTGAAAGCATCAGCATCAATATTCAGTTGCATCTCCAGTTCGACATAGGTTCAATTCTGGTCATCGACCTTCTTCCTCATATAGACAATCCACAGCCAGAAATTTTTTTGTCTTGTCTTGGTTTCATAGCTAGTAAATTCAATGTTAAATAAATACCTATTTTAATTTTGGTAAGCCTATTTGATGTTGAAATTAACTAAAATTGAAATTGCAAAATTCTTTGATCTTGGCGATTGTAAATGAATTTGATTTTCGTGAATTTCGTAGAGCTCGTCCTAAATATATTGTTTGGTATTTGAATTTTGTATGTAAACCTGCCAAGATTGGCTAAACTAATGCAAATTTGTAAGCATTTCTATTTTTGTGCATGTACAATAGTCATATATTCCAATACATTCATTAATTTTTGTTTTCGTAAAATATTTGAATATCATTCTAGTTTCGCCCACCCTAAACTAAAATCCTAGTTTCGTCGCTGGACACATCATAGTAGAAACATGACTAAACCCACCAGTTAGATGTAAAACTGCCATAACTAAATTTGCTAATGCCTGAAATATATATAAGGTTAGATGGAACACTGCCAGAATAACCACGCAAGGCAGAAGCAGGAAAAAGTGTTTAAAACATAATGCATCTACAACATTTACACATCATTTTTCAATTCAAAAAGTATTATTCCTTATAATAAACAATCGCAACGGATATCCCATGGTTTAATGAAATAGCGGATCTAATTCAACTACGAAATTACCTTAAAACACCAGATAAAAACAACGCATACCTGTTTAAGGGAAGAAGGAAAGGGGATTTCTAGTATCTGTAATCAAACGAACGATTTTCACAGAGATCTGATGCCACCTGCGGCATACACCGGTGCATGAAACAATGCTTTTTCGAATTAGCCATTTGCCTAATTTTTCTCGACCCGGCGTTTTCTCTCTCCCCGAGATGTTTATGTAGCACGGTGGACCATCGGTCGTCAGTCATGAGCTCGATGCCGGAGTGGATGAAAATTTGAAAGAAGAGGAAAAGTTGAAGAGAAGGGCATGAACTGAAATGGGGAGGAAGAGATTATCGAGGGAGGAAAGCGGAAGCAGTTTGTCTATAAATTTGATTAAAAAGAGGAACAGATAAAAAAATGCGCGAAACCGAAGGAGGACACGTGTCACACTACATTTGTTTTGGTTTCTGCTTTGCAGTATAAGTAAAAATTCTTTAAAAGCTAAAACTAAGACCATAACCAACCATCCGTTCTGTTCAGTTATTCTCTCTCTTGTTTTTCAACTGGTCCAACGAGCCGAGCAACCAGAAGGGGGGAAGCAGCCACGGGGCTAGCCACAGATGGGAATTATAACGGCAAACAGTTTGCCGTTATAATCAAACTTCGCACATTTTATTTTATAACGGCAAACTCTTTGCCGTTATAAACTTATAACGGCAAAGAGTTTGCCGTTATAAGCTTATAACGGCTTTCTCTTTGCCGTTATAAGCACTAGCCTCTGTTCAGTGAACCAGCCACGAAGGAGATCAAAACTAGCCACAGACCAGCCACGGATGAGTAAACAAGCCACACTTGGTTGCTCCGTGGCTTGTTTAGTAACTGAACAAGCCATGGTTGGTTGTGCTCTAAGTGATAAATAAAAATTCCTTCCAATTACAAATTTGTATACAGCTTTCCTTAGCTTTTTTTTAAAACATTTCTATATTCGACTCTTTAATTGAATTGGTTATGTTGATTATAAAATATTTAAATAACTTAAATTATTTAGTATTTATCCTTCATTACAAAAAATGAGAGTTGAATGTACTTGCAAAAACTATACAACAATTCACTCATATATATAATAAATATATCTTATAGAACATAAGTTATTTACACATACATTATTGAGAAATTTTGTTTATTTTTTTATCTTCAGCCAAGACATTAACAACTGTGTGTGTATAATTAGTGTAATTGAATGTCATTTTAGTTTGTAATTGATATATCATAATAAAGTTTTCAAAAGTTGTATACAAAATACTATCGATAACTAAAATACAATCATTATTATTAACAATATTGTCGTGCGCGCATGGATTATATACCGGTATAATAGGAATACTTGATTTTGAAGCTTTTGAAATGTCTGATTTATCCTTTTCAGATTTTATCTCAGTTAAGGTTATTATTGTGATTATACTTTCCATGTTCTCAAGAAATAATCGCGTCTACTATTATGATAAAGACATTTCCCCAACGACACTTTACACAACTTTCCCTTAATAACTTGAAATCCTCCATCATTACCATCATCTCAGTAAAGTGTTGTTAGTTGTTGCGGAATCTAGAGAATTAGAAATAAGACAAATTATGACAATCCAACACTCATCTCAAGAATCAAAATCGGTGAAAATTACGCATCATCCCAAGGTTCATCTGTAGAGAATATCCAACAAGTAAAGACATAGTCAAATCAAAGCCCTAAATGATCAGTGAAGGTTCTTCTTTTAAATTGGATTATAGGCTAATCTCTTGGCTTTGTTAATTCAGGATGCATTCTTTGCATTAATTTGGTTAGCTTAATGCACAAATAGCCTATTCTGGTTTTATTTAGATTTGTCAGTTTTATCCTATTTCTAATTGACCGTTTTTGGGAAATTATGAAAATAATATAAAAATGGTGATATAATTTGCATTCAAATTATTTGGTAAATATAGAAAATGCATATACTTTATACAATAAATGGATCAATCTATACAACCTTAACTAAACATTTGGTTTCTCTCGATAATTAGTAAATATGATCTTTGCTTTTACTTAGTCATGCAATGTGCGCAAAAGGCATGGTATCATGTTTTAATGGACATACGAAGCCACATATATATGTCACGCGTTACACATATCAATAGCCTTTTTTGTTTCCTTTGCAATTTATATTGTGTAAGGAAGTTTGTACTCATTTATTTGTGTTATCCATGATTTCAATTCATTTGGGGACTTTGTGAAGATATAACAATAACTAAGGCCAAATAAGAGAAATTAATAAACTATATATCTAGTAATATCTTTGATCATTGCATATTTTTTATTACAATTTTCTTTTCGGGTAATTAAAATTCTAATCTTTCCTATCATTTTTATAAAAATCGATAATGTAAACTTATTGCTAAGTATTGTATTTCATTAATTAATGTTATGGATTTTTGTTACTTCAACATATAAATAAACATTATCTTTCCTCAATCACTTGACAGTAATACTAAGTTAAAAGTGAAACAAATTCATATTACTATTTCTATTATAGCGCAACAAATTGTAATAGAGTGTTGATGAGTTATCATCATAATATATATGATATGTTATTACATAATACATAACACTAAATAATTTATGCTTCTTATTTTACTCTTTTAAATTTTGTAACTAAAAATTAGTCATCAGTGTATTTTGAGAAAGATAAAGCTTGGATCCATTCGTTGAGATTCTGAGATTTTTTTAGTTGGACTTTGGATTGTTTTTCAGCTCGATATATTTTACGTGGTTTACATAAACCTGCTTAAATTTTGTGTTTCATATTTTAAGGTAACACAAAAGATTGTTACCTTAATGAAAATGATTTAATTGATCAAAATCAGTATTTTAGTTGTATTTATATGTAGCAACAGGGGATCAAAAATCTTGCTCTGCGTCTTTTTCCTTAAGGTCCAAGCTATGAAATACAGTTGAAATTTAGTGGAAGGTAAAGTTGGTTTTCCTTTTATAGTCTATTTGACACAATTATATCTAAGTTGATTTTATGTTTCTCATAAACAAGGGTTTGCTATATATAAAAAAGGGAGAGCCCAATAAGGAAGGTAAAGATTGGGATTATGCCTCATTTTCATAGAGTTTTATTATTTAATATGCAATGTTATCTTATATGGTGGTTATAAGAGGAAGGATAATCATTTGTCATGAGTTTGCTTAGAAGTGGAATGTATTTCAGAGAAACTGGAACTTGTAGATATTTTGATTGGTGTTATTTTTATGGCATATTAGTTGATTATGCCAGCTAAAATTTGTAGGAACAATACATGTCATTAATGAAAGAATGTAAGGCAATTTCTTCTATTATTTCTTCTTTTTAAGGTTTTTATTCACTAATCAAATTTATTTTGAAAGCAAGATATCAACTTTGCATCTTTTATGTTGGAGGTAGAAAGCTTAATAATCACTGAACTTTTACACAAAGCTATACTTATTGGTGGCCAACGTGGACAAAGTGAAATTAAAAGAGGAAGAAATTGAGGTAGAACAAGAAGATAAGGCTTAGTCTACCTCCTAAATGAGCATATAAAGAAAAGAAAAATTATTGGCAGTATAAAGACTAATTTCGGTTAGTAAACCAATTTAACGATTTATCAAAATATTGTAAAATAAATATATTTAATTCATTTACATCATATGACTCTAATATTTTGGGATATAGTCTTTAGGGATGTTTTACATATCTTTTTTCTTTCAATTTCTAAGTGACATTTTTTCTTATGAGAATTGTATTTCGGCTATAACTTTTGATAAAGGTTGAATTAGATGCTCTAACGTATTTCATTGCATCGGGATGGTGGTTTCTCATTATATAAAGCGGTTGTACAGGAAAATCAGATAAGTGATTAGAAAGTAATGACAGTTTTGAATTTTAAAAACTATTGCCTGAAATTATAGATAGATTAGTGGGCTGAATTAGCAAGCCTACTACTATAATCAGCTCTGTTCATAAATACTGGGTAAGAGATACGATTTAAAGGTTTTCCTCTCATTTTACATCGTCTTTAAACCTTAGATTGTCCCTAGTTCTCAAATCAACTCTAATTCTGTAACACCCCGTGTTTTCTATGAATATTAAAGTAACAAACTAAAGAATACTTAATTTTAAAAGTCAGAACTAAGAAAAAAGGGTTGCGCCATTGCGTTCTTCTCGGAATTCTACTCGAGATAGAGTCTGAGTTTCCGTAAATCGGACCCCATATTAGGAAGTTATGGGACTCGGAATATTACAAGAATTTAGAGATTTAAATAATTAGTTAACCATCCCAGAAAAATAATTCAAAAACATTCGAAATCAGAGAAGCGGACTGGGCGGGAAATTTCCCGCCCAGGGGTGTCGACCCCCCTAAAGGGGAGTCGACATAGGTGTCGACCCCCTAGGGGGGGTGTAATAACCCGGAAATTCGACCCAATTAAAAAAAAATATTTTGGCTATTTTGATGAATTTTGAATATTTAAAATGAATTATTTTAAATAATGACGACAAGAAATTTATTTTGAATAGAATTAGAACGTATATATTTATTTGAATCGACGTTAGAATATAAATATTTATTTTTGTTTATAAAAGAAATTGAAAATGGCGTGGTAGTTTGAAAATTCGATTTCAAAATTCAAATGAATGTACAAGATTCAAAATAAACCGGATTTTAGCGAAACCAAAAATATTGGAATCTATTTGAAAATATCATTCCAACGAATCCGAAAAATTGAAATTTCATAGCGGGAATAAAAAGTTATGCCCAGTTGAAATTTCAGAATAGTCGCTATGGAATTCTGGCCCTTAAAAATGGAAATTTTGCAAACGACCTTCGTTTTCGACGAAACCACTTTTGTTGGATCTGTGATGTCAAGTAATTGCTAGATTCCAAAATTCATAGTTTTCTGAGTTAGTATGTCAGCATGGCGAAGTAAAACGTGCTTTGACAGTTTAAGTCAATTTCGATCGACCAGAAAATGGTCATTTTCCAAACGGTCTCATAATTTGATGAAATTAGTTTTGTTAGGATCGTATCGTCAATACGAAGTTAGAAAATATTTTTCGGGAATTTTTAGAGTCTGTATGTGGCCCTAGTAAATTGAAATGTGCATTCAAATTCAATATATAGAGTTTTATTTTGATTTTGACGAAAACTGATCGAAACGGCCGAACTGGCTTACGATACATATCCCATTGTGTTCGAAATGGGGGTAATTAGCTAGGGACGATAGGCGGTGGGTTCGGTTTGGAGTTCGAATTTAAAAGCAACTTTTTAGGGAATTTAAAAATTAAATTAAATAAAAAAAAGTCAACCCTTATTTCCCTAAAGCCCCCCTCGGTTGTCTCTCTTCCCAAACCCGACTCAGATAAAAAAAAGAAGAAAAAAAAAGAGAAGGAGAGAACGCGGGGCATCGCCGCCGCCGTGATCCCCATGGAGGGCGCAGCGCCTCGGGTGCCGCCTCTCAGGTGAACCCCCCTTCTTCTCTTGCTCCTCCTCCCTCTAACTCGAGGACCTATGCCCTATAACCTCCAAGCCGCCACACCATCCACTCCAGAATGTACCGCCGACCACTGCGTACCCCCACCGCACCTGCGTCTGCCTCCCTCCACCTCCCTGACCTCCGACGAAGCCAATTCCCCCTCCCCCTCTTCCGAAAATCAGTAAGTTTTTTTTTAATTGAATTCCCTTTTTTTCAGGTTTTCCCTAGAGTAAAATCTGAGTTATATATATATATATGTATATATATATAAACATTAATTTTAGAAATCAGGTTTTTTTATGAATAACATATAAAAGATTAGTTTTTTCTATGTTAAAAGATTAGATTTTTAATTGATAAAAGATTAGATTTTTAATTGATAAAAGATTAGATTTTTAAATGATAAAGGTTATATGTTAATAAAAGATAAGGCTGTATTTTTACGATATAAAAATATGATTTTTAACGATATAAAAATTTGATTTTTTATATGTGTAACGAAGCGATAAAAATTGGATCTTTATTATTTGAATAGCAGGATAAAATTTTGATTTTTATATGATTAAAGAAGTGATTTTTATACATATACTAGCGAAATAAAAATATAATTTTTATATATATAGTGAGGTAAAAATATAATTTTTATTATATTACTAGCAAGATAAAAAAATAATTTTTATCATGGAAGTAGCAGTGTAAAGGAGTGATTTTTACATATGTAGTAGAGATATAAAAATACGATCTTTATATATAAAAATGTGTTTTTTATATAGAGAATGGCGAGAGAAAAATATGATTTTTATTATATGAACATCGATATAAAAATTCAATTTTTATATATATGAAGTAGCGATAAAAATTCGATTTATATATATATATATATGAAGTGGAAATAAAAACATGATTTTTATGTACATGTACTGATGATAAAAATGTGATTTTTACTATGAACAACGTGTAAAGGATTGCGTTGAATTTTGGGCAAATCCAAGCTATTCAGAAATTCAAAAATGAAATGGCGTAGTGGAACCCTTGGTGAGAACTCCTCACTTTTATTTTAATTTCTAGTTTGAAATATATACTAGGATGCAGACGGTGCTTACCAGCACCGGACACTCGTCGTCCATAGACCATGGATGACTTGTTTGTTTGATTGATGTGTTGTGAAATTTTATTGTGTAATATGGTATGAATAAACATTTTATAGTTAAAAATATAATTTTTAACGTGTATATAAAATAAATATTTATAAACAAATCTGACGATTTGTTCATGTACACCCATTTAACTGATATTGATTGGGACGATAAATTTTACACATCGCCCAACTACACAAATAAAAATATGTGTTTGTTGATTTGAAACCCCACACGGGTGTTGGGATGATATTTGGCGTAAACTATTCCCAATTATTTAGCTGTATATCAATCGATTGGTTGACAAACTGTGTAAGCGTTAATTATTTATATTTAATGCTTATGCAGTTGTGTGGTGCACTTTGGATGATGGTTGATTATTTATCGTTGCTATTATATACGTGTGTTGTAGGGAATCCATATAATTAACATTATATGGTAATTGATTGGACCTCATTCCAATTTGGAAAATAAAGAATATTATAAAATGAATATTCATGTATTGAATAAAAGAAAATTCATGTGTTGAATAAAATATATATTCATGTGTTGAATAAAAGAAAATTCATGTGTTGAAGAAAATATTCATTTGTTGAATAGAATAACGAAGTTATTGAAATATATAAAGCTGTGTTGATTAGATATGCGCCATTTTGACGCGAATGATATTTATATCGATTATATTCATTTTTATAATGAATATAGAAAAGGAAGTGATTTCAAAATATAACGTTTTGAAAATATTATCATTTATATATTAATGATATGGAATATTCAATTTTAATCTGAAAGTGAATATGAAGTTGAAATCGTTTTGAAAACGAATTTAAAACGATTTATAAAATACCTTTTGAAAGGAAATTGACGTAATATATATTATATATATAATGGCCTGAATAGAAAGCGTCGCGCCGTGGCAGTTCGCGAATTTCGACCATTGACTTCGAATAGACATTATGGGAGATCCGACCGTTGGATTCTCCTAAAATTGGAACCGTTGGGTTCGTATCGAAAAGAGCTTTCTAACGAATACAAGAAATTAGAAATCTAATGGTTGGATTTGGAATTATGTCCAAATCAAATTTGGAAAAGGTCGCTGTAAGTGTAGTTCGATGACCGTTGATGGAAATTGACTGTACGGGCCTTGATAAAATTGTTAAAAATATCAATAATTAGTGTAAAATCATAAGAAATGATTTTGGAAGAATTGGGATGAAAAACTCCAAATTTGAAAAGATAAAAATAGATTTTTATCAAAATGAACTAGTTTTGAACTAGAATTATAATCCCATTTAGTTTTAAAATAAATAAAGTGGATTTGAAATAGTTTTGAAAATAACCAGAATATCCAATATATAAATTGGAATTGGATTTGAATCGAAATTATCTTCGGAATATTTCGATATTGAATTTCGTGATTATACAGATATCGTTGTGGAAATTTGAAAGATAGATTTATATCGTTATTTCCAATACGATATTTGTTGGTTGTAGTATTTGATATTGAATATAAGCCGATATATTTTCTATTCAGAGCCTTGTATTTAATATCAAATGGGATTTGGGTTTGTCGTGAATGGTGTCTTCATTAACACTGTTCTTAAACCTAGTTGAGAAAAAGATTAAATCTTTTTATTTAGATTTAATGAAGCATACTAATTAAATGATATTTAATTAGAATTGAAGTGGAATTGATTTTTGGGTTTATCGTGAACTGTGTTTTAATGACATTCGTTCTTTAACCCGATAATTAACGGAATGTGGATTGGGTTTATCGTGAACCGTGTTTTAATGACATTCGTTCTTTAACCCGATTTACAGTGAAATGAGAATTTATAAATCTTTTTGATAAGATTTAAAGGATTTTTCCAAAGTAAAGTTTTCCAATTTAATAAAATAAATTGGAAGGGAATGGAATTCGATTTGGTAATAATCGAAGTGAATTTCTGTGGAGGAAAACTGCTAATATATCTGGAATTTGAAAGGCTTTGCCGTTGTTCCATTTATACTATTAGTCAGATATGGAAGTTTATATCGATTATATATATTGATCTGTTTTCCATGAAGATTCCATAATAAATGGGATATATTTTGGGTTTATCTTGAGCTGTGTTTTAGATGACATTAGTTCTTTAACCCAGTTAAAGATAGGATTTATTTCCTGGATTTGAATAATCATTAAGTAATGATTTTTGGAAATTAAAACTGAATTAGAGTTTTAATGAATCTTTAAATAGATTGAAAGGTGAATTTGATAATTAAAATTATGAAATTCAAGAAATGATCGAGAATGGAGTATCAACAGTTTTGCTCCAAGCGATAGTTAAATCTTCAATTAGATTTGAACGTGAAATGGTAATTGAATTTATCGATAACACCATGGTGTTAGATATGAAGTATTACCAGTTTTACTTCATGGGATGAATAGGTTGGGATTGGAAAATTTAATAAATGATTACTTTGGTAAGGTTCGTTAATCCCGACTCGTATGGATAAACCATAATCTGGTTTGAATTGATATTCAAAAGAAGATTAAAGAATAAATTTAAGGAATTTATCTTTGAAAAAATTAATGGGAACCTTTCCTTAAAGATGTGAATATTTGAATAAAAGAATATTCTGAATTTAAATGAGGCGTATGTTGTGTTTGTGTAGCACTTGTTTATAATATACGCGAGTTATTCGGAAAGACCGGGTTTATCCCATTCTGAATAACTGATACGACGATAAGTCGAAGATGAAGACGGTGGTTGAAGACCGGAGGTATTCACATCGTTTGGATGATTCCTAATGATCTTAATTGGGCCGTACACCCAAAAGGAGGGAATAAGTTAGTGATCATCCAAACGTACTTGGAGATCGATGGATGTGCGAGGTACAAGGTGCCTCCGGTTTCGTTCAGACCCAGAACGGAGTTGTAAATGGACTGTGTGTCTGACATTGGATATCATTCTGTGTGATTGATAGATATCGGTTGCATGGAGTGGTTTGCCTGTGTGGCATGCTGAGATGCAAATGATCAAGGCTTTTGTTGAAAAGCAAAGTCTTGTGGTTGATGATCAAAGCACGACCTATGTGGCATCGCTTTGTGTAGCGTTAATTCGCGAGCCTCACACCTCGGTGTGAACCAAAAACGGGAGAGGACTTCAGGGAGGACATGCGTTTCTTTCTAGCTAGAAGTGGCATCAGTGGTTTTACACGCCCTGACGAGTTTGACTTATGTGGTTGTTGGAATGCGAGGCACCTCAGATATATCGGTCGATCCGGGACCGATGTAGTCATTGGACTCATTGACGCCCCATAGGGCGGGGAAACACAGTGTTTAGGCATTTTAATCCACATCGGTGGACCGACCCTGATGATCCAAGGGTCGATGCGTTCTGATCCTGAGACACGGGCTAAAGCGTCTCAAATTCGGTAAGGATGATCCCTTGCCTTGGTTCACAGATGGAAATCCAACTTCCAATACGTGACTTTGCGGTTTTGATTGTAGAGCCTAGTATGGCGACATAGTGGTATGGGGCACTTATGTCGTCTATGATTGATACTTATGATTGAAATTGTTTTGATACTATACACTTATAGTAATAATAAAAGATGAAATTTAGCGTATCAAGCATTCTTTAGCTATTATAAGGTAAAACCCTATCCTTCGTCTTGTGTTGCATTGTGTGATGGGACCTGGGTCTTATAATAGCTTCGTTGTTCTTTATTTAGCATTGCGCTGTTGTTTTATGCACTGGTATTCTTGGGAGAAAACCCGTTCCGTGTTATACGGCGTGGTCCCTTGATTTACCTAACTTTAAAATAAAGATTAATAACTGTATTAGTTCTCACACTAGTCACATGACTGACCTGGAGTTTATTGTTTTAACCTAAACTCTGGGTGCCCCTATTTCCACACAGGCAGCTAGTAGTTTGGTTTTGCAGATTTATATTCACAGGATCCTGATTTACAGCTGGAATGATATTCGGAAAGCTCTGTATCCATATATTCTTTTCAGTTGTGTTTTGTATTATTTTCCACTGCATTGTAACTTGTAAATCTATGATATTTATCGAATGTATAATATTTATTTATACTCTATTATATTCCTGTCTTCTGATGGAATTGTTGTAATTAACAATGGAATGTTCTTCTGTTTGTGTTCCGATTCGTCTTGTCCTCAAAGCAATCCGGGCTTTTCTTCACGGGGAAGTTCGGGTCGTAACAGCTTGGTATCAGAGTTTTGGTTTACAGAGCTCGGAGATCAAGACACGTTAGAACCAAACGAAAGAATTCATCAGAGATTGGATTAGTAATATCCATTGAGAATGACTCATTAGAGATGGAATCAGTAGTCTCCTATAATGAGTCGGAGGAGAGTTGTCTTCAAATAAAGATGAAAACAATTTTTGTTTTGAAAATTTAAATCAATTATTCGTATTTGAATATTATTTTTATATTTATTTGGACAATCAAGTATATAAAGATTTCGAATATACGTCTGATCCATGGGTATTCGAAGTTTTAATATGCTGGATAGATATAGAATCACACTCTAGTCGCCGGAGATGACACTGATGATAGCATCTGCATCATCAGTGGTTATATGTTCGAGTTTCGAAAGTGGGATTTCTATATGATTCCAATTGACTGGTGTGAGAACCAAAACTAGATAGGGCTTATTGTTGTGATTTGGCGTCAAAAATCTGATTTTTAGACTATGTATCAAAGATATGAATTTGAAATGATAATCAACTAATGGATTGATGGTTGTGTTGTTTGATTATTGTTCGATTAATTAAATGTTGAACCTTTAGCCAAATTGAACCAAATAGTGAGTTGTACTGAAAATTAGTCGCATTTGCGTGCAAATACATGTACTTACATTGAATAGGCAATAGCAAGGAGGCTAGAGAAGAGGAATAAAATTGTTTGCCCGACAAATAAGTACATGTTTATTGTATTTCTTGGGGTTTTTGATGATTTTATGAGCCGATTGGCTAGCCGCTTGGCTGTTTCTTTTTCTTTTTGGATTAGAGAGGCCTGTATGGCACTTTCGGGATTTTCCCGGTGCTCCCGTGCAGGGGAGGTTATGGCAAAAAAATTCGAAAGTTTAGGGTGTTAGCCAAATTTTTGAAGAATTTGAAAAGTTCTTAGAAACTGAAAAGTTGAAGAACTTAAGCCATAATGAAAATAATGAAAGTTGAGTTGATTTGTAAAACAACTTTCAACTTTGTTCCTTTTCGGAGACGAAGTTTTAAGTGGGGGGGATTGTAATAACCCGGAAATTCGAGCCAATTTAAAATTTTTATTTTAGCTATTTTGATGAATTTTGAATATTTAAAATGAATTATTTTAAATAATGACGACGAGAAATTTATTTTAAATAGAATTAGAACGAATATATTTATCTGAATCGACGTTAGAATATAAATATTTATTTTTATTTGTAAAAGGAATTGAAAATGGCGTGGTAGTTTGAAAATTCGATTTCAAAATTCAAATGAATGTACATGATTCAAAATAAACCGGATTTTAGCGAAACCAAAAATAGTAGAATCTATTTGAAAATATCTTTCCGACGAATCCGAAAAATTGAAATTTCATAGTGGGCATAAAAAATTATGCCCAGTTGAAATTTCAGAATAATCGCTATGAAATTCTGGCCCTTAAAAATGGAAATTTTGCAAATGACCTTCGTTTACGACGAAACCACTTTTATTGGATCCGTGATGTCAAGTAATTGCTAGATTCCAAAATTCATAATTTTCTGAATCAATATGTCAGTGTGGCGAAGTAAAACGTGCTTCGAAAGTTTCAGGTAATTTCGATCGACTAGAAAATGGCCATTTTTCAAACGGTCTCAGAATTTGACGAAATTAATTTTGTTAGGACTGTATCGTCAATACGTAGCTAGAAAACAATTTTCGGGAATTTTTAGAGTCCGTATGTGGCCCCGGTAAATTGAAATATGCGTTCAAATTCAATGTATAGAGTTATATTTTGATTTTGACGAAAACTGATCGAAACGGCCGAACTGGCTTATGATACATATCCCATTGTGTTCGAAATGGGGGTAATTAGCTAGGGACGACAGGCGGTGGGGTCGGTTTGGAGTTCGAATTTAAAAGTAACTTTTTGGGGAATTTAAAAATTAAATTAAATAAAAAAAGTAAACCCTTATTTCCCTAAAGCCCCCCCGTTATCTCTCTTCCCAAACCCGACTCAGATAAAAGAAAGAAAGAAAAAAAGAGAGAAGGGGAGAACGCGGGGGATCGCCGCCGCGATCCCCAGGGAGGGCGCCGCGCCTCCGGCGCCGCCTCTCAGGTGAACCCCACTTCTTCTCTTGCTCCTCCTCCCTCTAACTCGAGGACCTATGCCCTAGAACCTCCAAGCCGCCACGCCTTCCACTCCAGAGGGCACCGCCGACCACCGCATACCCCCACCGCACCTGCACCGGCCTCCCTCCACCTCCGACGAAGCCAATTCCCCCCCCTCTTCTGAAAATCTGTTAGTTTTTTTTTCTTTTTTATTGAATTTCCTTTTTTTGTTTCCCCTAGAGTAAAATCTGAGTTATACATATATATATATATACTTTAATTTTAGAAATCGGTTTTTTTATAAGTAACATATAAAAGATGGGATTTTTCTATGTTAAAAGAATAGATTTTTCTATGTTAAAAGATTAGATTTTTCTATGTTAAAAGATTAGATTTTTAATTGATAAAAGATTAGATTTTTAATTGATAAAAGATTAAATTTTTCATTGATAAAAGATGAGATTTTTAAATTATAAAGGTTATATTTAATAAAAGAAAAGACTGTATTTTTACGATATAAAAATATGATTTTTAACGATATAAAAATTTGATTTTTTATATGTGTAACGAAGCGATAAAAATTAGATCTTTATTATTTGAATAGTAGAATAAAATTTTGATTTTTATATGATCAAAGAAGTGATTTTTATACATATACTTGCGAAATAAAAATATAATTTTTATATATATAGTGAGGTAAAAATGTAATTTTTATTATATTACTAGGAAGATAAAAATATAATTTTTTATCATGGAAGTAGCAGTGTAAAGGAGTGATTTTTACATATGTAGTAGAAATATAAAAATACGATCTTTTACATTTAAAAATATGATTTTTACATAGACAATGGCGAGAGAAAAATATGATTTTTATTATATGAACATCGATATAAAAATTTTATTTTTATATATATGAAGTAGCAATAAAAATTCGATTTATATATATATGAAGTGGAAATAAAAATATGATGTACATGTAGTGATGATAAAAATGTGATTTTTACTATGAACAGCGTGTAAAGGATTGCGTTAAATTTCGGCAAATCCAAGCCATTCAGAAATTCAGAAATGAAACGGCGGAGTGGAACCCTCGGTGAGAACTCCTCACTTTTATTTTAATTTCTAGTTTGAAATATATACTAGGATGCAGACGGTGCTTAGCAGCACCCGACACCCGTCGTCCACAGATCATGGATGACTTGTTTGTTTGATTGGTGTGTTGTGTAATTTTATTATGTGATGTGGAATGAATAAATATTTTATAGTTAAAAATATAATTTTTAACGTGTATATAAAATAGATATTTATAAACAAATCGGACGATTTGTTTATGTACACCCATCTGACTGATATTGATTGGGACGATAAATTTTACACATTGCCCAACTACACAAATAAAAATCTGTGTTTGTTGATTTGAAACCCCATACGGGTGTTGGGATGATATTTGGCGTACACTAATCCCACTTATTTAGGTGTATGTCGATCGATTGGTTGACAGACTGTGTAAGCGTTAACTATTTATATTTAATGCTTATGCAGTTGTGTGGTGCAGTCTGGATGATGGTTGATTATTTATCGTTGCTATTATATACATGTATTGTAGGGAATCCATATAATTAACATTATATGGTAATTGATTGGGCCTCATTCAAATTTGGAAAACAAAGAATATTATAAAATGAATATTCATGTGTTGAATAAAAGAAAATTCATGTGTTGAATAAAATATATATTCATGTGTCGAATAAAAGAAAATTCATGTGTTGAATAAAATATATATTCATGTGTTGAATAAAAGTAAATTCAAGTGTTGAAGAAAATATTCATTTGTTGAATTGAATAACGAAGTTATTGAAATATATAAAGCCGTGTTGATTAGATATGCGCGATTTTGATGCGAACGATATTTATATCGATTATATTCGTTTTTATAATGAATATAGAAAAGGAAGTGATTTCAAAATATAACGTTTTGAAAATATTATCATTTATATATTAATGATATGGAATATTCAATTTTAATCTGAAATTGAATATGAAGTTGAAATCGTTTTGAAAACGAATTTAAAACAATTTATAAAATACGTTTTGAAAGGAAATCGACGTAATATATATATATTATATATATATATATAATGGCTTGAATAGAACGCGCCGCGCCGCAACAGTTCGCGAATTTCGACCATTGATTTCGAATGGACATTACGGGAGATCCGACCGTCGGATTCTCCTAAAATCGGAATCTTGGGTTCGTATCGAAAAGAGCTTTCTAACGAATACAAGAAATTAGAAATCTAACGGTCGGATTTGGAATTATGTCCAAATCAAATTTGGAAAAGGTCGCTGTAAGTGCAGTTCGATGGCCGTTGATGGAAATCGACTGTACGGGCCTTGATAAAATTATTAAAAATATCAATAATTAGTGTATAATCATAAGAAATGATTTGGGAAGAATTTGGATGAAAAATTCCAAATTTGAAAAGATAAAAATAGAGTTTTATCGAAATGAACTAGTTTTGAACTAGAATTATAATCCCATTTATTTTTAAATTAAATAAAGTGGATTTGAAATGGTTTTGAAAATAACCATAATTTCCAATATATAAATTGGAAATGAATTTGAATCGAAATTATCTTTGGAATATTTCGATAATGAATTTCGTGATTATACAGATATTGTTATGGAAATTTGAAAGATAGATTTATATCGTTATTTCCAATACGATAGTTGTTAGTTGTAGTATTTGATATTGAATATTAGCCGATATATTTTCTATTCAGAGCCTTGTATTTAATATCAAATGGGATTTGGGTTTGTCGTGAATGGTGTCTTCATTAACACTGTTCTTAAACCTAGTTGGGAAAAAGATTAAATCTTTTTATTTAGATTTAATGAAGCATACCAATTAAATAATATATAATTGGAATTGAATTGGAATTGATTTTTGGGTTTATCGTGAACTGTGTTTTAACGACATTCGTTTTTTAACCCGATAATTAATGGAATGTGGATTGGGTTTATCGTGAACTGTGTTTTAACGACATTCGTTCTTTAACCCGATTTACAGTGAAATGAGGACTGGAATTTATAAATCTTTTTGATAAGATTTAAAGGAAATTTTCCAAAGTAAAGTTTTCCAATTTAATAAAATAAATTGGAAGGGAATGGAATTCGATTTGGTAATAATCGAAGTGAATTTCTTTGGAGGAAAACTGCTAATATATCTGGAATTTGAAAGGTTTTGCGTTATTCCATTTATATTATTAGTCGGATATGGAAGTTTATGTCGATTATATATATTGATCTGTTTTCCATGAAGATTCCATAATAAATGGGATGTGATTTTGGGTTTATCTTGAGCTGTGTTTTAGATGACATTAGTTCTTTGACCCAGTAAAGACAGGATTTATTTCTTGGATTTGAATAATCATTAAGTAATGATTTTTGGAAATTAAAACTGAATTAGAGTTTTAATGAATAATTAAATAAATTGAAAGGTGAATTTGTTAATTAAAATTATCAAATTCAGGAAATGATCGAGAATGGAGTATCACCAGTTTTGCTCCAAGTGATAGTTAAATCTTTAATTAGATTTGAACGTGAAATGGTAATTGAATTTACCGATAACACTGTGGTGTTCGATATGAAGTATTACCAGTTTTACTTCATGGGATGAATAGGTTGGGATTGGGAAATTTAATAAATGATTATTCGGTAAGGTCCGTTAATCCCGACTAGTTTGGATAAACCATAATTTGATTTGAATTGATATTCAAAAGAAGATTAAAGAATAAATTTAAAGAATTTATCTTTGATAAAATTAATTGGAACCTTTCCTTAAAGATGTGAATATTTGAATAAAAGAATATTCTGAATTGGAATGAGGCGTATGTTGTGTTTGTGTAGCACTTGTTTATAATATACACGAGTTATTCGGAAAGACCGGGTTTATCCCATTCTGAATAACTGATACGTCGATAAGTCGAAGATGAAGACGGTGGTTGAAGACCGGAGGTCTTCACATCGTTTGGGTGATTCCTGATGATCTTAATTGGGTCGTACACCCAAAAGGAGGGAATAAGTTGGCGATCGTCCAGACGTACTTGGAGATCGATGGATATGCGAGGTACAAGGTACCTCTGGTTTCGTTCAGATCCAGAACGGACTTGTAAATGGACTGTGTGTCTGACATTGGATATCATTCTGTGTGATTGATGGATATCGGTTGAATGGAGTGGTTTGGCTGTGTGGCATGCTGAGATGCAAATGATCAAGGCTTTTATTGAAAAGCAAAGTCTTGTGGTTGATGATCAAAGCACGGCCTATGTGGCATCGCTTTGTGTAGCGTTAATTCGCGAGCCTCACACCCCGGTGTGAACCAAAAACGGGAGAGGACTTCAGGGAGGACATGCATTTCTTTCTAGCTAGAAGTGGCGTTAGTGGTTTTACATGCCCTGACGAGTTTGACTTATGTGGTTGTTGGAATGCGAGGCGCCTCAGATATATCGGTCAATCCGGGACCGATGGAGTTATTGGACTCATTGACGCCCCATAGGGCGGGGAAACACAGTGTTCAAGCATTTTAATCCACATCTGTGGACCGACCCTGACGATCCAAGGGTCGATGTGTTCTGATCCTGAGATACGGGCTAAAGCGTCTCGAATTCGGTAAGGACGATCCCTTTCCTTGGTTCACAGATGGAAATCCAACTTCCAATACGTGACTTTGCGGTTTTGATTGTAGAGCCTAGTATGGCGACATAGTGGTATGGGGCACTTATGCCGTCTATGATTGATACTTATGATTGAAATTGTTTTGACACTATACACTTATAGTAATAATAGAAGATGAAATTTAGCATATCAAGCATTCTTTGGCTATTATAAGGTAAAACCCTATCCTCCGGCTTGTGTTGCATTATGTTAAGGGGCCAGGGTCTTATAATAGCTTCATTGTTCTTTATTTAGCATTGCGTTGTTGTTTTATGCACTGATATTCTTGGGAGGAAACCCGTTCCGTGTTATACGGCGTGGTCCCTTGATTTACCTAACTTTAAAATAAAGATTAATAACTGTTTTAGTTCTCACACCAGTCATATGACTGACCTGGAGTTTATTGTTTTAACCTAAACTCTGGGTGCCCCTATTTCCACACGGGCAACTAGTAGTTTTGGTTTTGCAGATTTATATTCACAGGATCCTGGTTTACAGCTGGAATGATATTCGGAAAGCTCTGTATCCGTATATTCTTTTCAGTTGTGTTTTGTATTATTTTCCACCGCATTGTAACTTGTAAATCTCTAATATGTATCGAATGTATAATATTTATTTATACTCTGTTATATTCCTGTATTCTGATGGAATTGTTGTAATTAACAATGAAATGTTCTTCTGTTTGGGTTCCGATTCGTCTTGTCCTCAAAGCTATCCGGGCTTTCTTTCACGGGGAAGGTCGGGTCGTAACAGGGGGGTCGACATAGGTGTCGACCCTCTAGGGGAGGAGCCGACCCCTTTTTGGATCCGAGCCCAAACGGGCTGAGCTGCTTCGTATGATGTATTTTGATGCGCTGGACAGACCTGATGGCTTCTGTGGTGATCTAAAGGCTCTAAAACACTCTCTACACCTATAAATTAGTTCCTAGACCTAACCTAATTCATAACAATTCCTTCTGACGCCTCTATGCTGCTGAACTCTCATCCTCTTAGCGGCCGCCTCTAAAAACCTAAATCATATTAGAAGATCTTCATCAAAAATCAACCTTGGAGATGAATCAACATCTGTACACCTATTTCCTCCTAATCTAAGCACTGTAAGTTCAAGTTACTTTCAGATGTGAATTCTTAATTGAAATTCTTGGCATGTAATAATCTGAATCCAAGCTATACCTGATTATGAGATAATCCTTTCAGATTTATCAAATCTGTTTTATCAGATTTGTGCCTGCGATGTTATTCAAATCTATTTTCCTGCGATGTTATTCAAATCTATTTTATCAGATTTGTGCCTGCGATGTTATTCAAATCTATTTTATCAGATTTGTGCCTGCGATGTTATTTAAATCTAATCTCTCAGATTTATGCCTGCGATGTAATTTTATTTAGATCTATACTTCTTTTATGTTCCTTTTATTGCTATTATCAAATCTAGCGTCGTATGGCTGCTTTATGCCTAATCTTTTATGTTTCCTCTTCTTCCCCTTTTATTATGGATCTAGGTTGACTTGAACCTAGACAAAATCTTGTTATATATACGATTGGAGTACGGGAGAATTGGGCCTAATCTATTTTATGTACTATTGGGTATAACTTGTAATTGAGATCTGGGCTTAACTTGTAATTGAGATTTGGGCGTAATTGTAATTGAGATTTGGGCATAACTTGTATTTGAGATTTGGGTATAACTTGTAATTGATATTGGGGCATTATTATCATTATAACTGCAAGTTTGGGTTAATTGGCAAATAAATCAAGTTTTGGGGCATAACTGTTATTGTTGCGAACTTGGGGTATATTGAAATATTAAATCTAGATTGGGCGTAAATTGTAAATTGGAATATTAATCTAGATTGGGCATAACTATTGGTTGGGACACCAAGCATAATGTATATTGTGATTTTGGGGCATGATTATTATTGCAAATTTGGGAAGATTGGGTGTAACCTATTCTGAGTAATAACTTGAATTTGAATATGTAGAGCATAACTTGCAATTAGCTTTGTTGGGGTATAACTTGAAAATTGGAACATGACTAGTTTTGTGAATTTGGGATGATTAGCTTATAAAATCTAGACTTGGACATGTATGGTAAATATGCTAAAAGATAAACATGTCTAACCCAAGGTTAGATTGAGTTGCGGTGTAAAACTGCCCGGAACCGCCCGGCCCATCCAGTAACCACAACAACACAGATCTAATTTAAGAGGTTAGCGCATTTAGCACAAAAACCCAAGGTTAGAATGAGTTTGCGGTAGAAGTCTGCCCGGAACCGCCCGACACATCCAGCAACCGCAAACAACAGTTCTAATGTGAGAGGTAAGGCGTTAATGAATGAATTAACGCTAATAAACAAGACATGAATATAACATGATTTGCGGTAGGGTTAAGTTAACACAAGAAGGAAATACTTAACCAATGTAACATGACAAGTGGGTGGGTGTAACAACCCGGAAATGCGAGCCAGTTTAAAATTTTTATTTTGGCAATTTTAGCGAATTTAGAACATTTAAAATGAATTATTTTAAATAATTTCGACGAGAAATTTATTTTGAATATAATTCGAACGTATATATTTATATACGTCGTCGTTATAATATATATAATTATTATTTATATAATTATAAAAGGAATTGAAAATGGCCCTGCAGTTCGATAATTCGATTTCAAATTTCAATTGAATGTACCGGGTGCAAAATAAACCGGATTTTAGTGAAACCAAAAATAATAGAATCTATTTGAGAATATCTTTCCAACGAATCCGAAAAATCGAAATTTCATAGCGGGGATCAAAAGATATGTCCAGTTGAAAATTCAGAATAGTTGCTATGGAATTCAGGCCCTTAAAAATGGGAATTTTGCAAACGACCTCGGATTTCGACGAAACCACTTTTGTTGGATCCGTGATGTCAAATTATTGCTAGATTCCAAATTTCATGATTTTTCGAATCAATATGTGAGCGTGGCAACGGAAAACGCGTTTGAACAGTTTTAGTTGATTTTAATTGACTAGAAAATGGCCATTTTTCTAACGGTCTCAGAATTCGATGAAACTAGTTTTGTTAGGACCGTATCGTTGATAGGAAGCTAGAAAATATTTTTCTGGAATTTTTCGAGTTAGTATGTGACACCAGTAAATTGAAATGCACGTTCAAATTCAATATATAGAGTTATATGTTGATTTTGACGAAAACCGATCGAAACGGTCGAATCAGCTTACGATACATATCCCATTGTGTTCGGAATAGGGGTAATTAGCTGGGGGCGATAGTCGTTAGGTTCGATTTGGTGTTCGAATGAAAAGTCAACCACTTGGCAATTATTAAATATAATATAATATAATTTTAAATAAAACTCTAACCTAGCCCTCTCTCCCCTTTCTATTCTAAGCCGTCAAAAGGAAAAGAAAAAAACAAATCGATACCCCCCCAAATTGATCCGACGCCCGTCGCCCTAACCCCCTCAACGCGCCACCAACCGCCGCTCGCCTGAGGAAGCTCCAGCGCCCCTCGCGCCTACACCCCCCTCCAGCAAAACCGAGCTCGAGCCTTGGCCACGCCCCAATCGGTGACGCCTTGCTCCTCCAACCAAGACCCGCGACCCCCAATCCAAACCCGCCGCCGCACCAGGGTCCCACCACCCCACCTGAGCTCGACCCCGACCACGCTGCACCCCCTCCTCGATTTCCGGCGAAGCCAATTCACCCCCTCCTCTGAACAAGCAAATGTGAGTGTTTACTTAAATTTCTTTTTGGTTTTGCATAGATTAAAACCCTGATTTTTATATATTGTATAGCAAACTAAAATTCGATTTTTATATTTTGTATAGCAAAGTAAAAATTCGATTTTTATATATTGTATAGCAAAGTAAAAATTCGATTTTTATATAGAGAGGAGCATTATAAAAATATAATATTTATTATATGAACATCGATGTAAAAATAAAATTTTTATCTATATAGTAGCGTTGTAAAAATAGAATTTTTATCTATATAATAGCGGTGTAAAAATAGAATTTTTATCTATATAGCAGCGTTGTAAAAATAGAATTTTTATCTATATAGTTAGCGTTGTAAAAATAGAATTTTTATCTATATAATAGCGGTGTAAAAATAGAGTTTTTATCTATATAGTAGCGGTATAAAAATGTGATTTTTATATATGTAGTGGCTACGGGCAACGAAAGTGACAAAAGACGAGAACGACGAAGGTTTCTACACAAGAAGAGTCGTGGCATTTGGATTAGCTAGTTGGTGAGAACTTCTCACTCTAAATTTCTTTTTCTAGTTATATATATATATATATATATATATATATATATATATATATACTAGGATGCAGACGGTGTTTAGTAGCACCCGACACCACTGTCCACAGACCATGGACTTGTTTGTTTGGTTGCATAGATTAGTTAGATTATTTGATTTAAAGTTGGTTGTTTGGTGAATTGTAATCGAATTGATTGATATGTGTATGGCGTGGGCCATCACTAGACCGGGGATAAGGCTAGGCCTTGTCCCGTTTCTAGTATCGTGCCGTTATGCCGCCGAAATTTTCTAAAATAAATTAGAAAAGTAAAGATATCATTTTATTTAATAAATGAACCGAATAGAATATTCATAGGTTGAATAAAATATTTTGGTCGTTAAAAATATAATTTTTAACGTGAATGTGAATAAATAAATATTCATTTACAAACCGGACGGTTTGTTTATGTACACCTATTTGAAGGACATTGATTGGGACGATAAATTTTACACATCGCCCAACTGCACAAATAAAAATTTGTGTTTGTTGATTTGAAACCCCACATGGGTATTGGGATAATATATGACATACACTAATCCCAATAATTAGTTGTATGTCGATTGATTGATTGAAAGGCTGTTATAAGCGTTAGATATCTATATTTGATGCTTATACAGTATAGTGCACTTTGGATGATAGTTGATTATTTATCGTTGCTATTATATACATGTGTTGTATGGAATCCATTTAATTAACTTTATATGGTGATTGATTGGGCCTCATTCCAATTTAGAAAATAAAGAATATAATAAAATAAAGGTTCATGTGTTGACCGTACTCATCCATTGAGATTAGTCATGTGTTGAACGAAGTATTTTAACAATAAAATTTATATTTTTATCATTATAAAATAAAGGTTCATGTGTTGACAGTACTCATTCGTTGAGATTAGTCATGTGTTGAACGAAATATTTTAACAATAAAATTTACATCTTTATCATATATGAAATTAGAAATTAACTGGAAAATAGATGAGATGAGTGGTCTCCTGGTTATTGATCTGATGTTGGTTTCGGCCTTCGGGGCTAATATTTTTAGGGAATCGTTCTCTTACTAATTTACGGTTGGAGTCTGATTTGAAATCAAACGATAGATACCATAATTTTTATAAAATATATTAAATAACAAAAATAGTCACATGTGGACAGTACTCATTCGTTGAGATTAGTCATGTGTTGACAAAAATATAGATTTGTGAATTGAATAGAAAACGAATTGAATTTGAATTGAATAGAAAACGAGTTTGATTTGATTTGAATAGAAAACGAATTTAATTTGAATTGAATAGAAAACGAATTTAATTTGAATTGAATAGAAAACGAATTTGATTTGAATATAAAATGAAACGAATTTGATTTGAATAGAAAACGAATTGAATTTGAATTGAATAGAAAACGAATTGAATTTGAATTGAATAGAAAACGAATTGAATTTGAATTGAATAGAAAACGAATTTAATTTGAATTGAATAGAAAACGATTTTGATTTGAATAGAAAACGAATTGAATAGAAAACGAATTGAATTTGAATTAAATAGAAAACGAATTGAATTTGAATTGAATAGAAAACGAATTTGATTTGATTTGAATAGAAAACGAATTGAATTTGAATTGAATAGAAAACGAATTGAATTTGAATTGAATAGAAAATGAATTGAATTTGAATTGAATAGAAAACGAATTGAATTTGAATTGAATAGAAAACGAATTTAATTTGAATTGAATAGAAAACGAATTTGAATAGAAAACGAATTGAATTTGAATTGAATAGAAAACGAATTTGATTTGATTTGAATAGAAAACGAATTGAATTTGAGTTGAATAGAAAACGAATTTGAAATGAATTCAAATTGAATTGAAATTTGAATTGAATTTAAATGAATTTTAAAACGAATTTATAAGGAAAAATTCGATTTTGATTTGAATTGGAAATGGAAGTTGAAATATTTTTGAAACGAGTTTAAAACTATTTATAAAATTCGTTTTGAATAGAAATCGACAAAATATATATTATATATATTTTATATATAATATAATGGCCTGAATAGAACACGTCGCGCCGCGATAGTTCGTGAATTTCGACCATTGATTTCGAACGGACATTACAGGAGATCCGACTGTCGGATTCTCCTAAAACCGGAACCGTTGGGTTCGTATCGAAAAGAGCTTTCTAATGAATATTATAAATTTGAAATCTAACGGTTGGATTTGGAGATACATCCAATTCAAAATTGGAAAAGGTCGCTGTAAGTGCAGTTCGATAGCCGTTGATGGAAATCGACTGTACGGGCCTTGTTAAAATTATTAAAAATAGTAATAATTTGTGTAAAATCATAAGAAATGATTTGGGAAAAATTGGGATGAAAAACTCCATATTTGAAAAGATAAAAATAGATTTTTATCAAAATAAACTAGTTTTGAACTAAAATTAAAACCCATTTATTTTTAAATAAATAAATTGGATTTGAAATGGGTTGTAAATAGAATTGATTTGTGGGTTTATCGTGAAGGGTGTTTTAAATAGCACTTGTTCTTTAACCCGATAAATAAATAGAATGTGATTTGGGTTTGTCGTGAACTGTGTTTTAAATGACATTAGTTCTTTAACCCAGTAAGAGGAGTTTTAATGAATCTGTAATTAGATTGAAATGTGAATTGATAATCTAAATTATCAAATTTAGAAATTGAGCGAGAATGGAGTATCACCAATTTTGCTCCAAAGCGATAGTTAAATCTTTAATTAGATTTGAACGTGAAATGGTAATTAATTTTACCGATAACACTGTGGTGTTAGATGTGGAGTATTACCAGTTTTGCTTCATGGGATGAATAGGTTGGGATTGGGAAATAAAATAAATAATTACTTCGGTGTGGTTCGCTAATCTCGACTAGTTTGGAAAACCATAATTTGGTTTGATATGACATCCAATGGAAGATTAAAGAATAAATTTTAAAGAATTTATCTTGGATAAAATTAATGGGAACCTTTCCCTAGGAATATGAAATTTAGAAACTAGCTGTAGGTTAGTTAAGAAGAATGGTTTCCTGGATATTGATCTGATGTTGGTTTCGGCCTTCGGGGTTAATATTTGGGAAATTGTTCTCTTGCTAATTTGCGGTTAGTGACTGCTGAATTGGAATGAGGCGTATGTTGTGTTTGTGTAACATTTGTTTACTATATACGCGGATTGTTCGGAAGTCTGGGTTTATACCCATTCTGAATAACCGATTCGACGATAAGTCAAAGATGAAGACGGTGGTTGAAGATCGGAAGTCTTCACATAGTTTGGGTGATTACTGATGATCTTGATTGGGCTGTACACCCAAGATGAGGGAATCAGTTAGTGGTCGTCTAGACGTACTTGGAGATCGATGGATACGCGAGGAAAGTGCCTCCGATTTCGTTCAGACCCAGAACGAACTTGTAAATGGATTGTGTGTCTGACATTGGATTTTATTCTGTGTTGATTGATTTCTGTTAAATATATATCTGTTTGGCGGCGGAGAATTTATTCTTTTGCTTAACGCCCTTCTCTGAGACGTACGAGCTTAGAGGTTATATATCGATAGATATCAATCGCATGGCATGAATTGCCTGTGTGGCGCGCTGAGTTGCATGGATCAAGGCTTCTGTTGAAAAGCAAAGTCTTGTGGTTGATGATCAAAGCACGGTCTTTGTTGCGTAGCTTTGTGTATAACGTGAATTCGCGAGCCTCACACCTCGGTATGAGTTAAAAACGGGATAAGGACTGCAGGGAGAGCACGACGTTTCTTTCTAGCTTTGGTGGTGTCAGTGACTTACCAGCCCTGACATTTATATACTTTTCACCTACGTGGTTGTTGGATGAGGAGCCTCGATTTTAGGTTTGTAAGGACCGGGAAACGTGTGTTCAGGAATAATTAATCCTCAAACGTAAGAGAGGACCGACCCTGAAGCATCAAAGGGTTACCCAGAGTGTGTAGTCCTGGGACATTTGCTAGAGTGTCTCGAAGCGGAGAGGAGCTTGCCCCTTGCCTCGACTCATGACAGAAATCCAATTTCCAATACGAGATATTTCGGTTTTATTTGTAGAGCCTAGTATAGCGACATGATAGATGGTACCCATGCCGCCTAGGATTGATATTTATGATCGAAATTGTTTTGACACTATACACTTATTATAGTATCAAATGATTTGTTTTTAAAATGTACCAAGCATATTTGGCTATTATAAGGGAAAACCCTATCCTCCGGCTTGCGTTGCATTGTGTGATGGGACCTGGGTCTTATAATAGTTTCATTTTTCGAAAAAGCATTGCGTTGTTTATTCTATGCACTGGTATTCTTGGGAGGAAACCCGTTCCGTGTTATACGGCGTGGTCCCTTGAATTACTCTCTTTTAAAGTAAAGTTTTAAATAACTGTTTTAGTTCTCACACCAGTCACATGACTGACCTGGAGTTTATTATTTTAACCTAAACTCTGGGTGCCCTTATTTTCGACACGGGCAGCTAGTAGTTTTGGTTTTGCAGATTTATATTCACAGGATCCTGATTTACAGCTGGAACGATGCTCGGAAAGCTTTGTATCCGTGTATTACTTTCAGTTGTGTTTTGTATTATTTTCCGCTGCTATGTAATTTATTGTAATCTCTGATATTTATTGAATGTATAGTATTCATTTATACTCTGTATACTCTTGTATCTGATGGAATTGTTGTAATAGCAATGAAATGTTCTTCCGTCTGCATTCTGATTGGTCTTGTCCTCAAAGTATCTGCTCTTTCCTTCACGGGGAAGTAACGGGTCACTACATTTGGTATCGGAGCTTTGGTTTACAGAGCTCGAGAACAAGACACATTGGAACCATACGAAAGAATTCATCAGATATTGGATTAGTAATATCCAATTAGAATGACTCGTTAGAGATAGGATCAGTAGTATCCTAGAACGAGTGTGAATAGTATATTTTTCAAATGAAAACAATTTTGTTTTGAAATTTAAATCGTTTTATTCGTATTTGAATATTTATTTATTTTGAATTTGGACAATCGAGTATATAAAGATTTTGCATATACGCGTCATGAACGTATATTCGAAGTTTTAATATACTGGATAGATGTAGATTCGCACTCTAGTCGCTCGGGGATGATTTTGGTAATGCGGCCGCATTATCAGTATTTATATTCGTGTTTCGAAGGTGTGATATCTATATGTTTCCATTAGACTGGTGTGAGAACCAAAATATAGCTAGAATACATTGTTGTGAATTGGCATCAAAATGTGATTTTCGTATATATATCAAAATTATGAATTTGAAACGTTAATCCGCTAATTGATTGATGTTTGTGTTGTTTGTTTATTTGTTTATTTGTTTAATAATTTTGAACCATTAAGCCTAATTGAACCGAATATTGAATTGTATTGAAATTTGGTCACATTTGCTTGCATATACATGTATATCTTTTGAACAGGTCATAGCAAGGAGGCTAGAGCAGAGAATAAAATTTGTTTGCCCGACAAATAGTTACATGTTTACTATAATTTACTGTTTTGTTTGGATGATGATGATTTTATGAGCCTATTGGCTAGCCGCTTGGCTTTTTCTTTTTCTTTTTGAGATCAGAAGGCCTGTATGGCAATTTCGGGATTTTCCCGGTGCTCCCGGTGCAGGGGAGGTTATGGCGAAATTTTTCGAAAATTTAGGGTGTTAGCCAAATTTTTGAGAAATTTGAAAAGTTCTTAGAAACTGAAAAGTTGAAGAACTTAGGCCGTAATCAAAATAATGGAAGTTGAGTTGGTTTGTAAAATAACTTTCGGCTTCGTTCCTTTTCGGGGACGAAAAGTTTTAAGTAGGGGAGAATGTAACAACCCGAAAATGCGAGCCAGTTTAAAATTTTTATTTTGGCAATTTTAGCGAATTTAGAACATTTAAAATGAATTATTTTAAATAATATCGATGAGAAATTTATTTTGAATATAATTCGAACGTATATATTTATATACGTCGTCGTTAGAATATATATAATTATTATTTATATAATTATAAAAGGAATTGAAAATGGCCCTGCAGTTCGATAATTCGATTTCAAATTTCAATTGAATGTACCGGGTGCAAAATAAACCGGATTTTAGTGAAACCAAAAATAATAGAATCTATTTGAGAATATCTTTCCAACGAATCCGAAAAATCGAAATTTCATAGCGGGGATCAAAAGATATGTCCAGTTGAAAATTCAGAATAGTCGCTATGGAATTCAGGCCCTTAAAAATGGGAATTTTGCAAACGACCTCGGATTTCGACGAAACCACTTTTGTTGGATCTGTGATGTCAAATTATTGCTAGATTCCAAATTTCATAATTTTTCGAATTAATATGTGAGCGTGGCAAAGGAAAACGCGTTTGACCAGTTTCAGTTGATTTTAATCGACTGGAAAATGGCCATTTTTCTAACGGTCTCAGAATTCGATGAAACTAGTTTTGTTAGGACCGTATCGTCGATATGAAGCTAGAAAATATTTTTCTGAAATTTTTTGAGTTAGTATGTGACACCAGTAAATTGAAATGCGCGTTCAAATTCAATATATAGAGTTATATGTTGATTTTGACGAAAACCGATCGAAACGGTCGAATCAGCTTACGATACATATCCCATTGTGTTCGGAATAGGGGTAATTAGCCAGGGGCGACAGTCGTTAGGTTCGATTTGGTGTTCGAATGAAAAGTCAACCACTTGGCAATTATTAAATATAGTATAATATAATTTTAAATAAAACTCTAACCTAGCCCTCTCTCCCCTTTCTATTCTAAGCCGTCAGAAGGAAAAGAAAAAAAAACATAACAAAACAAAAAAACAAATCGATACCCCCCCAAATCGATCCGATGCCCGTCGCCCTAACCCCCTCAACGCGCCACCAACCGCCGCTCGCCTGAGGAAGCTCCAACGCCCCTCGCGCCTACACCCCACCCTCCAGCAAAACCGAGCTCGAGCCTTGGCCACGCCCCAATCGGTGACGCGTTGCTCCTCCAGCCAAGACCCGCGACCCCCAATCCAAACCCGCCGCCGCACCAGGGTCCCACCACCCCACCTGAGCTCGACCCCGACCACGCTGCACCCCCTCCTCGATTTGCGGCGAAGCCAATTTCCCCCCTCCTTTGAACAAGCAAATGTGAGTGTTTACTTAAATTTCTTTTTGGTTTTGCATAGATTAAAACCCTGATTTTTATATATTGTATAGCAAAGTAAAAATTCGATTTTTATATATTGTATAGCAAAGTAAAAATTCGATTTTTATATATTGTATAGCAAAGTAAAAATTCGATTTTTATATAGAGAGGAGCATTATAAAAATATAATATTTATTATATGAACATCGATGTAAAAATAAAATTTTTATCTATATAGTAGCGTTGTAAAAATAGAATTTTTATCTATATAATAGCGGTGTAAAAATAGAATTTTTATCTATATAGCAGCGTTGTAAAAATAGAATTTTTATCTATATAGTTAGCGTTGTAAAAATAGAATTTTTATCTATATAATAGCGGTGTAAAAATAGAGTTTTTATCTATATAGTAGCGGTATAAAAATGTGATTTTTATATATGTAGTGGCTACGGGCAACGAAAGTGACAAAAGACGAGAACGACGAAGGTTTCTACACAAGAAGAGTCGTGGCATTTGGATTAGCTAGTTGGTGAGAACTTCTCACTCTAAATTTCTTTTTCTAGTTATATATATATATATATATATATATATATACTAGGATGCAGACGGTGTTTAGTAGCACCCGACACCACTGTCCACAGACCATGGACTTGTTTGTTTGGTTGCATAGATTAGTTAGATTATTTGATTTAAAGTTGGTTGTTTGGTGAATTGTAATCGAATTGATTGATATGTGTATGGCGTGGGCCATCACTAGACCGGGGATAAGGCTAGGCCTTGTCCCGTTTCTAGTATCGTGCCGTTATGCCGCCGAAATTTTCTAAAATAAATTAGAAAAGTAAAGATATCATTTTATTTAATAAATGAACCGAATAGAATATTCATAGGTTGAATAAAATATTTTGGTCGTTAAAAATATAATTTTTAACGTGAATGTGAATAAATAAATATTCATTTACAAACCGGACGGTTTGTTTATGTACACCTATTTGAAGGACATTGATTGGAACGATAAATTTTACACATCGCCCAACTGCACAAATAAAAATCTGTGTTTGTTGATTTGAAACTCCACACGGGTATTGGGATAATATATGGCATACACTAATCCCAATAATTAGTTGTATGTCGATCGATTGATTGACAGGCTGTTATAAGCGTTAGATATCTATATTTGATGCTTATATAATATAGTGCACTTTGGATGATGGTTGATTATTTATCGTTGCTATTATATACATGTGTTGTATGGAATCCATTTAATTAACTTTATATGGTGATTGATTGGGCCTCATTCCAATTTAGAAAATAAAGAATATAATAAAATAAAGGTTCATGTGTTGACTGTACTCATCCATTGAGATTAGTCATGTGTTGAACGAAGTATTTTAGCAATAAAATTTATATCTTTATCACTATAAAATAAAGGTTCATGTGTTGACAGTACTCATTCGTTGAGATTAGTCATGTGTTGAACGAAATATTTTAACACTAAAATTTACATCTTTATCATATATGAAATTAGAAATTAACTGGAAAATAGATGAGATGAGTGGTCTCCTAGATATTGATCTGATGTTGGTTTCGGCCTTCGGGGTTAATATTCAGGGAATCGTTCTCTTACTAATTTACGGTTGGAGTCTGATTTGAAATCAAACGATAGATACCATAATTTTTTTAAAATATATTAAATAACAAAAATAGTCACATGTGGACAATACTCATTCGTTGAGATTAGTCATGTGTTGACAAAAATATATATTCATGAATTGAGTAGAAAACGAATTGAATTTGAATTAAATAGAAAACGAATTTGATTTGATTTGAATAGAAAACAAATTTAATTTGAATTGAATAGAAAACGAATTTAATTTGAATTGAATAGAAAACGAATTTGATTTGAATAGAAAACGAAACGAATTTGATTTGAATAGAAAACGAATTGAATTTGAATTGAATAGAAAACGAATTGAATTTGAATTGAATAGAAAATGAATTTAATTTGAATTGAATAGAAAACGAATTTGATTTGAATAGAAAACGAATTGAATTTGAATTGAATAGAAAACGAATTGAATTTGAATTAAATAGAAAACGAATTGAATTTGAATTGAATAGAAAACGAATTTGATTTGATTTGAATAGAAAACGAATTGAATTTGAATTGAATAGAAAACGAATTGAATTTGAATTGAATAGAAAACGAATTGAATTTGAATTGAATATAAAACGAATTTAATTTGAATTGAATAGAAAACGAATTTGATTTGAATAGAAAACGAATTGAATTTGAATTGAATAGAAAACGAATTTGATTTGATTTGAATAGAAAACGAATTGAATTTGAGTTGAATAGAAAACGAATTTGAAATGAATTCAAATTGAATTGAAATTTGAATTGAATTTAAATGAATTTTAAAACGAATTTATAAGGAAAAATTCAATTTTGATTTGAATTGGAAATGGAAGTTGAAATGTTTTTGAAACGAGTTTAAAACTATTTATAAAATTCGTTTTGAATAGAAATCGATGAAATATATATTATATATATTATATATATAATATAATGGCCTGAATAGAACGCGCCGCGCCGCGGCAGTTCGTGAATTTCGACCATTGATTTCGAACGGACATTACGGGAGATCCGATCGTCGGATTCTCCTAAAACCAGAACCGTTGGGTTCGTATCAAAAAGGGCTTTCTATTGAATATTAGAAATTTGAAATCTAACGGTTGGATTTGGAGATACATCCAAATAAAATTTGGAAAAGATCGCTGTAAGTGCAGTTCGATGGCCGTTGATGGAAATCGACTGTACGGGCCTTGTTAAAATTATTAAAAATAGTAATAATTTGTGTAAAATCATAAGAAATGATTTAGGAAAAATTGGGATGAAAAAATCCATATTTGAAAAGATAAAAATAGATTTTTATCGAAATAAACTAGTTTTGAACTAAAATTAAAACCCATTTATTTTTAAATAAATAAATTGGATTTGAAATGGGTTGTAAATAGAATTTATTTTGTGGGTTTATCGTGAAGGGTGTTTTAAATAGCACTTGTTCTTTAACCCGATAAATAAATAGAATGTGATTTGGGTTTGTCGTGAACTGTGTTTTAAATGACATTAGTTCTTTAACCCAGTAAGAGGAGTTTTAATGAATCTGTAATTAGATTGAAATGTGAATTGATAATCTAAATTATCAAATTTAGAAATTGAGCGAGAATAGAGTATCACCAGTTTTGCTCCAAAGCGATAGTTAAATCTTTAATTAGATTTGAACGTGAAATGGTAATTAATTTTACCGATAACACTGTGGTGTTAGATGTGGAGTATTACCAGTTTTGCTTCATGGGATGAATAGGTTGGGATTGGGAAATAAAATAAATAATTACTTCGGTGTGGTTCGCTAATCTCTACTAGTTTGGAAAACCATAATTTGGTTTGATATGACATCCAATGGAAGATTAAAGAATAAATTTTAAAGAATTTATCTTGGATAAAATTAATGGGAACCTTTCCCTAAGAATATGAAATTTAAAAACTAGCTGTATGTTAGTTAAGAAGAATGGTTTCCTGGATATTGATCTGATGTTGGTTTCGGCCTTCGGGGTTAATATTTGGGAAATTGTTCTCTTGCTAATTTGTGGTTAGTGACCGCTGAATTGGAATGAGGCATATGTTGAGTTTGTGTAACATTTGTTTACTATATACGCGGGTTGTTCGGAAAGTCCGGGTTTATACCCATTCTGAATAACCGATTCGACGATAAGTCGAAGATGAAGACGGTGGTTGAAGACCGGAAGTCTTCACATCGTTTGGGTGATTACTGATGATCTTGATTGGGCTGTACACCCAAGATGAGGGAATCAGTTGGTGGTCGTCCAGACGTACTTGGAGATCGATGGATACGCGAGGAAAGTGCCTCCGGTTTCGTTCAGACCCAGAACGAACTTGTAAATGGATTGTGTGTCTGACATTGGATTTTATTCTGTGTTGATTGATTTCTGTTAAATATATATCTGTTTGGCGGCGGAGAATTTATTCTTTTGCTTAACGTCCTTCTCTGAGACGTACGAGCTTAGAGGTTATATATCGATAGATATCAATCGCATGGCATGAATTGCCTGTGTGGCACGCTGAGTTGCATGGATCGAGGCTTCTGTTGAAAACAAAGTCTTGTGGTTGATGATCAAAGCACGACCTTTGTGGCATAGCTTTGTGTATAACGTGAATTCGCAAGCCTCACACCTCGGTATGAGTTAAAAACGGGATAAGGACTGCAGGGAGAGCACGACGTTTCTTTCTAGCTTTGGTGGTGTCAGTGACTTACCAGCCCTGACATTTATATACTTTTCACCTACGTGGTTGTTGGATGAGGCGCCTCGATTTTAGGTCTGTAAGGACCGGGAAACGTGTGTTCAGGAATAATTAATCCTCAAACGTAAGAGAGGACCGGCCCTGAAGCATCCAAGGGTTACCCAGAGTGTGTAGTCCTGGGACATTTACTAGAGTGTCTCAAAGCAGAGAGGAGCTTGCCCCTTGCCTCGACTCATGACGGAAATCCAATTTCCAATACGAGATATTTCGGTTTTATTTGTAGAGCCTAGTACGGCGACATGATAGATGGTGCCCATGCTGCCTAGGGTTGATATTTATGATTGAAATTGTTTTGACACTATACACTTGTTATAGTATCAAATGATTTGTTTTTAAAACGTACCAAGCATATTTGGCTATTATAAGGGAAAACCCTATCCTCCGGCTTGCGTTGCATTATGTGATGGGACCTGGGTCTTATAATAGCTTCATTTTTCGAAAAAGCATTGCGCTGTTTATTCTATGCACTGGTATTCTTAGGAGGAAACCCGTTCCGTGTTATACGGCGTGGTCCCTTGAATTACTCTCTTTTAAAGTAAAGTTTTAAATAACTGTTTTAGTTCTCACACCAGTCACATGACTGACCTGGAGTTTATTGTTTTAACCTAAACTCTGGGTGCCCTTATTTTCGACACGGTCAGCTAGTAGTTTTGGTTTTGCAGATTTATATTCATAGGATCCTGATTTACATCTGGAACGATGCTCGGAAAGCTCTGTATCCATGTATTACTTTCAATTGTGTTTTGTATTATTTTCCGCTGCTATGTAATTTATTGTAATCTCTGATATTTATCGAATGTATAATATTCATTTATACTCTGTATATTCTTGTATCTGATGGAATTGTTGTAATAGCAATGAAATGTTCTTCCGTCTGCGTTCTGATTGGTCTTGTCCTCAAAGTGTCCGCTCTTTCCTTCACGGGGAAGTAACGGGTCACTACAGTGGGTTAAGTTAACTTGAATCGATTGATGATACTTAACCAATACAACATGATGGACGCGTGGGGTTAAGTTAATAAGAAACACTTAACCAATATAACTTGATGAACGAATGGGGTTAAGTTAATGGGAAAGACTTAACCAATATAACATGATGAATGAACGGGGTTAAGTTAACAGGAAACACTTAACCAGTTCAACATGATGAGTGGGAAGGGTTAAGTTAATAAGAAACACTTAACCAACATGACATGATGAGTGGGTGGGTTAAGTTAACATGAATGGACAACACTTAACCAATATGACATAATGTGTGGGAGGGTTAAGTACATATCGGGTTGCTGGGTAATGTTAGTAAATATAGGCCCACAAACTTAACCATTAAATAAATATGCTTGAATCAGTGGGAGGGTTAAGTACATATCGGGTTGGTGGGTAATATTAGTAAATATAGGCCCACAAACTTAACCAATAGGAAACCCTAGTAATAGGGACCCATTTCAGTAGTAACCCACATAGATGTATCAAAGTACCCTGAAACTAGGCAGGGTGGGGCACGATTACTGGGCTGATTATAAGCGGTCAAAATAGCGGCAGGGGGTACGTCAGTGTAGGTTCTGACGGATTGCGGGCATGCACGTACTCCGGAGTGGAAAAAGCAGGCATTGGGTACCAGTAGTTATACACTGTGCATCTTGAATCGTGTCGGGTTGCTATCATAGGGACTGATACACCTTATGGTGGGACCAGCATAGGGTATATACACGCAAGAGAGGGCCGATTGACACAGACACAAGGAAAATTAATACGAGTAAGGAGTTGATCGATAGGGTAGTAAGGGTACAGCTAACATATTCATGACAACTAGGCAGATTGCACTACAACAAAAACGCCATATTACAACTTTAATTTCACAACTGTGCGAAAAGCACAGATGTAATAAATGCTTTTTACAACTGTGCAAAACGCACTGATGTAATAAATGTTTTCTACAACTGTGAAAAATTCACCGTTGTAATAAACATATATATCACAACTTTTCTTTTTTGTTTGTTGTAATAACTATAATATACTAATTAATTTCTGATAATTAATAGTTAAATTAGAAAGTTGTCTAAATTTATTTTTTGTAACTCTTTTTTCTATTTCTTGTATTAGGGGCCTATTAAATATTAATAACAACTTATATTTAATAATTAGTAATATTAACATTTAAGAATAATCCATATTCAATAATAAATTTACAAATTAATACCAATTACTATTACTTACTATTAGATTAGATAAAAACCGCTTAATTGATGATTAATAAATAATAGTTACTTTTTATAAGTTTCTATTAAATATTTAATAGTATATAATCAATAACATTTACATAATAATTAACTTTTAATAGTTGAAATTCAATTATAACTTTGAAGAAATAGGTAATAATTAATAATAACTATTATTAATCAGTAATATTTAATATTTTAGTAAAAGTCAATTCTTAAGAAATTCATATTATATTTATATTTAATATAATGTTTTACTTATTAATTCTAAATTGTAATTTTTATTTCTCTAAGTTTTGGTGAAATTTTAATTATAACCGATGGAAAACTGATGGTCATGTTAAATGCAAAAAAAATGAAACTTAAGGGCGGTAAAACTGAAAATTTGGCTCTCACGTAGTTCGCGTCTTGTATTTCTTGTGCCTTCTATCCGCCGACCTCTCCACTTCTCGTTTGTATGTCAAAATCAAAATCCCTAATTCCTCCTTTTATCGCGAATCATGGTTCCATCGTTCCCTTTTTTCTCAGCACTTACCCAAAATTTAAGTTTTCCCAAATTATTTTACCCAAAAATCATATTGTAGCCTGCCGATCCTCTTTGGATCTTCCGCCATCTCCATTCCAGGCAGCCACGCACCCATCTGTAGCAAGCAATCTGCTTCCTCCCTGGCAAGCTCCACTTACACTACCAAATTCGAGCCACTTTTCGCACCATTCCCTCTCCAATCGAAGTGATGCCACCGGTTCCGATTGACGCCGTAGCTCTTTCCGTCAACCTGAAGCTCCACCGCGTTTGCCAGTTCATATTGCTTGAACCTGCTGTGCCGTGAAGTAGCGAAAATAAGTTCCTGCTGTTCCTGCTTGCCGCTGCGATGGTAAGTTTCGTCTTACGATTAGTCTTTATTAAAGTAAGATAATTTCATAAGAATTAGAATAAAATAGTTGATTGATTTTTCATTATGGGTTGAATTCAGTTTGTGCCATGACTTAAGGAGTGAATTTTGGCATACCTGTGTTGCCTGTATGATTGGATTTTGAATCCCTTTTGGCATTGTGATTACCGTAAAAAAAAATTCATAAGCTTATGACACATTTGCACTAAAAGTTGGGTCATACAATTAAATTACATAACTGAGCATATAACATATCATTTACTCTTCCGAAATCTACCAAGTGTGCTATCCTTATTCACCTCAACGTACGGAAGTGGCTTGTAACGTGATGCATGAGCTTTTCTAATTATTTAGATAGTGTATGTTGTCTTATCGCTGTTAGACGCTAGACAATGAATGAGTGAGTTTGTTGACTCCATAATTTGTGGTGTCACCAAAAACTATCCACCGATTGGTGGAATTCAGGGAACCTTGTATGGGGTCTCCCTCTATCCATCAATCTGTGGATAGAGCCACGTTGTCAACAAACTCCTACACACAATGAACCATACACAAACGAACGCTGCAATAACATACTAATGACATCATAAGCGTCTATGTGTCGTCAGTAAATGCACAAAAGAAACGAAATATAGATCATTAAGTCAAACGGGTGTATCTGGTCTTAGATATACCTGTAAAATCTTCTAGATATGTCATATAAGAGTGCGCACATCTACATTCAAAGAAATTCAAAAATCAAAGAGGTAAACAATTTATAAGGGATGTCTATACAGACAAGAAATTTTATGTAGTTCGGTCTGTTAGAAAATATTTTCAACCAATTAAAGACAGCTGACTGAAAACATTTCAATTGACTGATCATGCATATTTTACTGAACATTCATTTTTTCGAAAAGCATGTACTTTGTTGTTCATATTTGGTGGACTTTCTTTTTATAATTAGTCGATTGATTACTGTAACATCATAAATTTACTAGATATTATTTATAATATTTAATTGAGTAAATTAAATAAAATAATGTTAGAAAATAGGGAGAATGATACTTGATGAACCAAATAGGTCGAGGGGCAATTAACTAATTAGATTAATTAGTACTGGCAGTAGAAAGGAGGAATTGAGGAAAATAAAATGAAAATACCTACACTTGAACACCTATCCTCTCATCTCTAGTTAGACCAAAACTTGGTCAATTATCATCTTCTATCAGTCACCCAACATGAGTGATATTCAAATAACAATCATGGAATATAAACACAAATTTGGATAATAGACAAGGGTGGATCTAGGAATTGACAAAGGAGTGGGTTGATTTTGTATTTTAATTTTATCTTTTTATATATAGTGTTTTAAACATTTTTCCTCTTGTAAGACACATTAACAAAGGGAAACAAATTAATAGCAAGCATCGATATCACAAATCACGTTTTAGTAAAATGTTTGCCAAAATTGAAGTTTGCCAAATTTACCCAATGTCAATATCTAACCAAACTATTTCAACACATGTCCCCTTTTCTCAGCTATAGTTGTATTTAGTAGGGAATTGATCTTCATGCTTTCATATACAAAAAAGCAAACTTTATAGAATGCACGTTTCATAACAAGGTAGAAAACAAATGAAATAGAGTCCAACTATGATTTAAGCTAAATATTAAGTATTAATCAACTAAACCCAAATGGAAAGATGTAAAAGGCAATTTAAAATGACCGTTGATAGATTCGTCAATGTTAAAGGCAATTTAACATAAGTTTCTGGGGACTTCAAAATATGAGTCTTTCTTAAAACCTATTCTTTGGAGGCACGTTGTGTTTTGAAATTCAAAACGGGAGTTTTACAAAAAGTTCTCCAAACAACAGCAGACAATGAAAACCACATTTTTATTTTATTTCTATAATATGAATTTTATAGCTTATTAGACAAATAGTTGTAAATGTTTGTGTCAACTTATTACTAAAACTACATACAAATACCTATCCATATATGATTAATAAGTATACACGTGAACCACTTATTATTAAAGCATTTCTAGCTAAAGAGGAAGTCCTTATGTTCACCATGTTACCACGTTATGCTCGTTTACCCTGCTAACATTAGGACTGCTGTTTTTTTTTTTTTTTTTTGCATGTTTGTAAATTTAAACTTGGGTAATATTGCCACACTATATTTCACGTGCATTTATTCCTGACCCTAGAATAAAGAAAACACATTTGTGTATTGTTTTGAAAGATTAATGTCATCTATGTGTTGCCTTATTCTTTGATGTCCAATGACTTGTATTGGGCTATGTATATATAATGTATAGGCATGCCAGTGGTTATGTCCCTAAATGTTTCAATTTCATTTCAAACCTGATGTATAGTTCAAAATATTTATCCTTTATTAATGATTAAATTAACTGGCTCTCTTTTGATGGTTGACTTGACTAATTCTTGTTTCCATATCAGGACTGATGGTAAAATTGAACTTGGATTTAATATTCCATCTTCCTTTGTGAATGGAAGTTCAAAAAAAAAAAAAAAAAAAAAAAAAAAAAAAAAAAAAAAAAAACTGAATTAGTGGTAATATATTAAGTGTATGCCCAACTTAAGTGTAAGTATCTTAGCAAAATCGGCATGCATGTTTTTTCCGTGTAGTGCAGTTGTTGTAAATTTATTTGTATTGTTTTCTTCTTTATTTGATTTCATTATTTGCTTGAAATTTGAAATTTATTTGTATTGTTAGCAATTTTCCAACTTAAGTGTATGTATTGTTTTGTGAAGTTTCTTTTGCCCAAGAGAGGTATGGGTTTACTTAGCTTTGGCGACGATCAGGTGGGATTATTTGTATACATTTGGTAGCGTTTTATTTTCATGCATGTACATGATATTTAAGTCATATGATATGTTAAGTACCGATACTCTTGCACTTGTGAATATTACAGGTTACTGCATATGCACTATTGTCGACTTTGTTGGCGGCAATTCCAAATACAAACACAATGCGGGAATCAACGGATGATGTGTTTACGGACATGGTGTCGGCTTCCATTAGCGTGGCTTTTTCGCATTTGCTTCCATGGCTTCTTCTTCACTTATCAAATTATAGTATTTGGTTTTACCTTATCAAATTATTTATTGCTTATCATTTGCTTTATGTATGCTACATCTATGACTCCTTTGTGTATTTCTATGCTTTATGTAACATTCGATTGCTGAAACCAAATGGCCGACATTGTTCATTTTCTATAGGCCTCTTTTTAATGCAGGTGTGAAACCAAGTGACCGATTTGGGGCTACAGGCTCGTACGTTTGATGGAGTGGATCGTTTCTGAATTGAGATCCGGATCGAGATCTTGCGAGTAGTGGAGAATTATTTATGGACGGATGGTCGTCGGCCATGTTGATTCTTTTGGCTATCTCTTTCATCATATTTCCAGTCTAATTTTCTCACTGGATACTCTGGGAAAACTATATGCTCATTTATGGATGGATGGTCGTCGTCCACGTAGGTTATGCTTATGTATCTTTTGTGGACAAACCTTCTTTCTTGTGTATCTTTTGTGTTAGATCGATGTATGTGTTTTGAAATGGTTATGTTTTTTGTGATGGGTTTAGTTGGTGATGTACTATATGTATATTGATCGAATATTATGTTAATTAATATATATGAATGATTCCGTACAGTCATATTTATTGCATTGAAATATGAATCATATTATACTAATATATATGAATTCTTTATATTAGTAAGGTGTATATAAGTTACAACAACAAAAAAAGTTGTAATAAAACATTTTACAACAGTGTGAAAAAGTTGTAATATTATGGAAGTCACAATGGTAACTACCAGTTGTCATACATATGCTTTAACGTTACAACAGAATACGCAACAACGGGGAATAAAAGTTGTAGTAAAGATTATTACAACGGTGAGTAACGGTTGTAATATATCCTAATTCACAACGATGTTGCAACGGTGTAGAAATGTTGTAATAGATATAAGTATATTACAACTTCTTAATACACGACGTTGGCTCCACCGTTGTAAAAACTTTTTACAACGTTTTTGCACCGTTGTAATATGGTATATTTGTTGTAGTGTTGAGGTGGAATCCTCACAACAGATGTACACCTGAAGGCTACCACAATTGTGGGGATTGGGATCACATTATCACATGATCATTTTATACAGATTACTAGTTGGGACACTAGTTAGGTGGTGCAGAGATATAGAAATCAGAATAACAGAGCAATAGCAAAACAGGGAAAGAGTAGAAGTGCATTCAGTTTATCTTGCCTTATCATATCTTATGCTAATCTTATGTTATCTTGTTATCCTTGTTATCACGGTATTGTCTTATATTCAGTTTATTCATGTCATGTTACTTTTACCTGTTTACATACTGAAAGTTACTAGACTTACCAGGCTTTAGGTCTGACCCATTTTCTTTCTTCTTCTTTTCTTCCGTCCCCCCCCCAGGTAGTCAGGGAGGGAATACCTCAGCTTAGTTTGGACCGTTTCTCTTTCCAAGCTTGGAGATTCTGTGATGTATGGCTTGGAACCTCTTATCTTTGGCTATGGATGTGGTTGCACTTTAATTTGGGGACTTAAGCTACTTTGCTATGTTTTATGCTTCTTATATACTTGGAAGTTTTTGAATCAAGACAGAAGTTTTATGTAATATTTTTTAAGTATGATTGAGTCAATTGTTGTAAAAGCTTGACTGAACTACGTTGCTTATAAAATGACTTTATTTTCCGCTGCTTTATTTGTCTGTCTTGTAATTTATCTGTATCTTTGAACTAAAATGCTTCACCGAAGTTAAGGCACTCCCTTTGTTAGTGACCTTAATGGAGGTGGGGTGTTTCACTTGGTATCAGAGCTGAAGGTTACCGGATCAAATAAAAGATTTGAAAAATTATTTTCAAGACGATCTTAAAAGAAGCGCTTTCTAAAGAAAAGTTTTGTTTTAAAGGCATATTCCCCAAATCCATATGCACTATCTTTTGATCCTCTGTTTGAATCCTTGTTTTCCTTCTTTACTAAGTCTCCAGGGATCCTGGCTTTCTAGGAGGTAACCTCATCACGGCATGGTTCCGTAGGCTTGATGAGACTACGACACCTGTCAAAACGGCAAAGAAGTGCCCAACTTCCATATAGCCGCAGTAATTTCACCTGCGGCTAATTTTCTTTCAAGCTTTTTAGAGTTTTTCGTGCGATTGAGGCAACTTTCAAGAGATTTGTCAAAAAGCCACATAAGGATGGCGAAGATGAGAATGAGGGAGTTTGGCTAAGGAGCATAACCCAAGGACGAGAAACTCATGGATATGGACTTGGTTCACAAAGGAGGAAAGAATAGAAAAATCTAAGACAAGAGGAAGTGTCGTTATTATGGTATAACGGGTCATATAATTAAGGACAAGGGCAAAAACAAAGGACAGGATTTTCAGGTGGGCAAGTGCATGCTCTCACCGCCAGCGTACCTGAGAGAGAGGTAGTAAAGTTTCTGTTGAAAAAGTCTAGTTTTTCTTTTTGATCATCCTGTTAGTACTCTTTTTGATTTTAGCGCTTCACATTCGTTTATATCTGCTTCCATAGTTGAGTCTCTACACCTTAGTGCTTGTATAGTAGAAGATCCCATTATTGTCTCAAACCCAATTGGTGGTTCGGCTCATTTATCTTTGGCTAGTGAGGATTTGAGAATAGCTATATTAAGTATTGAGTTTAAGTGTAATGCTTATGTTTTTTTTTAGGTTTCATGGGCTATGGGTTGATTCTAGGCATGAATTGGTTAGCTAGTAATTGTGAAAGGAGGGTAGTTAGGCTTTTGACTTGCCTCGGGAATACCATCGAGATTTCGTGCGATCCTAAGAGATCAGTTTGGCTTAGCTACCTAGAATCACTTGGTACATCTATCGACGATTTGCAATCCGTTAGAATAGCCCACGAGTATGCAGATGTTTTTAATCAAGTTAGGGGTTTGTCCCTTAAAACATGAGATAGACTATCGCATATATCTAGTTGACAATGCAAAGCCAGTTGCATTACCTATACGACACATGGCTCCAAGGGAAAGGAAGGGCTCGTTAAACAAGTAAAAGAGTTACGTGGGAAAGGGTTCATAAGGCGAAGTATTTCTGAATAGGGTGCTCCAGTCGTTTTCGCTACAAAGGCGGATGGTTCACTTCGCTTGTGCATAGATGATATTTTGGTTTTCTCTATGAGTGAGGAAGAACATGCTTTGCATCTAAGGGAAGTTTCAGATACCCTCCGAGCACATCAACTCAAAGCTAAGTTCTCCAAATGTCATATTTGGAGGAAAGAGGTGAGGTTCTTAAGACACGTGGTCTCTAAGGAAGGGATAGCAGTGGATCCTGAAAAGGTGGTGGCAATCCAAGATTGGAAGATTCCTAAGAACGCAATGGAAGTAAGAAGTTTTCTAAGACTAGCGGGCTAATATAGGAAGTTCATTAAGGACTTTGCGAAGGTCTTAACCCCACTTACAAGATTGATGAAGAAGAATCTAACCTTTGCTCGGGATATTGGTTGTGATATCGCTTTCCAACGACCGAAGAGGGCTCTTACAAAGGCCCCATTTTTGACTTTTACCTTATGGTAGTAAAAATGTTTACAGTATACACGGATGCATGAGGCACGAGATTAGGCGTCATTTTGATGTAAGAAGGAAGGGTAAGGTCGTAGCGGATGCCTTAAGAAGAAAAAGGTTGACTTCAAGTCCTCTTTATGTGGAAAGGAAAAGTTCAGAATACATATCAACCTTTGATTTTAAAAACCTCCAGTTAAGTTAGTTGGCATCGCTAGAAGAGCGGCCTACGCTTTTGGATCGGATAGGAGCGACGTGACATGAAGACCCTCAGAGTTGTGACATGATGGGTAAGCTAAGTAGAGGTGAGACCTCTAATCATCTTAGTATATACACTTAGTAACATGGTTAGCATCTATTTATTTTCAAGAGATAGTTCTTCTACATGGAATACCCTCTAGTGAATTTTGGAAGAAGCCATGAGTACGCAGTTATGTTTGAGCACCGCTTATCATCCTCTGATAGAAAGGGTGAATAGGATTTTGGAAGACCTTTTGAGGAAATGTTAGCATGACACAGCAGAAGTTGTAATATCGAGTATACTAGAAGAAGAAGAGGTAGAACAAGAGGTGACAGTAAAATGAGTTCCAACTCATATTCTGGAAATAGAAATTAAGAAGCTACGCAATCGTGAAGTTAATACAGTCAGAGCATAATGGAGTGAAGCTCAAGAAGATGCGATTTCGAAGACTGAAGACTAGATACACGCATCATACCCTTTTTGAGGGTATATCCTTGATTCCTCTTTTTCTGTAAAGTTTATTTGCATGCTAGTCTTTATCTTTTAAGTATGATCTCTCGGTTCTATCCTCGATCCTTAGGTAGAAGCCAATGGATGTAAACATGTGTTTGAAACATGTTATGATTGATGGTTGCAAGTGGTTGCTAGTGGTTGCTCGTGGATGCACACACACACATTAGGCACTAGATCGGCTCAACCACTTTCATATTGCATATGCATATATGTATTTGTATATGGATTGAAGCTTGATGTGTTATCATATGGATGCTGCATTTGTATGAATGATTGGGCACTCATGTAGAAGTTATAAAATATGATTAGGTGTAATTGCATACATGATGGACTCATAGCACTGGCATAATTCGCATTAAGGAGGTCAACTGAATCAGTAGACCGCCTGATTTTGCATTAGATAAGGACATGTACACACACTATGCATATAATCATGAAAGCATTAGAAATCTTTTTAAGGACAATGGATGCCTGTGATTGATGGTTGAGTAGATGGATGTTGGATGTTAGGATACATTTTTCTTAACTTAGAGATTTCGGGGACGAAATCCTTTAAGGAGGGGAGAATGTAACACCCCGTGTTTTCTGTGAATATTAAAGTAACAAATTAAAGAATACTTAATTTTAAAAGCGAGAATTAAGAAAAACGGGCTGCGCCATTGCATTCATTTCAAAATTCTACTTGAGATAGAGTCTGAGTTTCCATAAATCGGACCTCGTATGAGGAAGTTATGGGCCTCGGAAGATTACAAAAATTTAGAGACTTAAATAATTAGTTAACCAACCCAGAAAAATAATTCAAAAACATTAGAAATCAGAGAAGTGGGCTGGGCGGGAAATTTCCTGCCCAGGGGTATCGACAAGGGGGAGTCGACATAGGTGTCGACCCTCTAAGGGGGGTCGACATAGGTGTCGAACCCCTAGGGGAGGGGTCGACCCTTTTTTGGATACGATCCCAAACGGGCTGAGCTGCTTCGTATGACGTGTTTTGATGTGCTGGACGGACCTGATGGCTTTCGTGGTGATCTAAAGGCTCTAAAACACTCTCTACACCTATAAATTAGTGCCTAGACCTAACCTAATTCATAACAATTCCTTCTGACGCCTCTATGCTGCTGAACTCTTAATCCTCTTAGCGGCCGCCTCTAAAAACCTAAATCATATTAGAAGATCTTCATCAACAATCAACCTTGGAGATGAATCAACATCTATACACCTATTTTCTCCTAATCTAAGCACTGTAAGCTCAAGTTACTTTCAGATGTGAATTCTTAATTGAAATTCTTGGCACGTAATAATCTGAATCCAAGCTATACCTGATTATGAGATAATACTTTCAGATTTATCAAATTTATTTTATCAGATTTGTGCCTGCGATGTTATTCATATCTATTTTATCAGATTTGTGCCTGTGATGTTATTCAAATCTATTTTATCAGATTTTTGCCTGCGATGTTATTCAAATCTATTTTATTAGATTTGTGCCTACGATGTTATTTAAATCTAATCTATCAGATTTATGTCTGCGATGTAATTTTATTCAGATCTATACTTCTTTTATGCTCCTGATATTGCTATTATCAAATCTAGCATCGTATGGCTATTTTATGCCTAATCTTCTATGTTTCCTCTTCTTCCCCTTTTATTATGGATCTAGGTTGTCTCGAACCTAGACAAAATCTTGTTATATATACGATTGGAATACGGGGGAATTGGGCCTAATCTATTTTATGTACTATTGGGCGTAACTTGTAATAGAGATTTGGGCGTAACTTGTAATTGAGATTTGGGCATAACTTGTAACTGAATTTTGGGTATAACTAGTAATTGATATTTGGGCATTATTATCATTATAATTGCAAGTTTGGGTTAATTGGCATATAAATCAAGTTTTGGGGCATAATTGTTATTATTGTGAACTTGGGACAAATTGAAATATTAAATCTAGATTGGGCATAAACTATAAATTAGAGTATTAATCTAGATTGGGCAAAACTATTGGTTGGGACGCCAAGCATAATGTATATTGTGATTTTGGTGCATGACTATTATCGCAAATTTGGAAAGATTGGGTGTAGCCTATTTTGAGTAATAACTTGAATTTGAATTTGTGGGGCATAATTTGCAATTAGCTTTGTTGGGGTATGACTTGAGAATTGGAACATGACTAGTTTTGTGAATTTGGGATGATTCACATATAAAATCTAGACTTGGACATGTATGGTAAATATGCTAAAAGATAAACATGCCTAACCCGAGGTTAGATTGAGTTGCAGTGTAAAACTGCCCAGAACCGCCCGGCACATCTAGTAACCACAACAACACAGATCCAATGTGAGAGGTTAGCGCATTTAGCCCAAAAACCAGAGGTTAGAATGAGTTTGAGGTAGAAGTCTGCCCGAAACCGCCTGGGACATCCAGTAACCACAAACAACAGTTCTAATGTGAGAGGTTAAGGCATTAATGAATGAATTAATGATAATAAACAAGACATGAATATAACATGATTTGCGGTAGGGTTAAGTTAACACAAGAAGGCAACACTTAACCAATGTAACATGACAAGTGGGTAGGTTAAGTTAACTTGAATCGACTGATGACACTTAACCAATACAACATGATGGACGCGTGGGGTTAAGTTAATAAGAAACACTTAACCAATATAACTTGATGAACAAATGGGGTTAAGTTAATGGGAAAGACTTAACCAATATAACATGATGAATGAACAAGGTTAAGTTTATTGGAAACACTTAACCAATCCAACATGATGAGTGGGAAGGGTTAAGTTAATAAGAAACACTTAACCAACATGACATGATGAGTGGGTGGATCAAGTTAACATGAATGGACAACACTTAACCAATATGACATAATGTGTGGGAGGGTTAAGTACATACCGGGTTGGTGGGTAATATTAGTAAATATAGGCCCACAAACTTAACCATTAAATAAACATGCTTGAATCAGTGGGAGGGTTAAGTACATATAGGGTTAGTGGGTAATATTAGTAAATATAGGCCCACAAACTTAACCAGTAGGAAACCCTAGTAACGGGGACCCATTTCAGCAGTAACCCACATAGATGTATCAAGGTACCCTGAAACTAGGCAGGGTGGGGCACGATTACTGGGCTGATTATAAGCGGTCAAAATAGCGGTGGGGGTACGTCAGTGTAGGTTCCAACGTATTACGGGCGTGCACGTACTCCAGAGTGGAAAAAGCAGGCACTGGGTACCAGTAGTTATACACTATGCATCTTGAATCGTGTCGGGTTGCTATCATAGGGACTGATACACCTTATGTGGGACTAGCACAGGGTATCTACACGCAAGAGAGGGCCGATTGACACAGACACAAGGAAAATTAATACGAGTAAGGAGTTGATCGATAGGGTAGTAAGGGTACTTCTAACATATTCATGGCAATTAGGCAGATTGAGGTGGAATCCTCACAATAGATGTACACCTGAAGGCTACCACAATTGCGCGGATTGGGATCACATTATCATACGATCATTTTATACTGATTACTAGTTAGGACACTAGTTAGGTGGTGCAGAGATATAAAAATCATAATAACAGAGCAATAGCGAAGCATAGAAAGAGTAGAAGCGAATTCAGTTATCTTGCCTTATCATATCTTATGCTAATCTTATGTTATCTTGTTATCCTTGTTATCACGGTATTGTCTTATATTCAGTTTATTCATGTCATGTTACTTTTAACTGTTTACATACTGAAAGTCACTGGACTTACCAGGCTTTAGGTCTGACCTGTTTTCTTTCTTCTTCTTTTCTTCTGTTTCCCCCCGGTAGTCTGGGAATAGCTCAGCTTAGTTTGGACCGTTTCTCTTTCCAAGCTTGGAGATTCTGTGATGTATGGCTTGGAACCTCTTATCTTTGGCTATGGATGTGGTTGCACTTTAATTTGGGGACTTATGCTACTTTGCTATGTTTTATGCTTCTTATATACTTGGAAGTTTTTGAATCAAGACAGAAGTTTTATGTAATACTTTTTAAGTATGATTGAGTCGATTGTTGTAAAAACTTGACTGAACTACGTTGCTTATAAAATGACTTTATTTTCCGCTGCTTTATTTGTCTGTCTTGTAATTTATCTGCATCTTTTACCTAAAACGCTCCACCGAAGTTAAGGCATTCCCTTTGTGAGTGACCTTAACGGAGGTGGGGTGTTTCAAATTCGGTTTCATCTTAAATCATCTCTGTCTTCAAATTATAGACTAGATCTAAGGCTAGATCTCATTACTGTAGCTACATCTACCCTTGATTCTTCGTTGCTTGAATCAAATATATACTAGATCTTATCAAATTATGTGATTTGATGAGTGTAGTGTTATCTCACTATTTTATGATGGATTATATGCACTAATCAGGTGATTCCATGTTTGAGTTATTAAATTAACCCTAAAACTGATTGGATTTAGGTAATTTCATATATGGAAATCTCAGGTTAACCTATTTATGCATATGATTGTGAAATTAATTAGAATCGATATAATTAACATATATATATATATATATATATACACACACACACACACACTATATCTATAATCGTATGTGATTGATCTTTGTATTAGAATGATTAAATGTTTATAATTGGATGAAATTGAAAACATAATTTGCTGTCTGAATTTCTACTATTGTTGAATTGGATGTTATGCTTGATTTACTTATTAATGTTGATTTATATCCATGTTTGGAGCATATCAAGAGCAAAATTCATTGGAATTGAACAAAACTTGGGGGATAAACTTTGGAGCAAGGCTGGAAGGGATCGTGTTAATTGCACATCATATAGAGTTAAATCCTTGGACTAACACCAACTCACAACACTTAAATCAGTGTTGATTATAATCAATGGCTCCAATGACATGACATATCATATATTGGAAAAAGCATGCTTAGTAAAAGGCATTCTAAAGTTTTGGTTGACGGATAGGCCAAGTGATTAAAGGATGGATGAGTCATCTTTTACGAATCATACCATGGTGCATAGAAGAGAAGACTTAAGGTCAAAAGAGATTAGTCATGATCGGTGAATCAGGGGAAGAGTTCACCAGAGATCAGAAGAAAAATGGAACTGAAATTTGCTAAATAATCAAATCAGGGTCGATCCAAGTGATTAGGTTGGTACTGATCCAAATGAGAGACTCGGGTGGAGATGCAACTCATAGGGCATGCCCTTGGATTGCATAATATCATGGCAGAGGTGGTAGCTCATTGGTAGCTTCTAAGACGATGAGTTACAACTTGGTGAAGTCCTGACTCTTAGATCGAAAGATCAAGTTGAGAGTGGAATCGAAGGAGCTAGAAAGGCAGCTTGTGATGGAATGAGACTGCAGGATAATGGTCTGTGTTGATGTAATGAACCAGGAACTTTTAACCTTGAAAATCGACACAAAACACAATGTCGACTATTCAAGCATCAGAAATACCGGATAATTAATAGAAAGAAGTTAGAGGGTGGGGAATAGAAAGAAAGAAAGTTAGAATAGAAGAAGAAGACCACCATAGAACAGAAACATGAATCTCACAACAGAACGAATAAAATATAGTATATAACATAACTTTAAAATACAAACTGTACTTGTACTTACATATATCATCAGAGTACATCACATGTATGACACAACGAAAATAAACTCTATATATAACTAGTGTTGAAGCCCCATGCTCCCGGCTCTTCCAAGTATTTATAAAATCCTAACTACTTGACTGCCCATACAAATTTGGGCACCCAAGAATTTAGGGGAAAAAACAAAAAAAAAACTCTGTGTAATGAACAGGAATTTTCGACCTCGAAAATCGACACCAAAATGCCATGTCGAATATTCAAGCATCGAAAACATCGGAGCGTTATTAGAAAGAAATTAGAGGGTGAAATAAGAAAGAAATATTAGAATAGAAGAAGAAGAAGAACACAACACCGTCAGAGTTTCACATCACAGCGGAATAAATTATAATATAGAAATAAACTTTATAGAGAGCTTTGAAATAACTTACAATTATCAGAGTACATCAACACATCTGGACAGTTATAATTACCTGTCCTCATATACAACACTCAGCGGAATAATAATAGATAATATCATACGTCTGAACACCTTCAGCTCGTCATTGGTCTTCACAGTATCCGTTAACCTGAACCTGTACAACCCGGTCTAACCCGAGCATTTACAAATACCGGGCCAGTCTGGGGAGCCAGAGTGAGAAAAACTCGCATAGTTTATGGGTAACATCCAATTGATTTTAGAGTTAAAATCTTTTCGAAAGAAAGGATAGTCTAAGACCAAATCCACAAATAAATACGGATGGTTTTTAACTTACGATAACCCAAAACATTTTGAAAATCATATCTTATTCTGGTATTGTAATAATGTCTAAATACAAATAAATAGAATCTAGCAGAATGCTTGCATCTCACGCTCCACAAATATAGTATACAAATAAAACAACGGGCGCTTATTGGAGATTGGATTCTGACTATGATAAGGTATGGAACCACCTGCCGATAGTGTATCTCTAGAGGCTAATACATTGGGTTCAACAAGAACATCTTGCAACCCGGCCCACACATGACCGACCACTCATTTCGCTTGAGTGTATCGAATGTATATCACCAACGGTTGGGAGCTACCCACCGTTTCCCGAAAAGGGACAACATTGATAGATTAAAGAAGCAAAAGGAATTTCTCTAGATAAGTGATTATACACCCTAATGGGTGCGACCCACATAGCCATGCTGCCTTGCCGATTTCTGTCATTTCCTGGTTGATGAGGCTTCAGGTTATAAATGACTTTTGGAACATCCGGCCACCGTTCACATCGTAAACACTAGTCTTCCAGGAACAGGATGAACCGAAGGCATCCTCCCACCACATCCTAGGAATCACCTGTAATGTCCTAACTTTTTCCGACTATTTTAAATTGATTTTAATAAGGAATTAAAATGAGAAATGCTATTTAAAACAAAACTAAAGTAATTCTTGATATATATATATATATATATATATGTATGGAAAAATAGAGAAAACATCGTATATATTTGTTTGATCTGAGGATTTGAAAATATAAAACAAGTATACTGCATTCAAATAAAAATCATGAGTGATAATACATATATAAATATAAATAGTTCATAGTTTAACCATTTTAACAAAAGCAAGGATCTATAAAACAAAAGCCATATGACATGAATTATATAAAGGGTATTTTGATCACTTTAAAGATAAAGAAGGACTTTAAACAAAAAACAACACAACATGTATGAATATGGCAAGAGACAATTCAGCCATAACATGAACAAATGGAACATAAAACATTTGATCTTTTTACCAAAAATATATATTTGAACATGAGACAAAAACAAGCACACACGAGACAAATACGATTAATGAGTGATACTATAAATAGTAAGACTAAGATTTACCAAACCATTCCCTAAAAGCACCTAAAATCCCTCATTTTCAGTTTTGCATGTGCACCACTTGCTAAAAGAATATATCAGCAAAGAAAGAGACAAGAAAAACCCATTTTTATAATGCTTTAAAATCTAAGAATGAATCCATGCATTTATTGAAAGCATGACTCATGTTCTAGAAGGGGTAACCTAGTACAAATCTATTGGCTATGAAACCTTAATAAACAAACCTTTTCTTGCATAATAGCCGTGGGAGACTAAGGGGGTCAGGGTTAAGGAATGGGAAATTCACTGTTGAAACCATGTGCAAGAAAATTAATTTTAAAACCTTGAACTCAACTATAAATACAACTCAAACCTCTCATATTTTTCTCACAACAAAACTGAAGCTTACACTAATTTCTGAAGTCATTCTACTGAGATCTTGGAGAGCATTAAGGTGAGTGAAAAATTGTTAAAAATTTCTTGTTTTAAATATTTATTGTAAAATAGTTTTGCATATAGCTTTAACTACAAAATTTTGTTGTGATCCTTATTTGTTACTGAGTAAAGTATGATGTTAGAACACCCTGATATACATCCGTATAAACTAATATCCATGTAGAAAACCTAGTAGGAAGTTTGTGCATGTTTTGGTTAATGATCTAAGTACCTTGTTTGAATCTAGACGGTGTTCTATAAAACACAGAATATCTGATCATGGATTTCCAGTAGAGAATTCCATCAAAACCCATCCTAGTATTGTGAATACAATTGAATAGAGTTTATATGTATTAGTAATTTCAAACAAGAAATCTTAGAAATAAACATTTTGCAAGGGAAACAGTTTAACAGACATACACAGTTAACTCTCTGTTTACATGAAATTTCAAATCAAACGAAATGTTGTTTTGATTATATATATGGAATCACAATGTACAACCATGATTTTTAGTGGCAATTTCATGATTTTTAATGTTGTGAAAGTCGAGAAAAGTCGAGATGATCAAAGAAGGAACTTTGATCAAATTCCGATCATCTCGGCCACCAGAAACCAGGCAGTTGAGAGGAGAGCTTCGCCTAGGGTAGGGGCATTGAGGAAAAATATAAAATGATTTTTCTAATGTGTAGATTCCGAGAACAAAGAGGAAATAGGGTTTTATTTGGGTTTTTGGGTTCGGTTTTTCATCGTCGGACTGCTCCTCGAAGTGGCGACTAGGGGGTGCGCTCCAAGGGGATTGCGACGTCACGGTGGTGCGGTGGCGTGGGAGGAAGCGGACGGTGGCACATGGCCGAGGCGAGGAGTGGTGGTGGTTTTCCTGTATGGTGCTTTTCTTCAATCGAGATATGGGTAGGGGATTTTACTGTAGCGGCGTGAAGGAGGTGATCGGGGAGGTGTACGATGATCAGTGGGTGAAGTGTGATGTGTGTGGGCAGTCGTCGGAGGTGAACGTGGGCCCGTGCGTGTGTGCATATGCACGGTGGAGGAGCTGTGCACAGCACAGGGAAGAAGAAGAGAAAGCTCGGTGTGCACATGAGGTTTGGTGAATGATCAGTAGTCGTGGCAAGGGGTTTCTGGATCTGGTACTTTGAGGTGGTACTTCCGATAAGTTTGAAAGAAGTGGTACTTTCGATAAGTTTGAAAGAAGTGGTACTTCCGATGTGGTACTTTGGCAAAGTACCAAGGTGCTTGGCATAGAGTGGCGCATGGGAAAAGTAGGTGATCAGACGTGTGCAGGAGGGTGGTACTTTGGGAAGTGGCACTTCTGATATATTTGCAAAAGTGGTACTTCCGAGAAAACTGATACTTTAGAAAATATGATCGTGGCAAGGATTTTTCAAGACCGGTAACTGGTACTTTACCAAAAATTGGTACTTTGGCTAATCCGAATGAGATTTTAAATTTAAAATTTGAAAATAAATAAAATTTAAAAATAAATAAATAAATTAAATAAAAAGAAGAGTTTTTATTTAATTAGTCGAAGGCAAGTGGAAAGAAGAAGCAGAAGATCAAAACGAAAAGTTCGACGGTAAAAGTTCGATCAGCTTTGAATTATAAATAACAAAGGAATAATTAATTTAAATTACTTATAAATAAATAAAAATAAGGGGATGATTTAAAAAGGGAAGAAGAGTTTGAAACATCGTCTGAGCAGCGATGATAAAAGAAGTAAAAATGCCATGTGCGAAGCACGTGCGTTTCCTGTTCATTCCCAAGTAAGGATAAAAAAAAAGTTGAACAAAACACTATGTGCAAATGCATACACCTTAACTGATTATTTGTATAATGATAATTAACCTGTAAGCTAAATAATAAACAAGATTAAGCCGATAAATATTCATCGACTGTAAAAGGTATACGTACATTGTTTCGAAGAGTCTGGAATAAATATTCCACTTTGACTCGAAGTATGAGACGGACGTCAGAATACTGAAGACGACAATGTGCAGGAATGATTTTAGATAATATCCTCGGTCTGTTCAGTCCCAGGACAAACCCGAATGGACGAGTGTCTGACAACGTTTATCAATTAGATTCTACACATCGAATTTACTTAAGTATATTACGTTGGTAGCGGAGAAATTCGTTTCTCTTAGCTTTATTATCCGTAATATATTTGGGTAATCAAATGAGTGTCTGACGGATAGGACGATGTGGCATTCAAAGAAATTATAGGAAAAATTTGTCGGAAGAGAAATGTGACCTCAAAAATTCATAACCCGGAAGTAACAAAAGTTGGGCTAGGCAGCATGGCTAGTTGGGTCATACCCAAGCAGGGTATATTATCACCATCTAGAGTACTTCCATATTTAACTTCTTAAATCTCTTTCACTGCTATAGCTTTCGAAAACGGTAAATCGAGCTCAACTGTAGGAGTGATAATATATTCATTACACTCAAGCCCAATTAGTGGACGGTCATGTGTGGCCGGGTTACAAGACGTTCTTGTTGAACCCCAGTGTGTCCTCTGTAGAGTACACTGATCGGTGGGTGCTCCCATACCCTGTCTGTTGGAATCCGATCTCTAATACGCGCTCTGCGATTTTAGATTTGTATACTACATACGTGAACGTGAGATGCAAGCGTTTCACTAGATAACTATTTATTTGTTATGAACTATTGTAATATTAAATGTTTTGATATAAAATACTTGGTCATTTTCCATATGCTAGTTATGGTTTGGCCTAATGATTTCTAAAGTAAATGAAACAGTCAACATGGAAAACCTTGTCACTTATTTCCCTGTTTACATCTTTATAACTATGTTTCCTCGCACCAGTCCCCTGACTGACCCAGAGTTTACTTTCTGTGTTTCCTAAACTCTTGGGTACTCATAATATTTTGTTATGAGTAGACAAGTGAATTCAGGTAGGCAAGTGGAACCTGATGAAGTACAAGTCCAAGACTAGTGGCACATCTATTTTAATTACCCAGTTCAGTATCTATGTTGTTATAGTATGGTAATGTATAATTATGTTGTTGAACTATGATGATGATGTATTATGATGTGTAATATGATGTATCAGACTCTATGATGTAATATATTATGTATTTGTGAAATTCCACTATGAGATTTTGATGTTTTCTTATTCTTCTATTCTATTAGTTCTATCTTTTCTATGTCATATTCTAAATTCTTTCAATAATGACACAACTTTCGAGGCATCGAAAATCGCGCCGTTACAGTTGGTATCAAAGCTTAGGTTTTTTGAACACCTAGGCTGTGAGTGAGTGCTGAGAGAGCGTATTTTTAAAAAACACTACTATAGTATAGGACGACCCTAGTTTTTAATTTAGGTAATCCCTAAGACTGTTTTCCGAATGAGTATAAACTCTCAAATCATATACTCAGAAAGTTGACAAAGAGTTCTCAAGAAAGGCGAGGCCGAGGAGCAAGTAGGGCAACTATGACCAATGGGCACACTGTTAATCATACCCAAGTGGATACAACTGAATTGGTCCAAGCTCCAACGCAGCCAAACTTCACTATGATTTACAAGAACTACACTACTCTGGGAGGAAAGATTTTTAAGGGAACTGAATCACTAGTTGACGTCCAAGCATGGATTAGATCTTGTGAGAAGTTCTTAAGGGACTGAAGTTGGATGACGAGTATAAACGTCTCTTAGCTTCATGGAATCTAGAGGGAGCTGCAGCTATCTGGTGGGATGCCCAGACTACAAATACTCCGGAGGAGAATTTTACTTGGGCAATGCTCAAGGAAGCTTTTGAAGCTCAGTATCTGCCAGCAAATGGGAAAACAAGGATGTATCGAGACTTCGTTGACTTGAAACAAGGAAACATGACTGTCACTGAGTACGAGAACAAGTTCAATGCACTATCAAGATTTGGACCAAAGTTGGTAAATACACCACTGAAGAAGAACGAAATGCTTGTAGCTGGAATGAAGGATAGTCTGCAAGGCCAAATGATGGGGTATCTGAAAGACCCATTTGTCGAATTAGTGGATTTAGCTCTCAGGTTTGAAGCCCTGGATGCTAAAAAACCAACTGCAGCAAAGGCTCAGACTGGAGAAGCAAGTGGAGGAAACACCCAGAAAAGGAAGTTTAACCCCGAATGGAAAGATAACAAGAACCAAGGAAAGGCAGTTCAGCAGAAAACTGAAAATCGTTTCAAGAATGTTCTGTGTCACAGCTGCATACAGAAGGGACACATTGCAAGATTCTGTAAGCAGAAGGGAAACAAGAAACCTAAACAACAGCAACCACAGCAGCAAAGGAAACCTTGGCAACAACAACAGCAGCAGCAACAGATGCAGAGGAATGAGATGGTAGTGAAGAATCTCTGTTTCAACTCTCACCAGCCTGGTCACATGGTGAAAGATTGTCCACTGATGAAAAGGGCACCACAAGAAAAGGTTAATGCACCCAAGAATAAACCATCTGTCTCTCAGAAAGTGAAGGGGAAGGGAGTGCTGGAAGGTACTTTACAATTTAAAGGAATTTACCTTCGAGTTTTGTTTGATACCGGCGCCTCATACAGTTTTATTTCTTCTGAAGCTGTTGATCAATTTAACCCTTAACCCCTTATTTCCCCAAACCCAGTTTGTGTATCAAATCCCATTGGTGGTAAAACTGAGTTGAAGATGTGTTGTGAGGATATAGCACCGTTATATCTCTCTCATTCCTTTCGTTTCGATTTCTATGTCTTAGATTTCAAAAGTTTCAATTTTATTCTTGGATTGGACTGGCTGAGCGAGTTCCAAGCTAAGATAAAATGTGACAAAGAAACCATAACCTTGATAACAAGCTTAGACCGTAAAGCTAGGATACCTTGTGGAAAACCCGGTATTCATACCTGTAGTTTCCTATACGCCCTAGAAGCACCCCAAGAGGACCTTGAAACTTTGGATGTCGTTAGAGAATTCATAGATATATTTAAAGAAGTCGGAAGTTTACCTCCTCATCGGGAGATAGAATTCCGAATCGATTTAATCCCAGGAGAAAGACCGATAGTTCAACCAAAAAGACGTATGGCTCCAAAAGAGGTGTTGGAACTAGAGAAACAAACTCGGGATATGCTGAGTAAAGACTTAATCCGACCTAGTTTTTCTAGTTGGGGATCGGCAGTAGTTTTTGTAATGAAGTCTGACGGGTCGTTACGACCGTGTGTAGACTATAGAGAGTTGAACAAAGTAACCATAAAAAACAAATATCCTTTACCCCGAATCGACGATCTTTTCGACCAATTGCACGGAGCAACGGTATTCTCCCAAATGGACCTAGCAACAGGATTTCACCATCTAAGAATCGCTGAGGATAACATTCCTTTAACAACATTTAGAGGCCCAGATTTCTTTTATGAGTGGTTGGTTATGCCATTCAGTCTAACCAGTGCACCAACATTTTTCGTAGATTTGATGAACAGAGTCTTCAGGAAAATTCTGAACAAGTTCATTCTAATTTTCATTGACGATATTCTGATTTATTCAAAAACTGAGGAGGAGCATCGCTATCACCTTAGAGTAGTACTAGAGACTCTGAGGAAAAATGTGTTGAAAGACAAATTTTCAAAATGTCATTTTTGGAAGACTGAAGCGAGATTTTTGGGGCATATTGTAAATGGAGAAGGAATATCGGTAGATCCAGTGGAAGTTGAATCAGTACAACAATGGAGACAACCTCGTACACCAACCGATGTTAGAAGTTTCCTAGGATTGGCAGGATATTACCAAAGATTTATCCAAGATTATTCAAAGATATCATCCCATCTGACGAAGTTAACGAAGAAAGGCCAAAAGTTTATTTGGACCCCGAAATGTGAAGAATCTTTTCAGAAGTTAAAAAGGAAATTAACCAAAGCACCAGTATTAGCTGTTCTCGATGGAACGAGTGGATTCGCAGTTTACACTAACGCTTGTGGAGTTGGATTAGGAGTTGTGTTAATGCAGAACGGTCGTGTAATTGCATATGCAAGTAGACAATTAAAGATACACGAGAAGAATTATGCAACTCACGATTTGGAGTTATTAGTCGTTGTTTTTGCATTAAAGATATGGAGACATTATCTGTTGGGTGGAAAATTCGAGCTTTTTACAGACCATAAACCATTGAGGTATCTATTTTCACAGAAGGATTTAAATTTGAGGCTACAACGGTGGTTGGAATTTCTTGTATCATATGATTTGGACATCATTTATACACCCGACAATGCAAATGTAGTAGCTGACGCTTTGAGTAGAAATGTAATTTTATCCCTATTGGAAGTCATACCGACTCTCCAAGAAAGGGTTATGAGTAATCAGAAGAAAGATGCCAAATTAGAGAAGATCATCAAAGGAGTTTCAAATGGAAAGGAGTTTGATTTCGAGTTGGATAACCAAGGAGTATTAAGAATGAACAACAGATTATGCGTTCCAGACGTGGATGGTCTGAGACAAGAAGTTTTGAAGGAATGCCATGCATCAAAGTTGAGCATCCATACAGGAATTCATAAGATGAATAATGATATGAAACGAGTATTCTAGTGGCCAGGAATGAAGAAAGATATTACAACTTATGTGAATGAATGTCTATGCTGTCAGCAAGTCAAAGGAGATCATCAAAAGACTGCTGGACTATTATGATCATGGGAGATATCCAACTGGAATTGGGAAATGATATCGATGGATTTTATCGATGGGTTGCCCAGGACAAGAAGAGGATTTGAAGGAATTTGGGTAATTGTAGATCGGCTAACAAAAAGCGCGCATTTTATTCCAGTAAAACCGACACGCACAGCCGCATCTTTAGCTGAAGTTTTCATGAGAGAGATTGTACGATTGCATGGAGTCCCAGCAAGCATTGTAAGCGATAGAGACACCATCTTTGCAAGTAAATTTTAGGAGGCCTTGCAAATGACTTTGGGAACGAGATTGAATTTCAGTACAGCTTACCATCCTCAAACGGACGGTCAGACTGAGAGAGTAAACAGGATATTGGAAAATTTGTTAAGAGCTTGTATTTTAGATTTTGGAGGATCATCTACGCCTGGTGGAATTCGCTTATAACAATAGTTACTAGGAAAGTATAAAGATGGTACCATACGAAGCACTGTACGGAAGACCTTGCAAAGCACCCGCATGTCGGATCGAATCCGGAGACAAATTAGTACTTGGACCAGATATGATCCGAGAAGCAACAAAAAAAGTGGAGTTAGTGAAGATAAGAATGAAAGAAGCTCAAGATCGCCAGAAAAGCTATGTTGATCAAAGGTGAAGAGATCTTGTATTTGGTATAGGAGATCTGGTACTTGTGAAGATTTCACCGATGAGAGGAGTTGTGAGATTTGGAAAAGCCGGAAAGTTAACTCCGCGATATGTTGGGCCCTTCCGTATTCTAGAGAGAATTGGATTTCTAGCTTATAGGGTTGAATTACCAGAATATATGGCAGGGATTCACAATGTATTTTATTTAAGGAAGTGTTTGCACGATCCGTCCTTAATTCTGGAACCGTTTATTCAACAAGAGATAGAGATTGAACCAGATTTGATGGTAATTCGACAGCCATTTCGCATTATCGACAGAGACGAAAAACAGCTTCGCAACAAAGTGGTAAGTCTGATAAAGATTCAGTGGAGCGAAAATCCGAAGGATTGCACATGGGAAACAGAGAAACATATCAGGAATTTATACCCGGATTTTTCTACAGATTAGGTATGTTTTACTGTTTTGTTGTTTAGATGAAATGAAACCTTGAATTTCTTCATTTCTGTGAGCATTGGTATGTGCATTTTTGGATTCAGTTTATTTAGGACTTATGAACTCTCTTGTTATGATTCTATCATTGATGAGTTCTATTTCCTTGTTTACTTTCCAGATGGCACCTTTGATGAAGACTACGGCTAGGAAAAGACTGACACCACTACAGATCATTAGGCTGCAGGCAAAGAGAGCAAGAGTAGGAGACCCGAAAGACATTCGAGGGAGATTACCTAGAGAAGACGAGGGTACTCATAGGACATCAAAGGGGTCAAACATCGGTAGAAGCGAACCTATGGAGAAAGATGAAGACAGTTGAGGATTGACAGATGAAGACAATCGAGGATTGACAGATGAAGACGATGTGTTGATGACAGAGACAGGATTTGGGGGTAGTGATGGAGACGACGACAGCGACAAAGATGAAGACGATGATGAGGATATGGATATCAATGGCGAGGAAGAAGACGAGGAGGAGTACGAGGAAGAGGTGGATGTAGTCCCAGAGACGCCAGTCGTAGCTATGGGAGATCAACCAGAGGAGTTTGTTGGCGCAGTGTTAGCAATATGGGTAAGACTCGAGCAGGCTCTTGTAGAGTATCATGCAGTAGGTGGATTTGTAGAAATAACGGAGATTACGGATGTCCGGCGATACGGGTGTATCTACTTCCACCAGTAGAGGTTATTGAGGTTCCCGACGATGATGATGAGGAACCAGTTACCGAGGGAATAGTTGGGGGTTTTGAGTTATGAGACGACGATGATGAGGTGGTAGAGGTTGTGAACATTCCAGACGACGAGTGGATTGTGATTGACAATGACCCGGAGGAGTAGAGTAGAGGGATGTGTGTGGACGATGTATATGTATATTATATAGCCTATAACTTGAATTAGTCAAGTATAGCCTAAGTATGTAGTATGTTATGTATGATTACTACGAATATGAAACTAGTGTATAATTATAATGTACTAAGTGGATATGATATGAAGTATCATCTTTTGAGAAAATCTTTCTATCTTTCTTACTTTGAATTTCGGGGACGAAATTCTTATAAGGGGGGTGGACTGTAATGTCCCGACTTTTTCCGACAATTTTAAATTGATTTTAATAAGGAATTAAAATGAGAAATGCTATTTAAAACAAAACTAAAGTAATTCTTGATATATATATATATATATAAACATATGTTTGAAAAAATAGAGAAAATATTGTATATACTTGTTTGATCTTAGGATTTGAAAATATAAAACAAGTATACTACATTCAAATAAAAATCATAAGTGATAATACATATATAAATATAAATAGTTCATAGTTTAACCATTTTAACAAAAGCAAGGATCTATAAAACAAAAGCCATATGTCATGAATTATATAAAGGGTATTTTGTTCACTTTAAAGATAAAGAAGGACCTTAAACAAAAACAACACAACATGTATGAATATGGCAAGAGACAATTCGGCCATAACATGAACAAATGGCACAAAAAACATTTGATCTTTTTACTAAAAACAAATATTTGAACATGAGACAAAAACAAGCACACATGAGACAAAAACCATTAATGAGTGATATTATAAATAGTAAGACTAAGATTTACCAAACCATTCCCTAAAAGCACCTAAAATCCCTAATTTTCAGTTTTGCATGTGCACCACTTGCTAAAAGAAAATATCAGCAAAGAAAGAGGCAAGAAAAACTCATTTTTATAATGCTTTAAAATCTAAGAATGAATCCATGCATTTAATGAAAGCATGACTCATGTTCTAGAAGGGGTAACCTAGTACAAATCTATTGGCTATGAAACCTTAATAAACAAACCTTTTCTTGCATAATAGCCGTAGGAGACTAAGGGGTTCAGGGTTAAGGAATGGGAAATTCACTGTTGAAACCATGTGCAGGAAATTAATTTTAAAACCTTTAACTCAACTATAAATACAACTCAAACCTCTCACATTTTTCTCACAACAAAACTGAATCTCATACAAATTTCTGAAGTCATTCTACTGAGATCTTGGAGAGTATTAAGGTGAGTGAAACATTGTTAAAAATTTCTTGTTTTAAATATATACTGTAAAACATTTTTGCATATAGCTTTAACTACAAAGTTTTGTTGTGATCCTTATTTGTTACTGAGTAAAGTATGATGTTAGAACACCCTGATCTACATCCGTATAAACTAATATCCATATAGAAAACATAGTAGGAAGTTTGTACAAGTTTTGGTTAATGATCTAAGTACCTTGGTTGAATCCGAACGGTGTTCTGTAAAACACAGAATATCCGATCATTGATTTCCAATAGAGAATTCCATCAAAACCCATCCTAGTATTGCGAATACAACTGAATAGAGTTTATATGTATTAGTAATTTCAAACAAGAATTCTTAGAAATAAACATTTTGCAAGGGAAACAGTTTAATAGACAAACACAGTTAACTCTCTGTTTAAATGCTGTTTTGATTATATATATATGGATTCACAACGTAAAACCATGAATTTTAGTGGCGGTTTCATGTTTTTTAATGTTGTGAAAGTCGAGAAAAATCGAGATGATCAAAGAAGGAACTTTGATCAAATTCCGATCATTTCGGCCACCAAAAACCAGGTGGTTGAGAGGAGAGCTTCGCCTAGGGTAGGGGCATCGAGGAAAGATATAAAATGATTTTTCTAATGTGTAGATTTTGAGAACAACGAGGAAATAGGGTTTTATTTGGGTTTTTGGGTTTGATTTTTCATCGCCGTACTACTCCTCGAAGTGGCGACTAGGTGGGTGCGCTCCGGGGGGGATGGCGACGTCAGGGTGGTGCGGTGGCGTGGCAGGAAGCAGACGGTGGCACATGGCCGAGGCGAGGAGTGCTAGTGGTTTTCCTGTATGGTGCTTATCATCAGTCGAGATATGGGTAGGGGATTTTACTGTAGCGGCATGAAGGAGGTGATCGGGGAGGTGTACGATGATCAGTGGGTGAAGTGTGATGTGTGTGGGCGGTCGTCGGAGGTGAACATGGGCCCTTGCGTGTGTGCATGTGCACGGTGGAGGTGTTGTGCATAGCACAGGGAAGAAGAAGAGAGAGCTCGGTGTGCGCATGGGGTTTGGTGAATGATCAGTAGTCGTGGCAAGGGGTTTGTGGATCTGGTACTTTGAGGTGGTACTTCCGATAAGTTTGAAAGAAGTTGTACTTCCGATAAGTTTGAAAGAAGTGGTACTTCCGATATGGTACTTTGGCAAAGTACCAGGGTGCTTGGCATAGAGTGGCACATGGGAAAAGTAGGTGATCGGACGTGTGCAGGAGGGTGGTACTTTGGGAAGTGGTACTTCCAATATATTTGCAAAAGTGGTACTTCCGAGAAAACTGATACTTTAGAAAATATGATCGTGGCAAGGATTTTTCAAGACCGGTAACTGGTACTTACCAGAAACTGGTACTTTGGCTAATCCGAACGAGATTTTAAATTTAAATAGTTTTAAATTTAAAATTTGAAAATAAATAAAATTTAAAAATAAATAAATTAATTAAATATGAAGGAGAGTTTTTATTTAATTAGTCGAAGGCAAGTGGAAAGAAGAAGCAGAAGATCAAAAAGAAAAGTTCGACGGTAAAAGTTCGATCAGTTTTGAGTTATAAATAACAAAGGAATAATTAATTTAAAAATATTAATTACTTATAATTAAATAAACATAAGGGGATGATTTAAAAAGGGAAGAAGAGTTTGAAACATCTTTTGAGTAGCGATGATAAAAGAAGTAAAAATGCCATGTGCGAAGCACGTGCATTTCCTGTTCATTCCCAAGTAAGGATTAAAAAAAAAATTTGAACAAAACACTGTGTGCAAATGCATACAACTTAACTGATTATTTTAAAAATATAGTTAAACTATTCTAATATGAACCAAGTAAACAAACACTGTTTGTACAATGATAATTAACCTGTAAGCTAAATAATAAATAGGATTAAGGCGATAAATATTCATCGACTATAAAAGATATTCGTACATCATTTCGAAGAGTCCGGAATAAATATTCCACTTCCACTCGAAGTATACGACGCACGTCAGAATACTGAAGACGATGATGTGTAAGAACGATTTTAGATAATATCCTCAGTCTGTTCAGTCCCAGGACAAACCCGAATGGACGAGTGTCTGACAACGTATATCAGTTAGATTCTACACATCGAATTTACGTAAGTATATTACGTTGGTAGTGGAGAAATTCATTTCTCTTAGCATTATTACCCGTATGGGTAATCAAATGAGTATCTCTAACGGATAGGACGATGTGGCATTCAAAGAAATTAAAGGAAAAATCTGTCGGAAGAGAAACGTAACCTCAAAACTTCACAACCCGGATGTAACAAAAGTTGGGCTAGGCAGCATGGCTAGTTGGGTCATACCCAAGCAGGGTATATTATCACCATCTAGAGTACTTCCATATTTAACTTCTTAAATCTCATTTGCTGCTATAGCTTTCGGAAACGGTAAATCGAGCTCAACCGTAGGAGTGATAATATATTCGTTACTCTCAAGCCAAATGAGTGGACGGTCATGTATGGACGGGTTACAAGACGTTCTTGTTGAACCCCAGTGTATCCTCTCTAGAGTACACTAATCAGTGGGTGCTCCCATACCCTGTCTGTTGGAATCCGATCTCCAATACGCGCTCTGCGATTTTAGATTTGTATACTACATACGTGAATGTGAGATGCAAGCGTTTCACTAGATAACTATTTATTTGTTACGAATTATTGTAATATCAAATGTTTTGATATAAAATACTTGGTCATTTTCCATATACTAGTTATGGTTTGGCCTAATGATTTCTAAAGTAAATAAAACAGTAAACATGGAAAACCTTATCACTTATTTCCCTGTTTACATCTTTATAACTATGTTTCCTCACACCAGTCCCCTGACTAACCCAGAGTTTATTTTCTACGTTTCCTAAACTCTTGGATACTCATAATATTTTGTTATGAGTAGACAAGTGAATTCAGGTTGGCAAGTGGAACCTGATGTAGTATAAGTCCAATATCCTAGTGGTACATCTATTTTAATTACCCAGTTCAGTATCTATATTGTTATAGTATGGTAATGTATAATTATGTTGTTGAACTATGATGATGATGTATTATGATGTGTACTATGATGTATCAGACTCTATGATGTAATATATTATGTATTTGTGAAATTCCGCTGTGAGATTCTGATGTCTTCTTATTCTTCTATTCTATTAGTTCTATCTTTTCTATCTCATCTTCTAAATTCTTTCAATAATGACACGACTTTCGAGGCATCGAAAATCGCGCCGTTACAGTTGGTATCAGAGCTTAGGTTTTCTGAACACCTAGGCTGTGAGTTAGTGCTGATAGAGCGTATTTAAAAGAAAAACGATTATAGTATAGGACGACCCTAGTTATTAATTTAGGTAATCCCTAAGACTGTTTTCCGAATGAGTATAAACTCTCAAATCATATACTCAGAAAGTTGACAATGAGTTCTCAAGCAAGACGAGGCCGAGGAGCAAGTAGGGCAACTACGACCAATGGGCACACTGTTAATCAGACCCAAGTATATACAACTGAAGTGGTCCAAGCTCCAACGCAGCCAAATTTCGCTATGATTTGCAAGAACTACACTACTCTGGGAGGAAAGACTTTTAAGGGAACTGAATCACTGGTTGACATCCAAGCATGGATTAGATCTTGTGAGAAGATTTTTAAAGGACTGAAGTTGGATGATGAGTATAGACGTCTCTTAGCTTCATGGAATCTGGAGGGAGCTGCAGCTATCTGGTGGGATGCCCAAACTGCAAATACTCCGGAGGAGAATTTTACTTAGGCAATGTTCATGGAAGCTTTTGAAGCTCAGTATCTGCCAGCAACTGGGAAAACAAGGATGTATCGAGACTTCATTGACTTGAAACAAGGAAACATGACTGTCACTGAGTACGAGAACAAGTTCAATGCAATATCAAGCTTTGGACTAGAGTTGATAAATACATCACTGAAGAAGAACGAAATGCTTGTAGCTGGACTGAAGGATAGTCTGCAAGGCCATATGATGGGGCATCTGGAAGACCCAGTTGTCGAATTAGTGGATTTAGCTCTCAGGTATGAAGCCCTAGATGCTAAAAACCCAACTGCAGCTAAGGCTCAGACTGGAGAAGCAAGTGGAGGAAATACCCAGAAAAGGAAGTTTAACCCTGACTAGAAAGATAACAAGAACCAAGGAAAGGCAGTTTAGCAGAAAACTGAAAATTGTTTCAGGAATGTTACTTGTCACAACTGCAAACAGAAGGGACACATTGCAAGATTCTGTAAGCAGAAGGGAAACAAGAAACCTAAACAACAGCAACCACAATAGCAGCAAAGGAAACCTTAGCAACAACAACAGCCGCAGCAGATGCAGAGGAATGAGACGGTAGTGAAAAATCTCCGTTTCAACTGTCACCAGCCTGGTCACATGGTGAAAGATTGTCCACTGATGAATAGGGCACCACAAGCAAAGGTTTATGCCATCAAGAATGGACCATATGGCTCTCAGAATGTGAAGGGGAAGGGAGTGCTGGAAGGTACTTTAAAATTTAAAGGAATTTACCTTCGAGTTTTATTTGATACCGGCGCTCACACAGTTTTATTTCTTCTGAAACCGTAGATCAATTTAACCTTGAACCCCTTATTTCCCCAAACCCAATTTATGTGTCAAATCTCATTGGTGGTAAAACTGAGTTGAAGATGTGTTGTGAGGATATAGCACTGTTATATCTCTCACATTCCTTTCGTTTCGATTTCTATGTCTTAGATTTCAAAAGTTTCAATTTTATTCTTGGATTGGACTTGCTGAGCGAGTTCCAAGCTAAGAATGTGATAAATAAACCATAACCTTGATAACAAGCTTAGACCGTAAAGCTAGGATATCTTGTGGAAAACCTGGTATTCATACTTGTAGTTTCCTATACGCCCTAGAAGCACCCCAAGAGAACCTTGAAACTTTGGATGTCGTTAGAGAATACGTAGATATATTTGAAGAAGTCAGAAGTTTACCTCCTCATCGGGAGATAGAATTCCGAATCGATTTAATCCCTGGAGCAAGACCGATAGTTCAACCAAAAAGACGTATGGCTCCAAAAGAGGTGTTGGAGCTGGAGAAACAAACTCGGGATTTGCTGAGTAAAGGCTTAATCCGACCTAGTTTTTCTAGTTGGGGCTCGGCAGTAGTTTTTGTAGTGAAGTCTGATGGGTCGTTACGATTGTGTGTAGAATATAGAGAGTTAAACAAAGTAACCATCAAAAACAAATATCCTTTACCTTGAATCGACGATCTTTTTGACCAATTGCCTGGAGCAACAGTATTCTCCCAAATGGACCTAGCAACAAGATTTCACCAACTAAGAATCGTTGAGGATAACATTCCTTTAACAGCATTTAGAGGCCCGGATTTCTTTGATGAGTGGTTGATTATGCCATCCGGTCTAACCAGCGCACCAGCATTTTTCGTAGATTTGATGAACAGAGTCTTCAGGAAAATTCTAAACAAGTTCGTTCTAATTTTCATTGACGATATTCTGATTTATTCAAAAATTGAAGAGGAGCATCGCTATCACCTTAGAGTAGTACTAGAAACTTTAAGGAAAAATGTGTTGAAAGACAAATTTTCAAAATGTCATTTTTGGAAGACAGAAGTGAGATTTTTGGGGCATATTGTAAATGGAGATGGAATATCGATAGATCCAGTGAAAGTTGAATTAGTACAACAATGGAGACAACCTCGTACACCAACCGATGTTCGAAGTTTCCTAGGATTGGCGGGATATTACCGAGGATTTATCCAAGATTATTCAAAGATATCATCCCATCTTATGAAGTTAACGAAGAAAGGCCAAAAGTTTATTTGGACCCCCAAAATGTGAAGAATCTTTTCAGAAGTTAAAAAGGAAATTAACCGAAGCACCAGTATTAGCTATTCCCGATGGAACGAGTGGATTCACAGTTTAACTGACGCTTGTGGAGTTGGATTAGGAGCTATGTTAATGTAGAACGGTCGTGTAATTGCATATGCAAGTAGACAATTAAAGATACACGAGAAGAATTATGCAACTCACGATCTGGAGTTATTAGCCGTTGTTTTTGCATTAAAGATATGGAGACATTATCTGTTGGGTGGAAAATTCGAGCTTTTTACAGACCATAAACCATTGAGGTATCTATTTTCTCAGAAGGATTTAAATTTGAGGCAACAACGATGGTTGGAATTTCTTTCATCATATGATTTGGACATCATTTATACACCCGGCAAAGCAAATGTAGTAGCTGACGCTTTGAGTAGAAATGTAATTTTGTCCCTATTGGAAGTCATACCGACTCTCCAAGAAAGGATTATGAGTAATCAGAAGAAAGATGCCAAATTAGAGAAGATCATTAAAGGAGTCTCAAATGGAAAGGAGTTTGATTTTGAGTTGGATAACCAAGGAGTATTAAGAATGAAAAACAAATTATGCGTTCCAGACGTGGATGGTCTGAGACAAGAAGTTTTGAAGGAATGCCATGCATCAAAGTTGAGCATCCATCCAGCAATTCATAAGATGAATAACGATATGAAACGAGTATTCTAGTGGCCAGGAATGAAGAAAGATATTACAACTTATGTGAATGAATGTCTGTGCTGTCAGCAAGTCAAAGGAGATCATCAAAAGACTGCTGGACTATTACGATCATTGGAGATACCCAACTGGAAGTGGGAAATGATACCGATGGATTTTATCGATGGGTTGCCCAGGACAAGAAGAGGATTTGAAGGAATTTGGGTAATTGTAGATCGGCTAACAAAAAGCGCGCATTTTATACCAGTAAAACTTACACACACAGCCACATCTTTAGCCGAAGTTTTCATGAGAGAGATTGTATGATTGCATAGAGTCCCAACAAGCATTGTAACCGATAGAGACACCATCTTTACAAGTAAATTTTGGGAGGCCTTGCAAAAGACTTTGGGAACGAGATTGAATTTCAGTACAACTTATCTTCCTCAAACGAACGGTTAGACTGAGAGAGTAAACCGGATATTGGAAGATTTGTTAAGAGCTTGTATTTTGGATTTTGGAGGATCATGGGAGGATCATCTACACCTGGTGGAATTCGTTTATAACAATAATTACCAGGCGAGTATAAAGATGGCACCATACGAAGCACTGTACGGAAGACCTTGCAAAGCACCCGCATGTTTGATCGAATCCGGAGACAAATTAGTACTTGGACCAGATATGATCCGAGAAGCAACAGAAAAATGGAGTTAGTAAAGTAAAGTAAAGAGTGAAAGAAGCTCAAGGTCGCCAGAAAAGCTATGCTGGTCAAAGGTGAAGAGATCTTGTATTTGGTATAGGAGATCTGGTATTTATGAAGATTTCACCGATGAGAGGAGTTGTGAGATTTGGAAAAGCCGGAAAGTTAAATCCACGATATGTTGGACCCTTCCGTATTCTAGAGAGAATTGGATTTCTAGCTTATAGAGTTGAATTACCAGAACATATGGCAGGGATTCACAACGTATTCCATGTATCTCATTTAAGGAAGTGTTTGCATGATCCGTCCTTAATTCTGGAACCATCTATTCGACAAGATATAGAGATTGAACCAGATTTGACGGTAATTCGACAGCCATTTCACATTATCGATAGAGAGGAAAAACAGTTTCGCAACAAAGTGGTAATTTTGATAAAGATTCAGTGGAGCGAAAATCCGAAGGATTGCATGTGGGAAACAGAGAAACATATTTGGATTTCTCCATTTCTGTGAGCATTGGTATGTGCATTTTTGGATCCAGTTTATTAGGACTTATGAACTCTCTTGTTATGATTCTATCATTGATGAGTTCTATCTCCTTGTTTACTTTCCAGATGGCAACTTTGATGAAGACTACGGCTAGGAAAAGACTGGTACCACTACAGATCATTAGGCTACATGCAAAGAGAGGAAGAGTGGGAGACTCGGAAGACGTTCGAGGGAGATTACCTAGCAAAGACGAGGGTACGCATAGGACATCAGAGGGGTCAAACATCGGTAGAAGCGAACCTATGGAGCAAGATGAAGACAGTCGAGGATTGATAGATGAAGACGATGTATTGATGATAGAGACAGGATTTGGGGGTAGTGATGGAGATGATGACAGCGACAAAGATGAAGGCGATGAGGAGGATATGAATATCAATGGCGAGGAAGAAGACAAGGAGGAGTACGAGGAAGAGGAGGATGTAGTCCCAGAGACGCCAGTCGTAGCTATGGGAGATCAACCAGAGGAGTTTGTTGACGCAGTGTTAGCAATATGGGTAAGACTCGAGCAGACTCTTGTAGAGTATCATGCAGTCGGTGGATTTGTAGAGATCTATGGAGACTACAGATATCCAGCGATACAGGTGTATCTACTTCCACCAGTAGAGGTTATTAAGATTCCCGACGACGATGAGGAGGAACCAGTTACCGAGGGAATAGTTGGGGGTTTTGAGTTATCAGACGATGACGATGAGGTGGTAGAGGTTGTGAACATCCCGGACTATGAGTGGATTGTGATTGACAGTGACCCGGAGGAGTAGAGTAGAGGGATGTGTATGGACGATGTATATATATATATATATATATATATATATTATATAGCCTATAACTTGAATTAGTCAAGTATAGCCTAAGTATGTAGTATGTTATGTATGACTAGTACGAATATGAAACTAGTGTATAATTATAATTTTCTAAGTGGATATGATATGAAGTATCATCTTTTGGGAAAATCTTTCTGTCTTTCTTACTTTAAATTTCAGGGACAAAATTCTTATAAGGGGGGTGGACTGTAATGTTCCGACTTTTTCCGACAATTTTAAATTGATTTTAATAAGGAATTAAAATGAGAAATGCTATTTAAAACAAAACTAAAGTAATTCTTGATATATATATATAAACATATGTATGGAAAAAAAAGAAAATATTGTATATACTTGTTTGATCTTAGGATTTGAAAATATAAAACAAGTATACTACATTCAAATAAAAATCATAAGTTATAATACATATATAAATATAAATAGTTCATAGTTTAACCATTTTAACAAAAGCAAGGATCTATAAAACAAAAGCCATATGACATCAATTATATAAAGGGTATTTTGTTCCCTTTAAAGATAAAGAAGGACTTTAAACAAAAACAACACAACATGTATGAATATGGAAAGTGACAATTCGGCCATAACATGAACAAATGGCACATAAAACATTTGATCGTTTTACTAAAAACAAATATTTGAACATGAGACAAAAACAAGCACACATGAGACAAAAACCATTAATGAGTGATAGTATAAATAGTAAGACTAAGATTTACCAAACCATTCCCTAAAAGCACCTAAAATCCCTCACTTTCAGTTTTGCATGTGCACCACTTGCTAAAAGAAAATATCAGCAAAGAAAGAGAGAAGAAAAACCCATTTTTATAATGCTTTAAAATCTAAGAATGAATCGATGCATTTAATGAAAGCATGACTCATGTTCTAGAAGGGGTAACCTAGTACAAATCTATTGTCTATGAAACCTTAATAAATAAACCTTTTCTTGCATAATAGCCGTAAGAAACTAAGGGGGTCGGGGTTAAAGAATGGGAAATTCACTGTTGAAACCATGTGCAGGAAATTAGTTTTAAAATCTTGAACTCAACTATAAATACAATTCAAAACTCTCACATTTTTCTCACAACAAAACTGAAGCTCATAGTAATTTCTGAAGTCATTCTACTGAGATCTTGGAGAGTATTAAGGTGAGTGAAACATTGTTAAAAATTTCTTGTTTTAAATATTTACTGTTAAACAGTTTTGCATATAGCTTTATCTACAAAGTTTTGCTGTGATCCTTGTTTGTTACTGAGTAAAGTATGATGTTAGAACACCCTGATCCACATCCGTGTAAACTAATATCCACGTAGAAAACATAGTAGGAAGTTTGTGCAAGTTTTGGTTAATGATCTAAGTACCTTGTTTGAATCCGAACGGTGTTCTGTAAAACACAAAATATCTGATCATGGATTTCCAGTAGAGAATTCCATCAAAACCCATCCTAGTATTGTGAATACAAATGAATAGAGTTTATATGTATTAGTAATTTCAAACAAGAAATCTTAGAAATAAACATTTCGGAAGGGAAATAGTTTAACAGACATACACAGTTAACTCTCTGTTTACATGAAATTTCAAATCAAATGAAATGCTGTTTTGATTATATATATGGAATCACAACGTAAAACCATGATTTTTAGTGGCGGTTTCATGATTTTTAATGTTGTGAAAGTCGAGAAAAGTCAAGATGATCAAAGAAGGAACTTTGATCAAATTCCAATCATCTCGGCCATCAGAAACCAGGCGGTTGAGAGGAGAGCTTCGCCTAGGGTAGGGGCATCGAGGAAAAATATAAAATGATTTTTCTAATGTGTAGATTTCGAGAACAAAGAGGAAATAGGGTTTTATTTGGGTTTTTGGGTTTGGGTTTTCATCGCCGTACTGCTCGTCGAAGTGGCGACTAGGGGGGTGCGCTCCGGGGGGATAGCGACATCAGGGTGGTGCGGTGGCATGGCAGGAAGCGGATGGTGGCACATGGCCGAGGCGAGGAGTGGTGGTGGTTTTCCTGTATGGTGCTTTTCATCATTCAAGATATGGGTAGGGGATTTTACTGTAGCGGGGTGAAGGAGGTGATCGGGGAGGTGTACGATGATCAGTGGGTGAAGTGTGATGTGTGTGGGTGGTCGTCGGAGGTGAACATGGGCCCCTGCGTGTATGCATGTGCACGGTGGAGGGTATGTGCACAACACAGGGAAGAAGAAGAGAGAGCTCGGTGTGCGCAAGAGGTTTGGTGAATGATCAGTAGTCGTGGCAAGGGGTTTGTGGATCTGGTACTTTGAGGTGGTACTTCCGATAAGTTTGAAAGAAGTGGTACTTCCGATAAGTTTGAAAAAAGTGGTACTTCCGATGTGGTACTTTGGCAAAGTACCAGGGTGCTTTGCATAGAGTGGTGCATGGAAAAAGGAGGTGATCGGACGTGTGCAGGAGGGTGGTACTTTGGGAAGTGGTACTTCCGATATATTTGCAAAAGTGGTACTTCCAAGAAAACTGATACTTTAGAAAATATGATCGTGGCAAGGATTTTTCAAGAACGGTAACTGGTACTTTACCAGAAACTGGTACTTCGGCTAATTCGAACGAGATTTCAAATTTAAATAGTTTTAAATTTAAAATTTGAAAATAATTAAAATTTAAAAATAAATTAATTAATTAAATAAAAAGAAGAGTTTTTATTTAATTAGTCGAAGGCAAGTGGAAAAAAGAAGCAGAAGATCAAAAAGAAAAGTTCGACAGTAAAAGTTCGATTAGTTTTGAATTATTAATAACAAAGGAATAATTAATTTAAATTACTTATAATTAAATAAACATAAGGGGATGATTTAAAAAGGGAAGAAGAGTTTGAAACATCGTCTGAGCAGCGATGATAAAAGAAGTAAAAATGCCATGTGCGAAGCACATGCATTTCCTCTTCATTCCTAAGTAAGGATAAAAAAAATAGAACAAAACACTGTGTGCAAATGCATACACCTTAACTTATTATTTTGAAAAGATAGTTAAACTATTCTGATATGAGCCAAGTAAACAAACACAGTTTCTGTAATGATAATTAACCTGTAAGCTGAATAATAAACAGGATTAAGCCGATAAATATTCATCGACTATAAAAGATATCTGTACGTGTCGAATAGTCTGGAATAAATATTCCACTTCGACTCGAAGTATACGACGCATGTCAGAATACTGAAGACGACGATGTGCAAGAACGATTTTAGATAATATCCTCGGTCTGTTCAGTCCCAGGACAAACCCGAATGGACGAGTGTCTGAAAACGTATATCAGTTAGATTCTACACATCGAATTTACGTAAGTATATTACGTTGGTAGCGGAGAAATTCGTTTCTCTTAGATTTATTACCCGTAATATATTTGGGTAATCAAATGAGTATCTCTGATGGATAGGATGATGTGGCATTCAAAGAAATTAAAGGAAAAAATCTATCGAAAGAGAAACGTAACCTCAAAACTTCACAACCCGGAAGTAACAAAAGTTGGGCTAGGAAGCATGGCTAGTTGGGTCATACCCAAGCAGGGTATATTATCACCATCTAGAGTACTTCCATATTTAACTTCTTAAATCTCTTTCACTGCTATAACTTTCGGAAACATTAAATCGAGCTCAACCGTAGGAGTGATAATATATTCGTTACACTCAAGCCAAATGGGTGGACGGTCATGTGTGGCCGGGTTACAAGACATTCTTGTTGAACCCCAGTGTATCCTCTCTAGAGTACACTGATCGGTGGGTGCTCCCATACCCTGTTTGTTGGAATCCGATCTCCAATACGCGCTCTGCAATTTTAGATTTGTATACTACATACGTGAACGTGAGATGCAAGCGTTTCACTAGATAACTATTTATTTGTTACGAATTATTGTAATATCAAATGTTTTGATATAAAATACTTGGTTATTTTCCATATGCTAGTTATGGTTTGGCCTAATGATTTCTAAAGTAAATAAAACAGTCAACATGGAAAACCTTATCACTTATTTCCCTGTTTACATCTTTATAACTATGTTTCCTCACTCCAGTCCCTTGACCGACCTAGAGTTTTTTTTCTTTGTTTCCTAAACTCTTAGGCACTCATAATATTTTGTTATGAGTAGACAAGTGAATTCAGGTAGGCAAGTGGAACCTGATGAAATACAAGTCCAAGACCCTAGTGGCACATCTATTTTAATTACCCAGTTCAGTATCTATGTTGTTATAGTATGGTAATGTATAATTATGCTGTTGAACTATGATGATGATGTATTATGACGTGTACTATGATGTATCAGACTCTATGATGTAATATAATATGTATTTGTGAAATTCCGCTGTGAGATTCTGATGTCTTCTTATTCTTCTATTCTATTAGTTCTATCTTTTCTATCTCATCTTCTAAATTCTTTCAATAATGACACGACTTTCAAGATCGCGCCGTTACATCACCCTATAGATCAGTAGCGAGTAGTCCTTGCAAATCCGTAGATTTCGACCACGACAGAATCATAGTAAATCTCTAGGGATCAACTAGAGATTGTAAGTAACTCTTCCGTTTTATGAAGATCTACGGTCTTTAATTGCTCCATCTCAATCAGCATCTTCGACGTATTCGTATTTGTTGGTCGGAATGGTTTCAGATATAAATTCGATCCCGGTCTTTTCGTACCAATACCGTTGGTCAGATTTTGATAGTTGGTTGTTTAACTATCAAAATAAACAATCATAAAAATAAATAAATCCATTGATTTAGTATATAGCATCACTTGGCCATTAGAAATAGTATAACGGTTGTATTACTAGAAATAATATATCAGTTTAATATATCATTATTCTCAAATTTATTTATTTACATACTTAGAAAAGTTCCTTAAATCATATTCAATTCTCGTTAATTGCCATTTCAAAACATTTTCCATAACCTTTCTTATCATCTATATGTGAGAAATCGATTCCACTTGTCATTCGTAAAACAATCATTATGAAATATCCTTTGTTCCGTTACCATAATAATCACTTTCCTTTTTAGAATAAACTTGTTCTAAATTCAATTTCTTACATTGAAATTACCGTTATATTCTTACCAATCTCCTTTTATTTCTTTTATTATGGAAATACCATTTATATTCTCGAGCCCTCTTTAAAATTCCTTTTATTTCGGAATTCCACTATATATATTCCAAACGCTTCAGATAACGTTATATCATTATTTCTCAAATAAATTACCTCTAACACTTTACCATTACAACTAATATCATCCTTCGATAATCCTGAAGTCATTCAATTTGGGGTATTTTACTACCTCTCAGACCTTGATCAACAACATTCTTATCTAAAGATAAATATGAATTGTAATTCAAAAACCTGTATTCTTTCTAATACCAACAATTACCATTTCGCTATTTTATTTAACATACGGTTTTATAACCCTTCGTATTTCTGAAATCTCCCCTTTAAATATGTTATTATTACTAATTTTATTGATTTAGTAATTGATTAATAAAACTTTAACTTTTAAACTTCAATGACGTTAAATTATTTGTTTCATTATCTGGATTTTTACTACACATCTCATTACTCGATCTTTTACCCAATTCAATTATAATAATCCCTCTTTATAATCCTTTCAATCATTTTCCCCGAGAAACCTTACTTTAAATCTCATCAATTTCATTTAATGTCATTACTAAGTAATGTTAATTTGAAATTAATGCTTTAACTTCCCATCTCTTTTTATAAACTCATTTATAAAATTCTGGTTTAATATAAAATCCTTTTCATTTCGATTTCCCTTACTTAATTCAAACATTAAGTAACATTTATTTTAAGCCTATCGCCTTCGCTTAAAGTCCTTTTATAATTTAATTTACTAAACTCGGTTTGAATATAAACCCGTATATAAACTCGCTTTGAAATTCAATTATATTTCATTACTAACTTCGATTGCTTACTTAAATGGACTCCATTTAAGAAGAGATTCCTTATTATTAATTTAATTTATCATTAACTGAATTAAGTATCCAATTACCTTTTCAATTCTAATGAAGTCAAACACCATTCACTAAATTATTTCATTAAAGTAATTGACACAAATTGATTTAAATAAATAACCAGTTTCCGTTAAAACAGTTGGCTTGGTATATTTTAATACATGATCAACTCGTCGATCAACTCTAACTCATCTTACCATTTAAATTAATAAGTAATATTATTAATTTAAATAATCTCATTTTCTTCGATTATTATTTAATAAATAATCATCGACTCAATATAATTTCATTCTAATAATTCTCTTAAAACCATTAATCTCAATTATTAATTATTACATTAATCCCCGCTCACTTTCTTATCTATCTTAGTAATATTAGTTATATAAATAATTTAATATTTTAGATGATACACGTGCTTCGCACACAGTATAAAATAACTAGTTTAAAAAATAATTTAGATGAGGCACGTGCTTCACACACGGTCAGATTTTGGTACAAAAATGGTGATTCGGAATTTAAAACAATTAACATATATGTGGTTGGTTTATTTCCTTTTTATAAACTTCATTTAAAATAATAGATTTCTAAAATTTCTACTCAGTTATAAGATAAATTTTATAACTTCGTTTCATCGATTTACCTATCGGTAAATCAGTCTTTATAAACAGTGTATATTATGGCCATCTGCTATTTGTTCTCCAACCAATACTACCCATTGGTTAATACCAAAATAGATGTTGAATTTAGATCCAACAAACAACCACCAAGTCCATAATCCACTCATGTTGGTTAAACAGTTCATATAATGATCATAGGCAAATAAATAATCAACTCAACTGATAGTGGTCAACCAACAATAATAATTCATGCATCCAATTTAAATACGTTTATATTATTATAAACGTAACCAACAAGGTTGGTTCCCTTGTCTGGAAACCATCGTTAAAAATAACAATGTCATTTCATTTAAATTAAACAACGTTTAATTTAAATAATCGATATAAAAATATTTAACAAACATCCAAACAATCAGCCAATCAACCAGTAATAAGCAAACATAGCATATAAATAATAAACCCGACTTATAATAATTATAAGTGGGGAAACTGAGTGAGTTTAACTCACCTTGATTTAATTCTGTTGTTAAACGCTTGTTTTATTTAAATTAAACAGTTGTTTAATTTAATTAAAAATAACAGGTGCTTCCCATCCTCATCAAACTAGCCCTATCTTGTAGCCTCCATCCTCCCGGTTCCGACATCTCCTGTTTATCCAAATACGAGCATATTATAATTATAAGTTACATTGTAAACTTAAAATAGTAAGACCATATTTATTTAATTTGCTACTTACCTTATATATCTATATAAATATAAATCAGACCATGTAATTAACTTACTACTTACATGTTCTCTATCCTTTTTTCTTTTATTTTTACTTTATATGTATATAAACATAAAGATTAACTTTAGCATGGGATTATAAAACAATCAAGTTTAAATTAAACTCTAAATATTCAACTATGTGGGCCTTACCAAAAAGAACACGTGGGCCCACTAGAATTCCTTTCACCTGTCCCTTCCATTTCCCCATCCTTCCTCTACACGTTCCTGCCATCTCCATCCCTTTTGCTCCTTCACGTTTTCTTCTTCAAAAGAAAAAAAATCCTTCTGCTGATTAAACGTATATATGCAACGATTAATATTAGTTAAACTAAAATTTTCATTTTAAATATTTTGGCCTTACTTGTATAAATGAACCCAGTTGTTAAATTAGCCTATACTTGTACTCACGCAAGTCTTCATCCAACTTGGTTTCCACTTCCAAACTCCATGCTGAAACGTATACAGCCTCCCATTGATTCACCACGTCTTCTCTTTATTTCGTTTTTCCTTCTTACCATTTTTTTTCGAAAACCAAGCCCAACATTAGAAATGATAACCCACCCTTCCACGCAATGCCCTCACTTCCTATCCACTGTTCCTACTTCCACTGAACATCAACCCAAAACCGCACTGTATGTGCACCACTATTGCTCCATTCGCACCAACTACATGTTGTCCTACCCAATGCCAAACTGCACTCTTTCTTCTTTTCATAACTTCACTGTTTGAAGACTTAAACACCATTGCCTGTAACTCACCATTATCGAACTGTCCAAACTCCCTCCCCAGTCCATTTCGTTCTTCATTACACCGCCCCGTATCTTCATTGCACCGCTTCAGCAAGCCTGTAACCCTTTCTTCCAAAAGAACATCGGCTCCTGCTGCTTTTTCCCCAGCCATTTCCGCGTCCCACTCTCCCTCCTATTTTTCTCTCACATACAACCTTCCCTTCCAGCATCAGTTCAAAAAGTTTGAACCCAAAACTGCACCCCCACATGTCCACCCCCTTCACTGCAGGCGACCGACCACCGCCACCTTGTTAGAAAGCTCTCAGCACTCCCCTTGATGTCTCGACTTCCAGTCCTTATATCCTGCTACATTAACCCATGCGATGGAAGTTGGCATGGAATACTGTAAAATGATTACCAACGTGAAGAGAGTGTTCTTAGGATCTAAAACATACGGATTTTACATTTTTTTGTGGAGCGATGATCTTGGAATAAATTTCTAGAAGTTGTGTTTTCGTCTGATGAGAGGAAAAAGAAGCCAAGAACAATAATATTTATAAGCGGAGAAGCGTGGGAGGCACGGTTACATGGTGATAAAGGAATAAAAGTTGGGGTTACAAGGCATCATTGGTTTGGCTGTCAAGAAATGTTTATTAAACTATTTATCGAAGCACTGCTTCCACATGTCTTCAGGCTTGACGTCTTTGCCGTGACCATATATGGGTTAGGCATATGCGGTAGAATTGCTATTTTTTAGGCTTGTACAAAAGTCTACAGCGTACTATGTGCTGTATTAAAAACATATATAGTGTATACGTTGTTGAGCTCAAGCATGTCACACGAAAGCATTTTAAAATTCTCAACGTTCTGCACGGAAATGTTAGGTATATTTACCTCCATAAAATAATTTAATCTAAAGTACTCGTTTCAGATAAGGTAAAAATAAAGAGATAAATGCAAATCTTAGAAGTAGATTTTACGTTTATTTTAATACGGGTTAGACTAAGCTAGTTGATAGGCATGTGTTTCCTGATGATAAAGGTTACATCCAATTATATCAGACAAATGAAAAAGGTAGCTATGGTCTTGGATGAGTTTACATCAATAGGATATGCTATTATTCTATGTATAGCATGTGCAAGCATATTGGACCGTGTGGATCCTTCTTTTGCATAGTTGCATTGATTTGATTATGAAAAGAGTAGTCTAGTGAAAAAATAGGGAAGAGGGCATGGTATAGCTGAGCATGTACAAGAGGATAGGTCTGCCCGAGAAGGATCTGAGCATCTGATCCATAAATTTGACGACGACTAGATATGTTTGCAGCGTTTATGATTTGAGCAGTTAGGATAAAGGCAGCTGGGGAAAGATGTAAGCAAGGTGTGCAGATTGCATGTGTAAAACAAGGATAGGTGTTGTTTGGTTTAGGATTGTTTATTACGGTCAATTTAATTTTACCATTATTTTTTTACGCTTATAAATACCGATAAATTACAAAACAATAAAATATTATTGTCATATATGTCCAAATAAAATAATATATCACTCCGTATTAATCCAAGATGGAATTATAATTTAGTAATGTTTTCGAGTTTAACGATATTAAATTTCCGTTCCAATTCCTATTTAATTTATTAAATAACATTATTGTTTATTAACGATTCCCGTAGCAACTATTTCAAAATTTGAATTGGACATATCTTTCAATATATAAACTGAAACCCTGATTTTTCTCTATCGTTATAAAATTATAATCAATAAGATCCTAACGTTTCTGGTTTCACAGAATTCCGACTAGAAACGAATTCTGTATATTCGGTTGAAGTTCAAAACCCAGTATCACGAACTGCCGCGCTGTTACGAGCTCGTTTTATATTAAATATAAATTTAATCGTTCATTCATCGTTTTATAAACGAATTAAATATTAAAATCCATTAATAGAATATTTAAAATCAAATTAGATACTCGAATTTAAATAACTGAAAAATCCAGGTCGTTACATTCTTCTCCCCTTAAAAGAATTTCGTCCCCGAAATTACCATGTTAAGAAGAATGCTCCAAACCCATTTATTGTAAAAATATTATCACAAATGTTTCTAAGTTTAAGACTTTACGAAAAATTCGCCAGTACCTCCTCTGTACTGTTTGATCCAAACAACTACAACTCGCCACTCCGGGCCTCACACCGATCAAAAGCAAACAAAGCCAAGCGGCTACCCACTCAGGGATATAAAATCATTCACCAAATCAATAATATTAAGGTTTACCTATTTGTCGGGCAATCCTTTCTCTAATCATGTGGAAAATCGACTAATAGCTCTTCCTCCGTCTAACATATACTCAACTCAATATCCAATTCCAATAATAGATACAGGGTTAAATCATTTCAGTCCTATTTCAATATTTTATTTCATTCGAATTCATTACACTAAAGTGTATTTCTAGTTTTCAATTTATTCAAGTGTTCATGATTTTTATTATTCAAATAATTTACTATCCAACAAACAAACAATTAATAATCTACACAACCAAGTCATCCATATTAACTTATTTTTAAGTTAACTTCTGATTTATTTAATCAGATATTTAAATTCTTATTTACAAATCCTACTGGTTATGATAAGCCATTTAAATTTATAATCCCAATCTTATTTGAATCTTTTCAAATCAATCAATCATGACAATATATTAATAAAGACAAAATTATTTCTTTTCTATATAAAATAAAATTTGGGCAAAATTATTTCATTTACCCTTTTTTCAAAACAATATTGTATCAATTTGTCAATTTAATTTGAATAGATCACTCAATACAAAACATTTCTATATAAAATTTATAAATATGCTCTTGTATATAGACACTCAAACTCAATCTAGGGTATTGCTAACCCCATCTCTATCGAGTTACGCCGCAGAGCCAAGGTTATTCCTAAACCATTGCTCTGATACCACTGTAATGAACATGAATTTTCGACCTCGAAAATCAACACCAAAATGCAATGTCAAATATTCAAGCATCGAAAACACCGGAGCGTTATTAGAAAGAAATTAGAGGGTGAGATAAGAAAGAAAAAAAATATTAAAATAGAAGAAGAATAACACAACACCGTCAGAGTCTCACATCGCAGCGGAATAAAGTATAATACAGAACTAAACTTTATAGAGAGCTTTGAAATAACTTACAATTATCAGAGTACATCAACACATATGGACAGTTATAATTACCTTTCCTCATATACCATACTCAGCGGAATAATACTAGATAATATCATACGTTTGAACACCTTCAGCTCGTCATTGGTCTTCATAGTACCCGTTAACCTGAACCTGTACAACCCGGTCTAACCCGAGCATTTACAAATATTGGGTCAGTCTGGTGAACCAGAGTGAGAAAAACTCGCATAGTTTATGTGTAACATCCAACTCGATTTTAGAGTTAAAATCTTTTCGAAAGAAAGGATAATCGTAAGACCAAATCCACACATAAATACGGATGGTTTTTACCTTATGATGACCCAAAACATTTTGAAAATCATATCTTATTCTGGTATTATAATAATGTCTAAATACAAATAAATAGAATCTAGCAGAATGCTTGCATCTCACGCTCCACATATATAGTATACAAACAAAACCGCGGGCGCTTATTGGAGATTGGATTCTGACTATGACAAGGTACGGAACCACCTGCCGATAGTGTATCTCTAGAGGTGAATACGTTGGGTTCAAGAAGAACATCTTGCAATCCAGCCCACACATTACCGACCACTCATTTCGCTTGAGTGTATCGAATGTATATCACCAACGGTTTGGAGCTACCCACTGTTACCCGAAAAGAGACAGCATTAATAGATTAAAGAAGCAAAAGGAATTTCTCTAGATAGGTGATTATACACCCTAATGGGTGCGACCCAAATAGCCATGCTGCCTGCCCGATTTCTGTCATTTCCCGGTTGATGAGGCTTGAGGTTATAACCTGTAACAACCCGAAAATCTGGGCCAGTTTAAAATTTTTATTTTGGCAATGTTAGCGAATTTTGAACATTTAAAATGGATCATTTTAAATAATATCGACGTGAAATTTATTTTGAATAGAAATCGAACGTATATATTATATACGTCGTCGTTAGAATATAAATAATTATATATAATTATAAATAGAATTGAAAATGGCGCGGTAGTTCGATAATTCGATTTCAAACTTCAATTGAATGTACCGGGTGCAAAACAATCCGGATTTTAGTGAAACCAAAAACATTAGGATCTATTTGAGAATATCTTTCCAACGAATCCGACAAATCGAAATTTCATAGCGGGAATCAAAAGATATGTCCAGTTGAAAATTCTGAATAGTCGCTATGGAATTCAGGCCCTTAAAAATGGAAATTTTGCAAACGACCTCGGATTTCGACGAAACCACTTTTGTTGGATCCGTGATGTCAAATTATTGCTAGGTTTCAAATTTCATAATTTTTCGATTCAATATGTTAGCGTGGCAAAGAAAAACGTGTTTGACCAGTTTCAGTTGATTTTAATCGACTGGAAAATGGCCATTTTCCAACGGTCTCAGAATTCGACGAAACTAGTTTTGTTAGGACCGTATCGTCAATACAAAGCCAGAAAATATTTTTTTGGGATTTATAGAGTTCGTATGTGACCCCGGTAAATTGAAATGCGCGTTCAAATTCAATATATAGAGTTATATGTTGATTTTGACGAAAACTGATCGAAACAGTCGAATCAGCTTATGGTACATATCCCATTGTGTTCGGAATGGGGGTGAAACGCTATGGACGACAGGCGGTGGGCCTCGTTTAGAGGTCGTATGTAAAAGTCAACCTTTTTGAAATTAAATAATTAAAATAAAATAAAATAAAAATTCTTCCTCTCCTCCCCTTCAAAACCGCTGGCCCCTCCCCCCCTTTTTCCTTTCTTCCACCGTTCGATTTCAGGAAAAGGAAAAAAAACCCTCGATCAATTGAAATCGCGTCACGCCCCCCCCCATGTCAGGACCACTACCGCCGACGACGTCCATCGCGAGCCCCTCCCCTGGCCTTCACTGACCGGACTTCCACCCACGCCTCTCTCTACTTCTCCCATCCTCCGTTCGAACCCCCCGTCAGCCGCTCAAGCTCAAGGACGTCGCCGCCATTCGAAGGAGGTCACCCCGCCTCGAGTTCCGCGCCTGTGGGCCCTTCCGCCGCCAACCACCCTCCAGGTCGCCACCACTGAACAATCTCCGCCTCCCCTTCAACAGCGAGCTTCGCCCATCGTCAGCCACCTCCACGACTTCGGGTTCAAGGAAAATAAAAGGAAATGAGGTGAATTTCATTTTCTGATTTTTATTTATAGGAAATGCAAATGAAAATATGATTTTGACAATAATAAGGTTCGGATTTTTATGTTAGTGAATATATGATTTCTAACATAAAGTAAAGCTATGATTTTGGTTTATAAGAAATACGGTTTTTATTTTAAAATAGAAAAGATTAGATTTTTAAAATAGAAAAGATTAGATTTTTAAAATAGAAAAGATTAGATTTTTAAAATAGAAAAGATTAGATTTTTGAAATTGAAAAGGCGAAATCTTTATATGAAGAATAGCGTGATAAAAATAGAATTTTTGTCTATATAGTAGCGGTGTAAAAATAGGATTTTTATATATTGAATAGCAAAGTAAAAATTCGATTTTTATATATTGAATAGCAAAGTAAAAAATCGATTTTTATATATTGAATAGCAAAGTAAAAATTCGATATATACGTATTAAATAGCAAAGTGAAAATTCGATTTTTATATATTGAATAGCAATATAAAAATGTGATTTTTATATATGTAGTGGCTACGGGCAGCAAAAGTGACAAAAGGCGAGCACGGTGAAGATGTTCTACATAGGAAGTGCCGTGGAGTCAGGATAGCTATCAGTGAGAACTTCTCACTCTAAATTTCTTTTTCTAGTTATATATATATATATATATATATATATACTAGGATGCAGTCGGTGCTTAGCAGCACCCGACACCCGTCATCCACAGACCATGGATGGCTTGTATGCTTGTTTGATGTGTTGTGAAATTGTTTGTGATGTTGATGTGAAATCGATAATAATATGTGGATGTGTGGAAATAAATTAATTATCGTTAAAAATATAATTTTTAACGTGAATGTGAATAAATAAATATTTATAAACAAATCGGCCTATTTGTTTATATACACTGATTTGACTGATATTGATTGGGACGATAAATTTTACACATCGCCCAACTGCACAAATAAAAATCTGTGTTTGTTGATTTGAAACCCCACACGGGTGTTGGGATGATATTTGGGTACACTAATCCCAATTATTTAATTGTATGTCGATCGATTGGTCGACAGACTGTGTAAGCGTTGATTATTTATATTTGATGCTTATGCAGTTGTATGGTGCACTTTGGATGATGGTTCATTGGTTATCGTTGCTATTATATACATGTGTTGTATGGAATCCATATAATTAACATTATATGGTGATTGATTGGGCCTCATTCAATTCGGGAAAATAATGAAGATTATAAAAGAAAATTCATGTGTTGAATAGAACAATAGTAGTGTGTTGAAAGAAATATAGATTCATGTTTTAAATAGAATAAATATTCATTTGTTGAATAGAATAAAGAAGTTTTTGATAAATATAAAGTCCTGTTGATTAGAGATGCGTTATTTTGACGCGAACGATATTTATATCGATTTTATTCGTTTTATAATGAATATTGAAAAGTGATTTCAAAATTTAATATTTTGAAATGAAATTCAAATTAAATTAGATTAAAATTCAAATTGAAATTTTAATGAATCAATTTGAAATGAATTCGAATCGAATAGAAAATGAATTCGATTCGAATTGAATAGAAAATGAATTTGAATTCGAATTGAATAGAAATGAATTCAAATTGAATTAAATTGAAATTGAATTAAAAATGAATTGAAATCGTTTTGAATGAAATTTAAAACGAACTGAAATTGAATTGAAATCAATTTGAAATGAATTCGAATTGAATTAAATAGAAGGTAAATTCAAATTGAAGTTGAATTTAAACGAATTAGAATTTGAATTGAATTGAAACGAATTTGAATTCGAATTAAATAAAATTGAAATGAATTCGAATTGAATTGAAATCAAATCGATTTGAAATTGAAGATGAAGTTGAAATTGTTTTTGAAACGAATTTAGAACTATTTATAAAATTCGTTTTAAAAGGAAATCGTCGACATATATATAATATATATATATATTATATATATAATGGCCTGAATAGAACGCGCCGCGCCGCGGCAGTTCGTGAATTTCGATCATTGACTTCGAATTGACGTTGCAGGAGATCCGACCGTCGGATTCTCCTAAAACCAGAACTGTTGGGTTTGTATCGAAAAGAGCTTTCCGATGAATATTAGAAATTTAAAATCTAACGGTTGGATTTGGAATTATGTCCAAATCAAATTTGAAAAAGGTCGCAGTAAGTGCAGTTCGATGGCCGTTGATGGAAATCGACTGTACAGGCCTTGATAAAATTATTAAAAATATTGATAATTTGTGTGAAATCATAAGAAATGATTTGGGAAAAATTGGGCTGAAGAATTCCACATTTGAAAGGATAAAAATAGATTTTTATCGAAATGAACTAGTTTTGAACTGGAATTAAAATCAATTTATTTTTGAAACAAATAAATTGAATTTGAAAGTGATTTTAAAAATAATCATTATTCCCAATACGTGAATTGGACTGGAGTTGAATCGAAATTATCTTCGGAATATCTCGATGTTGGATTTCGTGATTACACAGATATTGTTATGGGAATTTGAAAGATATATTTTATATCGTTATTTCCAATACGATATTTGTTGGTTTCAGAATTTGATATTGAATATAAGCCGGTATATTTTCTATTCAGAGCCTTGTATTTAATATCAAATGTGATTTGGGTTTATCGTGAATCGTGTTTTAGATGACATTGGTTCTTTAACCCAGTTAAAGGCAGGATGTTGATTTTTGAAAAGATTAAAACTAAGTGGAGTTTTAATGAATCTTTAATTAGATTAAAAATGTGAATTGATAATTTAAATTATCAAATTTGAAAGGTGATCGAGAATGGAGTACCACCAGTTTTGCTCCAATGCGATAGTTAAATCTTTAATTAGATTTGAACGTGAAATGGTAATTAATTTTACCGATGACACCGTGGTGTTAGATATGGAGTATTACCAGTTTTACTCCATGGGATGAATAGGTTGGGATTGGGAAATAAAATAAATAATTACTTCGGTGTGGTTCGCTAATCCCGACTAGTTTGAAATGATATCCAAAGGAAGATTAAAGAATAACTTTAGAAGAATTTATCTTGGATAAAATTAATGGGAACCTTTCCCTAAGAATGTGATTTTGTGAATAAAAGAATATTTTGAATTGGAATGAGGTGTTTGTATAACATTTGTTTATCATATACGTGGGTTATTCAGAAAGGCTGGATTTATACCCATTCTGAATAACCGATTCGACGAGATGTCGAAGATGAAGACGGTGGTCGAAGACCGGAAGTCTTCACATCGTTTGGGTGATTACTGATGATCTTGATTGGGCTGTACACCCGAGATGAGGGAATCAGTTGGTGATCATCCAGACGTACTTGGAGATGGATGGATATGCGAGGAAAGTGCCTCCGGTTTCGTTCAGACCCAGAACGAACTTGTAAATGGATTGTGTGTGTGACATTGGATTTTATTCTGTGTTGATTGATCTCTATTAAATATACATCTGTTTGGCAGTGGAGAATTTATTCTCTTGCTTAACGCCCTTCTCTGAGACGTATGAGCTCAGAGGTTGTATATCGATGGACATCAGTCGCATGGAGTGAATTGCCAGTGTGGCACGCGTAAGTGGCAATTGATCAAGGCTTCTGTTGAAAAGCAAAGTCTTGTGGTTGATGATCAAAGCACGGCCTGTGTGGCATAGCTTTGTGTATAACGTGAATTCGCAAGCCTGACACCTCGGTATGAGTCAAAAACGGGAGACGGACCCAAGGAGTGCACGACGTTTCTTTCTAGCTAGGGTGGTGTCAGCGACCTACCAGCCCTGACATTTATATACTTTTCACCTGTGTGGTTGTTGGAATGCGAGGCGCCTCAGATATAGGTCTGTAAGGACCAGGAAACGTGTGTTCAGGAATTGCCAATCCTCAAAATTAAGAGAGGACCGGCCTTGGAGGTTCCAGAGGATCAGAGTGGGGTCCTGAGGCATTGCTAGAGTGTCTCGAACGCGGAGAGGAGCTTGCCCCTTGCCTCGACTCATGACGGAAATCCAATTTCCAATACGTGATATTGCGGTTCTAGTTGTAGAACTAGTATGGCGACATGATAGATGGTACCCATGCCGCCTATGATTGATATTTATGATTTGAATTGTTTCGACACTATACACCTATGATAGTATCAAATGATTTGTTTTAAACGTAACATGCATTATTTGGCTATTATAAGGGAAAACCCTATCCTTCGGCTTGCGTTGCATTGTGTGATGAGACCTGGGTCTTATAATAGCTTCATTTTTCCAAAAAGCATTGCGTTGTTTTGTTATATGCACTAGTATTCTTGGGAGGAAACCCGTTCCGTGTTATACGGCGTGGTCCCTTGAATTACTATCTTTAAAATAAAGTTTTAAATAACTGTTTTAGTTCTCACACCAGTCACATGACTGACCTGGAGTTTATTGTTTTGACCTAAACTCTGGGTGCCCTTATTTTCGACACGGGCAACTAGTAGTTTTGGTTTTGCAGATTTATATTCACAGGGTCCTGATTTACAGCTGGAACGATGCTCGGAAAGCTCTGTATCCGTGTATCACTTTCAGTTGTGTTTTGTATATTTTTCAGCTGCTATGTAATTTATTGTAATCTTTGATATTTATCGAATGTACTTTATTCATTTATACTCTGTATATTCTGGTATCTGATGGAATTGTTGTAATAACAATGAAATGTTCTTCCGTGTGCGTTCTATTTTGTCCTGTTCTCAAACGATCAGGGGTTTTCGAACGGTCTTAGTCGGTTTAACGATCGATTCGAATCGAGCGAAATTCCTTGCCGTTACAGTTGGTATCAGAGCTCTGGTTTACAGAGCTCGAGAACAAGACACCTTAGAACCATACGAAAGAATTCATCAGATATTGGATTAGTAACATCCAATTAGAATGACTCGTTAGAGATAGGATCAGTAGTATCCTAGAACGAGTGTGAAGAGTATATTTTTCAAATGAAAAACAAATTTTGTTTTGAAAATTTAAATCGCTTTATACGTATTTGATTATTTATTTATTTTGAATATGGACAATCCAATATATAAAGATTTCGCGTATACGCGTCATGAACGTATATTCGAAGTTTTAATATACTGGATAGATATAGAATCACATTCTAGACATCCGGGGATGATTCTGATAATGGTGCATCATCATCAGTATTTATATTCGAGTGACGAAGGTGTGATATCTATATATTTCCATTAGACAGGTGTGAGAACCAAAACTAATATAGCTAGGATACATTGTTGTGATTTGCCATCAAAAACATGATTTTCTGTATATATATCAAAATTATGAATTTGAAACTCTAATTCACTAATTGATTGATATTTGTGTTGTTTGTTTATTTGTTTGATAATTTTGAAACATTTAGCCTAATTGAATCAAATATTGAATTGTATTGAAAGTTGGTCGCATTTGCCTGCATATACATGTACTTACATTGAACAGGTCATAGCAAGGAGGTTAGAGCGGAGAATAAAATTTGTTTTCCCGACAAATAGGTACATGTTTACTATATAATTTACTGTTTTGTTTGGGTGATGATGATTTTATGAGCCGATTGGCTAGCCGCTTGGCTTTTTCTTTTTCTTTTTGAGATCGGAAGGCCTATATGGCAATTTCGGGATTTTCCCGTGGCTCCCGGTGCAGGGGAGGTTATGGCGAAATTTTTCGAAAATTTAGGGTGTTAGCCAAATTTTTGAAGAATTTGAAAATTCTCAGAAACTGAAAAGTTGGAGAATGGAAGCCAGATCGAACGTAGAGTTGACTAATCAAACCACTTTCGACTTTGTTCCTTTTCGGGGACGAAAAGTTTTAAGTGGGGGAGATTGTAACAACCCGAAAATCTGGGCCAGTTTAAAATTTTTATTTTGGCAATTTTAGCGAATTTTGAACATTTAAAATGGATCATTTTAAATAATATCGACGTGAAATTTATTTTGAATAGAAATCGATCGTATATATTATATACGTCATCGTTAGAATATAAATAATTATATATAATTATAAATAGAATTGAAAATGGCGCGGTAGTTCGATAATTCGATTTCAAACTTCAATTGAATGTACCGGGTGCAAAACAATCCGGATTTTAGTGAAACCAAAAACATTATGATCTATTTGAGAATATCTTTCCAACAAATCCGACAAATCGAAATTTCATAGCAGGAATCAAAAGATATGTCCAGTTGAAAATTTTGAATAGTCGCTATGGAATTCAGGCCCTTAAAAATGGAAATTTTGCAAACGACCTTGGATTTCGATGAAACCACTTTTGTTGGATCTGTGATGTCAAATTATTACTAGGTTTCAAATTTCATAATTTTTCGATTCAATATGTGAGCGTGGCAAAGGAAAACGCGTTTGACCAGTTTCAGTTGATTTTAATTGACTGGAAAATGGCCATTTTTCCAACGGTCTCAGAATTCGACGAAACTAGTTTCGTTAGGACCGTATCGTCAATACAAAGCCAGAAAATATTTTTCTGGGATTTATAGGGTTCGTATGTGACCCCAGTAAATTGAAATGCGCGTTCAAATTCAATATATAGAGTTATATGTTGATTTTGACGAAAACTGATCGAAACAGTCGAATCAGCTTATGGTACATATCCTATTGTGTTCAGAATGGGGGTGAAACGCTATGGACGACAGGCGGTGGGCCTCGTTTAGAGGTCGTATGTAAAAGTCAACCTTTTTGAAATTAAATAATTAAAATAAAATTAAAATTCTTCCTCTCCTCCCCTTCAAAACCGCTGCCCCCTTTTTCCTTTCTTCCACCGTTCGATTTCAGGAAAAGGAAAAAGAAAAAAAAAAACCCTCGATCAATTGAAATCGCGTCGCGCCCCCCCTGTCAGGACCACTACCGCCGACGACATCCATCGCGAGCCCCTCCCCTGGCCTTCGCTGACCGGACTTCCACCCACTCCTCTCTCTACTTCTCCCATCCTCCGTTCGAACCCCCCCGTCAGCCGCTCAAGCTCAAGGACGCCGCCGCCATTCGAAGGAGGCCACCCCGCCTCGAGTTCCGCGCCTGTGGGCCCTTCCGCCGCCAACCACCCTCCAGGTCGCCACCACTGAACAATCTCCGCCTCCCCTTCAACAGCGAGCTTCGCCCATCGTCAGCCACCTCCACGACTTCGGGTTCAAGGAAAATAAAAGGAAATGAGGTGAATTTCATTTTCTGATTTTTATTTATAGGAAATGCAAATGAAAAAATGATTTTGACGATAATAAGGTTCGGATTTTTATGTTAGTGAAGATATGATTTCTAACATAAAGTAAAGCTATGATTTTTATTTATATGAAATACGGTTTTTATTTTAAAATAGAAAAGATTAGATTTTTAAAATAGAAAAGATTAGATTTTTAAAATAGAAAAGATTAGATTTTTAAAATAGAAAAGATTAGATTTTTAAAATAGAAAAGATTAGATTTTTGAAACTGAAAAGGCGAAATCTTTATATGAAGAACAGCGTGATAAAAATAGAATTTTTGTCCATATAGTAGCGGTGTAAAAATAGTATTTTTATCTATTGAATTGCAAAGTGAAAATTCGATTTTTATATATTGAATAGCAAAGTTAAAATTCGATTTTTATATATTGAATAGCAAAGTAAAAATTCGATTTTTATATATTGAATAGCAAAGTGAAAATTCGATTTTTATATATTGAATAGAAATATAAAAATGTGATTTTTATATATGTAGTGGCTACGGGCAACGAAAGTGACAAAAGGCGAGCACGGTGAAGATGTTCTACATAGGAAGTGCCGTGGAGTTAGGATAGCTATCGGTGAGAACTTCTCACTCTAAATTTCTTTTTCTAGTTATATATATATATATATATATATATATATATATATATATATATACTAGGATGCAGACGGTGCTTAGCAGCACCCGACACCCGTCATCCACAGACCATGGATGGCTTGTATGCTTGTTTGATGTGTTGTGAAATTGTTTGTGATGTTGATGTGAAATTGATAATAATATGTGGATGTGTTGAAATAAATTAATTATCATTAAAAATATAATTTTTAACGTGAATGTGAATAAATAAATATTTATAAACAAATCGGCCGATTTGTTTATATACACTGATTTGACTGATATTGATTGGGACGATAAATTTTACACATCGCCCACTGCACAAATAAAAATCTGTGTTTGTTGATTTGAAACCCCACACGGGTGTTGGGATGATACTTGGGTACACTAATCCCAATTATTTAATTGTATGTCGATCGATTGGTCGACAGACAGTGTAAGCGTTGATTATTTATATTTGATGCTTATGCAGTTGTGTGGTGCACTTTGGATGATGGTTGATTGGTTATCGTTGCAATTATATACATGTGTTGTATGGAATCCATATAATTAACATTATATGGTGATTGATTGGGCCTCATTCCAATCGGGAAAATAATGAAGATTATAAAAAAAAAAATCATGTGTTGAATATAACAATAGTAGTGTGTTGAAAGAAATATAGATTCATGTGTTAAATTGAATAAATATTCATTTGTTGAATAGAATAAAGAAGTTTTTGAAAAATATAAAGTCGTGTTGATTAGAGATGCGTTATTTTGACGCGAACGATATTTATATCGATTTTATTCGTTTTATAATGAATATTGAAAAGTGATTTCAAAATTTAATATTTTGAAATGAAATTCAAATTAAATTAGATTAAAATTCAAATTGAAATTTTATTGAATCAATTTGAAATGAATTCGAATTGAATAGAAAATGAATTCGATTCGAATTGAATAGAAAGTGAATTTGAATTGAATAGAAATGAATTCAAATTGAATTAAATTGAAATTGAATTAAAAACGAATTGAAATCGTTTTGAATGAAATTTAAAACGAACTGAAATTGAATTGAAATCAATTTGAAATGAATTCGAATTGAATTAAATAGAAGGTAAATTCAAATTGAAGTTGAATTGAAACGAATTAGAATTTGAATTGAAACGAATTTGAATTCGAATTAAATAAAATCGAAATGAATTCGAATTGAATTGAAATCAAATCGATTTGAAATTGAAGATGAAGTTGAAATTGTTTTTGAAACGAATTTAGAACTATTTATAAAATTCGTTTTAAAAGGAAATCGACGAAGTATATATATATATATATAATATATATATATATATATATATATTATATAATGGCCTGAATAGAACGCGCCGCGCCGCGGCAGTTCGTGAATTTCGACCATTGACTTCGAATTGACATTGCGGGAGATCCGACCGTCGGATTCTCCTAAAACCGGAACCGTTGGGTTCGTATCGAAAAGTGCTTTCCAATGAATATTAGAAATTTGAAATCTAAAGGTTGGATTTGGAATTATGTCCAAATCAAATTTGAAAAAGGTCGCTGTAAGTGCAGTTCGATGGCCGTTGATGGAAATCGACTGTACAAGCCTTGATAAAATTATTAAAAATATTGATAATTTGTGTGAAATCATAAGAAATGATTTGGGAAAAATTGGGCTGAAGAATTCCACATTTGAAAGGATAAAAATAGATTTTTATCGAAATGAACTAGTTTTGAACTGGAATTAAAATCAATTTATTTTTGAAATAAATAAATTGAATTTGAAAGTGATTTTAAATATAATCAGTATTCCCAATCCGTGAATTGGACTAGAGTTGAATCAAAATTATCTTCGGAATATCTCGATGTTGGATTTCGTGATTACACAGATATTGTTATGGGAATTTGAAAGATATATTTTATATCGTTATTTCCAATACGATATTTGTTGGTTTCAGAATTTGATATTGAATATAAGCCGGTATATTTTCTATTCAGAGCCTTGTATTTAATATCAAATGTGATTTGGGTTTATCGTGAATCGTGTTTTAGATGACATTGGTTCTTTAACCCAGTTAAAGGCAGGATGTTGATTTTTGAAAAGATTAAAACTTAGTGGAGTTTTATTGAATCTTTAATTAGATTAAAAATGTGAATTGATAATTTAAATTATCAAATTTGAAAGGTGATCGAGAATGGAGTACCACCAGTTTTGCTCCAATGCGATAGTTAAATCTTTAATTAGATTTGAACGTGAAATGGTAATTAATTTTACCGATGACACTGTGGTGTTAGATATGGAGTATTACCAGTTTTGCTCCATGTGATGAATAGGTTGGGATTAGGAAATAAAATAAATAATTACTTCGGCGTGGTTCGCTAATCCCGACTAGTTTGAAATGATATCAAAAGAAAGATTAAAGAATAAATTTAGAAGAATTTATCTTGGATAAAATTAATGGGAACCTTTCCCTAAGAATGTGATTTTGTGAATAAAAGAATATTTTGAATTGGAATGCGGTGTTTGTTGTGTTTGTATAACATTTGTTTATCATATACGTGGGTTAATCAGAAAGGCCGGGTTTATACCCATTCTGAAAAACCGATTCGACGAGATGTCAAAGATGAAGACGGTGGTCGAAGACCGGAAGTCTTCACATCGTTTGAGTGATTACTGATGATCTTGATTGGGCTGTACACCCGAGATGAGGGAATCAGTTGGTGATCGTCCAGACATACTTGGAGATGGATGGATATGCGAGGAAAGTGCCTCCGGTTTCGTTCAGACCCAGAACGAACTTGTAAATGGGTTGTGTGACTGACATTGGATTTTATTCTGTGTTGATTGATCTCTATTAAATATACATCTGTTTGGCGGCGGAGAATTTATTCTCTTGCTTAACGTCCTTCTCTGAGACGTACGAGCTCAGAGGTTGTATATCGATGGACATCAGTCACATGGAGTGAATTGCCAGTGTGGCACGCGTAAGTGGCAATTGATCAAGGCTTCTATTGAAAAGCAAAGTCTTGTGGTTGATGATCAAAGCACGGCCTGTGTGGTGTAGCTTTGTGTATAACGTGAATTCGCGAGCCTCACACCTCGGTATGAGTCAAAAACGGGAGACGGACCCAAGGAGTGCACGACGTTTCTTTCTAGCTAGGGTGGTGTCAGTGACCTACCAGCCCTGACATTTATATACTTTTCACCTGTGTGGTTGTTGGAATGCGAGGCGCCTCGGATATAGGTCTGTAAGGACCGGGAAACGTGTGTTCAGGAATTTCCAATCCTCAAAAGTAAGAGAGGACTGGCCTTGGAGGTTCCAAAGGATCAGAGTGGGGTCCTGAGGCATTGCTAGAGTGTCTCGAACGTGGAGAGGAGCTTGCCCCTTGCCTCGACTCATGACGGAAATCCAATTTCCAATACGTGATATTGCGGTTCTAATTGTAGAACTAGTATGGCGACATGATAGATGGTACCCTTGCCGCCTATGATTGATATTTATGATTTGAAATTTTTTGACACTATACACCTATGATAGTATCAAATGATTTGTTTTAAACGTAACAAGCATTATTTGGATATAATAAGGGAAAACCCTATCCTCCGGCTTGCGTTGCATTGTGTGATGGGACCTGGGTCTTATAATAGCTTCATTTTTCCGAAAAGCATTACGTTGTTTCTTTATATGCACTAGTATTCTTGGGAGGAAACCCGTTCCGTGTTATACGGCGTGGTCCCTTGAATTACTATCTTTAAAATAAAGTTTTAAATAACTGTTTTAGTTCTCACACCAGTCACATGACTGACTCGTAGTTTATTGTTTTGACCTAAACTCTGGGTGCCCTTATTTTCTACACGGGCAGCTAGTAGTTTTGGTTTTGCGGATTTATATTCATAGGGTCCTAATTTACAGCTGGAACGATGCTCGGAAAGCTCTGTATCCGTGTATCACTTTCAATTGTGTTTTGTATATTTTTCCGCTGCTATGTAATTTATTGTAATCTTTGATATTTATCGAATGTACTTTATTCATTTATACTCTATATATTCTTGTATCTGATGGAATTGTTGTAATAACAATGAAATGTTCTTCCGTGTGCGTTCTATTTTGTCCTGTTCTCAAACGATCAGGGGTTTTCGAACGGTCTTAGTCGGTTTAACGATCGATTCGGATCAAGCGAAATTCCTTGCCGTTACAGTTGGTATCAGAGCTCTGGTTTACAGAGCTCGAGAACAAGACACCTTAGAACCATACGAAAGAATTCATCAGATATTGGATTAGTAACATCCAATTAGAATGACTTGTTAGAGATAGGATCAGTAGTATCCTAGAACGAGTGTGAAGAGTATATTTTTCAAATGAAAAACAAATTTTGTTTTGAAAATTTAAATCGCTTTATACGTATTTGATTATTTATTTATTTTGAATATGGACAATCCAATATATAAAGATTTCGCTTATACGCGTCATGAACGTATATTCGAAGTTTTAATATACTGGATATATATAGAATCACATTCTAGACATCCGGGGATGATTCTGATGATGGTGCATCATCATCAGTATTTATATTCGAGTGACGAAGGTGTGATATCTATATATTTCCATTAGACAGGTGTGAGAACCAAAACTAATATAGCTAGGATACATTGTTGTGATTTGCCATCAAAAACATGATTTTCTGTATATATATATCAAAATTATGAATTTGAAACTCTAATTCACTAATTGATTGATGTTTGTGTTGTTTGTTTATTTGTTTGATAATTTTGAACCATTTAGCCTAATTGAATCAAATATTGAATTGTATTGAAAGTTGGTCGCATTTGCTTGCATATACATGTACTTACATTGAACAGGTCATAGCAAGGAGGCTAGAGCGGAGAATGAAATTTGTTTGCCCGACAAATAGGTACATGTTTACTATATAATTTACTGTTTTATTTGGGTGATGATGATTTTATGAGCCGATTGGCTAGCCGCTTGGCTTTTTCTTTTTATTTTTGAGATCGGAAGGCCTATATGGCAATTTCGGGATTTTCCCGTGGCTCCCGGTGCAGGGGAGGTTATGGCGAAATTTTTCGAAAATTTAGGGTGTTAGCCAAATTTTTGAAGAATTTGAAAATTCTCAGAAATTGAAAAGTTGGAGAATGGAAGCCAGATCGAACGTAGAGTTGACTAATCAAACCACTTTCGACTTTGTTCCTTTTCGGGGACGAAAAGTTTTAAGTGGGGGAGATTGTAACAACCCGAAAATCTAGTCCAATTTAAAATTTTTATTTTGGCAATTTTAGCGAATTTTGAACATTTAAAATGGATCATTTTAAATAATATCGACGTGAAATTTATTTTGAATAGAAATCGAACGTATATATTATATACGTCATCGTTAGAATATAAATAATTATATATAATTATAAATAGAATTGAAAATGGCGCGGTAGTTCGATAATTCGATTTCAAACTTCAATTGAATGTACCGGGTGCAAAACAATCCGGATTTTAGTGAAACCAAAAACATTAGGATCTATTTGAGAATATCTTTCCAACGAATCCGACAAATCGAAATTTCATAGCGGGAATCAAAAGATATGTCCAGTTGAAAATTCTGAATAGTCGCTATGGAATTCAGGCCCTTAAAAATGGAAATTTTGCAAACGACCTCGGATTTCGACGAAACCACTTTTTTTGGATCCGTGATGTCAAATTATTGCTAGGTTTCAAATTTCATAATTTTTCGATTCAATATGTGAGCGTGGCAAAGGAAAACGCGTTTGACCAGTTTTAGTTGATTTTAATCGACTGGAAAATGGCCATTTTTCCAACGGTCTCAGAATTCGACGAAACTAGTTTTGTTAGGACGTATCGTCAATACGAAGCCAGAAAATAATTTTCTGGGATTTATAGAGTTCGTATGTGACCCCGGTAAATTGAAATGCGCGTTCAAATTCAATATATAGAGTTATATGTTGATTTTGACGAAAACTGATCGAAACAGTCGAATCAGCTTATAGTACATATCCCATTGTGTTCAGAATGGTGGTGAAACGCTATGGACGACAGGCGGTGGGCCTCGTTTAGAGGTCGTATGGAAAAGTCAACCTTTTTGAAATTAAATAATTAAAATAAAATAAAATAAAAATTCTTCCTCTCCTCCCCTTCAAAACCGCTGGCCCCCCCTTTTTCCTTTCTTCCACCGTTCGATTTCAGGAAAAGGAAAAAGAAAAAAAACCCTCGATCAATTGAAATCGCGTCGCGCCCCCCTTGTCAGGACCACTACCGCCGACGACGTCCATCGCGAGCCCCTCCCCTGGCCTTCGCTGACCGGACTTCCACCCACTCCTCTCTCTACTTCTCCCATCCTCCGTTCGAACCCCCCGTCAGCCGCTCAAGCTCAAGAACGCCGCCGCCATTCGAAGGAGGCCACCCCGCCTCGAGTTCCGCGCTTGTGGGCCCTTCCGCCGCCAACCACCCTCCAGGTCGCCACCACTGAACAATCTCCGCCTCCCCTTCAACAGCGAGCTTCGCCCATCGTCAGCCACCTCCACGACTTCGGGTTCAAGGAAAATAAAAGGAAATGAGGTGAATTTCATTTTCTGATTTTTATTTATAGGAAATGCAAATGAAAATATGATTTTGACGATAATAAGGTTCGGATTTTTATGTTAGTGAAGATATGATTTCTAACATAAAGTAAAGCTATGATTTTTGTTTATATGAAATACGATTATTATTTTAAAATAGAAAAGATTAGATTTTTAAAATAGAAAAGATTAGATTTTTAAAATAGAAAAGATTAGATTTTTGAAATTGAAAAGGCGAAATCTTTATATGAAGAATAGCGTGATAAAAATAGAATTTTTGTCTATATAGTAGCGGTGTAAAAATAGGATTTTTATATATTGAATAGCAAAGTAAAAATTCGATTTTTATATATTGAATAGCAAAGTAAAAATTCGATTTTTATATATTGAATAGCAAAGTAAAAATTCAATTTTTATATATTGAACAGCGAAGTGAAAATTCGATTTTTATACATTGAATAGCAATATAAAAATGTGATTTTTATATATGTAGTGGCTATGGGCAGCGAAAGTGACAAAAGGCGAGCACGGTGAAGATGTTCTACATAGGAAGTGCCGTGGAGTTAGGATAGCTATCGGTGAGAACTTCTCACTCTAAATTTCTTTTTCTAGTTATATATATATATATATATATATATATATATATAAATACTAGGATGCAGACGGTGCTTAGCAGCACCCGACACCCGTCATCCACAGACCATGGATGGCTTGTATGCTTGTTTGATGTGTTGTGAAATTGTTTGTGATGTTGATGTGAAATCAATAATAATATGTGGATGTGCTGAAATAAATTAATTATCGTTAAAAATATAATTTTTAACGTGAATGTGAATAAATAAATATTTATAAACAAATCGGTCGATTTGTTTATATACACTGATTTGACTGATATTGATTGGGACGATAAATTTTACACATCGCCCAACTGCACAAATAAAAATCTGTGTTTGTTGATTTGAAACCCCACACGGGTGTTGGGATGATATTTGGGTACACTAATCCCAATTATTTAATTGTATGTCGATCGATTGGTCGACAGACTGTGTAAGCGTTGATTATTTATATTTGATGCTTATGCAGTTGTGTGGTGCACTTTGGATGATGGTTGATTGGTTATCGTTGCTATTATATACATGTGTTGTATGGAATCCATATAATTAACATTATATGGTGATTGATTGGGCCTCATTCCAATCGGGAAAATAATGAAGATTATAAAAGAAAATTCATGTGTTGAATATAACAATAGTAGTGTGTTGAAAGAAATATAGATTCATGTGTTAAATAGAATAAATATTCATTTGTTGAATAGAATAAAGAAGGTTTTGAAAAATATAAAGTCGTGTTGATTAGAGATGCATTATTTTGACGCGAACGATATTTATATCGATTTTATTCTTTTTATAATGAATATTGAAAAGTAATTTCAAAATTTAATATTTTGAAATGAAATTCAAATTAAATTAGATTAAAATTCAAATTGAAATTTTATTGAATTAATTTGAAATGAATTCGAATCGAATAGAAAATGAATTCGATTCGAATTGAATAGAAAGTGAATTTGAATTCGAATTGAATAGAAATGAATTCAAATTGAATTAAATTGAAATTGAATTAAAAACGAATTGAAATCGTTTTGAATGAAATTTAAAACGAACTGAAATTGAATTGAAATCAATTTGAAATGAATTCGAATTGAATTAAATAGAAGGTAAATTCAAATTGAAGTTGAATTGAAACGAATTAGAATTTGAATTGAATTGAAACGAATTTGAATTCGAATTAAATAAAATTGAAATGAATTCGAATTGAATTGAAATCAAATCGATTTGAAATTGAAGATGAAGTTGAAATTGTTTTTGAAACGAATTTAGAACTATTTATAAAATTCGTTTTAAAAGGAAATCGACGAAATATATATATAATATATATATTATATATATAATGGCCTGAATAGAACGCGCCGCGCCGCGGCAGTTCGTGAATTTCGACCATTGACTTCGAATTGACGTTGCGGGAGATCTGACCGTCGGATTCTCCTAAAACCGGAACCGTTAGGTTCGTATCGAAAAGAGCTTTCCAATGAATATTAGAAATTTGAAATATAACGGTTGGATTTGGAATTATGTCCAAATAAAATTTAAAAAAGGTCGATGTAAGTGCAGTTCGATGGCCGTTGATGGAAATCGACTGTACAAGCCTTGATAAAATTATTAAAAATATTGATAATTTGTGTGAAATCATAAGAAATGATTTGGGAAAAATTGGGCTGAAGAATTCCACATTTGAAAGGATAAAAATAGATTTTTATCGAAATGAACTAGTTTTGAACTGGAATTAAAATCAATTTATTTTTGAAATAAATAAATTGAATTTGAAAGTGATTTTAAATATAATCAGTATTCCCAATACGTGAATTGGACTGGAGTTGAATCGAAATTATCTTCGGAATATCTCGATGTTGGATTTCGTGATTACACAGATATTGTTATGGGAATTTGAAAGATATATTATATATCGTTATTTCCAATACGATATTTGTTGGTTTTAGAATTTGATATTGAATATAAGCCGGTATATTTTCTATTCAGAGCCTTGTATTTAATATCAAATGTGATTTGGGTTTATCGTGAATCGTGTTTTAGATGACATTGGTTCTTTAACCCAATTAAAGGAGGGATGTTGATTTTTGAAAAGATTAAAACTAAGTGGAGTTTTAATGAATCTTTAATTAGATTAAAAATGTGAATTGATAATTTAAATTATCAAATTTGAAAGGTGATCGAGAATGGAGTACCACCAGTTTTGCTCCAATGCGATAGTTAAATCTTTAATTAGATTTGAACGTGAAATGGTAATTAATTTTACCGATGACACCGTGGTGTTAGATATGGAGTATTACCAGTTTTGCTCCATGGGATGAATAGGTTGGGATTGGGGAATAAAATAAATAATTACTTCGGTGTGGTTCGCTAATCCCGACTAGTTTGAAATGATATCCAAAGGAAGATTAAAGAATAAATTTAGAAGAATTTATCTTGGATTAAATTAATGGGAACCTTTCCCTAAGAATGTGATTTTGTGAATAAAAGAATATTTTGAATTGGAATGAGGTGTTTGTATAACATTTGTTTGTCATATACGTGGGTTATTCAGAAAGGCTGGGTTTATACCCATTTTGAATAACCGATTCGACGAGATGTCGAAGATAAAGACGGTGGTCGAAGACCGGAAGTCTTCACATCGTTTGGGTGATTACTAATGATCTTGATTGGGCTGTACACCCGAGATGAGGGAATCAGTTGGTGATCGTCCAGACGTACTTGGAGATGGATGGATATGCGAGGAAAGTGCCTCCGGTTTCGTTCAGACCTAGAACGAACTTGTAAATGGATTGTGTGTCTGACATTGGATTTTATTCCGTGTTGATTGATCTCTATTAAATATACATCTGTTTGGCGGCGGAGAATTTATTCTCTTGCTTAACGCCCTTCTCTGAGACATACGAGCTCAGAGGTTGTATATCGATGGACATCAGTCGCATGGTGTGAATTGCCAGTGTGGCACGCGTAAGTGGCAATTGATCAAGGCTTCTGTTGAAAAGCAAAGTCTTGTGGTTGATGATCAAAGCACGGCCTGTGTGGCGTAGCTTTGTGTATAACGTGAATTCGCGAGCCTCACACCTCGGTATGAGTCAAAAACGGGAGACGGACCCAAGGAGTGCACGACGTTTCTTTCTAGCTAGGGTGGTGTCAGTGACCTACCAGCCCTGACATTTATATACTTTTCACCTGTGTGGTTGTTGGAATGCGAGGCGCCTCAGATATAGGTCTGTAAGGACCGGGAAACGTGTGTTCAGGAATTGCCAATCCTCAAAAGTAAGAGAGGACCGGCCTTGGAGGTTCCAAAGGATCAGAGTGGGGTCCTGAGGCATTGCTAGAGTGTCTCGAACGCGGAGAGGAGCTTGCCCCTTGCCTCGACTCATGACGGAAATCCAATTTCCAATACGTGATATTGCGGTTCTAATTGTAGAACTAGTATGGCGACATGATAGATGGTACCCATGCCGCCTATGGTTGATATTTATGATTTGAATTGTTTTGACACTATACACCTATGATAGTATCAAATGATTTGTTTTAAACGTAACAAGCATTATTTGGCTATTATAAGGGAAAACCCTATCCTCCGGCTTGCGTTGCATTGTGTGATGGGACCTGGGTCTTATAATAGCTTCATTTTTCCAAAAATCATTGCGTTGTTTTGTTATATGCACTAGTATTCTTGGGAGGAAACCCGTTCCGTGTTATACGGCGTGGTCCCTTGAATTACTATCTTTAAAATAAAGTTTTAAATAACTGTTTTAGTTCTCACACCAGTCACATGACTGACCTGGAGTTTATTGTTTTGACCTAAACTCTGGGTGCCCTTATTTTCGACACGGGCAGCTAGTAGTTTTGGTTTTGCAGATTTATATTCACAGGGTCCTGATTTATAGCTGGAACGATGCTCGGAAAGCTCTGTATCCGTGTATCACTTTCAGTTGTGTTTTGTATATTTTTCCGCTGCTATGTAAATTATTGTAATCTTTGATATTTATCGAATGTACTTTATTCATTTATACTCTGTATATTCTTGTATCTGATGGAATTGTTGTAATAACAATGAAATGTTCTTCCGTGTGCGTTCTATTTTGTCCTGTTCTCAAACGATCAGGGGTTTTCGAACGGTCTTAGTCGGTTTAACGATCGATTCGGATCGAGCGAAATTCCTTGCCGTTACATAATCGACTTTTGGAACATCTGGCCACCGTTCACATCGTCCACACAAGTCATCCAGGAACAGGATAAACCGAAGGCATCCTCCTACCACATCCTAGGAATCACCCTATAGATCAGTAGCGAGTAGTCCTTGCAAATTCGTAGATTTCGACTACGACAGAATCACAGTATATCTCTAGGGATCGGCTAGAGATTGTAAGTAACTCTTCCGTTTTATGAAGATTTACGGTCTTTAATTGCCCCATCTCAATCAGCATCTTCGACGTATTCGTATTTGTTGGTCGGAATGGTTTTCGAATATAAATTCGATTCCTGTCTTTCCGTACCAATACCGTTGGTCAGATTTTGATAGTCGATTGTTTAACTATCAAAATACACAATCATAAAAATAATTAAATCCATTGGTTTAGTATATAGCATCACTTGGTCATTAAAAATAGTATAACCGTTGTATTACCAGAAATAATATATCAGTTTAATACATCATTATTCTCAAATTTATTTATTTACATACCTAGAAAAGTACCTTAAATCATATTCCTTAAATCATATTCAATTCTCGTTAATTACCATTTCAAAACATTTGCCATAACCTTTCTTATCATCTATATATGGGAAATTGATTCCACTTGTCATTCGTAAAACAATCATTATGAAATATCCTTTGTTCCGTTACCATAATAATCACTTTCCTTTTTAGAATAAACTTATTCTAAATTCCATTTCTTACTTTGAAATTACCGTTATATTCTTACCGATCTCCTTTTATTTCTTTTATTATGGAAATACCATTTATATTCTCGAGCCCTCTTTAAAATTCCTTTTATTTCGGAATTCCACTATATATATTACAAACGCTTCAAATAACATTATATCATTATTTCTCAAATAAATTATCTCTAACACCTTTACCATTACAACTAATATCATCCTTTGATAATCCTGAAGTCGTTCAAGTTAGGGTATTTTAACTACCTCCCAGACCTTGATCAGCAACATTCTTATCTAAAGATAAATATGAATTGCAATTCAAAAACCCGTATTCGTTCTAATACCAACAATTATCATTTCGCTATTTTATTTAACATATGGTTTTATAACCCTTCGTATTTCTGAAATCTCCCCTTTAAATATGTTATTATTACTAATTTTATTGATTAATAAAACTTTAACTTTTAAACTTCAACATCTTTAAATTATTTGTTTCATTATCTGGATTTTTACTACACATCTCATTACTCGATCTTTTACCCAATTCAATTATAATAATCCCTCTTTATAATCTTTTCAATCATTTTCCCCGAGAAACCTTACTTTAAATCTCATCAATTTCATCTAATGCCATTACTAAGTAATGTTAATTTGAAATTAACGCTTTAACTTCCCATCTCTTTTTATAAACTCATTTATAAAATTGTGGTTTAATATAAAACCCTTTTCATTTCGATTTCCCTTACTTAATTCAAACATTAAGTAACATTTATTTTAAGCCTATCGCCTTCACTTAAAATCCTTTTATATTTTAATTTACCAAATTCGGGTTGAATATAAACCCATATATAAACTCGCTTTGGAATTCAATTATATTTCATTACTAACTTCGATTGCTTACTTAAATGGACTCCATTTAAGAAGAGATTCCTTATTATTAATTTAATTTATCATTAACTGAATTAAGTATCCAATTCCCTTTTTAATTCTAATGTAGTCAAACACCATTAGCTAAATTATTTCATTAGATTAATCGGCACAAATTGATTTAAATAAATAATCAGTTTCCGTTAAAACAGTTGGCTTGGTATATTTTAATACATGATTAACTCGTCGATCATCTCCAACTCATCTTTCCATTTAAATTAATAAGTAATATTATTAATTTAAATAATCTCATTTTCTTCGATTATTATTTAATAAATAATCATCGACTCAATATAATTCCATTCTAATAATTCTCTTAAAACCATTAATCTCAATTATTAATTATTACATTAATCCTCGCTCATAGCTTATCTATCTTAGTAATATTAGTTATATAAATAATTTAATATTTTAGATGATACACGTGCTTCACACACAGTATAAAATAACTAGTTTTAAAAATAATTTAGATGAGGCATGTGCTTCGCACATGGTCAGATTTTGGCACAAAAATGGTGATTCGGAATTTAAAACAATTAACATATATGTGGTTGGTTTATTTCCTTTTTATAAACTTCATTTAAAATAATAGATTTCTAAAATTTCTACTCAGTTATAAGATAAATTTTATAACTTCGTTTCATCGATTTACCTGTCGGTAAATCAGTCTTTATAAACAGTGTATATTGTGGCCATCTTCTATTTGTTCTCCAACCAATACTACCCATTAGTTAATACCAAAATAGATGTTGAATTTAGATCCAGCAAACAACCACCAAGCCCATAATCCACTCATGTTGGTTAAACAGTTCATATAATGATCATAGGCAAACAAATAATCAACTCAACTGATAGTGGTCAACCAACAATGATAATTCATGCATCCAATTTAAATACGTTTATATTATTATAAACGTAACCAACAAGGTTGGTTCCCTTGTCTGGAAACCATCGTTGAAAATAACGATGTCATTTCATTTAAATTAAACAACATTTAATTTAAATAATTGATATAAAAATATTTAACAAGCATCCAAACAATCAGCCAATCAACCAGTAATAAGCAAACATAGCATATAAATAATAAACCTGACTTATAATAATTATAAGTGAGGAAACTGAGTGAGTTTAACTCACCTTGATTTAATTCTGTTGTTACACGCTTTTTTTTAATTAAATTAAACAGTTGTTTAATTTAATTAAAAATAACAGGTACTTCCCATACTCATCAAACTAATCCCATCTTGTAGCGTTCGTTCTCCCGGTTCCGACATCTCCTGTTTATCCAAATACGAGCATATTATAATTTTAAGTTACATTGTAAACTTAAAATAGTAAGACCATATTTATTTAATTTACTACTTACCTTATATATATATATAAATATAAATCAGACCATGTAATTAACTTACTACTTACATGTTCACTATCTTTTTTTCTTTTATTTTTACTTTATATATATAAACATAAAGATTAACTTTAGCATACGATTATAAAACAATCAAGTTTAAATAAAACTCTAAATCTTTAACTATGTGGGCCTTACCAAAAGGAACACGTCCGCCCACTAGAATTCCTTTCGCCTGTCCCTTCCATTTCCCTATCCTTCCTCCACACGTTCTTGCCATCTCCATCCCTTTTGCTCCTTCGCGTTTTCTTCTTCAAAAAAAATCCTTCTGGTGATCAAACGTATATATGCAATGATTAATATTAGTTAAACTAAAATTTTCATTTTAAATATTCTGGCCTTACTTGTATAAATGAACCTAGTTTTTAAATTAGCCTGTACTTGTACTCATGCAAGTCTTCATCCAACTTGGTTTCCACTTCCATACTCCATGCTGAAATGTATGCAGCCTCCCATTGATTCACCACGTCTTCTCTTTCATTTTTCCTTCTTACCATTTTTTTGAAAACCAAGCCCAACATTAGAAATGATAACCCACCTTTCCACACAACGCCCTGACTTCCTATCCACTGTTCCTACTTCCACTGAACATCAACCCAAAACCGCATTGTATGTGCACCACTATTGCTCCATTCGCACCAACTACACGTTGTCCTACCCAATGCCTAACTGCGCTCTTTCTTCTTTTCATAACTTCACTGTTTGAAAACTTAAACACCACTGCTCCTTATTCCTTCCATGACCCATGCATGTACAGGAGACCTTCTCCCTTTGTTTTGAAAAATCTCATTACCTGTAACTCACCATTATCGAACTGTCCAAACTCCCTCCCCAGTCCATTTCGTTCTTCATTACACCGCCCATATCTTCATTGCACCGCTTCAGCAAGCCTATAACCCTTTCTTCCAAAGAACATCGGCTCCTGCTATTTTCCCCCCCAGCCATTTCCACGTCCCACTCTCCCTCCTATTTTTCTCTCACATACAACCGTCCCTTCCAGCATCAGTTCAAAAAGTTTGAACCCAAAACTGCACCCCCACACGTCCACCCCCTTCACCGTAGGCGACCGACCACCGCCACCTTATTAGAAAGCACTCAGCACTCCCCTTGATGTCTCGACTTCCAGTCCTTATACCCTGCTACATTAACCCGTGCGATGAAAGCTGGCATGGAATACCGTAAAATGATTACCAACATGAAGAGAGTATTCTAAGGATCTAAAACATACGGATTTTACATTTTTTTCGTGGAGCTATGATCTTGGAATAAATATCTGGAAGTTGTATTTTCATATGATGAGAGGAAAAAGAAGCCAAGAACAACAGTATTTATAAGCGGAGAAGCGTGGGAGGCACGATTATGTGGTGATGAAGGAATAAATGTTTGGGTTACAAGGCATCGTTGGTTTGGCTATCAAGAAATGTAAATTAAATTATTTATCGAAGCACTGCCTCCACATGTCTTCAGGCTTGACGTCTTTGCTGTGACCATATATGGGCTAGGTATGTGCGGTAGAATTACTGTTTTTTTAGGCTTGTACAAAAGTCTACAGCGTACTATGTGCTGTATTAAAAACATATGTAACAACCCGAAAATCTGGGCCAGTTTAAAAATTTTATTTTGGGCAATTTTATTGAATTTTGAATATTTAAAATAGATTATTTTAAATATAGTCAACGAGAAATTCATATGTTAAAATAAATTGTTTTATCGTTAAAAATATAATTTTTAACGTGAATATGAATATAGTGAATGTGAATAAATAAATATTCATTTACAAACCGGACGGTTTGTTTATGTACACCTATTTGAAGGACATTGATTTGGACGATAAATTTTACACATCGCCCAACTGCACAAATAAAATCTGTGTTTGATTGTTTGAAACCCCACACGGGTATTGGGATGAAATTTGAAGTTCACTCATCCTGATTGATTAAATGTGTCGATCGATTGATTGACAGGCTGTTATAAGCGTTAGATATCTATATTTGATGCTTATACAGTGTAGTGCACTTTGATTGATGGTTGATTATTTTTCAATGCTATTATATACATGTGATGTATGAAAATCCATATAATTAATTTTATATGGTGATTGATTGGGCCTCATTCCAATTTAGAAAATAAAGAATATTATAAAATAAAGGTTCATGTGTTGACTGTACTCATTCGTTGAGATTAGTCATGTGTTGAACGAAATAATTTAACAAAAATAGTCACACGTGGACAGTACTCATTCGTTGAGATTAGTCGTGTGTTGACAAAAATAAATATTCATTTGTTGAATAGAATGAAGGAATATATGAAGCCGTGTTGATTAGATTAACGCCATTTTGACGTGAACGATATTTATATCGATTTTAACGATTTCGAAATGAATTGAATATAAAGCGATTTCGAAATGAATTGAATATAAAGCGATTTCGAAATGAATTGAATATAAAGCGATTTCGAAATGAATTGAATATAAAGCGATTTCGAAATGAATTGAATATAAAACGATTTCGAAATGAATTGAATATAAAACGATTTCGAAATGACTTGAATACATAACGAATTTGATTTAAATTGCATACATAACGAATTTGATTTAAATTGCATTCATAACGAATTTGATTTAAATTGCATACATAACGAATTTGATTTAAATTGCATATATAACGAATTTGATTTGAATAGAAAACGAATTTGATTTCAATTGAATATATAACAAATTTGAATCAAATAGAAAACCAATTTGAATTGAATCGAATAGAAAACCACTTTGAACTGAATCGAATTGAAAACGAATTCGAATTGAATTTAAAACGAAGTGAAATGAATTCAAATAGAATTGAAACTTGAATTGAATAGAAATGAATTTTAAAACAAATTTATAAGGAAGGATTCAATTTTGATTTGAATTGAGATGGAAGTTGAAATTGTTTTTGAAACGAACTCAAAACTATTTATAAAATTCGTTTTAAATAGAAATCGACGAAATATATATTATATATATAATATAATGGCCTGAATAGAACGAGCCGCGCCGCAGCAGTTCGTGAATTTCGACCATTTATTTCAAACGGACATTACGGGAGATCCGACCGTCGGATTCTCCTAAAACCGGAACCGTTGGGTTCGTATCGAAAAGAGCTTTCTAATGAATATTAGAAATTTGAAATCTAACGGTTGGATTTGGAGATACGTCCAAATCAAATTTGGAAAAGGTCGCTGTAAGTGCAATTCGATGGCCATTGTTGGAAATCGACTGTACGGGCCTTGATAGAATTATTAAAAATATCAATAATTTGTGTAAAATCATAAGAAATGATTTGGAAAAATTTGGGATGAAAAACTCCATATTTGAAAAAGATAAAAATAGTTTTTTATCGAAATGAACTAGTTTTGAACTAAATTTGAAACCCAATTATTTTTAAATAAATGAATTAGATTTAAAAAGGGGTTTTAAATAATCGGAATTTCTAATATATTTGATTGGATTTGAAATGGGTTTATCGTGAACGGTGTTTTAAATAACACTAGTTCTTTAACCCGATAATAAATATAATGTGATTTGGGTTTGTCGTGAACTGTGTTTTAAATAACACCTAGTTCTTTAACCCAGTAAAAGGAGTTTTAACGAATCTGCAATTAGATTGAAATGTGAATCTATAATCTAAATTATCAAATTTAGAAATTGAGCGAGGATGGAGTATTACCAGTTTTGCTCCAAAGCGATAGTTAAATCTTTAATTAGATTTGAACGTGAAATGGTAATTAATTTTACCGATAACACCATAGTATTAGATATGGAGTATTACCAGTTTTACTTCATGGGATGAATAGGTTGGGATTGGGAAATAAAATAAATAATTACTTCGGTGTGGTTCGCTAATCTCGACTAGTTGGAAAAACCATAATTTGGTTTTAAATGACATCCAAAGGAAGATTACAGGATAAATTTTAAAGAATTTATCTTGGATAAAATTAATGGGAACCTTTCCCTAAGAATGTGGAATTTAGAAACTAGTTGTAGGTTGGCTAAGGAGAATGGTTTCCTGGGTATTGATCTGATGTTGGTTTCGGCCTTCGGGGTTAATGTTTGGGAAATTGTTCTCTTGCTAATTTGCGGTTAGTGACTAATGAATTGGAATGAGGCGTATGTTGTGTTTGTGTAACGTTTGTTTTTAATATACGCGGGTTGTTCGGAAAGTCCGGGTTTACACCCATTCTGAATAACCGATTCGACGATATGTCGAAGATGAAGACGGTGGTCGAAGACCGGAAGTTTTCACATCGTTTGGATAACTACTGACGATCCTGATTGGGCAGTACACCCAAGAGGATGGAAATAGTTGGTGGTCGTCCAGACGTACTTGGAGATGGATGGATATGCGAGGAAAGTGCCTCCGGTTTCGTTCAGACCCAGAATGGACTTGTAAATGGATTGTGTGTCTGACATTGGATTTTATTATATGTTGATTGATTTCTGTTAAATATATATCTGTTTGGCGGCGGAGAATTTATTCTCTTGCTTAACGCCCTTCTCTGAGACGTACGAGCTCAGAGGTTGTATATTGATGGACATCAGTCGCATGGCATGAATTGCCTATGTGGCACGCTAAGATGCAATGAACAAGGCTCCTGTTGAAAAGCAAAGTCTTGTGGTTGATGATCAAAGCACGCCTACGTGGCAGCTTTGTGTATAACGTGAATTCGCGAGCCTCACACCTCGGTATGAGTCAAAAACGGGATAAGGACCCAAGGAGTGCATGACGTTTCTTTCTAGCTATGGTGGTGTCAGTGACTTACCAGCCCTGACATTTATATACTTTTCACCTATGTGGTTGTTGGAATGCGAGGCGCCTCGATTATAGGTCTGTAAGGACCGGGAAACGTGTGTTCAGGCATAATTAATCCTCTAACGTAAGTGAGGACCGGCCTTGGAGGATCCGGGGTTGCCCAGAGTGCGTAACCCGGAGGCATTTGCTAGAGTGTCTCGAACGCGGAGAGGAGCTTGCCCCTTGCCTCGACTCATGATGGAAATCCAATTTCCAATACGTGTATTGCGGTTTTAATTGTAGAACTAGTATGGCGACATGATATATGGTACCCATGCCGTCTATGATTTATATTTATGATTGAAATTGTTTTGACACTATACACATATTATAGTATCAAATGATTTGTTTAAACGTACCAAGCATGTTTGGCTATTATAAGTGAAAACCCTATCCTCCGGCTTGCGTTGCATTGTGTGATGGGACCTGGGTCTTATAATAGCTTCATTTTTCGAAAATGCATTGCGTTGTTTATTCTATGCACTGGTATTCTTGGGAGGAAACCCGTTCCGTGTTATACGGCGTGGTCCCTTGAATTACTCTCTTTTAAAATAAGGTTTTAATAACTGTTTTAGTTCTCACACCAGTCACATGACTGACCTGGAGTTTATTGTTTTAACCTAAACTCTGGGTGCCCCTATTTTCCGCACGGGCAGCTAGTAGTTTTGGTTTTGCAGATTTATATTCACAGGATCCTGGTTTACAGCTGGAATGATATCCAGAAAGCTCTGTATCTGTATATCACCTTCAGTTGTGCTTTGTATTACTTTTCCGCAGCTACGTAATTTATTGTAATCTCTGATAATTATCGAATGTAATTTATTCATTATACTCTGTATATTCTTGTATCTGATGGAATTGTTGTAATAGCAATGAAATGTTCTTCTGTTTGTGTTCTGATTTGTCCTATTCTCAACGATCAGGGGTTTTGAACGGTCTAGATCGGTTTAACGACTGATTCGGATCGAGCGAAATTCCTTGTCGTCACAACATATATAGTGTATACGTTGTTGAGCTCGAGCATGTCACACGAAAGCATTTTAAAATTCTCAACGTTCTACACGGAAATGTTAGGTATATTTACCCCCATAGAATAATTTAATCTAAAGTACTCGTTTCAACTAAGGTAAAAATAAAGAGATAAATGCAAATCTTAGCAGTAGATTTTATGTTTATTTTAATACGGGTTAAACTAAGCTAGTTAATATGCATGTGTTTCCTGATGATAAAATTTACATCTAATTTTATCAGACAAATGAAAAAGGTAGCTATGGTCTTGGATGAGTTTACATAAATAGGATATGATGTTACTCTATGTGTAGCATGTGCAAGCATATTGGACCATGTGGATCCTTCTTTTGCATAGTTGCGTTGATTTGATTATGAAAAGAGTAGTCTAGTGAAAACATGCGGAGGGGGCATGGTATAGCTGAGCATGTACATGAGGATAGGTCTGCCTGGGATGGATCTGGGCATGTGATCCATAAATTTGACGACGACTAGATATGTTTGCAGCGTTTATGATTTGAGTAGTTAGGATATAGGCAGCTGGGGAAAGATGTAAGCAAGGTGTGCAAATTGCATGTGTAAAACAAGGGTAGGTGTTGTTTGGTTTAGTTTTGTTTATTACGGTCAATTTAATTTTACTGCTATTTTTTTAGGCTTATAAATACCGATAAATTAAAAAACAATAAAATAAAATAAATTATTATTGTCATATATGTCCAAATAAAATAATGTATCACTCCGAATTAAACCAAGACGGAATTATAATTTAGTAATATTTTCAATTTAACGATATTAAATTTCCGTTCCAATTCCTATTTAATTTATTAAATAACGTTATTGTTTATTAACGATTCCCATAGCGACTATTTCAAAATTTGAATTGGACATATCTTACAATATATAAACTGAAATCCCGATTTTTCTCTTTCATTATAAAATTATAATCAATAAGATCCTAACGTTTCTGGTTTCACAGAATTCTGACTAGAAACGAATTCTGTATATTCGGTTGAGGTTCAAAGCCCAATATCGCGAATTACCGCGCCGTTACAAGCTCATTTTATATTAAATATAAATTTAATCGTTCATTCGTCGTTTTATAAATGAATTAAATATTAAAACCCATTAATAGAATATTTAAAACCAAATTAAATACTCGTATTCAAACAACTGAAAAATCCAGGTCGTTACACTCTGGGTCAGTCATGGGAGTACTGGTGTGAGTAAACTCCAACCATTCGGTTTAACTTTTCAAAAATCCTTTTCAAAAGAAATGATAATTATAATACCGATCCACACATAAACACGGATGGTTTTTACCTTACGATAACCCAAACATTTTTAGAAACAATATTATATTTATATTATAATAATGTCTAAATACAAGTAAATAGCAATCTAGCAGAACGCTTGCATCTCACGCTCTACATATATAGTATACAATAAAAAATCGTGGGCTTTTATTGGAGATTGGATTTCGACTATGAAAAGGTATGAAACCACCTTCCGATTAGTGTACTCTAGAGGGGATACACTGGAGTTCAACAAAAACATCTTGCAACTCGGCCCACACATGACCGTCCATTTAATTCGCTTGAATGTTCCGAATATATTGTCACCTTACGATTGGTATACCAACATAACCATTCTTGGGAGATACAGAAATGAAAATAAGTAACAAATATGATATTCTCTAGATGGTGACAATATACCCTAATTGGGTGCGACCCACTTAGCCATGTTGCCTACCCGATTTTTATCATTTCCCGGTTGATGAGACTTGAGCTCATAACGTATCTTTCACAGATAACACCTTCATTTACTTGGAATGCCACATCGTCATACCCGCCAAATCACAAATTGATTTCCCCAAAAATACCATGGGTATAAAGCTAAGAGAAACGAATTCCTCCGTTGCCAACGTAAGTACGTTTGTAGAGATCAAATTACGCGATCTATTATATATACTTTGTCAGACATTCATCCATACACATTGTACTAGATATGAAAAAACCAAAGGCATTATTCTATAAATCCATCTTAGGCAATTTCTACCTAGGATCACCAGAACAGCCATTGCATAACTCCATCTTCAATTATCTTCATCGTATTTGATTCATAACGCTAATGCCCGTACGAAGTGGTTTTCAGATAATAAATCTGATCCCGGTCTCTTCGTATTGAAAACGGAAAAATGGTCAAAAATTTGATAGCCGATGATTTAACCATTAAAGTAAAAACATACATACAAACAACGGTCATATTTCCAAATCGAAATATTATCGATCAATCATCAATCAACACTGAGCCCCTTCAAATAGATTTATCAAAAATCATTTCATTTCCAAATTTCCTATTACCATATTTCTCCCAGATATTTCTTTAAAACTCAATTAGCCCTTTTTTCGATTCTTGAAAAAACATTTCCTTATATCCCCGACCTTTATTTTCTATATTAAAAAAATACACAATTTTAACATTTGAAATATTTCCATTTCTTATTCATGCATCACCATTCTTCCCCATTCGTTAGTCCCTGACTGTAAACTAGTAATAGGGAACAACTCCCTAAGTATCAACCCCAAAAGCCAAAACCAACATCAGATTGATACTCAAGAAACTATTCACCTTAACTAATCTTCAGTCAGTTTTCAATTCCCTAACTCCATTTCGTAATTTCTCATTTACACAACTGTTTACACAATTCTCATATTCCATTTACTAATCCGCTTCTTCACGAAATCTTTGATTATGACGATAACGTTATAATCTCTGATTTTTAAATATTTAAATTAAAAATATAACTTTTATTTAAATAAATAAACAATTAATTAATTAATTAGATAAATAAATAAATTTTTATTTCAACCAAAAAGTAAATGGTACTTTCCTGAATTCGATATAATCGAATTCTAACGTATAACTCTCTTCTGAATAATCTCCATTCAATTATCGTTTTGATCTTTGAAAAAGTATACCGTTTCAGGTTAAATCCATTTCTAAATTTCATTTCTGAATATATTGCTTGCAGCATTTACCAATTTACTTTTATCATCATTCCAATTTGCAAAACGTTTGGTTTTAAAACATTATTCACTATAAACGTGACTATTAATTCTTTATAGAAAATTTGGACTTGTTATATCCAGTAAATCTTGGTTTAAATAGTAAATACCAATTATAGTTTAAAATTCCATCTAACGGGCTATTTATAAATTCATATTCCTATTTCACTTCATACACTCCGTTTATAAGTCAATTTCTCATTTATTATATATTAAGTTTATAAATAGATCTTGTTTGCACTTTCAGTTATAAATTAATTGGCTCCAAATCAAATATTGATTATTTTACCAAATTCTAAATTATATAAGATAGAATAAAATTAATTATATTTATAACTTTCGACATTGTCGAATACAGATTACCATTCCTTTTGTATTTGTTTAAACTCTCTTTACGTTTCGAACATTTGGAACAACTTCATCGTTTTTCTTTCTAAACGACTTCCTTTTCTTTTTATTTTTCTTTAAATTCATTTTTGAATTTAAATTTTCAATTTTATTTAATAATAATCATTCCTCTTCATTTATAAATATCATTCATAAATCAAATTACTCAATTTTATATAATCAAAACCAGTTATTTTATTCTAGCCAATCAAAATTCCATTCCTATTTTAAAATAGAAATTCCTTTTTAAATCTTTTTCAATATATTCGAATATATTTTATGGTATTTAAAATACCAATTATTCAGGGTCAATGTTATTTAAAAATCCCAGTACACAATAATCAGCCACAGATTATTTGTCACACCATATAATGCAATATTTTAAAAAACAATAATCTAGTTATTGAGGAATCCAGTTGGATCCCTCCAACCTGTTTCCTTGCATCCACAGATGTTAATCACGTGAATAATACCAGTTTCAGATCAATATGAAATACAATAATAAATAGAATCAGTATTTAACTAATGACTTATATATATAACGGTATCTATATATTCAACCAATTAATTAGCATATCATCCAAACGACCATCACACACAACATTCAATCATGTTTATCAATATTAAATAATGTTTATAAAATTATAGAGCTGGACAAAGTTAGTGAGTTTACTCACCTTGGTCGTTAATCATGAATAACGATTAACGATCGATGATTCGAACCAGGCATTTAAAACTGCCATAATTTCTAACGAGCTTCAATACGCTCCGGCTAGTTCCATTATGTAGCATGCGATCATACGATCCCAACGGATCTGAACTTGTGCAATTCTGATAACGTATGCACCGGATATTAACATTATAAGTTTATGTATTAATTTAATTTTAAAATAAACTAACTTAATTAACTTTGTATGGGCCATACCATTTTACTTCCGTTAGCCCACCCACATTGGCTAAACTCAGACCCAAATCTTTGCATTCTTCTTCTCAATAGGTTCAAAACAAACTATGTGCTCCTCAGCAGATTTTGTCCCATTCGGTTTGATTCTCTTTAAGTATACTGGGCATCAACATTTCAATTTCCCTTGGGCCCATAAAAATATCCAGACCTGCGTGCCCACGATGAATAGTGCTTGTCTTCTCCAGTCTTAAAATGCAACCTTCAAATGGTTTGCAATGGATACAGTCGAATTAATCGTCCCCTTACTTCTTTTGCACACCGCTGATAACATACTTCCTCCCCATTTTTTCTCGTTTCGTGTCCTTTCCCACGTACGGAATCCACAACTTTCCATTTTTGAACACAACTGCTCCTTATCCGCTCAATGATTTAATGAATCGTCACCACCATGGCATCAACCTCAGGCGCCGATTGCCGATCACGTTCAGCAGTACGTGCTGCTGCTCTAAAACTGAACGATAGCTTTTCCTTTCTTTCTGAAACTCGAGCCCAACAATTCTCCACCCTTCGATGCCGTCATTTCCTTTCACCGTTTTGTTAATGGCATTTCTTCCTCACTCCGTAACTACTTAGTCCCGCGAAAAGCTTCACCATGCCAAGCCTCCTTCCCTCCCTCAATTTCGCACCCTTGTAAACGAATGAGTCATTCATCCACAACACTTCGTGTTGACCTTCACCATTTTGTTCACGTCGGAGCCTTAATGAAAACCTGGAACCCCTCTTGCGCTGATCTCCATACTTTATTGCTCACGTTGGTTCCTTCATTTCCGATTTCTGCAAGCAAATTCTCCCTCTCTTCACACCTTTCGAGTTCGCATATTTCCACTCTTTCCACTCCTCCTCTTCTCTATATAAACCTGACACCGCCCCACCACCTTGTTCCACTGGCCGCCATCTCGTAGAAACCGACCTAGGCTAACCTGCAGTTTCCCCTAGTGAAGCACAGTGAGCTTTTAAAACTCCAGACCCTCTGCTAAACTTCCAATGCCATTTCAGCATTCGCACCTCTCTTTTTAATGCCTCATGCATGCAACAACCCCCCCATCCCTCTCAAAAATCTCAGTGCTTCAGGTACCCAAAAAATGCAATCCCTACAACCGTATATTGACTGCGAACAGAATATTGTTCGAACCCATTTCAGCTTTTATATACACACACACGTGTTGTATACTTTTCTTAAAGACGTATAGTTTTGAATATATGTGTTTCGAGGACATTCGAGGAATATTTCTTTTGTTTGATTTTGATTTTCCCTAAAGAGTATGTTTGTTTAAATTTTGGAGAAGCAACAGAAAGCTTGGTTTACAATTCATTGAACACAATGGAGAAGTGAAGGCGTGCGTGTGTATTTATATAGCGGAAATACTTGGACATCAAGGAATAGGCAGTAGCTGTAGACGGTAGGGTTGGAAGCTTTGAGTTTTCTTAGCTGTTTGATTTTCTTAGTCATGCTTTTAGCTTTAGCTAGTTTAATTTTCCAACGTATAGCTGGGTGAAAGGTCTGCTTTGATTTGAGCATTAGTGCATGATGTTTTCCTTAGACATGAAGTCTTCAGGCGTAGGGGCAGTAGCATGACAATTCATGCAGTAGGTAGGCTGAGTGAAAGATGGAAAACAATTCATATTGACAATTCGTGCAGTAGGTATGCAGTAATTTCTACATGACAGGGTAGGTTAGAAACAAGCTAGGAACAAAAAGAAAGAACACTGCATACTTAAGGTAGAAGCTTTTCTCTTTATTTAATCAGCAATTTCCTTTGAGTTAAAATGGTTTGGTACCCCGTTACATAAAATTCTATTAATGTACGGACATAAATAATAATACGATTGTGTCAAATGATGTGCCCCGATTCTAAAAATATAATAAAATAGACAAGTTAACTTATTCTGTGTAACCCCAAAATGCTGGTTCAGGGTGTAAAATACTTCAAAATAAAAAGTTGCTAAATTTTCAATTTAAAAATTATAGTAAAATTCTAAAAATTAAATTATAACTATGCCTCAAAAATCTTATTCAAATTCGAAATAAATAATTTATTACAAATAAATAACCATTATGGTTTAGGAATGATTCCATAGCGACTACTTGAAAATTTGATTTGGACATAACTTACAATTTACAATGCGAAATCTCGATTTTTCACTTTCATTAGAAAAATACAGTTCAATAGATTCCAGCGTTCCTTGTTTCAAAGAAATCCGACTTATAACGAATCCTACATACTTAGTTGAAGTTCAATATTCAATATTATGAACTGCCGCGACGTTACAGGCTCGATTATAATTTATATTATAATCAATACGTTCAACTGTCGTTTAAATGATATATTTGCTATAAATAATTAAATTCTGGGCTGAATTAAATTCATTAAATTATCCAATTTACACAATATTGCCAATTTAACTATTTCCGACCATTTTGGAAATTAAATTTATTATTCTACTATTTATATAAATTTTAATGTTCAAAATATTCGAATTCAAATGATTTAAATTATCGAACCAATATATTATAATAGTTAAATGAATTAATAATTAAATCGCTGAAATTCCGGGACGTTACTTTCCTTCCCCTTAAAAGAATTTCGTCCCCGAAATTACTAAGGTAGGAAAATGCTAAAAACCTTATTAACTATATTAAAATCATTTGTTTTACTTCTTAATTTCAGTTTCATCCGAACCAATCAATTCTAATTAAACTATTCATTTATTCCTTACTCATGGCAAATTTTCAGAAATCCTGAAAAATTCTAACACCTTAAATTTTCGAAAAATTTCGCCAACGCCTCCTTTGCAAGGCTCAATCGGTACAACCCTAGCTCGCCTCTCCAAGCCTTCCCCAATCCAAAAGGAAATCAAACACCTAACAGCTTTCCAAACATGCTAATAAATCTCATTCCCTAAAAGAATATAGACTCATACCTTTTTGTCGAGCATTCGACTCTGTCTCTTCCATTGGCTACCAATTCAGCATATACAAACGTATTTCCAATTGATCTCCCCTCAATTCATTCTCGAACCAAGCCATTTGCTTATGACCAAGCCAAATTCCAGTTTCATTCTCAAATTCCAGTCTCAATTCCAAACTCTTGACTTATCAATTCGATTCCATTTAGATCATCTCTAATCCATCTAATTTATTCACTTTTACCATTTCAATCTCTTTTCTTCATAAGTTAAATTTAATTTCAGAATTCCAGTTTCTTGGGTTTTTATTTCAAATCAGTTTGAAATCATATATATTACATATAATAATAGCAGTTCAAAACATTAGAATTTCTGAATAACTTATTTCCTCAAAACAATTAAAAAAATAGAACCTTTGGTAGTAATTCGTCATTTAGAAACTTGAAAATAAACACTGATGATGTCGCGACCCATCATCGGTATTATTTTCCAGCAACCGAAGTGAGTTCAATACTATATCAATCTCAAAACTTATTAATACTTCCATTTTGAAATTACTTCAAAATATTATTCACAAGCTTGGAAAACATTTTCAATTTTCCTAGGATTTAAAATTCCTATATATTTAAACCAAATTTCATTCACACACCTTTTCCAAATTTTAGAATTTTGATTCCAATTCTGACTTATATTCAGATTTATTTAATATCACTTTCATACAAATTTTGATTGGTTATTTACAACCATTTTATAATCTTATTCGATTATAATAACAACCAACACATCCAATGTATATTGTAATAATTCCGATATATATACTTCTTTTATATCAAAATATAATTTGGGTAAAATTATTTCATTTACCCTTCTTTCAAAACATACCGTGTCAGTTCATCGTATTCGAGTGCTTAAAAACCCCTATCGATTTTGTGGTGCCCCACCATCGACCAGAATTCATAAGCCACTCAACCAATAAATCACCACAATACAAAACCATTTTTAATAAATCTACAAATACGCTCTCTCGTATATCTACACTCAACTCAATCTAGGGTATTACTAACCCAATCTCTATTAAGTAACCCTACAGAGCCAAGGTAATCACTTAACCTTAAGCTCTGATACCACTGTAACGACCCAGGAATTTTCAACCCTGAAAATCGACACAAAATGCAATGTCAACTATTCAAGCGTCGGAAATACCAGATAATTGATAGCACGAAGTTAGAGGGTGAGGAATAGAAAGAAAGAAAGTTAGAATAGAAGAAGAAGAAGAAGATCACCATAGAACAGAAACATGAATCTCAACGAATAAAATATAATATATAACATAACTTTAAAATACAAACTGTATTTGTACTTACATATATCATCAGAGTACATCACATCTATGACATAGCGAAAATAAACTATATATATAACTAGTGTTGAAGCCCCCCTGCTCCAAGATCTTCCAAGTATATGTAAAATCCTAACTACTTTACTGCCCATACAAATTTGGGCACCCAAGAGTTTAGGGAAAACAAAACAAAATAAACTCTGGGTCAGTCACGGGAATGGTGTGAGTAAACTCCAACCATTCGGTTTAACTTTTCAAAAATCCTTTTCAAAAAGAAAAAAGATAATCGTAAGACTGATCCACACATAAACACGGATAGTTTTTACCTTACGATTACCCAAACATTTATAAAAACAATATTATTTTGATATTATAATAATGTCTAAATGCAAGTAAATAGCAATCTAGTAGAACGCTTGTATCTCACGCTCTACATATATAGTATACAATCAAAAACCGCGGACTCTTATTGGAGATTGGATTTCGACTATGAGAAGGTATGGAAACACCTTCCGATTAGTGTACTCTAGAGGGGATACACTCGAGTTCAACAAGAACATCTTGCAACTCGGCCCACACATGACCGTCCATTCATTTCACTTGAGTGTTCCGAATATATTGTCACCTTACGGTTGGTATACCAACATAACCGTTCTTGGGAGGTACAGAAATGAAAAGAAGTAACAAATATGAATATTCTCTAGATGGTGACAATATACCCTAATTGGATGCGACCCACTTAGCCATGCTGCCTGCCCGATTTTTGTCATTTCTCGGTTGATGAGGCTTGAGGTCATAACGTATCTTTGAAAGATAACACCTTTACTTACTTGGAATGCCACATCATCATACCTGCCAAATCACAAATTGATTTGCCTAAAAATACCACGGGTATAAAGCTAAGAGAAACAAATTCCTCGTCCGCCAATGTAAGTACGTCTGTAGAGATCAACTTACGTGATCTATTATATATACTTTGTCAGACATTCGTCCATACATATTGTCCTGGGTCTAGACAAAACGAAGGCATTGTTCTATAAATCCATCTTAGGAAATTTCTACCTAGGATCGCCAGAACAGCCCTTGCATAACTCCATCTTCAATTATCTTCTTCATATTTGATTCGCGACGCTAATGCCTGTACGGAGTGGTTTTCAGATAATAAATCTGATCCCGGTCTCTCCGTATTGATAACGGAAAAATAGTCAAAAACTTTGATAGCCGGTGATTTAACTATCAAAGGAAAAACATACATACAAACAACGGTCATATTTCCAAATCGAAATATTATCGATCAATCATTAATCAACATTGAGCCCCTTCAAATTGATTTATCGAAAATCATTTCATTTCCAAATTTCCCATTTACCATATTTCGCCCATATATTTCTTTAAAACTCGTTTAGCCCTTTTTTCGGTTCTTGAAAAAACATTTCCTTATATCCCCGACCTTAATTTTCTATATTAAAAAAATACACAATTTTAATATTTGAAATATTTCTATTTCTTATTCATGCATCACCATTCTTCCCCATTCGTTAGTCCCTGACTGTAAACTGGTAATAAGGAACAACTCCCTAAGTATCAACCCCAAAGGCCGAAACCAACATCCGATCCATACTCAAGAAACTATTCACCTTAACAAATCTTCAGTCAGTTTCCAATTCCCTAACTCCATTTCCTAATTTCTTATTTACACAACTGTTTACACAATTCTCTTAATCCATTAACTAATCCACTTCTTCACGAAATCTTTGATTATAACGGTAAAGTTATAATCTCTGCTTTTTAAATATTTAATTTAAAAATATAACTTTTATTTAATTAATTAACTAATTAATTAGAGAAATTAATAAATCTTGATTTTAACCAGAAAGTAAATGGTACTTTCCTGAATTCGATAGAATCGAATTCTAAAGTATAACTCTCTTCTGAGTAATCTCCAGTCAATTATCGTTTCGATCTTTGAAATAGTACACCGTTTCAGGTTAACTCCATTTCTAAATTTCATTTCTGAATATATTGCTTGCAGCATTTACCAATTTACTTTTATCATCATTCCAATTTGCAAAACGTTTACTTTTAAAACATTATTCACTATAAACGTGACTACTAATTCTTTACAGAAAATCTGGACTTGTTATATCCAGTAAATCTTGGTTTAAATAGTAAATACCAATTATAGTTTAAAATTCCATCTAACAGGTTATTTATAAATTCATATTCCTATTTCACTTCATAAACTCCATTTATAAGTCAATTTCTCATTTATTGTATATTAAGTTTATAACAATATCTTATTTACACTTTCAATTATAAATTAATTGGCTCCAAATCAAATATTGATTATTTTGCCAAATTCTAAATTATATAAGATAGAATAAAAATATATTATATTTATAACTTTCGACATCGTCGAATTCATATTACCAATCCTTATGTATTTGTTTTAATTCTCTTTACTTTCGAACATTTGGAATAGCTTCATCGTTTTTCTTTCTAAACGACTTCCTTTTCTTTTTCTTTCTTTTTTTAAATTCATTTTTGAATTTAAATTTTCAATTTTATTTAATAATAATCATTCTGCTTCATTTATAGATACCATTCATAAATCAAATTACTCATTTTTATATAATCAAAACTAGTTTTTTTATTCTAGCCAATCGAAATTCCATTCCTATTTTAAAATAGAAATTCCTTTTTATATATTTTTCAATATATTTGAATATATTTTACGGTATTTAAAATAACAATTATTCAGGGTCAATGTTATTTAAACATCCCAATACACAATAATCGACCACAGATTATTTGTCACATCATATAATGCAATATATAAAAAACAACAATCTAATCATTGAGGAATCCAGTTGGATCCCTCCAACCTGCTTCTCTGCATCCACATATGTTAATCACATGAATAATACTAGTTTCAGACAAATATGAAATATAATAATAAATAGAATCAGTATTCAACTAATGACATAATATAATGGTATCTATGTATTCAACCAATTAATTAGCGTATCACCCAAACGACCATCACACACAACATTCAATCATATTTATCAATATTAAATAACATTTATAAAATTATAGAACTGGACAGAGTTAGTGAGTTTACTCACCTTGATCGTTAATCATGAATAACGATTAACGGTCGATGATTCGAACCAAGCGTTTAAAACTACTGTAATTTCTAATGAGCTTCAATACGCTCCAGCTAGTTCCATTGTGTAGCATGCGATCATACGATCCTAACGGATCCGAATTTGTGCAATTCTGATAACGTACGCACCGGATATTAACATTATAAGTTTACGTATTAATTTAATTTTAAAATAAACTAACTTAATTAACTTTGTATGGGCCATGCCATTTTACTTCCATTGGCCCACCCACGTTGGCTAAACTCAGACCCAGTCTTTGCATTCTTCTTCTCAATCGGTTCAAAACAAATTATGAGCTCGTCAGCAGAGTTCATCCCATTCGATTTGATTCTCTTTAAGTATGTTGGGCTTCAACATTTATATTTCCCTTGGGCCCATCAAAATATCCAAACCCACATGCCCACGATGAATAGTGCTTGTCTTCTCCAGTCTTAAAATACAACCTTCAGATGGTTTGCAATGGATACAGTCGAACTTAATCGTCCCCTTACTTCCTTTTGCACACTGCTAATAACATACTTCCTCCCCCTTGTTTCTCGTTTCGGGTCCTTTCCTACACACGGAACCCATAACTTTCCACTTTTGAACACAACTGATCCTTATCCGCTCAATGATTTAATGAACCGTCACCACCATGGAATCAACCTCAGGCACTGGTTGCCGATCACGTTCAGCAGTACGCGTTGTTACTCTAAAACTGAACGACAACTTTTCCTTTCTTTCTGAAACTCGAGCCCAACAGTTCTCCACCCTTCTACGCCATCATTTCCTTTCACCATTATGTTAATGGCATTTTTTCCTCACTCCGTAACCTCTCAATCCGTGAAAAGCTTCACCATGCCAAGCCTCTTTCCCTCCCTCAACTTCACGCCTTTGTAAACAAATGGGCCATTCAGCCACAACACTTCACGTTGACCTTCACCATTTTTTTCACGTCGGAGCCTTAATGAAAACCTGGAACCCCTCTTGCGCTGATCTCCATAATTTATTGCTCACGTTGGTTCCTTCATTTCCGATATCTACAGGCCAAATTCTCCCTCTCTTCACACCTTTCCAGTTCGCATATTTCCACTCTTTCCACTCCTCCTCTTCTCCATATAAACCTGACACCGCCCCATCACCTTGTTCCACTGGCGGCCATCTCGTAGAAACCGACCTCGGCTAACCTGCAATTTCCCCTAGTGAAGCGTAGTGAGCTTTCTTCCACCATTTTAAAACTTCGGACCCTGTGCTAAACTTCCAGTGCCTTTTCACTATTCGCACCTCTCTTTTTAACGCCTCATGCATGCAACAACCCCTCCATCCCTCTCAAAAACCTCAACGCTTCAAGTACCCAAAAAATGCAACCCCTACAACCATGGCTCATGTATTGACTGCTAACAAAATATTATTCAAACCAATTTCATCTTATATATACACACAAACACACACACATGTTGTATACTTTTCTTAAAGACGTATAGTTTTGAATATATGTGTTTCGAGGACATTCATGGAATAATTCATTTTTTTGATTTTGATTTTCCCTGAAGAGTATGTTTGTTTAAATTTTGGAGAAGCTACCGAAAGCTTGGTTTACAATTCATTGAACACACTGGAGAAGTGAAGGCGTGTGTGTGTATTTATATAGCGAAAATACTTAGACATCAAGGAATAGGTAGTAACTATAAACGGTAGGGTGGGAAGCTTTGAGTTTTTTAGCTGTTTGATTTGCTTAGTCATGCTTTTAGCTTTAGCTAGTTTAATTTTCCAACGTATAGTTGGGTGAAAGGTCCGCTTTGATTTGATAATTGGTGCGTGATGTTTTCCTTAGACATGAAGTCTTCAGGCGTAGCGGAAGTAGCATGACAATTCATGCAGTAGGTAGGCTGAGTGAAAGATGAAAAATAATTCATGTTGATAATTTATGCAGTAGGTATGCAGTAATCTCTACTAGACAGAGTAGGTTAGAAATAGGCTGGGAACGAAAAGAAAGAACACTACATACTTAAGGACATCACATACATAAGGTGGAATCTTTTCTCTTTATTTAATCAGCAATTTCCTTTGAGTTAAAATGGTTCGGTACCCCGTTATGTAAAATTCTATTAATGTACGGATAGAAATAATAATACGGTTGTGTCGAAGGATGTGCCCCGATTCCAAACATATAATAAAATAGACAAGTTAACTTATTCTGTGTAACCCCAAAATGCTGGTTCAGGGTGTAAAATACTTCAAAATAAATAGTTGCTAAATTTTCAGTTTAAAAATTACAGTAAAATTCTAAAAATTAAATTATAACTACGCCTCAAAAATCTTATCCAATTTCAAAATAAATAATTTATTATAAATAAAAAACCGTTATGGCTTAGGAACGATTCCATAGCGACTATGTGAAAATTTGATTTGGACATAACTTACAATTTACAATGCAAAATCTCGATTTTTCACTTTCATTAGAAAATTACAGTTCAATAGATTCCAAAAATTTCTTGTTTCAAAGAAATCAGACTTATAACAAATCCTGTATACTCAGTTAAAGTTCAAAATTCAATATTACGAACTACCGCGACGTTACAAGCTCGATTATAATTTATATTATAATCGATACATTCAACTATCGTTTAAATGATATATTCGTTATAAGTAATTAAATTCTAGGTTGAATTAAATTCATTAAATTATCCAATTTACCCAATGTTGCCAATTTAACTATTTCCGACCATTTTGGAAATTAAATTTATTATTCTACTATTTATATAAATTTTAATATTCAAAATATTCTAATTCAAATCATTTAAATTATCAAACCAATATATTATAATAATTAAATGAATTAATTATTAAATCGCTAAAATTCTGGGACGTTACATGTAACACCCCACCTCCGCTAGGGTCATTCACAAAGGGAATGCACTAGTTTTGGAGGAGCGTTATCGAGGTAAACAAACACAGAAATATTACAAGACATAACATAAATAAAACAACAAAAGAATCAAAAGATAAATTTCATTACATTCAAAATAGTCAAAGCCTTTTTCATCCAAAGTACCAAATAGCCAAAGTCATTATTTTCCATTACAACAAATTCTGTCTTGCGTAAATAAAGAAGCATAATCTTAAAACAACAAAAGTAGCTTAATTCCCCAAAGGTAGCAGAAATGCAGCCATAGCATAGCTCAAGATCAAACCATACATGAGCTGAACTGAAAGCAAGCGAAATCCAAGCTAAGTGCTAGAGTATGCTCCCTGAGAACCTCGGGGGAGGGGGAACGGAAGAAAAAGAGGCGAAAGAAAACGGGTCAGTCATAAAGACTGGTAAGTCATAGTGACTTTCAGCATAAAAACAGGAAAATGTAACACGACATGTATAAACTGAAAGTAAACATAAGGATGATGACAAGATGGGCAAGATAGACTAAGATAACATGATAATCAAGTATAAATTAAGTAGCATCACATGTTCAAGGTTCATTACACCAACTGTACTAGTATCCCAAACCCATGTCTTATATTAATCATGAAATAATCCCTTGGCCCAATATCATGAAATGACCCATTACTAGGTCCAACGGAACGATCCACTAATCGATCGGCTCCCTACAAGTTCTAGCTCGTTGTGTGTCTCTGTCATACGGCCCTATTACAAATGTAGTCACCTATGCTAGGTCCACCATGGAGTGTATCAAGCCCTAGGATGCCAACCACCGACACGAATCAAGCATGCACAGATAAACCTACTGATGCCCAATGCCTGCTTTTTAAACTCTGGACGACGTGCACGGCCATATCCCGCCTGAACCTACACTGGCGCACCAACACAGTCGTCGTTCAGGTCGCTTACAATCAGTCCAGTAATCGTGCCCCACCCTGCCTAGTTCTAGGGTACCATGATACATCTAGTGGGTTACTGTTGAAATGGACCGCGTAACTAGGGTTTTCATCCAATAGGTTAAGTGTTGTCATTTAAATTCGTGACTTAACCCTTATCAGTCTAGCATGTCAAGTTGGTTAAGTGTTGTCATTCAAGTTCGTGACTTAACCCGCCTACGAATCATGTATCAAGTTGGTTAAGTGTTGTCTTTCATGTTCATGATTTAATCCTATCATGTGGCATTAATTCATTAATGCACCCTAATCTCTCACATCAGACCTGTTGTTGTGGTCACTGGATATGCCGGGTGGTTCCGGGCAGAATTACACCACAACTCAGTCTGACCTGGGGTTTTCAAGTGTGATATGACCAACTACCCACATTGGATCCTATTGTTTGTAGTAACTGGATTTGCCGGGCGGTTCCGGGCAGAATCACACTGCAAACTCAACCAAACCTCGAGTTGGCCATTTTCAAGTTCATTCTAGTGTCATGTCCATGTTCAAGATTCATGTCAAGTTCGTGTCAAGTTTCATGGCGAGTTTCATGCCAAGTTTCCTATAATTACCAATTTTTTCCAACATTACCCTGTCTAAATATTAGGCTAACAATCTTAGCCTAATTTTCTGTCCGCATGATTTTTGACATATAATATTAGGCTAAAAGTTTAGCCTAATTTAACATACACAAAATTTGCATAAAGAAATTCATTAACATAAACATGACATAGGTGTAAACTTGGCCTTCTCGGCATAGTCAATATGAACACCATAGGTGTGTACTTGCAAAATAATCAACATGAATATCATAGGTGTGATCTTGCAACGTAGACTAAATCAACATACATATATGTGAATTTGCAACAAAGACTAACTCAATTCACATATATGTGAACTTGCAAATCAATCACGAGCATATGAATAAGTGCGATCTTGAAATATGACATAGGTTTAACATATACACATAAACATGTAGATCTAACATGTGGTCACATATGTGATATGATCTTACAACCTAAAACTTGCATAACATGACAAACCACACAACTTGTCATAACAGGTTATACTCCAATATACATATGAATAGACTTATTCATTAATTACCAATTCAACATGATAATAAAATAGAATATCATTCAATTTCACATATAACATAATAAACATTGTTCTATTATCAATTTATTTCCAAGGCATAACATAGCTGAATAAATTGAGTAAAATATCGCAGGCATGTAGATCTGATAACATTATGAACATGAAAAGGTTTGAATAATAATCTAGGTTCAAGAATATGGATAGATCTAACTTAAATAATAAAATCCCCAAAATCAAGATCCAAGGACAAATAAAGAAGATAGGCCTGAATAGAAAAATCAAGCTTAGATCCAATTTCATAGTCATAATCCTAGGCAATAACCTCATGGTCATGAATCATAGGTGATTAGCCACAATTGTCCTTGTCATAGTCATAGGCAATAGTCTTATGTTCACAGTCATAGGCATTGGCATAGTCTTATGTTCACAGTCATAGGCATAGGCATAGTCTTATGTTCACAGTCATAGGCATAGGCATAGGTATAGTCTTATGTTCACCGTCATAGTCTTAGGCCATTAACAATAGTTTCAATGTCATAGGAGTAATAATGTTATAGACATGAAAGAGTCTGATTTACAACATGAATAGGTTCAAACTGATTTCATAACAATATTCCCAAAAGTCAAGATTCAAGATGAACAAAAATAGATATGAATCATACATAGATCTAATTCCAATTTATAACATGTCCATATTAAGTTTATAGTTTTTATCTAAAAGTAACTTGAACTTACAGATCGTGGTCTAAGAAATTTAGATGCATAAGTCAAGTCTAGAAATTAGTCGTTGAATTGTTGAATCTTGTTTTGATTGTAGAAGCAAATCCCCAATATGAAATTCCTAGCCGTAGTCTTCAAGAAATAGTCTTCGTATTTTAATTTAATTTATTTTAGAGGAAGAAGAAGAAGCCATGATCATCAAGAGTTTGTGCAACTTAAGGTTAGAGAAGAATGGTGTAAAGAGAATGAGGCTAGGAGGCTGCTTATATAGGATTAGGCGGATGAATCTGGTCACGAAACGAGTCTAAATACATCAGAATGCATCAGGTTCAAAAACTGGGTTCGGGAGGTAGGTCGACCCCCAGGTCGACACTATGGTCGACCTGGTCCCTGGGAGGTCGACACTATGGTCGACCCCCAGGTCGACCTGCTCCTGAGCGGGAAATTTCCCGCCCATCATGTTCTGCGTTTTGAATTCGAATTTGAATCCGAATTTTCGAGGCTATTTTCGATTCTGAAAATTTCTGAAACTTCGGAGGGTCATATCTCCCTCATACGGGACTCCGATTTTCGAAAACTCGGACTCGTTTTCAAGCAGAATTTCGAGACGAACGCAATGGCACAACCGTTTCCCTTGATTCTTATTTTAAAATTTAATTCTGCCTTGATTTATGGTTTTGACACGTTATTAAAATTCGGGTTATTTCATTCTCTCCTCCTTAAAGGATTTCGTCCCCGAAATTTTCAAGTTAAGAAGAATGCATCCTATCATCCAATCAACCATCTACTCAACCATCATCCACAAGCAACCATTGTCCTTAAAAGATTTCTAATGCTATATGAACATATGCAGAAAGTGTGTGTATATGTTCCTTATCTAATGCAAATGATCAGGCCTGATTGATCTTCTTAATGCAAAATTTGTTTAGTGCCATGAATCCAACATGTATGCAAATAGTCCTAGTCACATAAACACTATATGTGTGCACAAACATCCATCCATATGCGACATTCACATGATAACACATTCAATTTCATCCATAAACAAGTATAAACACTCATGCATATGCAATATGAAAATGTGTCTGAGTCGATCTAGTGCCTAATGTGTGTTATGCAACCACGAGCAACCACTTGCGACCATTTGCAAACATCAACCATAACATGCACTACAACAAATAGACCATATTACAACGGTGGAAAACAGTTGTAAAAGACTTTTTACAACGGTGGGGCAACCGTCGTCTATTAAGAAGTTGTAATAGACTAAAATCTTTTACAATAGTTTTGCACCGTTGCAACACCGTTGTGAAATGTATATTTTACAACTGTTTTCCACCGTTGTAATAAAAGCTATTACAACTGTTTTGCACCGTTGTAGCAAGACCTATTACAACTGTTATGCACTGTTGTGACTGCTGAATATCACAATATGATTTTTGTTTGATTATACATTACATCTCATATAAAATTAAATATTTCTATTGAATAAAATGTTATTGCATAGAATTTGATGCTCAAACGATTATTTTATTCAAATAAATTTTTTATTTCAATATTTGAAATAGTACAACTTTCTAACCTCATTATCATACAACTCACTATTACATAATACAATCAATCATATATACATTCCTCACCATAGACTGATTACTAAGTACACTCAATTACATATACACTTCCATATATATACGTACACACTTTCATATAAATATACATACACACTGCACATACCGAGTTTTTATATGCTTTAACCTAAAAGCAAGAATTAAGACATATGTATAGAAAATATTCCAGCTTCTAGTTAAAACAGAAGAGCAGATACCATGTTTGTTACAAGTATAGCAGCCATATCGATCTCATTAACTAGTCCAGAATTCTTAACGTCGCTTGATGGAATGGAAGATGATCCTGAGGGTGTTGCTGGAGTTGCTGATGCTTTGGTGCTGTTGGTAAAGATGGCATTATCCAGTGAACTCAGCAGTAATTTAAGCAGTTCTGTTTGCAAATTGAAATCATCAACAATGGTAAATTTGTCAGTGCAAAATAAATTAGAAAATATCTTCAATCTGAAGTTGCATTATAGTTATTTTTTAGCTGTTTTAGCTTCACCATGTTAATTTGAAATATTTTGTTCTAAAACATTAGTTTGTGCACTGGATAAAAAGAATTGACAATTTAAATGTTAAGGGTAATTATAATTTTGAAATGCCATACCTCATCTCGCTAGAAAACTTGCCGGTGATACAAATCTTCACTTTATCGAGTCCTCAGCTCTTGCTCCACCGGAAGTTCAAATTGATCTAACAGAAAAATAAACAAAGCAATACATAATTCTCCAACTCTAGATTACAAATGCATTTATAATGAATTTATGCGACATATGCAATACACATAATAATATTTTGTGATGGCATTTGTAGGTGGATAATGTACACATCAATAATGAGTTAAAATTAATGTTTTGATGCATAATATTATTAATTTTGTGTATTTATGAAAATTCATTTTTACTTAAGCTAGTCTAAATAATTAATTTTGTGCATTTTTTATGTATTTATTTCTTTTAATTACCTGCATCCGCTGCTAGCAAGAGTGTCGCTGCCTCACGTTTTAATATGCATGCCAGTTTCTATTTTCATTCCTGTTTTCATACTGTATATGCATCATTTTTAAGTAAATAGTGAGTACATGAGCATGCATTAGAATAAGCATCTATGTATATAAATACATACCTCTTAAGTGCATCGGTGCATTAATTGTTGATGTGTTTGTGAATAGGCAAGATGTGTACAGGCTAAATGAAACTTATTTCTTATTCTCCTAAACCTTTTCAAGTCAAAGAACCAAAAACATTACCATATAAATGTAAGTGAAAAAATGAACCATAGTCTCAATGTTCATTTGCTTCCCCAATATTCATGCACATATGTTTTATTTAAAGCCTAAAACACTCAAGAAGAAACTAAACCACACATTATATCAATTCATTAATTCACTTCAAATGCATACCATTACTAGATCATTTCAACTATTTCTGTCCATGTGATTTTATAGTGAACAAAATATTGCAGTTTCATGTAACCACCGGGAACACCATTTGACCTTTCATAAGCTTTTAACGCAATAAGTCATAGTGGAAAACTGATGCGAAACAAAAAGACTTAAAGACTCCCAAGCATATACCATTTTGATGCAAAACAAAAGGATTTAAAGGAACCGATGAATCCACCGATAATATCTCATTCGTACAATTATGCTATTCGCTCCCATTACTTACCCCTCTTTATAAAGTCCTCCATCAAATAGAGCTCAGGAGTGCACTGCATGGTCATTATGCCCTCTTGATCACTTTCTTCTCATGATTCAAATATTACTAAGGCCGGCAAAATAATAGAAAATACAAAACTGCTGTCAGGAGTCAGGACATAATAATGAGTGAAAGACAGTCCTCCTAAGATGATGATGCTTGTGATATGATCACCTTTGAAGATAAAAAAGGAGAACATTAAACTAAAGCGAATGAGATACCTTTAAAAGGATGGCTGATACCAAATGGTACAATACTCCTCATTCTGGGTTGAGCCTAAATACAGTGATTCTTCTCCACTGTTACTGCAGCAACACATAGTTGTTGCAGCATGGTCTTTTTCCCAGCTTGAAATTGAAACAGAAGACACCGAAGTGAAACAAATGTGGTCAAGGCCAAATGACTCGTCAAACAAGAAGGAACCCAAAATGAGACTTTAAATCCAACAAGAAGTTGTGAAGACTTACATGGCTGATATAAAATTAAAGCTTTGACAGTCCCAATGTATTCTCGATCTCAAACATACTTGCAACAAATAACACAAAAATACCAAACCATTCGTGACCGATTTTTATGGCATACAAAGACAAATTATAAATGACCATTACCCGAAATCACCAAATGACCAAACAAACTCAATACAACCCGAATGACCGATAACCCAAAATCACCAAATAAAAATAGACCACAGACTACCATTCCCATATACCATTCATCAAATCCAAAAAAACAGTCCCGATAAAATCTCCAACAAGAACATTTGCAGAAAACACTAACCTGTAGCATTCGAATGTAGTAGCCAAGTCTATACAAGCCTCAAAACCTATAATAATCCAGGCTGAACCGGACAGAAATCACCTAATCGGAACAAGACAAGCACAGTTGATGAGTTGAGCTCGTTCTAAAAAATAGGTGACTGGTTCGTTGGAAGAAGGTGGTTGCGAGTAAAACTGGGGTTCGGATCTGGTTGTAGGATCATTTGACGATTGCAGCTTGGTGAGGATGCAAGCGAGGGTGGATCGGGTGATTAAAAAGGTCGATCTGGCTGTTAGATATATCTAATGGGTTGTGGTGGTGGGCAACAGGCACAGTAGAGTGAGGCCGAGATTGCGGAGGAAGGGAAGAAGGCAGAGGAAGGTAGCTGGATTGATTAGGTGAGCGATCTAGTTTATTGATGGAAAAAGTCAAAGGGAGGTTGGTGAATGAAAAGTAAGGAAAGGAAGATAAAGAGAAGGACGAGGAGCAGCTATTACATTAGGCTATTACACGAAAATTTAGGCTAACAAGTGCAGAAGCGGCAATTACACGAAAAAGTTAGATTCGAGCCCAAAGATTTCGTTTTGGAGCCAAGGCAAATTTGAATTCGGAGCCAAGGGAAATTATAATGCCTTCAATGTATAATATTCTATGTAAATTATGTTTAACGTAGGGCTATCAACGAATAATGATATAATTTGAAATATGTTCATATCTATGTCAATTTTTTTATCTAACATCCAAAAAAGCATATTACATATTACAAGGCAGAACTGATAAATAAAAATTAATATTAGATATAATATGAGTTTCCTGAGAAGTGATTTTCATTAAAATATTGAATATACATATCAATAATAGTTATTAATACTTATTACTTATTTTTTATTTCTTTTTAGTTGTAGCTGTATATTAACTATCATAAGTTAATTATAGGTTAATCATTATGTGTATGATACGGATTATTAACTAGTACTTAACGGTAATTATTAAGAATAATTTTTATTTGTTAATTATTATTCTTTATTAATTTTAATTATTATATTTATAATCAATTATTTAATATTTCAAATTAATTATTATTATTTAGTAGCCAAAATTATATTTATTAAAACTGCTGAAATAGTTACTACTAAATCAAATATTACTTATTAATAATATATATTATTTAACTTTTACTTATTTCTACTTGGATATAAATCGATTAAAAGCTTATAATGTTTATAACTGATTAATAAGCAGTTAACATACATTAACTATTAAAAATAAATTACTACTTATTAAATATTAATTATTTAATAATAATTAATAAATATTATTGATTCCTAAGTTTATTATTAATCATTATTAAATATTAATATAATTAGTTATTAAATATATATATTATAAACATGAAGTTTGTAATAGGCATCTATTACAACTAACAAAATGAAAAGTTGTTAAAAATACATTTATTACAACTTTAGGGAATTGACAGTTGTAAAAAATATTTATTACAACGGTGCCTTTACCACCAATGTAAAATTAAAGTTGTAATATGGTGTTTTTATTGTAGTGATGTTTCAATCACATGTTTGCATCAAAAAGGGTTCTACCTAAGGTTCTCAAGATAGGATTGAGAAGAAAAGCAAGATAAAACAAAGCATCAAGGAGAAGAAGTTAAAGATGTACCCCCAGAAGGTCCTGCCTGCGGGCCTTGCCCTTGCTTCTTAAGGCAGTTCTTGCTGATATGTCCAGTATCACCACACTGAAAGCATGCTCCCATCTTCATCTTCTTCTTTCTACAATCTTGGACTATATGCCCCTCAATACCACAGAAGTGGCATTTTCTTTTCTCACGTGTCCTGATATCATTATTGTTGTTGTTGTTCTTGCCTCCTTTCTTGGAGTCTACCTTCTTGTTTGGAGACTCATTCGCCTTGACCTCCTTCTTTCCATTCTTGTCTTCTTCATTTAAGAGCGCCATGTCTACTAGCTTTTCGTAAGTAGCCCCACAGGTACGTGGGTCATAGCCAAGCTGTGAAGCGGCTCATTCAATCCCTTGACAAAATGGAGAGCCTTCTTATGAGGGGTATTCACTAAGTCTAGTCCAAATCAGGCCAGCTGATTGAATTGATTGACGTACTCTTTGACAGTCATACTTCCTTGCTTAAGAGATAAGAATTTTTCTAGCTGTAAACTTCGTTCAGCTTGCGAGAGGAATTTCATCTCAAACCTTACTATGAAATCCATCCATGTTTCAACCGGCCTCTCGGCGTTATTGACTTCCCGCCAATAGGAAGCTTCGTCTTTGAGAAACCATACCGCCAACTGTACCTTCTGCCTATCGTCCACCTCGAAGATAACGAACAGATCCTCAATTTATTTGAGCCAGTTCCTCGCTTCTACGAACGATTCAGTTCCCTTGAAATCCTTTCCACCCATGGACCTAAAATCTTTACAGATCTTTGAGAAAGCAATTGCACGAGGAGGGGGCAGAGGAGGATGAATCGCTGCAGCTGGAGGAGGAATATCTGTTGGGCCTGCATCGTTGGCCCTAGCCTCTAAGTACCTCCTAAACCAGCCAGGTATTGGCATGTCCTCTGGAAAGTTAAGATTCCTAGACATGCTGAAATAAAAAAGAAGAGACTCAAACGAGGAAGCAAAGGATAGTGCTAATGGCTTTTGGGGAATAGCCTTTAAATAAAACAAGACTTCTCTTGAAAAATGCTTCTTTGTAAACGGTTTTGAAAATAGTCTTAGAAGGTTTTTTTTAAAAAAAAACTTTTGCCCAGTTCGGTAACCTTCTGCTCTAATACCAAGTGTAACACCCCACCTCCGCTAGGGTCACTCACAAAGGGAATGCACTAGTTTTGGAGGAGCGTTATCGAGGTAAACAAACATAGAAATATTACAAGACAGAACATAAATAAAACAGCGGAAGAATCAAAAGATAAATTTCATTACTTTCAAAATAGTCAAAGCCTTTTTCATCCAAAGTACCAAATAGCCAAAGTCATCATTTTCCATTACAACAGATTCTGTCTTGCGTAAATAAAGAAACATAATCTTAAAACAACAAAAGTAGCTTAATTCCCCAAATGTAGTAGAAATGCATCCATAACATAGCTCAAGATCAAACCATATATGAGCTGAACTTAAAGCAAGCGAAATCCAAGCTAAGTGCTAGAGTTTCCTCCCTGATAACCTGGAGGGGTGGACGAAAGAAAAAGAGGCGAAAGAAAACGGGTCAGTCATAAAGACTGGTAAGTCCTAGTGACTTTCTAATAAAAACAGGTAAAGGTAACATGACATGTGTAAACAGAAAGTAAACATAAGGACGATGACAAGATGGGCAAGATAGACTAAGATAACATGATAATCAAGTATAAATCAAGTATAGCATCACATGTTCAAGGTTCGTTACACCAACTGTACTAGTATTCCAAACCCATGTCTTATATTAATCATGAAATAATCCCTTGGCCCAATATCATGAAATGACCCATTACTAGGTCCAATGGAACGATCCACTAATCGATCTACTCCCTACAAGTTCTAGCTCGTTGTGTGTCTGTGTCATACGGCCCAATCACGAATGTAGTCACCTGTGCTAGGTCTACCATAGAGTGTATCAAGCCCTAGGGTGCCAACCACCGACATGAATCAAGCATGCATAGATAAACCTACTGATGCCCAATGCCTGCTTTTTCAACTCCAGACCACGTGCACGACCATAGCCCGCCTGAACCTACACTGGCGCACCAACACAGCCGTGGTTCAGGTCGCTTACAATCAGCCCAGTAATCGTGCCCCACCCTGCCTAGTTCCAGGGTACCATGATACATATAATGGGTTACTGCTGAAATGGAACGCGTATCTAGGGTTTTCGTCCAATAGGTTAAGTGTTGTCATTTAAATTCGTGACTTAACCCTTATCAGTCTAGCTTGTCAAGTTGGTTAAGTGTTGTCATTCAAGTTCGTGACTTAACCTGCCTACGAATCATGTATCAAGTTGGTTAAGTGTTGTCTTTCATGTTCATGACTTAACCCTATCATGTGGCATTAATTCATTAATTCACCCAACCTCTCACATCAGACCTGTTGTTGTGGTCACTGGATATGCCTGGCGGTTCCGGGCAGAGTTACCCCATAACTCAGTCTGACCTGGGGTTTTCAAGTGCGATATGACCAACTACCCACATTGGATCCTATTGTTTGCAGTAACTGGATTTGCCGGGCGGTTCCGGGCAGAATTACACTGCAAACTCAACCCGACCTCGAGTTGGCCATTTTCAAGTTCATTCTAGTGTCATGTCCATATTCAAGATTCATGTCAAGTTCGTGTCAAGTTTCATGCCAAATTTCCTATAATTACCAATTTTTCCCAACGTTACCCCGTCTAAATATTAGGCTAACAATCTTAGCCTAATTTTCCGTCCGCATGATTTTTGACATATAATATTAGGCTAAAAACTTAGCCTAATTTAAGGTACACAAAATTTGCATAAAGAAATTCATTAACATAAACATGATATAGGTGTAAACTTGGCCTTCTCGGCATAGTCAATATGAACACAATAGGTGTGTACTTCCAAAATAATGAACATGAATATCATAGGTGTGATCTTGCAACGTAGACTAAATCAACATACATATATGTGAATTTGCAACATAGACTTACTCAACTCACATATATGTGAACTTGCAAATCAATCACGAGCATATGAATAAGTGTGATCTTGAAATATGACATAGGTTTAACATATGCACATAAACATGTAGATCTAACATGTGGTCACATATGTGATATGATCTTACAACCTAAAACTTGCATAACATGATAAACTACACAACTTGTCATAACAGGTTATACTCCAATATACATGTGAATAGACTTATTCATTAATTCCCAATTCCCAATTCAACATGATAATAAAGTAGAATATCATTCAATTTCACCTATAACATAATAAATATTGTTCTATTATCAATTTATTTCCAAGGCATAACATAACTGAATAAATAGAGTAAAACATCGCATGCATAAAGATCAGACAACATTATGAGCATGAAAAGGTTTGAATAATAATCTAGGTTCAAGAACATGGATAGATCTGACTTTAATAGAAAAATCCCCAAAATCAATATCCAAGGACAAATAAAGAGAATAGGTCTGAATAGAAAAATTAAGCTTAGATCCAATTTCATAGTCATAATCCTAGGCAATAACCTCATGGTCATGAATCATAGGTGATTAGCCACAATTGTCCTTGTCATAGTCATAGGCAATAGTCTTATGTTCACAGTCATAGGCATAGGCATAGTCTTATGTTCACAGTCATAGGCATAGGCATAGTCTTATGTTCACAGGCATAGGCATAGGCATAGGTATAGTCTTATGTTCACCGTCATGGTCTTAGGCCATTAACAATAGTTTCAACATCATAGGCATAATAATGTTATAGACATGAAAGAGTCTGATTTACAACTTGAATAGGTTCAAACTGATTTCATAGCAATATTCCCAAAAGTCAAGATCCAAGATGAACAAAAATAGATATGAATCATACATAGATCCAATTCCAATTTATAACACGTCCATATTAAGTTTATAGTTTTTATCTAAAAGTAACTTGAACTTACAGATCGTGGTCTAAGAAATTTAGATGCAGAAGTCAAGTCTAGAAATTAGTCATTGAATTGTTGAATCGTTGAATCTTGTTTTGGTTGTAGAAGAAAATCCCCAATATGAAATTCCTAGTCGTAGTCTTCAAGAAATAGTCTTCGTATTTTAATTTAATTTATTTTAGAGGAGGAAGAAGAAGCCATGATCATCAAGAGTTTGTGCAACATAAGGTTAGAGAAGAATGGTGTAAAGAGAATGAGGCTAGGAGGCTGCTTATATAGGATTAGGTGGACGAATCTGATCACGAAACGAGTCTAAATACATCAGAATGCATCAGGTTCAAAAACTGGGTTCGGGAGGCAGGTCGACACTATGGTCGACCTGGTCCCTGGGAGGTCGACACTATGGTCGACCCCTAGGTCGACCTGGTCCTGGGTGGGAAATTTCCTGCCCAGCCTGTTCTGGGTTTTCGATTCGAGTTTGAATCCGAATTTTCGAGCTGTTTTCGATTCTAAAAATTTCTGAAACTTCGGAGGGTCATATCTCCCTTATACGGACTCCGATTTTCAAAAACTCGAATTGTTTTCAAGTAGAATTTCGAGACGAATGCAATGGCGCAACCCGTTTCCCTTGATTCTTATATTAAAATTTAATTCTGCCTTCATTTATGGTTTTAACACGTTATTAAAATTTGGGTTGTTACATTACAGTTGATATGTAGGGATCATGCATTGAATGTAATTATGGGAAGACTATAGAGATTGGGGGTGCTAAGGAACCACTAATATTTCAAATTGTTCTAGTTATGAGTTAAAGCAAAGGTATTATCTATACGGATTCCCAAAGGACCGATCACAATGATCGTGTACCCTATACCACTCAATTTGAGGGTCTAATGCTGGATCTAATCTTAGATCCCAAAGGCACGTACTAGATATCGGGTCTTAAATATGCGATAGTACAACTAGAACTGGGATTTTCCATTAGTCCTTGACAAATACATGGATAATCATACGGGTTATCAAGTAATCAAGGATTCAAAAGGTGAGACTCAGGTCTTCTATGTTTGCTCTTACTTCTCTTTCTTCGGTAGACTATCACCTATAGGACACCGAGGAATAGATGGAGAATAGGGAAGGTGAAGGAAGCTACTTAGATTTTTCTACCATGTTCTGTTACAACATCCTCCGTTATTTATTTGAGTAGCATATATTATCTTATTTTTTGTGTTAACTCTTTGGTTGCAGGGACATGACATGTATGATTTATATGCCTATCTATTAGCACATTTTCTAGTATTTCTTTTAATAGTCATTTGTCGATCTTGCTGGACCGTTATCTAGCCTAGAATTTATGTTTCTTATTATATTGGTTACCATTGAATGAGTGGAATAAATGATAGTTTTGGTGTCGCTACTGCTACTCTACATACAAGCTAGGCTTGGCGTATTACTCTATATTTGTATATATTTCTTCTATTATTTCATTGTCCTATAAGAGGATTCTATAAAGACTTGGTGTACTTGATATTGTTAAACATCCTACATCATTATACGAGTCTATGGAGATGATGTTTTACTTGGTTATGAATACTTCAATTTTATTGTATATGTTCTTATTATATCTTGTCCAAAAAACTATGAGATATACAATAGGTTGGCTTTTGTTTGTTCTTCGACAATCCCATATAAACTTGGTACACATGAAATATTTTATGTCATCAAGTGTATGTTGTATGAGGTAGTGATCTGTTTGTTGATTAGTGGAAATTACATACATAAAATATGTATGCAATACTTTCTTTATGTTGGATCATGACAATACTTTAAACATAATATTGTTAATTCGATTTTCACCGAACATAAATTGCTGGAATTTATACCATTAAAATAAAGTCAAAATCACAAGAAACTTGGCCAGAATGCTCAAAAGAGAACAAAAATAGAACTAAAGAAAACCAACTCAAAAGTAGGCTAAGTGCAAGGATCAGTATTGGTCCATGCCTTGAGAATCGATATTGATCCATGGAGATTGGGTTTAACCCATCATCGACCACATCTGTAACACCCCACACCCCATAAACGTCACCCATGTGAGGATTTCGTTAAGAAAATATGGAGAGTTGTAGGTATAAAGACATAAAACATCATAGAGACTAAGATTTCACAAGGGGAAAAATAAATCTACAATGGAAGAAGATGACGATTTGCATTAAAAGACAAAACCATTTTTATTTCAATCAAACCAAATTTGTATCAGAATATCATGTCTTAGATCTCAGTCATGAAACTATATCATAGTACATAAATAGTAATATCCCTTAAGTAGTCAAAGCTACAACTGAACAAAAAGAGCAAAACTTCTTCTACAAGCAAATCAACAAGGAAATCCAAAATACGTACTTCTTCCCTGCTAGCCTGGGGAAGGAAGGAAAAAGAAAGAAGGAAAGGACAAATGGGTCAGACATAAAGTCTTATGAGCTTCTATGATGATAAGCACAACTGATAAGTTAAGGAAAATATATAAAACCGTAGTTCTAGTGTCATAAAAGGATAAATGTCTGTGAATACCTAAAAGTGGACAAATATTGAGAGGAATGACATTAAGTATTGGATTCTCAGTCAATGACAACAGTGATGATGATGATCATGATAATGACTGTTTTGCACTTCTACAAATTCGAAACAAAATAAATAATTAGGAGGAAATTTCCTAATGGTACTCATCGATCGAAACTCGTACTACAGTGCGATAACCTATGCCTATAGGCATTACAACATCTTATTTACCCTAATCGGAGCAATACACGCTCACCGTCCCGCCAGAACGCATCCATACCCACATCGTTTGGACCTCTTATTACCTAGTACAATATAAGTGTGCCCTCGCCTCTTTGTGAGAACTCCGTAATGTGATAAAAGAGATACTTCTTGATATAGATCCCCAACCAAAAATGCAATTCGAATCAAATTAACCTTAGACTTAGTCCTCGATTTAATTTATTACTGCTAAGACCACCATAGTATTATTGTTGACCGCCTAACTACCCTAGACCCCCATAGAATTGCCAACAAACGCCAAGGCCACTATAAATTAATTAATTTAATTGGCCACTTATTTTTCCTAATTAGCATACCCCTACTACTGGAACTGAACACAACTATGAGCCACTTATTTCTCTAATCAGTCATCGCTGCCAAAACGTACTCCCATTATGCTTACTTAATAGGCCACTTATTTTCCCTAATCAGCTTATGGTGTCGGAAAGGAATCTATTCATATTAAACTTAACACTTATTTCAAGTTTATTAATAAGCCTATTTATTCCATATAACACCTCGTTGTATTTATAGGTTGTATTTTAAACATTATCTTGTTTATATTCATTATACATCTCCGATCCCCATTACTTAGTATCTTACTAAGTTAACCTATTTCAAATTTCCAATTATTCAGTTTATCAATAACTTTCTCGACGTGATAGTTCATTTGTTAATTACTGTATTAATTCAATAAGCCTCAATTAATCCTTTTATACTCAATTCATATTTTCCAATTAGGCACAAATATTATAGGATAAAGGCTTAGGCTCTTGCTACTCCTGAGCTCAACACAAAAGAAAAGGGTAAAGGTTTAGGCTCTCACATGGCTTAACTCAACACAAACAAATTGTAAATGCGATGGAGCAATTATACAGTCCGAATCATGTTTTATTCATTTGTTCTCTTTTTACAGTTTTTCAATATGTCCCATCTCAATCCAATTCAATTACTCTTAAATAATTTTGATTTATCCCAAATCCAAGCGTAGAAAAGAATAATTAGGCATAAGTTATTAGGCATATATGCCTATGCCTAAAATATGCCTTTTTGGTGTTAACCATAACAAAACTGTAAAAATAGGAAAAAAAGGGCAAATAGATATGAACATAATAATTCATGAAATTTGAATGTTGATTATACAGAATCCGTAGGAATAAAAAGAAGAATTTACAGAAAAAGAATTAGGAACAAGCTAAATCTGTAAACAACTACAAATAAACTGGATTTGTGTACAAATCGTGGAAAATACAGATCTATAAGCACTACAGCTACAATTGTGCAAATTTAACCTCTACTTATTAGAAATCTTGAAATCACAAAAATCTTAACTCATTTTCTTATCTAATTGGTCCTAGTAGAGATATCTAAGTCTATCCACAAATAATCCTTCAACTTATATATAAAACTATTTAGTTAAAGCCCCGCATAATCTGCGCTATAGCCCATAGCACTCTCCAATGCTACACTATTTCTATTTAGCATTGATGAATAGTAAATTTGCTTTTAGTCCTGCTATTTTCTGCTGCACCCACTAAATCAAGGCTACTTAGCACCTGCCTTCGCAGTTTTAATATACAGATGATGATTTGACCTATTCTTTTATGAAACAAACTAAAAAAAACTTGTCGTAAAGATCTAATCTAAGACAAAATGCCCTTTATAAGGTAAAAAGCTATAATGATTGTAACAACCCAAATTTCGGTAGACCAATTTTTTTTCAAAAATCTCAATCTATCGAAACTCGAGTTGGCTTGTTTGGTATCCTGCAGAAAAGATAGAGATACTAAATATATCAGAGCTCAATAAAACATCTCATAGAGGAATGATTAAAATATAGTGAAAATTAGTGTGACATCCTTAAAATTAATCTTAATTAGGCTCACATCCTCCCCTTTAATTACTTGTAAATTTCATCCCTATTTTTGAATATCCACATTTTCTTTTCCTGTATTGCCCATTTACCCAAATTACGGCTTAATTAACGTGATCTATTTTTCATTTCAGCGATCAAAATTTTTCATCGTCATTTGTTTCTTTGTTAATGGTTGCGCCGCCTTTTCTTCAGCGATCTAAAATTAGGGGATCTCGTCAATTTGTTCAGAGAGTTAAATTGATCCATCCTTCAATTAAAAATGACGGCGTTTCTTCTTCCAGGTGATTTATACTTTTTACATTTTTTCATTTTGAAATCTGTTTTTTGTATATGAATTTCAATTTTAAACCGTTCTAATTTTTTCCTTCTTTCAGATGATCGGCGAATTGTTCTTAGTTTTTTGGTTTCCGTCATCTAAAATTAAATCTCTCAGAATTCTTTCAGGTATACGGATTTCACTTTTGCATATGAATTTTCTTGATTCATTATTCTGAATTAGTTTAATTATCTATTTTTACTGATGGATTAATATTTTTTTTAAGTTTTATTTTTATTGCTGATTTTGTAGCCGATTAATTTAATTTGTCAACTTATTTTTTCTTAAATTCTGCATAGAGGTATACAAAATGTATAAATTCCCCTTATGAGCATACAAAGGTGCAAATATTGTCATAATACGTGGATGTGGATGTATTCAGAAATAATGCGTATAACAATGCATATTTTTTTAACATATGCAGAGCAGTATTCAGTTATTTTGACTTTTTGTTTTTTCATGTGCATATATTTTTTTGGAAATTTTGCATATAAATATGCAGATGTTAATGTTATCTGCATATATGTATGCATAATAAGTTATGCATACATTTATACGTATATTAAAATATGCATATATTGTCAATCTCAGCGTAAACGTATGAAACTAGTGTTAGAACATTTGGGGTTTCAAAAAAGTTGAGTATAAGTATGCATATATTCTACGTATATGCATACAAATATGCATATATTTTAAATATCTGTTTTCAGCATTCTATTAAAAAGTTGCCTACAAATGTGCATATATTCGGAATATATTCATATCTGTATGCATCTTTTTATCATACATGCAGAAAAACAGATATTTTAAAAATATATTCATATATGTATGCATATATATAGAATACTTGCATATAAATATGCAGAATTATTGTTATATTGCTAATTTGTACGCATGTATTTATATTAATCTGACGCTGTTTATTTAATTTGATTATTACATTTTTTGTTCAATGATTATTTTGATATTCTACTTGTTCTTGAGTTTTTCTATGTTAAATGTAGTTATTGTATAAATGTTATTGTTACTACAACATCATACAGCCGTATTTAATTTTTTACCATGATAATTGTTCTTCGACTTTGAAAACGTGCATAAAATTATGTAAATAATGTGAATATAAGCATACGAATATGCCACTATTGTCAACAACGTTCATACTGGTTTGCATATATTCTGGATAGTTGCATATTTGTATGCAAATATTCTTCATACATGCATACCATTATGCAAATATTTGGTGGAATACGTGCTTACTGGTGTCTTGCATTTTATTCAGGATAATTGTGTGTTACTGTGCATATATTTTGTACATATGCATTGAAATATGCAAATCTTTCGAATATCTATTTGTATACGTGTTTGACAAAAAGCTTTCACAGGTGTATTTGTACATATGCATTTTTAATTTTTAATTTTCAGCATTTCTGTTAAAAAGCTGCATACAAATATTCATCTGTTGTTAATATATGCATATAAATATGCAGTTATTATTGTCTGATAAAAAGTTAAATATGCAGATATTTAAAATTTTGTTCTGTAAACATAGGGATGTACTGCTGAATAATTTGTAAAATCTCTATATTTGTTATTCTGTTGTACTTAGATGAATAAATTTATGCATGTTTTCAGCATTTCTGTTAAAACGTTGCATACAAATATGCATCTATTGTTAAAATATGCATATCTGCATTCAAGTTTTTACAGACGTGCAGAAAAACATATATTTAAAATATATGCACATTTATATGCATATATCTTTAATACCTGCATATACATATGCAAATATTATTGTTATTTTGCTGAATTGTACGCATGTATTTATATTAATCTGCAGCTATTTATGTAATTTGACTATTCGCACATTACGCTTATTAATGTTTGATTTTCTTCTTTGTATAACAGTGTTTCGACGGATATTGGTGTATTGGTGTTATTGAAGCATGGGAATGAATGCCTGGTCCTCCATCTCCTTCTGAAAGACCATAAGATCTGCTTTGTTATTTTATTTTATTTTTAATTCACTTTGTTTTAGTGTTTAGTTTCACCATTTGTTGTAAACATTTATCTGATGTAATAAAATCAGTTCAGTATTTTGTTGTACATTAGTTTTTGATTGTCTTTTTTTTTAAGCTGCAATGTTTGCAAAGACTAGTTATATTTGAATAAATGTGTGCACACAAAAAGATGCCATGAAGAATCAGATCCTAAAATTATGAAATATCTGAATATAGATCGATGTATATAATAGCCTGGAATTTTTATATCCTGATGTGCAGTTATTCTAAATATTAGCATCATTATATGCAATTATTTTGAAAATTTGCAATTGGAATTGCAGAAGTTAAATACTAGCATACTTTTATGAAAATATTATTATTACTTGCATACGAATATGCAGACAATACAAATAATAATTGCGTGCATATAACTAATGTACAACAGAATACATATTTGAATTGCGTAATTAAATTACTAGCATAATACTGAGCTGATGTGCAACAAAATACTTGCATAAATATATGCACCTTTTCTTTAAACTTGCACAAAATTGTGCAAATATTACTCAAATAAACAAGCAAGCATTTTTTTTTGTTAAAACTAAAACTGTGTGATGTCTTATAAACTAAATTTACACAAATGTGCATATCTGTATGTTTCTTTGTATCAAGAAATCAGAAAAACATAATACATAATATATGTATATATGTATGCATATATCTAGAATATATGCATATAAATATGCATATTTACTGAAATTTTGCTGAATTGCATATAAATGCATTCAAACATTTAATTCTTAAGTGTACTTGCTTACAATCATACAGAACGAAAAAAACAATTAGATTAATAACTATTTTCGCTATTTCTTGTACTTTAATATGTCGACAGCAAAGCAAAACAGGTCGATTTTGATTTTTATTGATCCAGAGTCTTTCAACATCGTGGAGTTTGGGTTCTGAACGAAATAGAAGGAGCGATTGGACTGAGTACATGTCGAGAAATCGCTGTTGGGTTGATCGACGGTTTTGCAGAATTTTAGGTTTAGGGTTTTGAGCGATATGATAGGAGCGATAGATTGTGTACTTTTTATTAATTGAGCGAGATGATTTGAGTGAGATGTTAGGAGCGATAGCTGCGTAAGGGTATAACAGGAATTTTTTGAGCGGAAATTCAAAAACAGGGACGTATTCTTTAATTTTTTTATCACCGGTTTTTTTTTTATATTTTGAAACTTAATAGGGACCTGTAAAAAACGCACCTAAAATATAATAGTCAAATATAGCCTTACCGAAATAATAACACTTACTAACAAATGTCCAAAGGCTACCAGATCTCTTCCATAAACCATATCTGCGAGTATGTTATGAGAGGGGGGGGGGGGGAGGGTCAAAACAAAAAATTCAGGTGAATGGAGAAATCGTACATTCTGAAATAACCCTACATATACCGTTCAGTTATATTTTATTAATTATTAGGTTATTTGCGTTAACAACACTCAAGGCTTTATACTCATGTCGTACTCATCTACTCCTTGGTAGACTAAACCTAATACATCATATATGTAGCTAAACCTAACATCTTAAAGTACTCCTTATAGCATCCTCCTTGTAATGTCTCCGCCATCATGCCGTGGAAGCATATACAACATCCATCTGATGCCAAATCACGTACTGAAATCTATATCACTACTCCAAATAATCACACAAAACTACCATCGCTATGCCACGTAAGCGTACTGATCGTCGTATCCGAACTCCTCGGTCAAATCACGTCTCAACATGAAGTAATGCCCTACCATCTACAATACACCACCCAATGCATGTATTTGACCATCACACGAATGTGCTGTCTACTATAACCTAAGTCCCGTAATAGAGCTGCATCCGCATGAAATCGGCCGTGAGCTTTCAATATTTGTAAATGACTGCCTCAAAAGGCCTACAATATAGATACTCAAGTATGGTTTATCTTTTCATGGTGGTTATGGCCCCACCTGGCTCCCCACTAAGCTAATGAAAGACTTCCTACAGAGCTAACTGACTTGCCCCGGTAACCAATCTAACATCCAATTTGGCGTGCCTCACAACCAACATCTCGATAGTGAAAGATCGAAGGTCTGCAGTTTTACAAGAGTTGTTATAGCTTAAGTGGCTATTTTGGGCCTACAAATTCACTATGATGCTCTAACTATCCATTAAAATTGGCATCATGTTTATCCGATGATGAAACAAATCAAAATTAACTTTGCACTATCTTGTAACAAACTAGATCAAAATTGATTTTAAGCAATTCCGGTGACAATTCAAAACAATCTTGGCTCCAAGCTTATGGGGATTCAAGCCTTTCTTCCAATGTTTTAAATCTAGGATTTCAATCGCATATCATGTCGAAGTTATAGAGACTCGATCTCGTATTGGAGAAGATCTCAGATAGGATAAGTCCAATTTGGGTGTTTGTCTCAGAGCTCCATATCAAATCTTAAAATATTATATCAGAATCATCTCAGGTAATTATAACATGTCATAAACTAATATTCCTACACAACAATTATTGTAAATGGTACTATAAAAATAATAACTTAAATTTGATTTGCAAAGTCACCCCATTATTATTAATATACAGAAGAACATTCATATTCAAAAATTATAATATTCTTAAACCAAAGAAATATACAATAAGATTATAACTTACTGCCTATGATCCATGGGAATGAATTTTCCTAGGCCTAGATACGAGAAGAATAAAAAAAACTTTAAATGTCATAGAAGGAAAGAACATAAACTACATGATTTCATAAGTAAAATGCATGAAAAGAATGGGAACATGAAAATCATGAGATTGTAAAATGTATATAAATATATGTTATGGTCATATAACATGAAAAATGTATGTAAAATATAAAATACTGAGCATGATTCATTTCTATTCTTTTTTTGGCAAGGCTGACCGATTTTTATAGTGCTCCATAACACTTACCAAAATAAAATAAAATTATAGGAAAAAGTAGGTGATATGCAACATGCATATCAATTAAAAAGACAGAAGTTCCTACGCAGGGGATACCAAATTAAAAGTTACACATAACTCTTACTATAAAGCATAGTAGACCTTACTCTTATATAATTATCACTATATGTTTTCCTAGTGCAAAAAAGGTGCACACTCATCAGCATATAGGGTTGTAAATTTTGTACGAATGTTCGACGTCCGTTCGTGTTCGTGACCAAAATATGTCCATCCGAGTCCGTCTGATTTTAATTTAAAACATGAGTTAGGACAATAAAATTTGTATGGGAAAAAATCTTGTCCGGTCCAGGCTCATCCGAATTCATCTGAATTACTTGTAATTTGGTGTATAGTTGAGAGAAAATCTAGTAAATTGTAAAAAATGTGATATAAATAGCCATGTCCGTCCAAGTTCGTTCGTGTCCGTATCCGAAAAACATATGTTCGTGTCTGACCGATTTTATTTAGGACACGAATTAGAACAACGAAATTTGTCCGAGAAAAAATTTGGTCTGGTCAGTGCTCGGTCCGATTTTTTTAGGACAGAAACTAAAACACATCTCCATCTGGTCCGGTCCGACTGATTTACACCCCTATTAGCATAAAGGCATATAGCCTTTGTATAATTATAATCTCATTATCTCTCTCTTCCTACTACGAGTAAGAGGAGTCTTCGTTGTCTCTACATCTGGAGTTGTGGCAACTTGAGTAATAGTCTCTGTTATAGGCTTAGGGGGCCTTATACGTCGAAGGGGAACTATGTGACTATAAGGATTACTCTTTAACACTGATGCACTGTCACTCTAGGGGCTTTGCAAGTTCAAGAAACCTGGTTTGAAGGGGATGGGAGAACATGACTTCACTTGGGGAAACATAGTTGACATAGGGTTGGATACATCCTTTTGTTTACCTTTGACATTCACTTCAGTAGTCTTCATGCCTTTAAAGGAGTTGTAATTCTTTTACATTATTTCCAACAGATCACGCTTTTGAACATAAGCATCTCCACTTACCCTACCACTAGCAAGTTCAGTACTGAGCTGTTCAGTGATCTCTAGTATGTTATCACATTTGTTAGCAATTTTATGGACAATAGGGGACTTATTCCAACAACACCATCCTAGTTTGCATCAATATTGAAGTTATGGAGAAGAAAACCATCTAAATTCACCATTATGTTCCTTGCTGGAGTTTGCATCAGTCATAGTTGTTGGCTGAGAAACAACAACAGGTTGAGAATGTACAAAGTGTTCTTGAGCGACAGCCAGGGCTACATCGGCTACACAATCACTAATGAGTTTGGAAAAACTGTAATAGCTTGTGATAGATTGACACTTCCACAATAAGCCCCATTTTTATCAAAGTTAATAACAACAACCAACAACTTCTCAAGGGGATTCTATTATCAAGAGTGTCACTACTATGATTCTCATTGTTTTGCACTTCACACACCAACTTTTCACTGTCACCGTTACTAACTAGAAGTTCAACATTCACTGCATCGCTATCAAAATCCTTACTCCCTCCTTCATTATTTATTATTCCTTCAAACATATGATAAAGAGCCCCAAACATATTCAAGAATTTCAAATTTACATTACCTGTAACCTTGCTATTATTCGCAACCTACTTAGACACATTCACCACCTCCTCATGGGCTCCATCTATGATTTGCACATAGGTTTGTTTGTAGTTGCATTTCTTCCTATTAATTTTGGACCATTGCAACCTCTTACTTATCTCAGCCACTTCCGATTCCTTGCCAGCCCCCTTAAACTGACAAGGAACACTAACAGTGTTGGCTTTCTCCTTAGTAGTGTTGCCTACTTACCTCACCGCTTGTTGAATATTTCCATGTGAGTTGCCACCATTTCAATTCTTTTATTTACATAAAAGCAATAAGAACATTTTGGTCAATCAAAATCTTTTACCATGTAAGTTAACTAAGAAAAAGAGTCATTAATATATCTCATGGCTATTCTTTAAGAGATTTGGGATCTGACTTGAATGTTTCGCATGAGGTTGTTTGATATAGAGAATGTTTTAAGATGAATTTTAGAAATAAAAAAATATGAATGCTTAAATATTATAATAGATGGAGATTTGTAACAACCCATATTTTAATAATTATATATTTAAATATTGATCGTTAATTATTCAATTAACGGTTGAAAAATGGATTTTTCCACAAACAATCGAATCAAGACTTAGGACTAGTTCCATTGATTCTGGAATACCCGTTACATGGAAAATGAGTACCTTGATCGCTATTTTCGAGTTCGGACCAGTTAGTGGTCAAATTGATCTCGAAACACGTGTAATTAGTTGTTCCAAAAACACAGTGTCAGATTGCGATGAAATTTATATTTTTGGAATTATCATAGTGAGTTATTGCACGCCACCAAGATACAACAATCGGACGTACCGTTCGACCATGCGTAAATTAAACATGCATCAAATTCTATAAAAAACGATACTATAATTCGAATTTGAAAATCTAACTTCCACATACGATTGATTTAGTTCTCGAGACTAGTCTCATTATTTTTAGAAGGCATCTTTACATAGATGATGATAGGCGGTACACCTCAATTGGAGTTTGCTTGTTTTTGGGCCTATTTGAGAATAAATAAATTAAATATTATCAATAACCCTTGATTCCTATTGGTCCACTACTATTCATTATCTCTCTTCCTTAGCACTACTGTTTCATCACGGAAACGGCTACTCCTTTCCTCACTTTTAAAAATCCAAACCAAGACAACCACTTCATTAAAAATCATGAAATCAGTATTGTTGGGGTCAGTCATCATTGGTCAACTTTGACCATTTCCAATGAACTTAAGGTTTGGATTTGTGGCCTTTCTAGGATGCAATAGGTCAATCAGTTATTATCACGACATTTCTCTCGACAAATTGCATCTCCCTTTGAAATATGTGCTCGTTTGATCCATCTAGTCAATTTCCATCAATAGCCATGCCTTGAGCAGGTGATGAAGTCGCAAATTGCAGGTGGCATTGAGTTAGGACTTAAGGGTATGAACGGGTCGTGTTTTGGTGAGAAGTGATAGCGAAAACGGAATCGGATTTCTCGAACTATAACTTTGTTTCATAGCAAACCCATGCACGTCCATGTGTATTTTCATAGGCGCGTGCATATAGGAAAGGGGAAAAGCATTAGGCTTTTAACTAAGGTACGTAACTAAAATTATAATGTTTATTTAAATTGAATTAGTTTATTTAAATAATCACAAAACTTATACATTGTGTAAATTTTGCATATGAGGTCGGATTTGGGCTTTGTTTCTTCTGTTGGACTCATATTGATGAGATTTACGCTTTAGACCAGTTTTGGTTGATTTGGCTAAGGTGAGGAATTTTATCTATCACTGGACTATTTTTGTCCTTATAGTATAGATTTGACGTTTTAAACTATTTTCTAATTATAAAACAAAAACGTAATATTTAGGATATGTAAACCTAATAAGTAATAATGAAAAAAATTAAATAGTGATTTAAGTAAATTTAACATGCTTGTCACATTTTTACCAGATTGCACGCTATTTACCAATTTACGCGTTGTTTTGACTACGTTGTTAGACATAGGTTATTTGGACACTTTTTCATCTTGATTGCTATAGATAGGTTCTATTTTATTTACTACTACTATTATGGATGTTTGTGTGCTAGGTTACGAATTTGTATCACATTGTTTGCATGTTGAATTGTTTGCTTAATTTAGATTAAAACGTTGTTCAAAGGTGATTTAGTACTAGGATAATTCTCGTTCGTTAGAGTTTGAGGTGCTTATCGATCAAATGTATGAGTTGATGTATATTGATTAAGTGAATAAGGACGATGGACTTGAACGCATGAGATAAATTCTCGAAAGAGCTTCAAAGCGCTTGGATAGATTTGATGACGGAGCAACATTGGAGCTCGATGACGAATTTAATGATGGAGCAACATTTGAGCTCGGCGATGGATTTGAAGAGGGAGCGACAATGGAGCTCGGTGGTCGATCCGAAGACTAAGGATGGACTTAGCGACGAGCTGGACTTTGGATCGAATGCCAAACATTTTCTATGGGCATATTTATTCAACTTGGGTTAAATAGGTTATTCTAGTAGCCGTTATCGATTACTATGAATTGGTCAATATCGATTACTGTTGCTATTAGCCATTTTTGTTTGACATGGATGATGATGCAATTTTGAGGAGCAGTACATGATGGTTCGCTCGATAGATGTTTTCGATGTGATGGTTCTTCGATTCAGTGGTTTGTTACCGAATGATGGTGGTTCCAAGATGGGAAGCTAAGCAGCGGCTTCAATAATGGATAATGATATTCCTGAATGCAAAGTAGTGATGACAGATTAAGAGAGAACTACTAAAGGGATGTTATAGTAGTAGTCCTAGGATTGACTCTGCTACTGATTGCGTATGCAAATGGATTATCAATATGCAGGTTCGATGGGTACTCGGGAAGAAGGGGTAATGGGTGTGATTTCCATTGGACTGGGTTCAGGTACTTATCTCTAAGTCTGGGAGATTGTTTCCAGGTTTGGGAAACTTATGCCATTCATCTGGACAAGGTTTGGGGTCCATACTTTGGGTCGTACGATGGTACAACTTAGTTCCTGGTCGATTGAGTGGCATGGATTCGAGTACCAAGGAACGAAGGCATTATCATATATTTAACGCACTGAGTGAGTGAATGTGAGGATGGATGTTATACTGGCTTAATCTCTTATCACGTTAGGGGCGTCATGTGATGTGGATATCATTGATTTGAATATCATTGATTTGAATATCTGGACCTCCCTAGTATTCTGATGTAGGATACACCCATACTTATTCCAATAGAGAAGTATATATATCCTAATATGTGATGACTCTATAGATGTAGAGGCAAGGTAGGTATGATTCTCCATACATTCCGTGCAATATATACTATCATGACTTTCAAAATACTTTGAGATTTGTTTATCACTCACACCAGACTTTTGTCTGACCCAAGTTTTATTTTCCTCTTATTACCTTGGGTGTTCATTGACGATGCTGATGCACAGACCACGTTACATGTATAAGTATTATCTGGAGCTACACGGGTGGATTTGCAGGAGGCTATGTTTTACTTATTTATATTATAACCTTATTGTACATTCTACCGTATAGAACGGTGGAGCCTTGATAGTGTTATGCATTATTAATAGAGATAATTTACCCGTTTTAGTTTATTTATCACTTGTATAAACTCTATTATTGTTATGTATAATTATTGAACCTATGTACTTTGATTTGTGGTTTATGTAGGTATTACTATCTCGTCTATTTCACATCTATTATTGTTAATATTTTACATTATCCGATGTGCTATGAGATATACGACAGTTCATATGATTGTGTTTATGTTCTATTTATTCCTTTCTATTCTCTTTTATTTCCTTCTTTTCTTTCTCCTTTCTCTTCCTTTCTACTATTTCTTTCCCTTTATGATCACTTTATATTGATCGGGTGCTTGTGCAACGTAGATCTTAATTATAAGCATCGATGGTGTATGACGGGTCGTCACATTTGGTATCAGAGCTTAGGTTGCATTGTTTAACGTAAGCAGTACTGAATTTGAGAGTTAGTATATACAGGAGAGTACTGTTTTTATATATTTTGTTTTCCAAATCTATATATTATTAATATATATATATATATAATATGGGTTGTTTTATACACATGCCATAGGAATAGTTTTCTCTATTAGGGACTGATCATTCTAACCACTTATATAAAGCGATCTACCAAACGGGAAATACTTTTAATTATTCCGCCTCTGGAGTCGAGAATCGAGTAGAATCATGAACTACTATTCTCGATTTAAAGTTTTTGTTCCAACAGTTGTACGAACCATTATTTGGGATGCTCTAATATCTCTTGTTGGTTGTGGCGCTCAGGTCAGCGAGTTGACTATGTCACACTGTGTGGACACTTACGTGTCTATGTGGTGATCTGTTCCTTGGAACAAGGTTGATTGTTAAGGTGCGATGGTTGGTTGGGTTCTCGCAAGAGTTATCTTCGATAACTTGGAATTGGATGTTGGATAAATTAGGAGTTTTCTCCTAAGAGACTCCAAGGTTGATCCTGAATTGGTCGAGAGTCATTATCATTTTGAGTTATAGAAATCAATTCGCTCGAGACCAGTTCATAGTTCACTTCAAAGAGGCTTTGTATTAACTTCTTAGGAGTTGATGAGAAGAGTGCACTGATTTAGTCGATATATTTGTATTGGAGAGTGTGATCGAATTCAATATGTTATCGAAGTATAGTTATTCTCACTGTTGTCAATCTAAAATCTGGAATTTATGGTAGGGATGAGTGATAGACTCATAGGGTGATTATTTTGTTCCGAGGGAATGATGGGTTGGAGGAATCGCGATATACGAGCTTGCGCCTAGTATAGAAATTTGTCCACTTTGCCGGGATATATCGTGGAGACATATGTATTGATTTTTGTTCCTATTCTATTGAGAGCTCCCTTGATGAAGTGGGTAAAATGACATTATCATCGATTTATTTTTTCCACCAATGGTGTTTCAAAATGTCTTTTAGTTTGGCATCGAGATATCATCATTCCATTTGATCTTATGATACCATAAATGTAATAAGATTAAGAGTCATGAATTGATTTGTCTCTCGTGATTGTGACCTATTGTGTTGAGGGATCAGTTATATTATATACGTATGTAACGTCCCGTGTTTGGTCATAGAACTTAATACTATGGGTGACTGCATCATCTATAGCGATTAATGTTGGGCGCCGAGGTAAGGGAGTGCTATGACAAGTTAGTCTATACTTGACAGTATACATGGTTCGTCAAAAATTAAATTTCATTGCGTCATGGTTGCATGCTTGCTAAATTTTTTGCTATTGATTGTTGAACTTAACTTGACTTAATATTTGGGTCCAATATGTGATATCCCAGAATTTTTAGATAAGTCTAAAATATAATTTTGTGATTTTTTTGAATATATTTTGAATTTAAATAAGGTTAAATATAAATATTGATTTATAAACTTTTCTATATTAGTTAAATAAATATTTTGAACTATTTAACAAGTCTGATTTTATAATGGAAAACTTATTTTAAAAGTATGTTTAATATATTAAAGATGTAAACAATTATATATATGGATTTTATAAAGATTTAAGATTTAAAAGTTATTTGGTAAAAAAAAATTATAATTAAATATCGATTCAAAATATTCATTTAGTTTCTGTACGGGCCGTCCTGAAATATTTTTTAGAATTTTACTGTAATTTTTAATTTTGAAAATAAGAAGATACTTTTACAACGTATTTTTAGCTAATTGTGGTCCTTTAAACACTTTACAGAATCATTTAACCAATCTATTTTATTTTTGTTTTAGGATCCTAGCACATCATTTTATGTGATTATATTATTAGTTTGATATAGTCTGTAGTCATGAATATATATATATATATATATAATGAACTAAATAATAATATGGTTTGATCATGTTCACGGTTTACATAATATTGAACTCATCGTCCCACCAATAAAATTTATGTAACTGACCTTTAAACTTTTTCCCATTCATGGAAAGAGAAAAAAGGGCGAAAAATGTTAATAGCAGAAGTATTTGGTGGAGATTTGTCCAATGGATGGACACGTGCTTTCTGGAGATCGCATGCAAATATTACATAACGTTCTGCCTCCTTCATTTTAGCTTCTCCATTTCGTTTCGTTCACCGCCTTGCTTCACCACTTCTCTCCACCATGTTCCCTATCTCCCTAGCAAGCTTTCATCCATGCACCGACCATTCATCCTCTTCCCCATATTAGCTTCCCTCCTACTGCACTGTCCTCCAACCTCCACTAGGCCATAGTCAGTCCACCTCCAACAGTACGCCTTACCTCTGTCCACAATCCCACCAGCAGCTCCACCACAACCGCATCTAGTTTCTCCTCCTTCCACGGACGGCAGGCAATAGCTAGCTCCTTCACTCTGAATCCCACTTTTCCTCTCTCCCTTCATGGCAAGGAAAAACCATCAGCCTTCCTTTCATCAAACTCCACCGTGCCATTTCCTGCCACCAACACTTCATTGCCTCCTACCGGTCTTCTTTCCAGAACCGCCCAGACCAACCTGACGCCTCACCCAGACCGAAGCCAGCATTCCATTATCAAAGCCGCAACCCACTCCCGCATGAATCCACATAAGCTCCATTAACCCGTGAAGCTCCACCACGTCTATCAGTACACCCCCCTTCCTTCTTTATTTACATGCAGTCCCCATCTTGTCCGCATTGACTTAGCCTTCCTTGTGTTGTAGGTGAGCATGGTAAGTATCAATAAGTTTAAATATATATGTTTGGTACGCATATTAATAAAGGAGGCAGTGTGCGTTTACAGAAATAGTCGTGACTAATCCGAGGCTTGGTTCGCAGTTTATACAAGTTTGACATTGTATGCATAACGTCAACATTGTCCGTGAGCTTGTAGGGAGTCATTCGTGGTTGTTTACTGCTGATACCAAAGTTCGCCGGTGAATTTGGAAACCTGAAGGTGAGAATTCTAATTTAAATTACTTTTAAATTAGTAGTGTGGTTAATTAATTAATTGATAACATTAGTTGATTATTTGTGGGTTTGGATGATCGTATGACATGTTTGGATGAATGTTTACGTAGTTATAACACACTACACACTAAGCGTTATTGATTGTAACGCTGCACACGGATAAATGATTGCTAACTGTGTAATGTTGATGGATGTATTCATGTTTATATGGTTGATTGTTGATTTATTACGGTTGTCACACACACCCATCATAGCTGGGAAATTATAAAGTAATCAATTTAAATTCTCATTTCCATATAAATAACGATTTGGTTAGGAGTTTAGTTTTAAAGTTGAATTTAAAACTAGTTGGAAATCAAGTTGAGTAAATAATATTCGCATAAGATGTGTTTTGAAAACAATTCCGAGCACTAATGTGTTATCAAATTAGGTTTTGAAATTTAGATCAGTAAAGGATTTGAAATATGGAGTTAAATGTTGTTTTATACAAGCAATTGCTTTCATTATTATATAATGACGATTGGTAATGCGGGGAAATATATTATTTTGGAAAAGAGGAATGTAATAATGATTTATAAATTTAAGTATGAAGTTTTAATTTTATTTAAAAAGGATTGGACGATTTATATTTTTAAATCCGTATCGAACATTGAAAACATTTTTTTCAATGATAATAATAACATATACCAGAACGATCTAGGACGACAGAGAGGATAGTGTCTAGGCTTGGGTTTGGAAATATAGTTTCCTGCTCTCCCTGGCTATTCCTAACTGATTCGATGGACGGGATGGTTAGTTCAAATAAAATTTGAAATTGAAACTGTTTAAATGTCGAAGTAAGTTGAAATATACGGGAAAAAAGAGATTTAGAATACGGTTTTATTCTAAGTTATGAAAATGAAATTTATTTTGGAAAAAGGAACGGAACGATTTTTATTAAAACAATATATAACATAAATCGAACGCGTTACGTAACGACAGTTCGATAATATCGATTTTAAATTTCAAATGGTTGTAACTTGAACGTTTTGAATCGAATTGATGTGAAACGAAAACCGTCGGATTTCTATTAATAATGGTTTTTGAATCAAAAAAGAATTTTCAAATTCCAACGTATGGTTTTCAAGTAACGTCTAAATTAAAATTTGAAAAGGTCGCTATATGTGCAGTTCGACGAACGTAATGAAAAATCGAATAAAATGAGCTTATAAAAATTATTTAAAAATCCAGAGAATTATGATAAATCATATTGTATTATTTAAAAGTGATTTGATTTATCATGTGTGAATTTTGAATGATGTTGGATCAATTTGGTTAAATTACCATTTCGCAAAACTTTTAGCATCGCTTTTAACGTTATTAAACTATTACTTTGAAATTGATTAGATTTTAAAGATTATAAACCATGAACCCTTGTATAGATCATAGAAAAGGCTTGTTAAATATTTTGAGAGAGTTAAAATGTATGGCATGGAATTCATTTAAATTATAAATAAAATATGGGAAGTTTGAATTGAAAAGGAAGCGAGTTGGGATAGAATTTGTTGTCATATATTCGATAATAAAATCCGAGGTTTGGACGAACACTATCAGTAATAGTAAACCATGTACATGTCCAAATTCTGATGGTATTTTCCTACGTTGGTGAATCGATATCAAATATAAGTCGATTAAATTCTGTTTAAACTTATATTTGAAATATCAATCATTTGAATTATCATAAATGGGGATTTAAAATCCAAATTAAGGTTTGGTGGTTTTGAAGTTTATGGAAAGAGATAACGACGAATAAATGGATTTGGTTTTTGAATATAAGTTTGGAAACAAATATTGAATTTCAAGGAAAGGGTTAAGATGATAACGGGATTGAAGGGAATTGAATGAATCCAACCTTAATTTGAAATGAATTGATAATAATTTGGGAAGGAGATTTGAATTGAGAAACTTGTATAGTCCATAGTTATTGTTTTTAAAGTATGCTTATTACTTGGGAAGAATGGGATTGAATATATGTTCGAAAACCATTCCAAGTAATAATACGACGTTATGAAGCAATTCAAGACTTGGAAAACGATGAATAAAGACCGAGATTCCTTGAATTGTTTGGATTGATTGCTGATGTCTCGGTTGGGCTGATTCCCCAATGCGAGGTTATAAGTGGCATGAGGTTGGAATATATTTGGAGATTTTCGGATCGGTGTTTCGTTCAGACCCAGAACAGAATTATTGTACGGATTGTGTGTCTGACATTATAACGGCGTAGCATTGTTTTATCAATATATATCTGTTTGGTGGCGGAGAATTACTCTCTTGCTTAACACCCTTCTCCAAGACGTATGAGCTTAGAGGTTATATAGTGGAATCAGTGATGCGTTGTTAATGGATAATGTGGCATACTTAAGATATGCGATGAGCTATGGATGATCAAAGCATAACTTGTTTAAGTGTAGCTTTATGTATTTCGTAACCTCGGCAAGCCGCATAACCTGGTAAATGGCTAAAACAGGAAAGATACAGCGAGGTTAAGTGTAGTCATTTCCTTCTAGATAAAAAGTGTACTATGGTATGGAGCCAGGTATTAACCTATGTGGATAATTTCTATTTATATGGTTGTTGATGTTGCGAGGTCCTCATTTTAAAGGTTGGTAACGATCGGGAAGTGATATACGCAGGCGTGCTCTAAGTTACCCAGTTAAGGGGTAACCCGGCCTCGTGTTGGCAGAGAGCCCGATTTGGTTCTCGGGGCGTCCCTCTAGAGGCGTACCCATCGGTTCGATAAGGAAGTTCCTTTACCTGGTCATTTGTTGGAAATCCAATTTCCACTACGAGCTCATACGATTTTAGTTGTATAATCTACTATGGTAGGATTACGTCAGTATAATGGGATAGGGCATTATGCTGGCTATGATTAATACATTTATTTGCGAATTTTTTTTCACGCTATGCACTATTAGTAGTAACAGAGGATTTCCACGTATCAAGCATTTTTGACTATCATACGGAGGAACCTTACCCATATGTGCATTTGCATTGTGTCTATGTGCCGCGAGACCTTATGGTAGTTTCATTTTCAAAAATCATTGCGAGTTTTGATGCACGGGTATTCACATGGAGTAAACCCATTTCGCGTTAGCGGCGTGGTCAGATGAATTTCCTAACTTTAAAATGAAGCCCAAATAGGAACTGTGTTTTGAATTCTCACACCAGTCCCATGACTGACCTGGAGTTTATTGTTTCCCACACCTAAACTCTGAGTGCTCATAATTTTGCATGGACAGTCAGAAGTTTGGTTTGTAGGTTTAGATTTCAGAGCTGGATTCAGGTTTGAAGCTAAAGTTATGATTTGAATATTTCTTATTCCGCTGGAGAGTTTATTTCTGCTGAACATATATGGTGCTCTAATATTCCTTGTAATCTCAGATGTAATCGATGAAATGAAATGAAAAAGTTCTGTTATTTTTGTGCAAATATGTAAGTACCATAACGGTCCGTCTTTGTGAATGGTTTAAGTTGGATTAATTACCAACGAGAACCGGTCAAAATGCCGGGTTGTTACAAAATTGGTATCAGAGCTTTGGTTTATGCAAAGCAATGGGTACGACATATTTGAACAAAAATAAGGACTCATCAGAGTTATGATATCTCATTAGAGATAGGGTTAGAAATACCTAGAATGAGATTTGGGAATATTACGCTTGAGAGAGCGTCCTTTACCATAAAATCAATATGTGTTTTGAGTTAGAATGGAATTTATGAGTCAAAATTAACTTATGGAAATACTAGAAACATTCCTTTAAATCATGAATTTGTAGGTATTTCTAAACTTATATGGTAGAGAATAACTTAATATGTGAGACCCTTAAAAGGAAATTAAGGGAATGTTAGATTGCACTGGTACTTAAATAAAATTCAGTTTCCAATTTGAATAATCTATTAATAATTTCTGGGTCATTAAATAAGAATAAGAATGATCCAGGTTATGTTAAATTAAATCCCTTGATTATTTTAATTAGATGTTAAAATACTTTGAGTAGGGAATTCAAAGTATGAATACTTAATGAGTATAAATTTAACTAAAAAACGGATTAACACGAGATTGGAAACAATTTGAATTAAAAGTGAAATAGAATGAGTGTTCTTGAAATATGATTCTACCTCTTCGCTTGTCACTAGGTTTTGCTTGACCCGTTGCCATTTTCTGATGATCACTATATCCCTGATTATCATGTTCGTATTTTTGTCCAACTTTATTACTGAACTCTTCTTTTTTCCTTACTTTGACAAAACCATGAACAGGTGGATTAGTAACATGGTTTTGAATTTGAAACGAGTATATTGAATTATCTCTTAAATTGAATTTGAATTTGTATTAAGTGCAAAAGAATTTTAATATGATCCAAGATGTTATTTTTGGGGGATAATTGGATGATTTGATAAAAGGAATATTTATTTGAGAATTTGGATTCAAAGTAATTTTTAGAAATATGAGGTATAAACACTTAGTGTTAAGTAAACCATGGATTCCATAACTTCAGTAGTAAGTTGGAAAGTGAATTACTAAACTTTAAAGTTTCTTAGGGTCACAGACATTTAAGTACTAGACAGTATCTATCCCAGTTTTTCCTTAGTGGTAGTGGTAGCAACTCTGGGTCAAACTAAGAGGATTTGATTACAAACATGACTATTGACGGCCCTAGTAATCATGAGACTATGGAATCTCTACTTTTAACAAGAATCAGATAGAGTATCCTAAGATGATATGTAACACCCATAATTTTAACAACATTGGTTGAGGATAAATTAAATAATAATTAATTTAATATTCAAAATTAAGGGAAACGGACTGCGCCATTGCGTTCGTCCTGAAATATTCAAATACTGTGAGTTTAGTTATTTTTAGATTTAAACGACTAAAAGTAAATGTGATATGACTATGACTTGGATCTGTTATAACTTATGAATCTGTGATATTCTTGGATCTTAACCTTTCTCATGCTAGATCTATTTTTATACGATCTAATCCTCTTGTGGTTAATTTATCATGCCACATATGTGGATCTTAACCTTTATCTATGTTTATGGTTAATTTGGATATGTCATTATTTGAACAGTTAAAATCTTGTTTAGATCTAATTCTCCCTCTAAATCATCTTGTACCTATCATGTGGTGGTTAATTTAGATCTGTCATCAATTGGACATATGAATCCTTATTTAGATCTATTCATGCCTATTAGAACATCCTTATTATGTTAGATCTAGTTTAATCATCACATATTCACTAGATCTGCTTTTATGTCCACTTTATTATTATGCCAATTACATGTCTATGCCAGTATATGTATTTATGCAAGTTATGTTAGAATAATCACTATTGTCATCTTCCCATCACCTTTCCCTTTTTATTGTTTATGGCCAGGCTACTTTCTAGCCTAATCATGCCGCCAAATATATGCAAATGCGTTAGTTAGGGAATGGGGGAAAATATTAGAATTGGCATAACTTATATAATGAGTATGAATTTGGACATATAATTCACTATGAATACAATTGGGTAAATGGGCATGAACACCTATAAGACATAGGTAATTAATTGGTCAAAATGCTTAGGATTACAGTAATAATAAACTATAACTGCACTTATGACACGAGGTTATATTGCATTTGTGGTGGAAGTCTGCCTGGACCCGACTGGCATATCCAGTAACCGCAAATGTTGAATCTAATGTAAGGGGTCTAAGTGCACAAATATGAGATGAGCTAAGACAGGAGGTTAGGCCCAACTTGTGGAAGAATTCTGCCCGGACCCGACTGACATATCCAACATCCACAAGCTGTAGGCCTAATGTGGGAGGTCTAGCCCATTATAAACCATAAATGGACATGGTAAGAAATTGAAATACTTAACCTAGTTGAATCCATGGGGATTGGGTGAACGTAAACATGAATAGGGGTTAAACTTAATTGAACAATGGGATGGTTAAGTTAAATATATCTGAGAAGGGTAGGTAATATTTAAATATAGGCCCACAAAACTTAACCAATTGGGGGTTATGTATTAAAGACACATAGAGGTAAGCCTAACCGGTAGAAAGATTGGGTTTATATAATTAAAGACAACCTTTAAGGTAAATATAACCTGTAGAAAACCTAGTGGGGGATACAAGACAAAGGGGAGAGCTTGTATCATATTGTGTGGGACCCATTTCATTTTGTAACCCGGAGTAGGTATCAAACAAATTAATCCGAACTAGGTCGGAGAAGAGGCACGCTTACTGAACTGATTGCAAGAGATCCAAACGTGGAGGACGTCGTGGGGAGTGCAAATCGACTGGGTCATGTGCCTGTATGGGCCGGGCAGAGGGGGATAAGATGATCATCACACCTGTAGATATGGGGCTGTGCATATCAGCGAAGGGTTTCCACTTTAGGATGTGATACATCCTATGGTGGGGTTGGCATAGAGTATTTACGCGGATTAGGGTGCCGGTCGATTAGGGTAGTAGTTAGGATACATTCGGACGTATGCCTAAGTCTACCACCTTATAGTGGAAGGGATCATCTCATTCTAGTTATACCAATAATAGTGCAGAGTAATCATTAGGGAAGTGTATACACTCTGTGACACCCCACATCCTTTAATGTCACCTACTAAGGGAATGCATTAAGTTTCGTGAAGCATTATAGGTAAACAGAAATAGAAATTTTACAAGACAGATATAAAAGCAACAGCGGAATTTAAAATTTTATTTATAATAAAGCATCATGGTTCAAAAACAGCACATATCTGAAATACACATAAACCATTACATCATAAAAACTACTGTCTTGTACTTTAAAACATCAGAGTACATAAAAAGCATAATTTCCCAAATAAATCATAGCCATAGTATCAAGGATAAAAGCTTGAGCCGTTCATCAAAGCAGCTCCAGCAAAAGTAAGCAGAATCATAGTCAAGCCTGAGTGTTTCCGCCTTGAGAACCTGGTGGGAAGGGGGGAACTGAAGAAAGAAGGAGAAACAAAAAGGGTCAGACATAAAGTCAGGCGAGTCTAGTTACTTTTAGCAAGTAAATATATAAAAATAGCTTGACAGGCATATAAAGTGGATAAAAGAGATTACTACACAAAAGGCAGGTGTGACAAGGTAGACAGGATAAGGTGTATATGCTTCTCTAATGATTACTCTACACTATTACGAGTATATCTAGAATGAGATAATCCTTTCCACTATAAGGCGGTAGACTTAGGCATACGTCCGAATGTTTCCTAACAACTACCCTAATCGATCGACTCCCTAATCCACGTGGATACTCTGTGCCAGCCCCACCGTAGGATGTATCACGTCCTACAGTGGAAACTCTCCACCGATATGCACAGCCCATATCTACAGGTGTCACAGTGGTCTTATCCTCCTCTGCCCGGCTCATGCACACACTTGGCCCGGTCGGTTTGCGCCGCCATACCGTCCTCCACGTTGGGATCTCTTACAATCAGTCCAGTAAGCGTGCCCCTTCTCTGACCTAGTTCGGAGTACATGTTTGATACCTACTCCGGGTTACTAGCTGAAACACAATATGATACAAGTTCTCCCCTATGTCTTGTATTTCCCAATAGGTTCTCATTGGCTATGTATACCACTAGGTGTCTTTAATTACATAACCCTATCATTTCCACTAGTTATGTTTACCCTAAAAGGTGTCTTTAATTACATAACTTTGTTATTCCCATCGGTCATGTATACCACTAGGTGTCTTTAAATACATAACCTTATCGGGTTAAGTTTGCGGGCCTATATTTAAATATTATCCACCCCCTCAGACTTTCTTAACCCACCCACTATCCAACCAATTTTATTTAACACTAACTTTAGTTAATAATCATACAGGCCCTATGGATTAGATTAGGTTAAGTAGTCCAATTTATTACCATGAACATTTATGGTTTATAATGGGCTAGACCTCCCACATTAGGCCTACAACTTGTGGATGCTGGATATGTTGGTCGGGTCCGGGCAGTCTTCTTCCACAAGTTGGGCCTAACCACGTGTCATAGCCCATCTCGTATTCGCGCACTTAAACCTCTCACATTAGGTTCAACAGTAGTGGTTGCTGGATATGCCGGTCTGGTCCGGGCAGACTTCCACCACTAATGCAACCTAACCTCGTGTCATAAGTGCAATTACAATTTCTAATTGTAATTATTATAAATTTCATTCTTATCCAATTATTACCTATGTCTTTATAGGTGATTATGACCCTTTTTCCCCATTTTGAATTATATGTCCAATTCATATAAACATTATTTAAATTATTCCAATTCTAACCTTTTTCGCCTGTTTCCAAACTAACGCATTCACATATATTTGGTGGCATCTAGGCTAGAAAGTAGCCTAGCCATAAACAATAAAAGGGAAAGGCGATGGAAAAATGACAATAGTGATTGTTCTGGCATAAACATAAACTAGCATGGTGATAAGGTGGACATATGAGCATAAATCTAATGAACTTGTGGCAGTTAACTAATTCTAGCATAACTATGATGTCATAATAAGCATAATAAGATCTAAATTAACAATTTAGATGTCCAACTGATTTAGATCTAATATAATAGGCACAAGGTGATAAACTAGATCTGATTAATAATTTAGATGTCCACACAATTCAGATCCAATAGTTAAAAATAGATCTAAGACAAATAAGGTTAAGATCCACATCATAGAATGCCACAGAAGTTACAATAGATCCGACAACATAGAGATTTAGATCCATGTTATAACCAATTTAGAATGTTATATGTTCACAATTTACAATGGATCTAGTATAATACAGGAACATGAACAAATCCAAACTATAGTCATATCACATATACTTTTAAATATTTAAATCTAAAAGCAACTAGGAACTCACAGAGTTTGGTTTATAAAATAGAGAAAGAATGGATCTTGAATCTCTAACTGATTTTCTTAAGTTAATTGTTATAGAAGATATGATCCGTCTCAGTTTAGACACCGATAGCATTTGGCTTCCATGATTTCCAATGAAGAAATCAGGAGAAATGGACACGTATGTATAGCTGCCAGCACCTCTGAAACCGACTGGTATGTCAGCCTTAGGGGTGTCAACACCCCTGTATGGATCGACCCTGTAGAGGGGACGACCCTAGTGTTGACACCCCTTAGGGGGTGGACTCCCTAGAGCCGGAAATTTCCCACCTTCCGAATTTTGATTTTTAAATGATTTTAGATAAGGTTCTGACTCATATGTATATATATGATTCTCTGTACATATACAAGCTTAAAATCCTCATAACTTCTTCATACGATGTCCGTTTTATGCAAACAAATGTCTATCTTGACTAGAATTTTGAGACGGACGCAGTGGTGCAGTCCATTTCCGTTAATTCTGAATATTAAATTAATTATTAATTAATTTATCCTCTTTTATGTTAACAGAATTATGGGTTGTTACATTCCCCCTTACTTAAAGGATTTTGTCCCCGAAATCTCCAAGTTGAGAAGAATGTATATCCTACCATCCATCATCCATCTACTCATCCGTCAATCACTGGCATCCACTGTACTTAAAGATTTCTAATGCTTATATGAATATATGCAAAGGTGTGTGTATATGTCCCAATACAATGCGAAGATTAGACGGTCTACTGATTCAATTGAACACCTTAATGCAATGTATGTTGGTGCCATTAATCCAATATGCATGCAAATAATCATATTATAACATGTGAGTTCTATATGTGTGCACACTCATTCATCCAAATGCAACATCCATATGCTAATACATCCATTTCCATCCATAAAATAAAAGAAGATGCACACACATCCATATGTAGTATGAGAGTGATTGAGTCGATCTAGTGCCTAATGTGTGTGTATATGCATCCACAGGCAGCCACTAGCAAACACTTGCATCCATCAAACATAACATGTCTCAAACACATGTTTACATCCATAGGATTCCGATCTAAAGGTCGAAAATACTATGGATATGATTTATTCAAATGATAGAAACATGCATAGATAAAATTTTGAAAAGGAGTTAAGAACATACCCTCGAAAAGAAAATGGTACGAAGCCTGAACCTTGTCTTCGGTCTCCCAAATCGCATCCTCTGTGCTATCTTCCCATTGAACCTTTATTAGTTTGATCTCTTTATTGCGTATCTTCTTAACTTCTGATCCAAGAATATGGGTAGGAACTTGTCTAACTATTGCCTCCCGTTCTACTTCTACTTCCTTTAATATACTTGGCTCAACAACTTCCGCGGTGTCATGCAAACACTTCCGCAGGTGAGAAACGTGGAAAATATCATGAACACTGGATAAATTTTCTAGAAGTTTTACGCTATAGGCCATTTGGCCAATCCTCTCGGTTATGGGAAATGGTCCAACAAACCTAGGTGCCAACTTCCCTACCGATTTGAAGCGAACCACATTCCTCAGAGGTGACACTTTGATAAAACTAAGTCTCCCAATACGAATTTGATGTCAGCCCTTCTCTTGTCTGCGTAGGATTTCTGCTTATCTTGAGCAGTCTTCATCCACTGTCAAATAAGGTCAATCTTCTAGGACGTTTCTCTAACCATATCTGGTCCAAGTAATAACATTTGTGTAGATTCTCACCAACAAGTTGGTGATCTACAGGGTCGTCTGTACAATGCTTCGAAGGGTGCCATGCCGATGTTAGCTTGATAGTTGTTGTTATAAGTAAACTCTACTAAAGGAAGGTGATCTTCCCAAGTCCCTCCGAAGTCTAGGATACACAACCTTAAAAGATCCTCAAGAATTTTCCATCTGCCCATCGGTTTGAGGATGATACGCGGTGCTCAAACACAACTTTGTACCTAATGCTTCTTGCAAGCTCCTCTAAAATTCACTGGTAAAGATGGGGTCACGATCACTTACGATGTTGGAAGGTACTCCATGAAGACGAACTATCTCACGAACATAAATTACTGCCAACCATGATGTTGTCCTCTTACTCTTCACAGGAATGAAATGAGCGCTCTTAGTTAATCTGTCCACTACCACCCAAATACTGGTATTTCCTTTCTTTGACCTAGGCAACCCATCTATGAAGTCCATGGAGACACTCTCCCATTTCCACTGTGAATCTCCAAAGGATGAAGTAAACCACTAGGTTTCCTTTGCTCAGCTTTAACTTGCTGGCAAACTAAACATTGAGAAACAAATTCGGCCACATCTTTCTTCATCCCAGCCCAAAAGAAAACCCTTTTCATGTCTCTGTACATATTATCAACGCCTGGATGAATAGTCATCTTAGAATGGTGGGCTTCTTCTAGGACTGCCTTTATCAAGCTTCCAGTTTGAGGGACACAAAGCCTTCCATCTTGTCGCAACCACCCCTTTTCGTCTATGGTATATCAACCGAGGTAACTAGAAGTCTCCCCTTTTCGGAGCTTATCCATAATGTCTAAAATCTGTGGGTCACCTTGCTGCGAAGCTCTTATCTGATCCATAAGAGTTGGTCGTATTTCTAGCGATGCAAACAAATTAGGCAAAATCTCGATGGAGGGTCTAAATTCAAAGGTTGATATGAACTTCAAGCTCTTCCTCTCCATAAATATGGGACTTAAGGCCATCCTCTGCCTACTTAGTGCGTCAGCCACCACATTACCCTTGCCAGGGGTATAAGCGATTTCAAAATCATAAGAAGCTAAGAACTCCATCCACCTTTGTTGCCTTAAATTAAGATCCTTCTGTGAGAACAGATACTTAAGATATTTATGATCGATGTATAACTTGAACTTCTCTCCAAGTAAATAATGATGCCACATATTTAGCACGAATACTATGGCAGCTAGTTCTAGATCATGGGTGGGGTAGTTCTTCAAATGAACTCTCAACTGTCTACCCCCATAACACACTACTTTTCCTTCTTGCGTCAGAAGCGCACCAAGCCCTGTACCACATGCATCAGTGTAAACGGTAAACACTATGATCCTATTGGCTAAAGTCAATACTGGGGTTGTTGTAAGAGCCCTCTTCAAACATTGGATAGCAACATCACAATCTATATCCCATGAAAATGATAAGTTCTTATTCGTCAGCCTAGTGAGTGGGGCTGATATCTTTGCGAAGTCCTTAATGAACTTCCTATAATAACCTGCCAACCCGAGAAAGCTTCTCACCTCTGTTGCATTTTTAAGAATCTACCAATCTTGCACCGCAACTATTTTCACGGGATCCATGGCTATCCCTTCTATGGAGACTACAAGCCCTAAAAATCTCACCTCCTTTCTCCAAAAATGGCATTTGGAGAACTTTGCCTTAAGCTGATGGTCACGGAGAACTTTCAAAACTTCTCTCAAATGCTGGGCATGCTCTTCTTTGCTCTTGGAGAAGATCAAAATATCATTAACAAAGACTATGAAAAATTTATCTAGGAACTTCCGAAACACCCTACTCATTAGGTCGACAAAATAAGCGGGTCCATTCGTTAGCCCAAAAGGCATAACTATCCATTCAAAGAAACCATCCGGAGTCCTAAAAGCAATCTTATCTATGCTGTCCTCAGCCACCCTCAACTGATGAAACCCCGTAGCCAATTCTAACTGAGAGAATACCGAGGCACCAACAAGCTGATCAATAAATCATTAATCCTCGAGAGCGGGTGCCTATTCTTCTTAGTGAGTTTATTAAACTCTCTATAGTTAACACACAAACAAAGCGAACCTTCCACCTTAGTTGCGAATACAACTGGAGCACCCCATTCAGATATGCTTTGTCTGATAAATCCTTTCTCCAGTAGCTCCCCTACTTGCTTACTCAGCTTCCTCCTTTCCCTTGGAGCCATATGGTGCACTGGCAATGCAACTAGTTTTGCATTGTCCACCAGATATATACGAAAATCGATCTCGCGCCTTGGAGGTAAATCCCATACCTCATCAAAGACATCAGAATAATCTCGGACTACTGGAACAGATTGCAGATCATCGATAGATGCATCAGGAGACTCTTGGAAACTAAGTATAACAGACCCTTGGGGGTCACAAGAAATCTTGAGGGTCCTCCCATGACAAGTTAGAAGCCTAACGACCCTCCTCTCGCAATCCAGAATGGCACCATACGTGGTAAGCCAATCCATTCCTAGAATCAACCCATAGCCCATAAACCCAAGCACATATGCGTCGCATTCAAACATGATGCCTAACACAAATATCCTCAAACCCCGACAAATCATAGATAAATGAGCCGAACCACCAATGGGGTTTGAGACAACTACGGGATCCACTACCATACTAGTAATTAAGTGCAGAGATTCAACCACAGAACTAGATATAAATGAAGTTGAGCGCCGGAATCAGAAAGTGTTCTAATAGGATGGTTTGAAAGAGAAATTAAACCTTCCATAGAAATTTTTCTACCACTATCAGGAGCACTGATCGCAAGAGCATGCACTGCCCTCCATAAGTTCCTGCCCTTTGACCTTGTCCCTGTGATCCCTGTTTCTTAGGGCACTCCCTAGCAAAGTGTCCGATTTCTCCACAATTGAAGCAAGTGTTCTTCCTTCTTTTAGAGTCTTTGATCAAGTGACCTCTTTCTCACAACTATGACACTTCCTTTTCTCCTTACCCTTGTCTTTCTTTCCTCCTTTCTTCTGTTGTTGTTGTCCTCTCTTGGGCCATACCTTTCTATTTTGTGTTTCCTCAACCTTAACTTCTTCCTTTTTAGATTTATTTGAACTTTATCTGTGTTCCCTTCCCGGGCCATCATTTTTCTCACCCTTGGGCTGTGCTCCTTAGCCCTAACTCCCTTGTTCTCCTTTTTATCATCCTTGTGTAACAACCTAACAAGTCTCTCGAAAGTTGCCTCCATCGCACGGAAATCCTTTTGAAACTCGAGAAAATCAGCCGTAGGCGATGCTACTGCAGCTACAGATGGAGGTTAGGCACTTCATTTCCCTTTGACATGTGCCGTAGTTTAAACATGCCTACGGCATTATGCCGGAATGGGCATGCCTTTCGGGAAGAATTGGTTCCCCATACAAAAAGGTAAAAGGAATCAAGTGGAGAATCGAGAGATATTACATATGGCTTTGGGGAATATGTTTTTCAAAATAGGATTTTCTTTTTGGAAATGATTTTTTTAAAACTTTTTGAAAATAATTTTCAAAAACTTTATCCAATCTGGTAACCTTCAGCCCTGATACCAAGTGTGACACCCCACGTCCGTTAATGTCACTCACTGAGGGAATGCATTAAGTTTTGTGAAGCGTTATAGGTAAACAGAAACAGAAATATTACAAGACAAATATAAAAGCAACAGCAGAATTTAAAACTTTATTCATAATAAAGCATCATGGTTCAAAAACAACACATGTCAGAAATACACATAAACCATCACATCATAAAAACTACTGTCTTGTACTTTAAAACATCAGAGTACATAAAAAGCATAATTCCCTAAATAAAGCATAGCCATAGTAGCAAGGATAAAAGCTTGAGCCATACATCAAAGCAGCTCCAACAAAAGTAAGCAGAATCACATTCAAGCCTGAGTGTTTCCGCCCTGAGAACCTTGGAGGGGGGGGGGGGAGGGGGAACGGAAGAAAGAAGGAGAAACAAAAAGAGTCAAACATAAAGTTTGGTGAGTCAAGTTACTTTTAGCAAATAAATAAATAAAAGTAGCATGACATGCATATAAAGTGGATAAAAGAGATTAATACACAAAAGGCAGGTGTGACAAGGCAGACAAGATAAGGTGTATACGCTTCTCTAATGATTACTCTACACTATTACTAGTATATACAAAATGAGATGATCCCTTCCACTATAAGGTGGTAGAGTTAGGCATACGTCCAAATGTATCCTAACTACTATCCTAATCGATCGGCTCCCTAATCCGCGTAGATACTCTGTGCCGGCCCCACCGTAGGATGTGTCACATCCTAAAGTGGCAACCCTCCATTGATATGCACAGCCCATATCTATAGGTGTCACAGTCGTCTTATCCCTCTCTGCCCGGCTCATGCACGCATATGGCCCGGTCGGTTTGCGCCGCCCACACCGTCCTCCACGTTTGGATCTCTTACAATCTGTCCAGTAAGTGTGCCCTTTCTCTGACCTAGTTTAGAGTACATGTTTGATACCTACTTTGGGTTGCTAGCTGAAAGGGTCCCACACAACATGATACAAGTCCTCCCCTTTGTCTTGTATCCCCCACTAGGTTTTCATTGGTTATATATACCACTAGGTGTCTTTAATTACATAACCCTATCATTTCCACTAGTTATATTTACCCTAAAAGGTGTCTTTAATTAATTACATAACTTTATTATTCCCACTGGTCGTGTATACCACTAGGTGTCTTTAGTTACATAACCTTATCGGGTTAAGTTTGTGGGCCTATATGTAAATATTACCCACCCCATCAGATTTTCTTAACCCATCCAGTATCCAACCAATTTTACTTAACCCTAACTTTAGTTCATAATCATACAATCCCTATGGATTAGATTAGATTAAGTAGTCCAATTTGTTACCATGTCCATTTATGGTTTATAATGGGCTAGACCTCTCACATTAGTCCTACAACTTGTGGATTCTCGATATGCCGGTCGGGTCCGGGCAGTCTTCTTCCACAAGTTGGGCCTAACCACGTGTCATAGCCCATCTCGTATTCACGCACTTAAACCTCTCACATTAGGTTCAACAGTAGTGGTTGTTGGATATGCCGGTCTGGTCTGGGCAGACTTCCACCACTAATGCAACCTAACCTTGTGTCATAAGTGCAATTATAATTTCTAATTGTAATTATTAGACATTTCATTCTTGTCCAATTCTCACCTATGTCTTTATAGGTGATTTTGTCCCTTTTTCCCCATATTGAATAATATGTCCAATTCATATAAACATTATTTAAAATATGCCAATTCTAACCTTTTTCCCCCGTTTCCTAGCTAACGCATTTGCATATATTTAGCGGCATCTTGGCTAGAAAGTACCCTAGCCATAAACAAACAAAGGGAAAGGTGATGGGAAAATGACAATAGTGATTGTTCTGGCATAAACATAAACTAGCATGGTGATAAGGTAGATATATGAGCATAAATCTGATGAACTTGTGGAAGTTAACTAATTCTAACATAACTATGCTGCCACAATAAGCATAATAAGATCTAAATTAACAATTCATATGTCCAACTGGTTTAGATCTAATGTGATAAGCATAAGGTGATAATCTAGATTTGATTAGTAATTTAGATGTCCACATAATTCAAATCCAATAGTTAAAAATAGATCTAAGACAAATAAGGTCAAGATCCACATCATAGAATGCCACAGAAGTTACAATAGATGCGACAAGATAGAGATTAGATCCATGTTATAACCAATTTAGAATGTCATAGGTTCACAATTTACAATGGATCCAGTATAATATAGGCATATGAACAAATCCAAACTCTAGTCATATCATGTATACATTTAAATATTTAAATCTAAAAGCAACTAGGAAATCACAGAGTTTGGTTTAGAAAATAGAGAAAGAATGGATCTTGAATCTCTAACTGATTTGCTTAAGTTGATTGTTGTAGAAGATAGGATTTGTCTTAGTTCAAACTCCGACAGCGTTTGGCCTCCATGATTTCCAATGAAGAAAACAGGAGAAATGGACACGTATTTATAGCTGCCAGCACCTCTGAATCCGACTGCCATGTCATCCCTAGGTGAGTCAACACCCTGTAGGGGGGTCGACCCTGGTGTCGACACACCCTAGAGCTGGAAATTTTCCGCCTTCTAACATTTTGATTTTTAAACAATTTTTGATAAGGTTCTAACTCATATCTGACTCATATGTATATATATAATTCATCTGCGCGTGTACAAGCTTAAAATCCTCATAACTTCTTCATAGTGTGTCCGTTTTATGCAAACCAAATGTCTATCTTGACCAGAATTTTGAGACAGACGCAATGGTGCAGTTCATTTCCTTTAATTCATAATATTAAATTAATTATTATTTAATTTATCCTCTTTTGTGTTAATAGTATTATGGGTTGTTACACACTCTATCCTATTACCTTGTCATGCTTACCCTTTATGTAGTTATCTCTCTCTTATCCACTTTATATGCCTATCATGCTACTTTTATTTATTTACTCGCTAAAAGTAAATAGACTCGCTAGACTTTATGTTTGACCCTTTTTGTTTCCTCTTCTTTCTTCCGTTTCCCCCTGGTTCTCAGGGTCGGAACACTCAGGCTTGACCGTGATTCTTCTCTTATCATTCTAAGGAGCTGCTCTTGAAGTATTGCCCAAGTTCTTATCTCTATTATGGCTTCATCTCTTTTTGGGGAATTATGCTTTTTATGTACTCTGATGGAACAAGACAGAAAGTTTTATGTTTTTGTAATGGCTTTTTGTAGTTTCGGACTTGTGATATTTTGGACCACGATGTTATGATCTATGTTTTAAATAAAAATTTGAATTCCGCTATTGCTTTTATCTCTATCTTGTAATGTTTCTGTTTCTGTTTACCTATAACTCTTCATGAAACTTAATGCATTCTCCAAATGAGTGACATTAACAGACGTGGGGTGTCACACTTGGTATTAGAGCTGAAGGTTACCAAATTTGATAAACTTATTGAAAATTATTTTCAAAAGGGGTTTAAAAGAAAGCATTTTCAAAAAGAAAAGCCTGTTTTAAAAAACATTCCCAAAATAAGAAAGCCATAAGTAATATCTTTCGATCCCTTATCTGAATCTCTTTCCTTTTCTTTTTCATCATGTCTAAGGAACCCAATATTCCAGAGGACATTACGATACTAGGCTGGTTCCATAGGTATCTGGAGGCCACAACACCTGCTGAAGGCCAAGGAAACGTTCCTCCCCCAGCTGCACTCGTTGTTCCTCCTCCTCCTCCGCATGCATACAACTTCTCTTAGATCTACAAAGATTTCCGTGCTATGGGAGGAAAGCCATTCCATGGAACCCATTCGTAGAGGCAAGGAATTGGCTCAAGGAGACCGAGGACTTGTTTTTAATCTTTGAAGTGGAAGTTAGAAGGAAGATTTAGTTAGTTGTCTCGCTACTGGAGGATAAAGCTTCGTTTTGGTGGGAGGTAACCCAAGCAGGTCATCCAGTGGAAACTTGGGATGATTTTAGACAGAGGTTTGAAATGAAATTTCTTTCCCAAGCTGGGAAAAGCATGCAAATGGAGATGTTCTTAGCACTCAAACATGGAAACTTGATGGTTAAAGTGTATGTGAACAAATTCAACCAGCTGGCAAGATTTGGACTGGAACTGGTGGATACTCCGCATAAGAAAACTTTGCGGTTTGATAAAGGGCTGAATGAACCCCTTCATGGGTTAGCTATGTCCCATATTATAATGGGGGCAACTTTTGAAAGGCTTGTTGATATGGCCTTGATGTACGAGGAAGAGAAAGGAGAAAATAAGGAAGTAAAGGATGAGGAAATAACGCAAAACAAGAAAATATGGCCCAAGAAAGGGCAACAGCAACAACAACAACAAAAGAAAGGCGAAAAGAATGACAAGTCTAAGGATAAGAGGAAGTGCAACAGTTGTGGACGAGAAGGTCACTTGGTGAAGGACTGCAAAAGAAGGAAGAATTCTTGCTTTAATTGTGGAGAGGTCGGACACTTTGCTAGGGACTGCCCGAAGAAACAGGGACAAGGTCAAAGGGCAGGAACTTCTAGAGGGCAGGTTCATGCTCTCGCGATCAGTGCTCCTGATGAAGGTAGAAAAAATTATATGGAAGGTTTAATTTCTCTTTCAAATCATCCTATTAGAACACTTTTTGATTCTGGTGCTTCACATTCATTTATATCTAGTTCTATGGTTGAATCTCTGCACTTAATTACTAGTATGGTAGTGGATCCCATAGTTATCTCAAACCCCATTGGTGGTTTGGCTCATTTATCTATGATTTGTCAGGGTTTAAGAATATCTGTGTTAGGCGTCGAGTTCGAATGAGACACGTATATGCTTGGTTTTATGGGCTAGGTATGATTCTAGGGATGGATTGGTTAACCACGTATGGTGTCATTCTAGATTGTGAGAGGAGGGTCATCAGACTTTTGACTTGCCATGGGAGGACCATCGGGATTTCTTGTGAACCACAAGGGTCTGTTATGCTTAGTTTCCTAGAATCTCTTGAAGTAGCTGTCGATGATTTGCAATCTGTTCTAGAGTTCAAATTATTCTAATGTTTTTGATGAGGTACAGGGTTTACCTCCGAGGCGCTAGATCGATTTTCGTATATATCCGGTGGACTATGCAAAGCCAGTTGCATTACCAGTGCATTATATAGCTCCAAGGGAAAGGAGGGAGCTTAGCAAACAAGTAAGGGAGCTACTTGAAAAGGATTTATTAGGTGAAACATATCTGAATGGGGTGCTCCAGTAGTATTCGCGACTAAGGTGGATGGGTCGCTTCGTTTGTGTGTGGACTATAGAGAATTGAATAAACTCACTAAGAAAATAGGCACCCACTTCCGAGGATAGATGACTTGTTTGACCAGCTTGTTGCTGCCTCGGTATTCTCTCAGTTAGACTTGGCCAAGGGGTTTCATCAATTGAGGGTGGCTGAGGACAATATAGACAAGACTGCTTTTAGAACTCCGAATGGTTTCTTTAAATGGCTAGTTATGCCTTTTAGGTTGACCAATGCACTCGCCTATTTTGGTTATCTAATGAGTAGGGTATTTCGGGAGTTTCTAAATAAATTTGTCGTAGTCTTTGTTGATGATGTCTTGATCTTCTCCAAAAGCGAAGAAGAGCATGCCCAACATTTGAGAGAAGTTTTGAAAACTCTCCGTAAGCATCAACTTAAACTCTCCAAACGCCATTTTTAGAGAAAAGTGGTGAGATTCTTAGGGCATGTGGTCTCCAAAGGAGGGATAGTTATAGATCCCGCAAAGCTAATTGCAGTGCAAGATTGGCAAATTTCGAAAAATGCAATAGAGATGATAAGCTTTCTTGGATTGGAAAGCTATTATAGAAAGTTCATTAAGGACTTCACAAAGATATCATCCATGCTCACCAGGCTGACGAAGAAGAACTTGGCATTTTCATGGGATATAGATTGTGATGTGGATTTCCAATGGTTGAAGAGGGCTCTAACAACAGCCCCAGTCTTGACCTTGCCTGATGGGAATAAAGTGTTTACAGTTTACACTGATGCATGTGGTACTGGGCATGGTGTAGTTCTGAGGCAAGAAGGAAAGGTAGCGTGTTATGGGGGTAGACAGTTGAGAGTTCATGAGAAGAACTACCCCACCCATGATTTAGAGCTAGCTGCCATAGTATTCGCGCTCAAGACGTGGCGTCATTATTTAATTGGAGAGAAGTTCGAGTTACATACCGATCATAAATCTCTCAAGTATCTGTTCTCGCAGAAGGACCTTCATTTAAGGAAATAAAGGTGGATGGAGTTCCTAGCTTCTTATGATTTTGAAATTGCTTATACCCCTGGCAAGGGTAATGTGGTGGCCGACACACTAAATAGGCAGAGGATGGCCTTGAGTCCTCTGTTCGTGGAAAGGAAGAGCTTGGAGTTCATATCAACCTCTGACTTTAGACCCTCCATAGAAATTTTTCTAGATTTATTTGCGTCACTAGAGATACAACCAACTCTTATGGATCAGATAGGAACTTCGCAACAAGGTGACCCACAGATTTTAGACATCATGTATAAGCTCAGAAAAGGGGAGACATCTACTCATCTCGGTAGATATTCCATAGATGAAAGGGGGTGGTTGCGAATAGACGTACGACTTTGTGTTCGTCAAACTGGAAGCTTGATAAAGGCAGTCCTAGAATAAGCCCACCGTTCTGAGATGACTATTGATCCAGGCAGTGATAAGATGTACAGAGACCTGAAGAGGTTTTCTTGGACTGGGATGAAGAAAGATGTGGCAGAGTTTGTTTCTTAATGTTTAGTTATCTAGCAAGTTAAAATTGAGAAAAAGAAGCCCAGTGGTTTACTTCATCCTTTGGAGGTTCCTCCGTGGAAATAGGAGAGCGTCTCTATAGATTTCATAGATGGTTTGCCTAGATCGAAGAAAGGCAACACCAGTATCTGGGTTGTGGTGGATAGACTCACTAAGAGCGCTCAGTTCTTTCCAGTTAGGAGTAAGAGGACGACATCATGGTTGGTAGTAATTTACGTTTGTGAGATAGTCCATCTTCATGGAGCACCTTCCATCATCGTAAGCGATTGTGACCTCATCTTTACCAGTGAATTTTAGAGGAGTTTACAAGAAGCATTGGGTACACAATTGTGTTTGAGCACCGCTTATCATCCTCAGACCGATATACAAACGGAGAGGGTGAACAGAGTTCTTAAGAACCCTTTAAGGCTATGTATCCTAGACTTCGGAAGGACTTGGGAAGAGCATCTTCCTTTAGTAGAGTTTGCCTCCAACAACAATTATCAAGCTAGCATTGGTATGTCACCCTTCGAAGCTTGTACGGATGACCCTGTAGATCACCAACTTATTGGTGGGAATCTATAGAAAGATTATTACTTGGACCTGATATGGTTAGAAAAGCATCCAAGAAAATTGATCTTATTCGACGACGGATGAAGACAACCCAAGATAGGCAGAAATCTTACACAGATAAGAGAAGGACTGACATCGTATTTGAAGTAGGAGACTTAGTTTTTTTATCAAAGTATCACCTCTGAGAAATGTGATTCGCTTCGGATTTGTAGGGAAGTTGGCACCCAGCTTTGAGGGACCTTTTCCCATAACCGAAAGGATCGGCCAAATGGCCTATAGAGTAAAGCTCCCAGAAAATATATCCGACGTTCATGATGTTTTCCACACTTCTCTTTTGTGGAAGTGCTTGCATGATACCGCAGAAGTTGTTGAGCCAAGTATATTAGAGGAAGTAGAAGTGGAACGGGAGGCAACATTTAGAAGAGTTCCTACTCGTATTCTTGGATCAGAAGTTAAGAAGCTACACAATAAAGAAATCAAGCTGATAAAGGTTCAATGGGGAGATAACCAAGAGGATGCGACTTGGGAGACCAAAGACAAAAATTGTGCTTCGTACCCTTTCCTTTTCGAGGGTATGCTCTTAACTCCTTTTCCAAAGTTCTATCTATGCTTGCTTATATCATTTGAGTATGTCCTATCTATAGTATTTTCGACCTTTAGAGAGGAATCCTATGGATGTAGACATGTCTTCGAGACATGTTATGTTTGATTGATGCAAGTGGATGCATGTGTTTGCTAGTGGTTGCCTGTGGGTGCATATACACACACGTTGGCACTGGATCAGCTCAATTACTCTCATACTGCATATGGATGTGTGTGCATTTTTCTTTTCTTTAGTGGGTGAAAATGGATGTATTAGCATATGGATGTGCATTTGAACGAATGAGTGTGCACACATATAGAACTTACATGTTATAATAGGATTATTTGCATACATATTGGATTCATGGCACTAACATACATTGCATTGAGGAGGTCGACTGAATCAGTAGACCGCCTAATCTTTGCATTAGTATTGGGACATATACATAAACCTTTGCATATGATCATATAGGCACTATGAATCTTTAAGGGCAATGGATGCTTGTGATTGATGAATGAGTAGATGGATGATGGATGGTAGGATATATATTCTTCTCAACTTAGAGATTTTGGGGCCGAAATCCTTTGAGTAGGGAAAAATATAATACCCCGTAATTTTAGCAACACTAGAAGAGGATAAATTAAACAATAATTAATTTAATATTCACAATTAAGTGAAACAAACTGTACCATTGCGTTCTTCTCAAAATTCTGGTCAAGGTAGACATTTGCTTTGCGTAGAACATACAACTTATGAAGGTTTGAAGTTTTTATATGTGCAAGATAATTATATATATATATAGGGCCCAAGAATTCAAAATTCAAAATCATGGAAATTGAGGGAAGTGAAAAAATTCCTGCCTAAGGGAGTCGACCCCACATGAGGGGTGTCGACCCCCCCAAGGTTGAGGTGGAAGGTCGGATTTTGGAGGCTGACAACTATATATAGAGATCCATTTCTCCTATTTCCTTCACTGAAAATCAATGGAGGCCAAACGCTGTCGGTGCTCCAATTGAACCGAATCTTTTCTTCTACAACTATCAACTAGAGCTAATCGGTTAGAGATTCGATTTATGTTCTGAGATTCAACACCAACATTTTCTCTTCTATCTTCTAAAATTCAAACACTATGAGTTTAGTTATTTTTAGATTTAAATGACTAAAAGTAAACGTGATATGACTATGATTTGGATCTGTCACATATGTGGATCTTGACCTTTATCTATGTTTATGGTTAATTTGGATATGTGATTATTTGGACAGTTAAAATCTTGTTTAGATCTAATTCTCCCTCTAAATAATCTTGTACCTATCATGTGGTGGTTAATTTAGATCTTTCATCAATTGGAAATATGAATCCTTATTTAGATTTATTCATGCCTATTAGATCATCCTTATTATGTTAGATCTAGTTTTATCATCACCTGTTCACTAGATTTGCTTTTATGTCCACCTTATTATTATGCCAATTACATGTCTATGCCAGTGTGTATATATATATATTTATGCCAGTTATGTTATAATAATCACTATTGTCATCTTCCCATTACCTTTCCCTTTTTATTGTTTATAACCAGGCTACTTTCTAGCCTTAGCATGTCACCAAATATATGCGAATGCGTTAGTTAGGGAATGAGGGAAAATATTATAATTGGCATAATTTGTATAATGAATATTAATTTGGACATATAATTCACTATGAATATAATTGGGTAAATGGGCATGAACACCTATAAGATATAGGTAATTAATTGGTCAAAATGCTTAGGATTACAGTAATTAGAAACTGTAACTGCATTATGACTCCAGGTTAGATTGCATTTGTGGTGCAAGTCTGCCTGGACCCGACCGACATATCCAGCAACCGAAAATGTTGAATCTAATGTGAGGTGTCTAAGTGCATAAATACAAGACGGGATAAGACACGTGGTTAGGCCCAGCTTGTGGAAGAAGTATGCCTAGACCCGACCGGCATATCCAACATCCACAAGCTGTAGGCCTAATGTGGGAGGTCTAGCTCATTATAAATCATAAATGGACATGGTAAGAAATTGAAATACTTAACCTAGTTGAATCTATAGGGATTGGGTGAACGTAAACATGAATAAGGGTTAAGTAAACTTGGTTGAACAAAGGGAGGTTTAAGTTACGTATATCTAAGATGTGTAGGTAATATTTAAATATAGTCAATTGGGGGTTATGCATTAAAGACACCTATAGTAAGCATAACTAGTAGAAAGATTGGGGTTATATAATTAAAGACACCCTTTAGGGTAAATATAACTTGTATAAAACCTAGTGGGGATACAAGACAAAGGGGAGAGCTTGTATTATATTGTATGGGACCCGTTTCAGTTAGTAGCCAGAGTAGGCATCAAACAAAGTACTCCGAACTAGGTCGGAGAAGGGGCACACTTACCGAACTGATTGTAAGAGATCCAAACATGGAGGACGGTGTGGGCGGCGCAAACCGACTAGGTCATGTGCGTGTATGGGCTGAGCAGAGGGGGATAAGACGACCGTGACACCTGTAGACATAGGGTTGTGCATGTCAGCGAAGGGTTGCCACTTTAGGACGTGATACGTCCTACGGTGGGACAGTCATAGAGTATCTACGCGGATTAGAGTGTCGATCGATCAGGGTAGTAGTTAGGATACATTTGGACGTATGCCTAACTTATAGTGGAAGGGATCATCTCGTTCTGGTTATACCAGTAATAGTGCAGATTAATCATTAGGGAAGTGTATACACTCTACCCCGTTACCTTGTCATGCTTACCTTTTCTGTAGTTATCTCTCTCTTATCCACTTTATATGCCTATCACGCTACTTTTATTTATTTACTTGTTAAAAGTAACTGGACACACCAGACTTTATGTCTGACCCTTTTTGTTTCCTTTTCTTTCTTCCGTTTACCCCCAGGTTCTCATGTCGGGAACACTCAGGCTTGACCGTGATTCCACTTTTATCATGCCAAGGAGCTTCCCTTGAAGTATTACCCAAGTTCTTATCTCTACTATGGATTTGTCTCTTTTTAGGGAATTATGCTTTTTATGTACTCTGATGGAACAAGGCAGAAAGTTTTATGTTTTTGTAATGGCTTTTATGTAGTTTTAGAATTGTGATATTTTGGACCATGATGTTATGATTTATGTTTGAATTAAAAATTTGAATTTCGTTGTTGCTTTTATCTCTGTCTTGTATTGTTTTTGTTTCTATTTAGCTATAATGCTTCACGAAACTTAAAGCATTCTCTTAATGAAAGACATTAACGGACGTGGGGTGTCACACTTAGTATCAGAGCTGAAGGTTACCAGATTAGATAAAAGGTTTTGAAAATTATTTTACAAATGGGTTTAAAAGAAAGCATTTTCAAAAATAAAAGTCTTTTTTGAAAAACATTTCCCCCCCAAAAAAAGCCATAAGCAATATCTTTCGATTCCTTGTTTGAATCTCTTTCCTTTTCTTTTTCAACATGTCTAGGGAACCTAATATTCCAGAGGGCATTACGATACCAGGCTGGTTCCATAGGTATCTCGAGGTCACGACACCTACCGAAGGCCAAGGAAACGTTCCTCCCCAGCTGCACCCGTTGTTCCTCCTCTTCCTCCTCTGCATGCAGACTACTTCTCCAAGATCTGCAAAGATTTCCGTGCTATGGGAGGAAAGCCATTCCATGGAACCGAGACATTCGTAGAGGCAAGGAATTGGCTCAAGGAGACCAAGTAATAGTTTGTAATATTTGAAGTGGAAGATCGAAGGAAGATTCAGTTAGCTGTTGAGATACTGAGTGATGAAGCTTTGTTTTGGTAGGAGGTAACCCAAGCAGGCCGTCCAGTGGAAACTTGGGATGATTTTAAACAAAGGTTTGAAATGAAGTTTCTTTCCCAAGCTGAGAAAAGCATGCAAATGGAGAGGTTATTAGCACTCAAACAATGAAACTTGACAGTTAAAGTGTATGTGAACAAATTCAACCAGCTGGCAAGATTTGGACTGGAACTGGTGGACACTTTGCATAAGAAAGCTTTAGGGTTTGCTAAAGGGCTGAATGAATCCCTTCATGGGTTAGCTATGTCCCATATTCCAATGGGGGCAATTTTTGAAAGGCTTTTTGATATGGCCTTAATGTATGAGGAAGAGAAAGGAGAAAAGAAGGAAGTAAAGTCTGAGGAAACAATGCAAAACAAGAAAGTATAGCCCAAGAAAGGGCAGCAGCAACAACAATAAAAAAATAAAGGCGGAAAGAATGACAAGGCTAAGGATAAGAGGAAGTGTCACAATTGTAGGCGAGAAGGTCACTTGGTGAAGGACTGCAAAAGAAGGAAGAATTCTTGCTTCAACTATGGAGAGGTCGGACACTTTGCTAGGAAGTTCTCAAAGAAACAGGGACAAAGTCAGAGGGCAAGAACTTCTGGAGGCTAGGTGCATGCTCTCGCGGTCAGTTCTCCTGTAAGAGGTAGAAAAATTTATGTGGAAGGTTTAATTTCTCTTTCATATCATCCTATTAGAACACTTATTGATTCTGGTGCTTCACATTCATTTATATCTAGTTCTGTGGTTGAATCTCTGCACTTAATTGCTAGTATAGTAGTGGATCCCACAGTTGTCTCAAACCCCATTGGTGGTTTGGCTCATTTATCTATTATTTTTTGGGGTTTGAGAATATCTATGTTAGGCATCGAGTTTGAATGTGACGCGTATATGCTCGGTTTTATGGGTTATGGTTTGATTCTAGGGATGGATTGGTTAACCATGTATGGTGCCATTCTAGATTGTGAGAGGAGGGCCGTCAGACTTTTGACTTGCCATGGGAGAAATCTCGAGATTTCTTGTGACCCACAAGGGTCTATTATGCGTAGTTTCCTAGAATCTCTTGATGAATCTATCGATGATTTGCAATCTGTTCCATTAGTCTGAGATTATTCTGATGTTTTTGAAGAGGTACGGGATTTACCTCCAAGACACGAGATCGATTTTCGTATATATCTGGTGGACAATGCAAAGCCAGTTGCATTACTAGTGCGCCATATGGCTCCAAGGGAAAGGAGGAGCTTAGCAAACAAGTAGGGGAGCTACTTGAAAAAGGATTTATTAGGCGAAGCATATCTGAATGGGGTGCTCCAGTAGTATTCGCGATTAAGGTGGATGGTTCGCTTTGTTTGTGTGTGGGCTATAAAGAATTGAATAAACTCACTTAGAGGAACATGTACCCACTTCCAAGGATAGATGACTTGTTTGACCACCTTATTGGTGCCTCGGTATTCTCTCAGTTAGACTTGGCTATGGGGTTTCGTCTGTTGGGGGTGGCTGAGGACAATATAGACAAGACTGCTTTTAGAACTCCGGATGGTTTCTTTGAATGGATAGTTATGCCATTTGGGTTGACGAATGCACCCGCCTATTTTGCTGATCTAATGAGTAGGGTATTTCAGAAGTTTCTAAATAAATTTGTCGTAGTCTTTGTTGATGATATCTTGATCTTCTTCAAAAGCGAAGAAGAACATGCCCAACATTTAAGGGAAGTTTTGCAAACTCTCCATGAGCATCAACTTAAGGCGAAGTTCTCTAAATGCCATTTTTGGAGAAAAGATGTGAGATTCTTAAGGCTTGTGGTCTCCAAAGAAGGGATAGTTATAGATCTCGCAAAGATGGTTGCAGTGCAAGATTAGAAAATTCCCAAAAACGCAATAGAGGTGAGAAGCTTTCTTGGATTGGCAGGCTATTATAGGAAGTTCATTAAGGACTTTGCAAAGATATCAACCCCGCTCACCAGGCTGACGAAGAAGAACTTGGCATTTTCATGGGATATAGATTGTGATGTGGCTTTCTAATGACTAAAGAGGGCTCTAACAATAGCCCAGTCTTGACCTTGCCTGATGGGAATAAAGTGTTTACAGTTTACACTGATGCATGTGGTACTGGGTTCGGTGCGGTTCTGATGCAAGAAGGAAAGGTAGTGTGTTATGGGGATAGACAGTTGAGAGTTCATGAGAAGAACTACCCTACCCATGATTTAGAGCTAGCTACCATAGTATTCGCGCTTAAGACGTGGCATCAATATTTACTTGGAGAGAAGTTCGAGTTATATACTGATCATAAATCTCTCAAGTATCTATTCTCGTAGAAGGACTTTAATTTAAGGCAACAAAGGTAGATGAAGTTCCTAGCTTCTTATGATTTTCAAATTGCTTATACCCCTGGCAGGGGTAATGTGGTGGCCGATGCACTAAGTAGGCCGAGAATGGCCTTTAGTCCTCTGTTCGTGGAAAGGAAGAGCTTGGAATTCATATCAACCTCTGAATTTAGACCCTCCATAGGGATTTTGCCTGATTTATTTGCATCACTGGAAATATGACCAACTCTTATGGATCAGATAGGAGCTTCACAACAAGGTGACCCACAAATTTTAGACATTATGGATAAGCTCAGAAAATTGGAGATTTCTAGTCATCTCAGTAGATATTCTATAGATGAAAGGGGGTGTTTGCGAGGAGACTGAAGGCTTTGTGTTCCTCAAACTGGAAGCTTGATAAAGGCAGTCCTAGAAGAAGCCCACTATTCTAAGATGACTATTCATCCAAGCGGTGATAAGATGTATAGAGGCATGAAGAGGGTTTTCTTTTGGGCTGGGATGAAGAAAGATGTGGCAGAGTTTGTTTCTCAATGTTTAGTTTGCCAGCAAGTTAAAGCTGAGCAAAAGAAGCCGGTAGTTTACTTCATCTTTTGGAGGTTCCTCAGTGGAAATGGAAGCATGTCTCTATGGATTTCATAGATGGTTTTCCAAGATCGAAGAAAGGCAACACCAACATCTGGGTTGTGGTGGATAGGCTCACTAGGAGCGCTCATTTCATTCCAGTTAGGAGTAAGCGGACGACATCATGGTTGGCACCAATTTACGTTTGTGAGATAGTCCATCTTCTTGGAGTACCTTCCAAGATCGTAAGAGATCGTGACCCCATCTTTAATAGTGAATTTTGGAGGAGCTTGCAAGAAGCATTAGGTACATAGTTATGTTTGAGCACTGCTTATCATCCTTAGACCGATGGACAGACGGAGAGGGTGAACAGAGTTCTTGAGGATCTTTTAAAGCTCTGTATCCTAAACTTTGAAAGGACTTGGGTAGAGCATCTTCCTTTAGTAGAGTTTGCCTACAACAATAGTTATCAAGCTAGCATTGGTATGGCACCCTTCGAAGCGTTGTACGGACGACCCTGTAGATCAGCAACTTGTTGGTGGGAATCTACAGGAATATTATTACTTGGACCTGATATGGTTAGAAAAACATCCGAGAAAATTGATCTTATTCGACGGCGGATGAAGACAGCCCAAGATAGGCAGAAATCTTACGCAGATAAGAGATGGAATGACATCGTATTTGAAGTGGGAGACTTAGTTTTTAATTAAAGTATCACCTCTGAGGAATGTGATTCGCTTCGGATCCATAGGGAAGATGGCACCAAGATTTGTGGGGCCATTTCCCATAACCGAAAGGATCTGCCAAATGGCCTATAGAGTAAAGCTCCCATAAAATCTATCCGGCGTTCATGATGTTTTCCATGCTTCTCATTTGCGGAAGTACTTGCATGATGCCGCGGAAGTTGTTGAGCCAAGTATATTAGAGGAAGTAGAAGTGGAATGGAAGGCAACAGTTTGACAAGTTCCTAACCGTATTCTTGGATCAGAAGTTAATAAGCTACGCAATAAAGAAATCAAGATGATAAAGATTCAGTGGGGAGATAACCCAGAGGATGCGACTTGGGAGACCTAAGACAAGATTCATGCTTCGTACCCTTTCTTTTTCGAGGCTATGTTCTTAACTCCTTTTCCAAAGTTTTATCTATGCTTGTTTCTATCATTTGAGTATGTCCCTGTTGATGACAAAAAATGTCGTAAACACCAAAGATTCCTAATTACTAGGAATTATAAATATGGTCTCACAGACAAGAACATTAAATAGAACATAAACAGTAAATAACATGAGATTTATAGTGGTTCAGCCTCAGTGAGGGCCTAGGTCCACTTTGAAGAGTTAGTTGGAATATTATTAATCAATTTGAAGAATTACAAGGTTGAGACTATCTCATGACATCTCATTACATTCACTTTTCATGATATATGATGTCATAATTATCATATATTGAAAAATAAGGAAAAAGACAATTTTGTCCTTCTTCTTCCCAAAGAGGAGATGCCATTAATGAAGCTTTATGGAGGTCTCCAAGCTCAAGAATTCAACCCTTTTGAAGTGTGAGGCCATGGGGTATTTATAGGAAGTGGTTAGGTAGGGGTTGGGTAGGAGTAGGTAGAAATGGGGACCATCTTCCAGAAATTTGCACCTCTTGATGTCGGGCCTTGGAAATTCGCACCTGGGGTGAGGTGCAAAATTTCGCACCTGCCAGGTGTGAAATTTCACACCTGCCAAGTATGAAATTTCGCGCCTGGTTGGTGCGAAATTTCACTCCCGGCTAGGTGCGAAGTGGATTTCGGCGGGAGGCGTTGTCGAGGCTGGTTGGTTCTTTTGAGGCGTTGAAGCTCCTCAACACGAAATGAAGGATTCCATCATTATGCTTGTCCGAAGTGAAGGAATATGAGCTTCCGGCATGGAGAAAATCGGATGAATCGGGCGGTGCCCACATTTTCTCCGTCGGGACTGTGGGGCCCCAGATCCCTACCGGCACTGCGCTTGGACCCGCTTGACGGCTCGCCTTCGGCTCGGATGCAGACGGATACAGATGGGGGTTGCGTCTGAGGGATAAGACGTCCTGCTAGTGACCAGACTCGAGTCTTCTGATACTGGCCCCCCAGAAGATATTGGCGACACCTCCGGCTGTAATATCACACGATATGTTGAGTCGAGCGTGTCTTGAGTACTTTTGGTGATCGGACCAAAAGGCTGGTTAACATTTGTCCCCCGAAGTACGTCTTGTCTTGACATGATGTGCTTTGGAATGAAAGTTGAGATGATAGTTGGGTTGTGGATTTATCCTACAAGTTATAGGAAAACATGTTAGTTAGCGGGCACGCTCGTTGGGGAATCGTGAGCGAGCCGCTGTTGGTTTGGTGTCGAACTCGCATTGCTTAGTATCTGCATAGTGCCGCCATCACACATTTTAGGCGATTTGACACTTGCGGGGGATGTGCGTACGCGGGCGCTTTGATGATTAAGCATTTGGTGAGTATATAAGTGGCCGTTGAGTCGTGATTGACTTGGTAGCTAGGGCTTCGAAGATAAGTAGATGTAGCCGTATTTCGGTGTACGATCTCGAATTCCGATCTTGGAACGTTCATTTGGGGCATAATGATCCCCCGATTGTATTTACTTCCTTTCTCATCTTCTCCAGGTAGAAAATCATCGTAAGGCATGAAGGATGCCAAACTACTTCTTTTGTATTTTGGATGTTCGAGGTGTTGTTAGGTTTTCGGGAGAAGGGCAGAGAGAGGTGGAAAGTAAGAGGGCTTTCAGATTTGGTACCCAAGAACGTGGAGCGGCGGATCTTGGGAAACGGGATTAGGAATTTTGATAAAGGTTTCCAAGCATATGTGAATACGGGATCGGACTTTGTGTCCCAAATGCTTATTAAATCTTTCACGTTCTTCGAGAGTTCGAATCTTGGTTGAGAAGATGACAACTAAGCCGACGCACGGGAGCATGAGACATAACTTAACACTCCCATGACTTTGTCGAGCCTTGTCATCGATCATAAGCTTGTAAACTTGATCCTTGTCATGGCACCATATGAGCGGGCTATGATTAGTGATTTTTGATCTCGCAACGCGGTCCTCAAGAAATGGACTTGCTTGGACCGTCGGCTTGAAGGTTTATATAAGATATCGACACGTAGTCAAGCTGTTAGTCTTGGGGTCTAATCAGTAACCTAACTATGATGCGGCTGCATCTTTACTTAGGTGTTGCACTGGTGGTTGGTGATGGCCGTGGCGTAAGTTATTGAAGCTAAAGGCTGCCACCATGTTCCGGAGTATCAGTTTTTTGTGGAGTCTGGGTACTGATGGAAGCCGAGAAGCCTCCATGGCCTGAACTTTGGCTCCGGATTTCTTCCGTTGCGAGGTGAAGGTGCTCTAAACACGGCTTCTCCGTAGGATGCTGTGAAGATGATTCCAGTGCAGAGACTTAATGGGATCTGATCGGGTCTTGAGATTACCAGGCCGGTGCGACAATCCGTAGAGGGTTGCCCCAGGCCCGGGTACCTGCTAAATTTTGCTCGATGTCAGGGATGAGCTAGCAATCTTGGATCGTTGCTTAATGTTTCATGTCTGGTCGGTGATTGGAGTTGAACGTAACACAATTGGTTGACGAATGATTCTGGAAATGAACTTATGCGGACTGATCGCTCGGATATGCGCGCAAGATGCAGGCATATGGTCGAGTTGTTAGTCTCCAACCCAATTATGTCGGGGTCATTATCCGGTTCGAAAAATGGCGCTGACGTTTGCCGGTAACTACTGCCATAGTTATCCAAACTAGGTGTCTTCGCCGCGTTTCGATGCATTTGTAAGTATGCATCGAGGGGCGTGAGTTACCTTCATGTTGCGTTTAAGTATGAGTATGCTGGCAGGACACAGAGACTTTGAGAACCCAATGAACCGGCCATGGGAACTCGGGGACTTGTCTAAATTCTCTAGCTCCTCGGGGAACTGGTGATTGTATCGGTCCTTCTGTCCTTTGGTTCGGGCTTCTACGCCCGGTCTACCTAGTATTGGCGGGAGGTTAGAAGTTCCCAAGACATGAGCTTTTGGGTCTAGATCATCCTCGTGGCGAGCTGTATTTTCCTCTTTAGAATGGTTTCCCTTAAGGTTGAGGCGATTGAAACGCCAGCGCGGGGGCTAGTAGGGATCCTCCCCTGGTCCTGCGATGAGTAAGCTGTCGCAGAGATAGGTGGGAGACCGCCCCCGAGCTCGAGTACTTGTCAATTGAAGAGGTTGCGAGCGATGAACCCTTAATAGTCAAGTAGATGCTTCTTTTGCTGGACTGCCCCCTTTGGAGCGGAGGTGACACCGGGCTTTGCCCCCACGCCTCCTTAAGCGTCCGAGTCCCGGTTAGAGTTAAGCGGGAATGCTCTGGAGAAGTAGGAGGAACCGTGGACTTCGGGATACCACATTCAGGTGAGCCTCTTTGGAGGAGGAGAAGTGGTGTTTGACCGGGCGTAGCTGATGTAAGAGGGCAAGCAATGCAAGATGCGATGGAGAATCAGGAAGCCTGGCTTGTGGCAAAGTCGGAAGGGAAGACGGATAGGATGAGGCTGGCATACAAAATGCCCGGGCAAAATCTAGTTAGGGTGCCCAGGAGAAATCTGCTGCCGTGGTTGCGAGGAGGTAGGCCGATGCTGAGGCGGAGAAGGAGAGAGCCTCTGAGTAGGCTAGGAATAAGGAGAGCCGCTAGTGACGCCCGCTGTTCGCTAAACGATATTTCTATTGAATTAGAAAATCGTCACGAATATTGAAATAACCGCAAGTGCATGGCGTACTATTGTAATACGTAGTGAGTGCGAGTCGATCCACGGGGAAAGAAGTAATTTCAATTTTATTCACTCAAATTAAACCAATCTTTGAATTGTTCTAACTAATAAAAACTAATGAAACTAGAAACGAAGTTGAGAGCTAAATATGAAATTAGAGAGTAATTTAGAGGTAAATCCACTCTCACATTTATGTAAGTTATCAAACATACAATGTATGATCTCAATAAGTGATATAAATGCAACATTTAAACCACTTATGATTCTCATGAAAATGAAACTAAAGCAAAACTATTCTAAGTATGGTCTATGAACTATTGGCTAGAACTATAGACCATCAAATTTTGTTCATACTTTCATTTCAAAATCAACAATCACTTAGCAAATATTGATGTAACTTGTGTTTATATTGAATAAGAATAGATCATTTGCAAATGCAACATAACCTATCAAACTCATATGTATAAACTTACATCAATTTTCACTAACACGAAGCACAAATTAAAGATCACAAATCATACAAATGTTGAACTTACACAAAGTTAGAGAGCATCATTACCCCTAAATCAAGGGATTAGCCACTCATATGTGTTATCATATCAACACATGTAAGTTTCAACATTGGAAAATAAAGCAAAATGAAAGAAAAACTAAGTAGAACAAGAAGAGAACTAAACTAAGAACATAAAGTAAATCTAGGATATGAACATAAAGTAAATGAACATGAAAGTAAATCTAAGCTATGAGCATAAATGTAAATCTAAGCTATGAACATGAAAGTAAAGAGCATAGAAATTAAATTGCATTAAAGCAAAGAAGTTACATAAAAGAAAATGGATAAGTAGCCATTAAAATAAAAGAGAGCTATGATCTAAACTAAACTAACTAAAGAGGATAAAAGAGAAGATCTATTTACATTACATAAAGGGGTATATATATACATGTTTGAAACCCTAAAACCCTAATCACATTTTTTGGGAACTCCCCAAAGTACCCCTTCATGAAGCTTCTAATCCTCTCTTAGCCACTAGTGAGTCATGTAGGATGCATGAGACCTTTTGTCTTATTCAATTAGTCTTTAAAAAGAAGCTTAAGAGAAAGAGGGTAATTTAAGAGGTGGGGTCCTCCATGATCATGTATGAGAATTATTTCCTCCTCATTCATTTGTATGCATGCATTTTTGCTCCAAATCTTCATGTGTATGCATTATTTGTGCTCCAAAATTCGTATAAGAGACAAACAAAAAGAACAAGTAAATGCAATCACAAATTAAAACATGCACAAGTGACCATTTTACATCTTAAATGAGGATGAATGCATGACAATTTGAGAATTTTGGTTTAAAACATGTAAAAATAGCCAATTATGTTATTTATTTAATTAAAATAAGAATAAATGTTTGAATATAAATGTGCACATTTACGTGCACATCAAATACCCCCACACTTATCTTTTTATTCGTCCTCGAATAAAACAACAACAACAAAAAGATAAATCCGTTTTCGTAGGGAGCACGATTGCATTGAGCGTATGCAACAAGCCGTTAAACCTCTGGGTGTCCCCAGTAGGATGAGTGTTGTCTCGTGAGGGTTTTCAGCGGATACTACCCACAAAATCCAAATGTTTAATGCAAAAAATATTTACAAAATGCAAAATTAGAAAAATATGTACAAGATGAATGCAAGATTATTTACAAATGGGTAATTTACTTTTAAATTTTACACGAAGGAGTTAACACAAGTTTGGGTCGTCACTATGAAATTTAAGTCCGTTACTAATCAAAACTTCAAACAAAAGTCAGTTATCACTACAAACTCCTCCAGCTTGGTCAGTTGTTTTGGTAGAAACAAAGTGCAAATATGAAATGAATTCTGTAATCTATATCAATAATCGCACATTGGCATCTTTATTTACTTTTGGTTAGCAAGTTAGGTCAAATAAGTGAAGAGTGTGCTTGGATTTCAAGTGCTAACTCTCTATTTATTACAAAATATTTACATTATTATTATTTACAAATACCTAGGTATACCACCCCTACACTGCACTACGACTTACGTGAGGGTCAGTAATCCTAAGGTGTCCAACCCATAAAATGTGACCAAGATATACCGACGCTGACTTTGTCAACAAGGTGTCGGAAAGAGCTTGGCGGGTTTGCACACCAACGCCAGATGTACCAGCAATGTTGGATACTCTTGGATTATTATATCTATATACACCAACTCATGAAATGAGACCAAGATATACTGACGCTGACTTTGTCAACAAGGTGTCGGAAAGAGCTTGGCGGGTTTGCACACCAACGCCAGATGTACCAGCAACGTTGGATACCCTTGGATTATTATATCTATATACATTCCTTTTTTTTTTCTTTTTTCTTCTTTTTAGTTTAAGAGAGAGAGTTTTGCGAGAATATCTTAGCACAACTTCACTTAAACGATCTAAAATGTTAACGTAAGTAATCTAAATCAACCATTCATTTAACCGGATTACAATTCAGAAAACATTTCATACTCATCACCTACGAATATCCCTATAAACCAGTTACACCAAATTTGCCCATAATTCAAACTTTTCTTTTGTTATCCATTAAGAGAAGTAAAATTCAAAATATTTTAATCATACAACCAAAACGATATGTTTACTTCATCGTGCCCATTTAAAAGTAAATGAAAATGCAATTTTTTTTTGAAATTATGTTTTGGGATGAAAAAAGAAACGATAGTTGAAGTCTATGCGAAAACAAATAATATAAAACTCCCTCCACACTTGATTTTGACTGTGTCCCCACAGTTAACCCAAGTGGAAGGAGAAGGGAACAGAAAAGAAAAAATTGAAAATATGTGCTATATTTACAAGAGAAAAGAAAAGAAAAAATATTTATAGTATATCAGAAAATATATTGACAAGAAGTAAATGAAACGGTCTTCTAAAGACCTATTCATTTGTCTCTTCAAGTATGAGAGACATAGCTTAAGCTCGAAAAACCAAATCGTAAAAGACTTTGAAGTTGAATATAGATTCGGAAAAACGAATGTCGTTTTATTAAATATTGAATGAGTTGAATTATTTCCGATGATTTTTGGGGGTAGATTGAATAATTGATTGAATTTCATGTTTAGTTTGACCAATTTGAATTTCAAAATTATCATTGAAAAATTCTTTAGAATTATTGATTTCAAAATCAAAATGATGATTCAAATCTACTCGTTCATAATTCAACTCATCTTCGAAAAGTCCAAAAAATTCATGTTTGTCAAATTCATCTTCCTTTGAATTATTCACAACTTCATTGCACAAATCATTTTCAAATTCTAAAGTTGTGGTTTGAAATTCGTTATTTTCAGAAAAAGGAAGATCGAATTTTAAATTATGTTCCACCCTCTCGAAAGAATTGAATTCCAACTCAATTACCGTATTATTAACAACATCATTAAAATCGTCATTTTCAATTTCAAAAGTTGTTATTTCAAAATCAACGATTTTGGTAAAAGATGGATAATTACTCGACTCATCACACGTTGAAATTTGATTTTGTTGTTCACATTGTTTGAAGTATGTTTCAAATACTAAATCTGTGTGATAATCAAAATTTTCGTTCATTTGCTCGACAAAATCAAACTTATAATTATTAACTTGAGTAGTTTCAATTTGAAATTGTTGAGAACAAAAATCGTTAATCGCACCATCATTGAAATTATTCCCATTGCCAAAATCTTTTGGAAAATTATTCACATTTTCATTTTGAATTTGAAATTCATTTTGGAGTTCGAAATTGATTTGGCGAGGGTTATAATCAAAATCATTTGAATTTGGAAGTGACTTCAAATTTTGATTACTTCGAAAACTTTGACTTGAATTGTTGCACAAATATGAATTACACCATTCATTTATTCTTTGATTTTGATGTGTGCTCATTTCAAGTAAAGATTCAATTTGTGTTTCAAGAGTTGAAGGTTGATCGTTAGTTTGAAAATTATGTGGTGGAAAATCAGAGTTATTTGGACGATAGTTATTATTAAAATATCCATATGAATTTGGTGTAAAATTATAAGGATTATATTGATTTTCACAACTATCATAAAATCCGTGGAAATAAGGAAATTGAGACATTTTCAAAAGAAATGTTTTTTTTTTGAATTTTCTTTTTAAAGAGAAAAGGAAATATTTACAAAGGTTTTTTTTTTTTAGATTTTGAATTTTTTTTATGTATGCATGAACCTAATGCAACTATATGAATGCAAACTAAATATTTACAATTTTCTAAAATTATATAATGACGGTAGATTAATTTCAACAAAATATTTCTCATCCAGTTAACGGGCAGGAGTTATCGGTGCACCAGGAATCACCCTAGCAATGCAGCCGAAGGTTTAAGTACCTTCAGAGGAACAACCGATATAATATTTACGAATCACCGTAATATTTATAAACGATTATTACTCTTCCGTAGTCTAGACATCGAGAAATAATTCGTTAGAAATAAACTAATTTGTCAAAATATAAAAAGTCCTAAAAAAATGAAAATAAAATGAGATGAATGCAAAACAGAAATTAAACGTGAATTAACGATGCAACTACGAATGAATTTGTGGAATTTTTTTTAAAGCAATGCAAGCAAACAACAATGCAATTAAATAAAAATAAGGGAGGAGAGCACAATACCAGAGGGTCTGAATTTATTAGCAATTTTTTTTTTAGCGGCAAATTTTTTAGAAAGCAAGCAAAGCGTAGCAATTTTTAGCAAGCACTTCCAATCCTTTTTGCAACCTGAAAAGCGATGACAAAGTATATACAATTGAAAGGAAAGTGTTACGATTTTTATTTTATTTTTCAAAGAAAAGAAGAAGTATAACACCCCACATCCGTTAGTGTCACTCACAAAGGGAATGCACTAAGTTCTGTGGAGCATTTAAAGGTAAAAGATGCAGATGAATTACAAGACAGACAAAAGTTAAAACAACGGAAAATAAAACTTTGCTTTATTGATAAAATAGTTTGTACAACGATTTCTTTACAATATCAGAGTATCATCTGTCCTACAAAATAAAGAAGCATAAAACAACATTTATATTCCCCAATGCAGCAAGAGCCAGCCATAGCATCTGAAAGAGAATCCAAGCAAAACTTCGACAAATCTTCAAGATGGGAAAGAGTGACAGTCCAACTTAACCTGAGCTATACTATTCCCTCCTTTACTACCTGAGGGGGGAACGGAAGAAAAGAAGACGAAAGAAAAACAGAGTCAGACATAAAGCCTGAGTAAGTTCAATTACTTCTAGCATGTGAACATGGAAAAACAAAACGACATGAATTAACTGAATACAAGATAATACCATGATGATAGGGTCAGCAAGATTAGACAAGATTAACACAAGATATTCTAAGATAAGATAAACTGGATATGCTCTAATACTTTCGCCGCTTTGCTATTTCCTTGTTATACTAGTTTCTATATCTCTGCACCACCTAACTAGTGTCCCAACTAGTAACGATAACGTGATCCCAATCCCTGTAGTTCCCTTTGTCTTCAGGCATACATTTATTATGTATTACCTAGATCTAATCTAGTGTTTTCTATCAAGTGTTTCTAGATTCAACTAGAGTTTACGCTATCTGATGAACGCTTCTCGGATTCAGGGTTTATGCCACTTAGTCCAACTAGGGATTATGCTACCTGTCGAACAATGCCCCCTAGTCTAGGACACACTACCTAGAGTGGTATATGTTCCTAGACTTCCCCACGCATGTATCGCGAATCGTTATCGCTTGTCTAGATGCACATGTCCTGTAATGTGTGGCCCGAGTCCTGTGGCAGGGCAAATTCGAAACATAGAACTCGGTCGGGAGCTTTCAGATATCCGCCGATGCAGATGCTAAGGTCTGTTTTTATTCCAGTGGCTATGGTCCCACTTGACCCCTCCCTCAATTAATGAAAGGCACACCTTGAAAAATGAGAACTATACGCAGGCCCCCTATGCCCCACTAATCTATGGCCATTCACAACCGCAACCATAACTAGATAGCAAGTATATGGTTCGTAGGAGTTCTCCGCCTTCTCGCTTCACGTATCTCGATTGACTGAAGATGGATGGTAGACGACGAGTTGTTATCACAGGGCTACCGGTTTCTCGCCGAATCACGCTGGTCCATCCTAGTCTTTAGGTTGCCATATTTTGCAACCAAGGCATACCCTTGGTTCTTCTAATGCAGACCTTAACCTCTATGAGCCCAGGAGGATCATCTGCAGCCTCACAGAGGGATACCAAGAGTACCCTTACGTCCCATCGATGCCTCAGGCTTCGTAACCCAATTCGTTGGAGCTTTCTTTAAAATTAGATGGACGTTCGCTCCTTCCCGTGTTATACTAAGAATTACTACTTAGTTTTGCTAACTAAGGTTTACCACTTAGTTTCCAGAATCGTTGTTTTCTTAACTAAGGTTTACTACTTAGCTCCTTTTAACTAAGATTTACTACTTAGTTCTCATTCTCGTCAATTTGGATTGGTTAAGTGTCATTAGTCAATTCAAGCTAACTTAACCCTCTTCATTTATCCTGATAAACTGGTTAAGTGTTATCAGTAATTCATGTTGACTTAACCCTACCACAAACCAAGTTATATTGGTTAAGTATTTCTTATTACTTAACCCTATTCATTCATCCTGTATTGGTTAAGTGTTCCTTTTTAACTTAACCTTGCCCATCTGTTTTAACTAACACTTTATTAATGGTTAAGTATGATCCCTTCATGTTTTAGACTTAACCCTATTCATTTATCACAATCTGATGGTTAAGTGTTCAAGTTTACTTAACCCTACGGTCTAGTCCAGCTAACATATCAAATTGGCTAAGTGTATTAAATTTTACTTAACCCCGACCTCTAGTCTAGTTAACATGTTAATTTGGCTAAGTGTATTAACTTTACTTAACCCCACCTTCTAGTCTAGTTAACATGTTAATTTGGATAAGTGTTTTCTAAGTTACTTAACCCCTACAAATCTTGTCTTGTTACGATGTTAAGCCTGGTTAAGTGTCCCTATGGACTTAACCCTCCCATTCTAGCTTAACAGTGTTAAGTTGGTTAAGTGTTCCTATGGACTTAACCCTCCCATTCTAGCTTAACTATGTTGAGTGTCTGTATGAACCTAACCCCACCCATCGGGTTGGTTATCATGTTGAATTGGTTAAGTGTCTTAGTTAACTTAACCCTACCATTCTTGTTCTAGCTTTAACTAAATAAATTAAAGCCGCGACCACTCACATTAGACAGATATTGTTGCGAATATTGGATGTGCCGGTTGGTTCCAGACAGGTTTACATCGCAACTCATTCTAACCTCGGGTTAGGCATATTCGTGTTTTCTAAGTTCAAAGGGTTTTGATTAATTTTCAAATCAGGTTTTGAAAGTAACCATCCCGTCCGTCGGATCAGTTAGGGATAGCCAGGGAGAGCAGGAAACTTGTATTTTCCAAACCCAAGCCTAGACACTATCCTCTCTGTCACTCTAGAACTTTCTGGTGTGTTATTAAAAGAGATGTCGTTAATAAACCTTTAATTTGTCTAAATTTACATTTTCTCATTTAGGACAAATTCTATAAGTAAATTATTCCTAATTTACTTATTTCATAATTACTCTTTTTGTAATAACCCGGAAAATCTGGGCCAGTTTAAATTTTTTATTTTGGCGATTTTAGCGAATTTTGAAGATTTAAAATAGATTATTTTAAATAATATCGACGAGAAAATTTATTTTTGAATATAATTCGAACGTATATATTATACGCGTCGTCGTTAGAATATAAATATTTATATATAATTATAAATAGAATCGAAAATGGCGCGGTAGTTCGATAATTCGATTTCAAACTTCGATTGAATGTACCGGGTGCAAAACAATCCGGATTTTAGTGAAACCAAAAACATTATGATCTAATTGGTAATATTTTTCCAACGAATCCGACCAATCGAAATTTCGTAGCGGGAATGATAAGATATGTCCAGTTGAAAATTCTGAATAGTCGCTATGGAATTCAGGCCCTTAAAAATGGACATTTTGCAAATGACCTCGGATTTCGACGAAACCACTTTTGTTGGGTCCGTGATGTCGAATTATTGCTAGGTTTCAAATTTCATAATTTTTCGAATCAATATGTGAGCGTGGCAAAGGAAAACGCGTTTGACCAGTTTTAGTTGATTTTAATCGACTGGAAATTGGCCATTTTTCATACGGTCTCAGAATTCGACGAAACTAGTTTTGTTAGGACCGTATCGTCAATACGAAGCTAGAAAATATTTTTCTGTGATTTATCAAGTTAGTATGCGACCCCGGTAATTTGAAATGTACGTTTAAAATTCAATATAGCGATTTAAATGTAAATTCAAAGGAAACTAATCGAAACAATCAAATCAACCTACGATGCATATCCCATTGTGTTCGGAATGAGGGTAAAACGCTATGGACGATAGGCGGTGGGCCTCGTTTCGAGGTCGTATGTAAAAGTACCTTTTTTAGAAATTAAATAATTAAATAATAATAAAAAGAAAAAAAGAATTCCCTCTTTCTCCTTTCATATACTCTGGCCCCCCCCCTTTTTAAATCTAATCGTCAAAGATAAATTAATAAAAAAAAAGAGGAAGCGATCGGAGGAAGCGCCTCCGACTGGAGGAGCTCAACGCCGCCGCCATCGCTCCCCAGACCGCCGTCCAGCCCCGCTCCGACGGTCAACCACCGCAACCCCTCTCTCTCCCTCTTCCTCCCTTCGCAAAGCCCAAACGCCCAAAACCCACGAACGCATCGCGCCTCCGACCCAGAGCGCCGCCGCCGCCGGCCTCCGATCAACCCCCCCTCTCTTCTGCGCCGCTTCTCCCTCCTCTTGAAGCCCACAGCGAACGCCCAAACCCCCCCTGTAAGTTTTTTTTTCCTTTTATTTATTTTATTTTTGATTTATATAAATTGAAAAAAAAGAGTAAATACTGTTTTTATTTTATAAGTTTAAAACTAAATTCGATTTTAAGTTTAAAAACTGATTTTAAAAGTAAGTTTAAAAACTGATTTTAAAAGTAATTTAAAACTGATTTTAAAAGTAATTTAAAACTGATTTTAAAAGTAATTTAAAACTGATTTTAAAAGTAATTTAAAACTGATTTTAAAAAGAATTTAAAATAGAAAAGGTTTGAATTTTAAGTGGAAAAAGATTAGAACTTTAAAAGGTGAAAAGATAGGATTTTTATTTGGTAAAAGGTATGATCTTTATATTTTTAAAATAATAAAAATATGATTTTTATATTTTTAAAGTATTAAAAATATAATCTTTACTATATAGAAATATTAAAAATATAATCTTTATAGGATAGAGAATATAAAAATATCATCTTTGTGTATGTAATGAAATAAAAATCTGATTTTTATTTTATATACGTTGAGATAAAGTGGTAATTTTTATAATGATGAAATCTATATTTTTATAAAGATAAAACCTTATTTTTATAAAGGCGAAGTCTATATTTTTATCAAGATGAAATCTTTAAATTTGAAAAGGCGAGGTCTATATTTTTATAAAGGTGAAATCTTTATTTTAGAAAAGGGAAATCTTTATATGGAAAATAACGAGATAAAAATATAATTTTTATCTATATAATAGCATAGTAAAAATTCGATTTTTATATATTGAATAACATAGTAAAGATTCAAATTTTATATAAAGTATAACGAAGTGAAAATTCTATTTTCACAATATGAAGTTAGCGATAAAAATATGATTTTTATATAATAGAAAATATAAAAATGTGATTTTTATATATATAGTGACTACGGGCAATGAAGATGACGAAGATGCGATGACGATGAAGATTTCCTGCAAAAGAAGTGCCGTGGAGCTAGGATAGCTATCGGTGAGAATTCTCACTCTTCAATTTTATTTCTAGTTATATATATATACTAGGATGCAGACGGTGTTTAGTAGCACCCGACACAATCGTCCACAGACCATGGACTTGTTTGTTTGGACGTTGGTGATTGATTGCGATATTGGTTTGAATGTGGTTTGCGGTGTGAAAAATCGAATCGATAAATTGGTTAGGATTAGACGTGCGCCGTTATAAGGCGAAGGAGTAAGGCTAGGTTAGACTCTTACTCCAAATTTTGTGGTTTGCATAACGAAAGTGATTTGATTGATGTGTGAATGGCGTGGGCCTTCACTAGACCGGGGATAAGGCTAGGCCTTGTCCCGTTTCTAGTATCGTGCCGTTATGCCGCCGAAATTTTCTATAATATGTTAGAAAAATAAAAATATCACTTTATTTAATAAATGAACTGAATAGAAATTCATATGTTGAAATAAAATGTTTTATCGTTAAAAATATAATTTTTAACGTGAAGTGAATAAAATAAAATATTCATTTACAAACCAGACGGTTTGTTTATGTACACTGATTTGACTGACATTGATTGGGTCGATAAATTTTACACATCGCCCAACTGCACAAATAAAATCTGTGTTTGATTGTTTGAAACCCCACACGGGTGTTGGGATGAAATTTGAAGTTCACTCATCCTGATTGATTAAATATGTCGATCGGTTGATTGACAGGCTGTTATAAGCGTTATATATCTATATTTGATGCTTATACAGTGTAGTGCACTTTGGTTGATGGTTGATTATTTTTCAATGCTATTATATACATGTGATGTATGAAAATCCATATAATTAACATTATATGGTGATTGATTGGGCCTCATTCCAATTTAGAAGATTAAGAATAATGTAAAATAAAGGTTCATGTGTTGACTGTACTCATCCGTTGAGATCAGTCATGTGTTGAACGAATTATTTTTATAATAAAATTTACATCTTTATCAATATAAAGTAAAGGTTCATGTGTTGACTGTACTCATCCGTTGAGATCAGTCATGTGTTGAACGAATTATTTTTATAATAAAATTTACATCTTTATCAATGTAAAATAAAGGTTCATGTGTTGACTGTACTCATCCGTTGGGATCAGTCATGTGTTGAACGAATTATTTTTATAATAAAATTTACATCTTTATCAATATAAAGTAAAGGTTCATGTGTTGACTGTACTCATCCGTTGAGATTAGTCATGTGTTGAACGAAGTATTTTAACAAAAATAGTCACACATGGACGGTACTCATTCGTTGAGATTAGTCGTGTGTTGACATAAACAAATATTTGAAATAGAATATATAAAGCCGTGTTGAATAGTGATGCGCCATTTTGACGCGAACGATATATATAACGATTTCGAAATGAATTGAATATATAACGATATCGAAATGAATTGAATATATAACGATTTCGAAATGAATTGAATATATAACGATTTCGAAATGAATTGAATATATAACGATTTCGAAATGAATTGAATATATAACGATTTCGAAATGAATTGAATATATAACGATTTCGAAATGAATTGAATATATAACGATTTCGAAATGAATTGAATATATAACGATTTCGAAATGAATTGAATATATAACGATTTCGAAATGAATTGAATATATAACAATTTCGAAATGAATTGAATATATAACGATTTCGAAATGAATTGAATATATAACGATTTCGAAATGAATTGAATATATAACGATTTCGAAATGAATTGAATATATAACGATTTCGAAATGAATTGAATATATAACGATTTCGAAATGAATTGAATATATAACGATTTCGAAATGAATTGAATATATAACGATTTCGAAATGAATTGAATATATAACGATCTCGAAATGAATTGAATATATAACGACTTCGATTTGAATTGGATATAAAACGGTTTCGATTTGAATTGGATATAAAATGATTTCGATTTGAATGGAATAGAAAACCAATTTGATTTCAATTGAATATATAATGAATTTGATTCAAATAGAAAACGAAACGAATTTGATTTGAATAGAAAATGAATTTGAATCGAATAGAAAACCAATTTGAATTGAATTGAATTGAAAACGAATTCAAATTGAATTGAAAGCAAATTGAAATGAAATCAAATTGAATTGAAATTTGAATTAAATAGAAATGAATTTTAAAACGAATTTTTAAAGAAGAATTCAATTTTGCTTTGGATTGAAATAGAAGTTGAAATGGTTCTTGAAACGAATTTAAAACTATTTATATAATTCGTTTTAAATAGGAATCGGTGAAATATATATTATATATATTATATATATAATATAATGGCCTGAATAGAACGCGCCGCGCCGCGGCAGTTCTTGAATTTCGACCATTTCTTTCAAACGGACATTACGGGAGATCCGACCGTCGGATTCTCCTAAAACCGGAACCGTTGGGTTCGTATCGAAAAGAGCTTTCTAAAGAATATTAGAAATTCAAAATCTAACGGTTGGATTTGGAGATACGTCCAAATCAAATTCGAAAAAGGTCGCTATAAGTGCAGTTCGATGGCCATTGTTGGAAATCGACTGTACGGGCCTTGATAAAATTATTAAAAATAGTAATAATTTATGTAAAATCATAAGAAATGATTTGGGAAAATTTGGGATGAAAAACCCCATATTTGATAAGATAAAAATAGATTTTTATCGAAATGAACTAGTTTTAAATAATCAGAATTTCTAATATATTTAAATGGATTTGAAATGGGTTTATCGTGAATGGTGTTTTAAATAACACTAGTTCTTTAACCCGATGATAAATGGAATGTGATTTGGGTTTGTCGTGAACTGTGTTTTAAATAACACCTAGTTCTTTAACCCAGTAAAAAGAGTTTTAATGAATCTGCAATCAGATTGAAATCCGAATTGATAATCTAAATTATCAAATTTGACAAATAAGCGAGGATGGAGTATCACCAGTTTTGCTCCAAAGCGATAGTTAAATCTTTAATTAGATTTGAACGTGAAATGGTAATTAATTTTACCGATAACACCACGGTGTTAGATATGGAGTATTACCAGTTTTGCTTCATGGGATGAATAGGTTGGGATTGGGAAATAAAATAAATAATTACTTCGTTGTGGTTCGCTAATCTCGACTAGTTGGAAAAACCATAATTTGGTTTTAAAAGACATCCAAAGGAAGATTACAGGATAAATTTTAAAGAATTTATCTTGGATAAAATTAATGGGAACTTTTCCCTAAGAATGTGGAATTTAGAAACTAGCTGTAGGTTGGCTAAGAAGAATGGTTTCCTGGGTATTGATCTGATGTTGGTTTCGGCCTTCGGGGTTAATGTTTGGGAAATTGTTCTCTTGCTAATCTGCGGTTAGTGACTAATGAATTGGAATGAGGCGTATGTTGTGTTTGTGTAACATTTGTTTTAATATACGCGGGTTATTCGGAAAGGCCGGGTTTATACCCATTCTGAATAACCGATTCGACGATATGTCGAAGATGAAGACGGTGGTGGAAGACTGGAAGTCTTCACATCGTTTGGATAATTACTGACGATCCTGATTGGGCGGTACACCCAAGAGGATGGAAATAGTTGGTGGTCGTCCAGACGTACTTGGAGATGGATGGATATGCGAGGAAAGTGCCTCCGGTTTCGTTCAGACCCAGAACGGACTTGTAAATGGATAGTGTGTCTGACATTGGATTTTATTCTATGTTGATTGATTTCTATTAAATATACATCTGCTTGGCGGCGGAGAATTTATTCTTTTGCTTAACGCCCTTCTCTGAGACGTACGAGCTCAGAGGTTGTATATCGATGGACATCAGTTGCATGGCATGAATTGCCTATGTGGCACGTTGAGATGCAATGATCAAGGCTTCTGTTGAAAAGCAAAGTCTTGTGGTTGATGATCAAAGCATGGCCTTTGTGGCGTAGCTTTGTGTATAGCGTGAATTCGCGAGCCTCACACCTCGGTATGAGTTAAAAACGGGATACGGACCGCTGGGAGAGCACGACGTTTCTTTCTAGCTTTGGTGGTGTCAGTGACTTACCAGCCCTGACATTTATATACTTTTCACCTTTGTGGTTGTTGGAATGAGGCGCCTCGATTATAGGTCTGTAAGGACCGGGAAACGTGTGTTCAGGCATAATTAATCCTCTAACGTAAGTGAGGACCGGCCCAGCCGCATCCAGGGTTACCCAGTGTGCGTAATCCTGAGGCATTTGCTAGAGTGTCTCGAACGCGGAGAGGAGCTTGCCCCTTGCCTCGACTCATGACGGAATCCAATTTCCAATACGTGTAATTCGGCTTTAATTGTAGAACTAGTATGGCGACATAGTAGATGGTAGCTATGCCGCCTATGATTTATATTTATGATTGAAATGTTTTGACACTATACACTTATTATAGTATCAAATGTTTTGTTTTAAACGTACCAAGCATGTTTGGCTATTATAAGGGAAAACCCTATCCTCCGGCTTGCGTTGCATTGTGTGATGGGACCTGGGTCTTATAATAGCTTCATTTTTCGAAAAAGCATTGCGCTGTTTATTCTATGCACTGATATTCTTGGGAGGAAACCCATTCCGTGTTATACGGCGTGGTCCCTTGAATCACTCTCTTTTAAAGTAAAGTTTTAAATAACTGTTTTAGTTCTCACACCAGTCACATGACTGACCTGGAGTTTATTGTTTTAACCTAAACTCTGGGTGCCCCTATTTTCCGCACGGGCAGCTAGTAGTTTTGGTTTTGCATATTTATATTCACAGGATCCTGGTTTACAGCTGGAATGATATCCGGAAAGCTCTGTATCCGTATATCACCTTCAGTTGTGCTTTATATTATTTTTTCGCTGCTATGTATTTAAATGTAATTTAAATCTCTGATATTTCTGTGTAATATTTATTCATCATTTATACTCTTTATATTCTTATAATCTGATGCATTGTTGTAATATACAATGAAATGTTCTTCTGTTTGTGTTCTGATTTGTCCTGTTCTCAAACGATCACGGGTTTCGAACGGTCTAGATCGGTTTAACGACTGATTCGGATCGAGCGAAATTCCCGGCCGTCACATTTGGTATCAGAGCTTTGGTTTACAGAGCTCGAGAACAAGGCACATTAGAACCATACGAAAGAATTCATCAGATATTGGATTAGTAATATCCAATTAGAATGACTCGTTAGAGATAGGATCAGTAGTATCCTAGAACGAGTGTGAAGAGTATATTTTTCAAATGAAAACAATTTTGTTTTGAAAATTTAAACCATTTTAAACGTATTTGATTATTTATTTATTTTGAATATGGACAGTCCAGTATATAAAAGTTTTGCATACACGCGTCATGAACGTATATTCGAAGTTTTAATATATTAGATAGATATAGAATCACACTCTAGTCGCCCGGACCTGATTCTGATGATTGACGCGTCATCATTAGTAATTATTTTCGTGTTTCGAAGGTGTGATACCTATATATTTCCATTCGACTGGTGTGAGAACCAAAACTAATATAGCTAGAACACATTGTTGGGAATTGGCATCAAAAACAAGATTTTTTGTATATGTATCAAAATTATGAATTTGAAAACTCTAATCCACTAATTGATTGATGTTTGTGTTGTTTGTTTAATTGTTTGCTAATTTTGAAACATTTATACCTAATTGAATCAAATATTGAATTGTTTTGAAAATTGGTCGCATTTGCTTGCATATACATATATATCATTGAACAGGTCATAGCAAGGAGGCTAGAGCAAAGAATAAAATTTGTTTGCCCGACAAATAGGTACATGTTTACTACATAATTTACTGATTTGTTTGGGTGAAGATGATTTTATAAGCCTATTGGCTAGCCGCTTGGCTTTTTCTTTTTCTTTTTGAGATCTGAAGGACCGGGGAAGCTATTTGAAATTCCCCGATGCTCCCGGTGCAGGGGAAGTTATGGCGAAATTTTTTCGAAAATTTAGGGTGTTAGCCAAATTTTTGAAATTTTGAAAATTCTCAGAAACTAAAAAGTTGGAGAATGCAAGCCAGATCGAATGTAGAGCTGAATAATCAAACCACTTTCGACTTTGTTCCTTTTCGGGGACGAAAAGTTTTAAGTGGGGGAGATTGTAATAACCCGGAAAATCTGGGCCAGTTTAAAATTTTTATTTTGGCGATTTTAGCGAATTTTGAAGATTTAAAATAGATTATTTTAAATAATATCGACGAGAAAATTTATTTTTGAATATAATTCGAACGTATATATTATACGCGTCGTCGTTAGAATATAAATATTTATATATAATTATAAATAGAATCGAAAATGGCGCGGTAGTTCGATAATTCAATTTCAAACTTCGATTGAATGTACCGGGTGCAAAACAATCCAGATTTTAGTAAAACCAAAAACATTATGATCTAATTGGTAATATTTTTCCAACGAATCCGACCAATCGAAATTTCGTAGCGGGAATGATAAGATATGTCCAGTTGAAAATTCTGAATAGTCGCTATGGAATTCAGGCCCTTAAAAATGGACATTTTGCAAATGACCTCGGATTTCGACGAAACCACTTTTGTTGGGTCCGTGATGTCGAATTATTGCTAGGTTTCAAATTTCATAATTTTTCGAATCAATATGTGAGCGTGGCAAAGGAAAACGCGTTTGACCAGTTTTAGTTGATTTTAATCGACTGGAAATTGGCCATTTTTCATACGGTCTCAGAATTTGACGAAACTAGTTTTGTTAGGACCGTATCGTCAATACGAAGCTAGAAAATATTTTTCTGTGATTTATCAAGTTAGTATGCGACCCCGGTAATTTGAAATGTACGTTTAAAATTCAATATAGCGATTTAAATGTAAATTCAAAGGAAACTAATCGAAACGATCAAATCAACCTACGATGCATATCCCATTGTGTTCGGAATGGGGGTAAAACGCTATGGACGATAGGCGGTGGGCCTCGTTTCGAGGTCGTATGTAAAAGTACCTTTTTTAGAAATTAAATAATTAAATAATAATAAAAAGAAAAAAAGAATTCCCTCTTTCTCCTTTCATATACTCTGCCCCCCCCCTTTTTAAATCTAATCGTCAGAGATAAATTAATAAAAAAAAAAGAAAAAGGAAGCGATCGGAGGAAGCGCCTCCGACTGGAGGAGCTCAACGCCGCCGCCATCGCTCCCCAGACCGCCGTCCAGCCCCGCTCCGACGGTCAACCACCGCAACCCCTCTCTCTCCCTTTTCCTCCCTTCGCAAAGCCCAAACGCCCAAAACCCACGAACGCATCGCGCCTCCGACCCAGAGCGCCGCCGCCGCCGGCCTCCGATCAACCCCCCCCCTCTTCTGCGCCGCTTCTCCCTCCTTTTGAAGCCCACAGCGAACGCCCAAACCCCCCTTGTAAGTTTTTTTTTTCTTTTTATTTATTTTATTTTTGATTTATATAAACTGAAAAAAAAGAGTAAATACTATTTTTATTTTATAAGTTTAAAACTAAATTCGATTTTAAGTTTAAAAACTGATTTTAAAAGTAAGTTTAAAAACTGATTTTAAAAGTAATTTAAAACTGATTTTAAAAGTAATTTAAAACTGATTTTAAAAGTAATTTAAAACTGATTTTAAAAGTAATTTAAAACTGATTTTAAAAAGAATTTAAAATAGAAAAGGTTTGAATTTTAAATGGAAAAAGATTAGAACTTTAAAAGGTGAAAAGATAGGATTTTTATTTGGTAAAAGGTATGATCTTTATATTTTTAAAATAATAAAAATATGATTTTTATATTTTTAAAGTATTAAAAATATAATCTTTACTATATAGAAATATTAAAAATATAATCTTTATAGGATAGAGAATATAAAAATATCATCTTTGTGTATGTAATGAAATAAAAATCTGATTTTTATTTTATATACGTTGAGATAAAGTGGTAATTTTTATAATGATGAAATCTATATTTTTATAAAGATAAAACCTTATTTTTATAAAGGCGAAGTCTATATTTTTATCAAGATGAAATCTTTAAATTTGAAAAGGCGAGGTCTATATTTTTATAAAGGTGAAATCTTTATTTTAGAAAAGCGAAATCTTTATATGGAAAATAACGTGATAAAAATATAATTTTTATCTATATAATAGCATAGTAAAAATTCGATTTTTATATATTGAATAACATAGTAAAGATTCAATTTTTATATAAAGTATAGCGAAGTGAAAATTCTATTTTCACAATATGAAGTTAGCGATAAAAATATGATTTTTATATAATAGAAAATATAAAAATGTGATTTTTATATATATAGTGACTACGGGCAATGAAGATGACGAAGATGCGATGACGATGAAGATTTCCTGCAAAAGAAGTGCCGTGGAGCTAGGATAGCTATCAGTGAGAATTCTCACTCTTCAATTTTATTTCTAGTTATATATATATACTAGGATGCAGACGGTGTTTAGTAGCACCCGACACAATCGTCCACAGACCATGGACTTGTTTGTTTGGATGTTGGTGATTGATTGCGATATTGGTTTGAATGTGGTTTGCGGTGTGAAAAATCGAATCGATAAATTGGTTAGGATTAGACGTGCGCCGTTATAGGGCGAAGGAGTAAGGCTAGGTTAGACTCTTACTCCAAATTTTGTGGTTTGCATAACGAAAGTGATTTGATTGATGTGTGAATGGCGTGGGCCTTCACTAGACCGGGGATAAGGCTAGGCCTTGTCCCGTTTCTAGTATCGTGCCGTTATGCCGCCGAAATTTTCTATAATATGTTAGAAAAATAAAAATATCACTTTATTTAATAAATGAACTGAATAGAAATTCATATGTTGAAATAAAATGTTTTATCGTTAAAAATATAATTTTTAACGTGAAGTGAATAAAATAAAATATTCATTTACAAACCAGACGGTTTGTTTATGTACACTGATTTGACTGACATTGATTGGGTCGATAAATTTTACACATCGCCCAACTGCACAAATAAAATCTGTGTTTGATTGTTTGAAACCCCACACGGGTGTTGGGATGAAATTTGAAGTTCACTCATCCTGATTGATTAAATATGTCGATCGGTTGATTGACAGGCTGTTATAAGCGTTATATATCTATATTTGATGCTTATACAGTGTAGTGCACTTTGGTTGATGGTTGATTATTTTTCAATGCTATTATATACATGTGATGTATGAAAATCCATATAATTAACATTATATGGTGATTGATTGGGCCTCATTCCAATTTAGAAGATTAAGAATAATGTAAAATAAAGGTTCATGTGTTGACTGTACTCATCCGTTGAGATCAGTCATGTGTTGAACGAATTATTTTTATAATAAAATTTACATCTTTATCAATATAAAGTAAAGGTTCATGTGTTGACTGTACTCATCCGTTGAGATCAGTCATGTGTTGAACGAATTATTTTTATAATAAAATTTACATCTTTATCAATGTAAAATAAAGGTTCATGTGTTGACTGTACTCATCCGTTGAGATCAGTCATGTGTTGAACGAATTATTTTTATAATAAAATTTACATCTTTATCAATATAAAGTAAAGGTTCATGTGTTGACTGTACTCATCCGTTGAGATTAGTCATGTGTTGAACGAAGTATTTTAACAAAAATAGTCACACATGGACGGTACTCATTCGTTGAGATTAGTCGTGTGTTGACAAAAAGAAATATTTGAAATAGAATATATAAAGCCGTGTTGAATAGTGATGCGCCATTTTGACGCGAACGATATATATAACGATTTCGAAATGAATTGAATATATAACGATTTCGAAATGAATTGAATATATAACGATTTCGAAATGAATTGAATATATAACGATTTCGAAATGAATTGAATATATAACGATTTCGAAATGAATTGAATATATAACGATTTCGAAATGAACTGAATATATAACGATTTCGAAATGAACTGAATATATAACGATTTCGAAATGAATTGAATATATAACGATTTCGAAATGAATTGAATATATAACGATTTCGAAATGAATTGAATATATAACGATTTCGAAATGAATTGAATATATAACGATTTCGAAATGAATTGAATATATAACGATTTCGAAATGAATTGAATATATAACGATTTCGAAATGAATTGAATATATAACGATTTCGAAATGAATTGAATATATAACGATTTCGAAATGAATTGAATATATAACGATTTCGAAATGAATTGAATATATAACGATTTCGAAATGAATTGAATATATAACGATTTCGAAATGAATTGAATATATAACGATCTCGAAATGAATTGAGTATATAATGATTTCGATTTGAATTGGATATAAAACGGTTTCGATTTGAATTGGATATAAAACGATTTCGATTTGAATGGAATAGAAAACCAATTTGATTTCAATTGAATATATAATGAATTTGATTCAAATAGAAAACGAAACAAATTTGATTTGAATAGAAAATGAATTTGAATCGAATAGAAAACCAATTTGAATTGAATTGAATTGAAAACGAATTCAAATTGAATTGAAAGCGAATTGAAATGAATTCAAATTGAATTGAAATTTGAATTAAATAGAAATGAATTTTAAAACGAATTTTTAAAGAAGAATTCAATTTTGCTTTGGATTGAAATAGAAGTTGAAATGGTTCTTGAAACGAATTTAAAACTATTTATATAATTCGTTTTAAATAGGAATCGACGAAATATATATTATATATATAATATAATGGCCTGAATAGAACGCGCCGCGCCGCGGCAGTTCTTGAATTTCGACCATTTCTTTCAAACGGACATTACGGGAGATCCGACCGTCGGATTCTCCTAAAACCGGAACCGTTGGGTTCGTATCGAAAAGAGCTTTCTAAAGAATATTAGAAATTCAAAATCTAACGGTTGGATTTGGAGATACGTCCAAATCAAATTCGAAAAAGGTCGCTATAAGTGCAGTTCGATGGCCATTGTTGGAAATCGACTGTACGGGCCTTGATAAAATTATTAAAAATAGTAATAATTTATGTAAAATCATAAGAAATGATTTGGGAAAATTTGGGATGAAAAACCCCATATTTGAAAAGATAAAAATAGATTTTTATCGAAATGAACTAGTTTTAAATAATCAGAATTTCTAATATATTTAAATGGATTTGAAATGGGTTTATCGTGAATGGTGTTTCAAATAACACTAGTTCTTTAACCCGATAATAAATGGAATGTGATTTGGGTTTGTCGTGAACTGTGTTTTAAATAACACCTAGTTCTATAACCCAGTAAAAAGAGTTTTAATGAATCTGCAATCAGATTGAAATCCGAATTGATAATCTAAATTATCAAATTTGACAAATAAGCGAGGATGGAGTATCACCAGTTTTGCTCCAAAGCGATAGTTAAATCTTTAATTAGATTTGAACGTGAAATGGTAATTAATTTTACCGATAACACCACGGTGTTAGATATGGAGTATTACCAGTTTTGTTTCATGGGATGAATAGGTTGGGATTGGGAAATAAAATAAATAATTACTTCGTTGTGGTTCGCTAATCTCGACTAGTTGGAAAAACCATAATTTGGTTTTAAAAGACATCCAAAGGAAGATTACAGGATAAATTTTAAAGAATTTATCTTGGATAAAATTAATGGGAACTTTTCCCTAAGAATGTGGAATTTAGAAACTAGCTGTAGGTTGGCTAAGAAGAATGGTTTCCTGGGTATTGATCTGATGTTGGTTTCGGCCTTCGGGGTTAATGTTTGGGAAATTGTTCTCTTGCTAATCTGCGGTTAGTGACTAATGAATTGGAATGAGGCGTATGTTGTGTTTGTGTAACATTTGTTTTAATATACGCGGGTTATTCGGAAAGGCCGGGTTTATACCCATTCTGAATAACCGATTCGACGATATGTCGAAGATGAAGACGGTGGTCGAAGACTGGAAGTCTTCACATCGTTTGGATAATTACTGACGATCCTGATTGGGCAGTACACCCAAGAGGATGGAAATAGTTGGTGGTCGTCCAGACGTACTTGGAGATGGATGGATATGCGAGGAAAGTGCCTCCGGTTTCGTTCAGACCCAGAACGGACTTGTAAATGGATAGTGTGTCTGACATTGGATTTTATTCTATGTTGATTGATTTCTATTAAATATACATCTGCTTGGCGGCGGAGAATTTATTCTTTTGCTTAACGCCCTTCTCTGAGACGTACGAGCTCAGAGGTTGTATATCGATGGACATCAGTCGCATGGCATGAATTGCCTATGTGGCACGTTGAGATGCAATGATCAAGGCTTCTGTTGAAAAGCAAAGTCTTGTGGTTGATGATCAAAGCATGGCCTTTGTGGCGTAGCTTTGTGTATAGCGTGAATTCGCGAGCCTCACACCTCGGTATGAGTTAAAAACGGGATACGGACCGCTGGGAGAGCACGACGTTTCTTTCTAGCTTTGGTGGTGTCAGTGACTTACCAGCCCTGACATTTATATACTTTTCACCTTTGTGGTTGTTGGAATGAGGCGCCTCGATTATAGGTCTGTAAGGACCGGGAAACGTGTGTTCAGGCATAATTAATCCTCTAACGTAAGTGAGGACCGGCCCAGCCGCATCCAGGGTTACCCAGTGTGCGTAATCCTGAGGCATTTGCTAGAGTGTCTCGAACGCGGAGAGGAGCTTGCCCCTTGCCTCGACTCATGACGGAATCCAATTTCCAATACGTGTAATTCGGCTTTAATTGTAGAACTAGTATGGCGACATAGTAGATGGTAGCTATGCCGCCTATGATTTATATTTATGATTGAAATGTTTTGACACTATACACTTATTATAGTATCAAATGTTTTGTTTTAAACGTACCAAGCATGTTTGGCTATTATAAGGGAAAACCCTATCCTCTGGCTTGCGTTGCATTGTGTGATGGGACCTGGGTCTTATAATAGCTTCATTTTTCGAAAAAGCATTGCGCTGTTTATTCTATGCACTGATATTCTTGGGAGGAAACCCGTTCCGTGTTATACGGCGTGGTCCCTTGAATCACTCTCTTTTAAAGTAAAGTTTTAAATAACTGTTTTAGTTCTCACACCAGTCACATGACTGACCTGGAGTTTATTGTTTTAACCTAAACTCTGGGTGCCCCTATTTTCCGCACGGGCAGATTTATATTCTTGTAATCTGATGCATTGTTGTAATATACAATGAAATGTTCTTCTGTTTGTGTTCTGATTTGTCCTGTTCTCAAACGATCAGGGGTTTCGAACGGTCTAGATCGGTTTAACGACTGATTCGGATCGAGCGAAATTCCCGGCCGTCACAGTTTTAATGTAAATTGTCAACATTTATTATTATGGCCTATTTTCCCCTCTATATCATATTTATGCTTTTTGGTATGTAAACTATACCAAATTAAGTGTCACTAACCATGATTTTGCTAAACATGACAATTACTCACAATTATGGCCAATTTCAAATTTATGCCAATATACTTATTATGCCAAATTAGCTAATCCAATTCTGATTTAACATTCTAATTACAGTTCATGTCAAACTAGACTTATTATTCTAGTTCACAATTCATGTAAATGCTAGATTTACAAGTCAATACTAGATTCAAATTACACATCCTATAATTCATGTCAAATTTATCCAATTTGCATTTTTATAAACATGCCATAATACATGTTCCCAATTTATGCCAATTTCCAAGTTTATAACTACGTTTTAGTAAATTTCATATTTTGCCCAAATCGTATTCCCATCGTTCGTATAATCGTGATTCAATCTAGATTATAGATAAATCTAGATTCGTAGATAAAAAGGGAATGAACCAAAGATGCTATGAAAAGATAGACATAATAACTGGCATAAAATGATAATTTACTAATTACAGACCTAACGAATTACACTAAAATAAATTGATCTAAAACATCGAAGTCCTATAGATCTGAAAATGTTATGACATAAAAAGGGTTGAATAACGATGTAGGTTAAGAACATGGGTAGACCTAACTTAATAGGTAAATTCCCAAGATCAAAATCCAAAGAAAATCAAGAATAGACAGAATAGATAATCAGGTTTAGACCCAATTTCACAGTCACAAAACTTAAGCAACACTTTCCTAGTCATGAATCATATGTGTTTAGTCACAATTGTCCTTGTTATGTCATAGGCAATAGTTTATGTTTCCTAATCAAAGGCATAGGCTTATGTTCATAGTCAAAGGAAATAATCCTCATAGTCATGAGTCACAGTCATAAGCAATGTTCATAGTCATAGGCAATGTTCATAGTCAAAGGAAAATAATTCTCACAGTCATGAGTCACAGTCATAGGCAATGTTCATAGGCAATGTTCATAGTTAAAGAAGCATATGGTTTTAAGGTCCATAGTTTAGTCACAGTCATAAGCAATGTTCATAGTCATAGGCAATGTTCATAGTCAAAGGAAAATAATTCTCACAGTCATGAGTCACAGTCATAGGCAATGTTCATAGGCAATGTTCATAGTTAAAGAAGCATATGGTTTTAAGGTCCATAGTTTCGTAGTCACAGTCTTATTGGTCATCGAATCATAACAGTTCTTGATTAGGTCCAAAGATATAAGCACTGATTCGAACAGAAAGATTTGGCATATTCTTTTATTCCTTTAATTTCATGTCACGAATAGAGAAAACATTCAAATCTAAAAAGTAGCCGACTTACAGAGATTATATTAGATTCGTAAAAAAACAATCGTTGAAGTCGTTTGAATCTTCACTTGAATCCTAGCTCGTTTTGAATCCCCTCTTGAAAGTCTTGAGCCGCATTTCCTCGTCTTGATTTATTTTACATATTATTTTATTTATTTATACATTTTCTCAGAGGCAGCATAAGGATAGAATGAAATGGTGTAGAGAGAAGGAGGCTAGGAGGCTGTTTATATAGGATTAGGCGGACGAATCTAGGTAGAAAACGAGATCAGGTACATCAGAATGCACCCAGGCCCAAAAGTGAGTTTTTGCACCCAGGTCGACACACATGTCGACTGGGCAGTCGACCTGGTCAGGGGGGGTCGACTACCCAGTCGACCTGGGTCCTGGGCGGGAATTTTCCCGCCCGGCCCGCTTCTGGGTTTGAATTCGAATTTCGAGCTGTTTTCGATTCTGAAAATTCCTGAAACTTCGGAGGGTCATATCTCCCTCATACGGACTCCGATTCTTGCAAACTCGGACTCGTTTCAAGCAGAATTTTGAGACGAACGCAATGGCGCAACCCGTTTCCCTTGATTTTGATTTTAAAATTTAATTCTGCCTTGATTTGTGAATCCTAGTGTTACAAAATTACGGGGTGTTACATTCTCCCCCACTTAAAAGGATTTCGTCCCCGAAACCTTCAAGTTAGGAAGAATGTGTCATACCATCCAATCACCCATCTACTCAACCATTCAATCACAGGCATTCATTGTCCTTAGAAAGATTTCTAAAGCTTTCATGTTCATATGCATAGTGTGTGTATATGTCTTTATCTAATGCAAAATCAGGCGGTCTACTGATTCAGTTGACCTCCTTAATGTGAATCATGTCAGTGCCATGCGTCCAATCATGTATGCAAGCACCCCTAGTTATGTAAATACTACATGTGTGCATGGCCATTCATCCATATGCAACATCCATATGATAACATATCAAGTTCAACTTACAAACAAATACATATCTGTAAATGCAATATAAAAGCGTCCGAACTGATCTAGTGCCTAATACGTATGTATATGCATTCACGAGCAACCATTAGCAACCACTCGCAGCCATCAACCATAACATGTTTCAAATACATGTTTACATCCAAAAGAGTTTCTACCTAAGGATCGAAGATATGACCTAGAGGATATACTTTGCAAAGAGAGAAACAATTATGCGTAAATCTCCTACAAAAAAAAGAAATCGAGGATGCACCCTTAAGGAAAAGGGTATGATGCTAGTATCTAGCCTTCTTGAGCTTTACTCCACTGTATATTAACTAATTTAACTTCATTATTGTGAAGTTTCTAACCTTTATTTCCAAAATAAACAGATGTCAATCACGGTACCAAGTGTATGTACTAAGATGATTAGAGGTCTCCCTCTTATCCACCATGCCATAACTATAAGGGTCGAAAGGTCACTACGTGCTTTTTAGAGTGCCTGCCACTACTATTCATCTCTCACGCAAACCATCCTAGTCGAACTCGACATTCCTCAAGTACAAGCCCCAAAGGCCTAAACCAATATCAGACAAGCACCCAAGGAATATCTCCTCCGAATTTAGACGACCTACGTGAGATGATATAAGCAAATTCGATAGCTATTCTCAAATCCCTACTAACCAAAAATAAACTCGTCGGACCACCAATTGGATTTGAGACTCTAGTGGGATCTTTCTACTATACAAGTACTATGGTGCAGAGACTCAACTATGGAAGTGGATATGAACAAATATGAAGCGCTAAAACCAAAGGAAAGAGTACAAACAGCAAAACTAGACTCTTCCAACAGAACTTTACTACCTTTCTCCTAGGTATGCTTGGTGGCGAAAGTAGGTGCTTGCCCTTCTGAAAATCTTGTCCTTTGCCTTTAATTACATGCCCTATTACACCATAGTAAAGATACTTCCTCTTGTCTTAGGTTTTCTAATTCCTTCCTCCTTTGTGAGCTAAATCTACATCCATGAATTCCTCATCCTCTTCCGTGTGTAGTCATGTTGACAAATCTCTCGAAAGCTGCTTCCATCGTACAGAAAACCCTATAAGCTTGAAAGAAAACTGGCCGTAGGTGAAACAACTACGGCTATGGATGGAAGCCGGGCACTACTTCGCCCATCGATGAGGTTACCTCCCAGAAAGCTAGAAGCCCCAGAGATTCAAGAAAGAAGGAGACAAGAATTCAAACAGAGGAAGAGAAGATAATGCGTATGACTTTGGGGAATATGCCTTTAAAACAAATCTTTTCTCTTGAAAATGCTTCTTTTAAAACCATTTTGAAAATAATTTTTCAAATCCTTTATCTGATCTAGTAACCTTCAGCTCTGATACCACGTGTAACACCCCACATCCATTAGTGTCACTCACAAAGGGAATGCACAAAGTTCTGTGGAACATTTTAAGGTAAAAGATGCAGATGAATTACAAGACAGACAAAAGTTAAAACAACGGAAAATAAAACTTTGCTTTATTGATAAAATAGTTTGTACAACGATTTCTTTACAATATCAGAGTATCATCTGTCCTACAAAATAAAGAAGCATAAAACAACATTTATATTCCCCAATGCAGCAAGAGCCAGCCATAGCATCTGAAAGAGAATCCAAGCAAAACTTCGACAAATCTTCAAGCTGGGAAAGAGTGACAGTCAGTCCAACTTAACCTGAGCTATACTGTTCCCTCCTTTACTACCTTGGGGGGGGGGGGGAATGGAAGAAAAGAAGACAAAAGAAAAACAGAGTCAGACATAAAGCCTGAGTAAGTTCAGTTACTTCTAGCATGTGAACATGGAAAAACAAAACGACATGAATTAACTGAATACAAGATAACACCATGATGATAGGGTCAGTAAGATTAGACAAGATTAACACAAGATATGCTAAGATAAGATAAACTGGATATGCTCTAATACTTTCGCCGCTTTGCTATTTCCTTGTTATACTGGTTTCTATATCTCTGCACCACCTAACTAGTGTCCCAACGAGTAACAATAACGTGATCCCAATCCCTGTAGTTTCCGTTGCCTTCAGGCATACATTTATTATTTATTACCTAGATCTAATCTAGTGTTTTCTATCAAGTGCTTTCTAGATTCAACTAGAGTTTACGCTATCTGTTGAACGCTTCTCAGATTCAGGGTTTATGCCACCTAGTCCAACTAGGGATTATGCTACCTGTTGAACGATGCCCCCTAGTCTAGGACACACTACCTAGAGTGGTATATGTTCCTAGACTTCCCCACGCATGTATCGCGAATCGTTATCGCTTGTCTAGATGCACATGTCCTGTAATGTGCGGCCCGAGTCCTGTGGCAGGGCAAATCAGAAACACAGAACTCGGTCGGGAGCTTTCAGATATCCGCCGATGCAGATGCTAAGGTCTGTTTTTATTCCAGTGGCTATGGTCCCACTTGACCCCTCCCTCAACTAATGAAAGGCACACCTTGAAAAATGAGAACTATAAGCAGACCCCCTATGCCCTACTAATCTATGGCCATTCACAACCTCAACCATAACTAGATAGCAAGTATATGGTCCATAGGAGTTCTCCGCCTTCCCGCTTCACGTATCTCGATTGACTGAAGATGGATGGTAGACGACGAGTTGCTATCACAGGGCTACCGGTTTCTCGCCAAATCACGCTGGTCCATCCTAGTCTTTAGGTTGCCATATTTTGCAACCAAGGCATACCCTTGGTTCTTCTAACGCAGACCTTAACCTCTGTGAGCCCAGGAGGATCATCTGCAGCCTCACAGAGGGATACTTAGAGTACCCTTACATCCCCTCGAAGCCTCGGGCTTCGTAACCCAATTCATTGGAGCTTTCTTTAAAATTAGATGGACGTTCGCTCCTTCCCGTGTTATACTAAGAATTACTACTTAGTTTTTCCAACTAAGGTTTACCTCTTAGTTTCCAGAATCGTTGTTTTCTTAACTAAGGTTTACTACTTAGCTCATTTTAACTAAGGTTTACTACTTAGTTCTCTTTCTCGTCAATTTGGATTGGTTAAGTGTCATTAGTCAATTCAAGCTATCTTAACCCTCTTCATTTATCCTGATAAACTGGTTAAGTGTTATCAGTAATTCATGTTGACTTAACCCTACCACAAACCAAGTTATATTGGTTAAGTATTTCTTATTATTTAACCCTATTCATCCATCCTGTATTGGTTAAGTGTTCCTTTTTAACTTAACCTTGCCCATCTATTTTAACTAACACTTTATTAATGGTTAAGTATTATCCCTTCATGTTTTAGACTTAACCCTATTCATTTATCACAATCTGATGGTTAAGTGTTCAAGTTTACTTAACCCTACGGTCTAGTCCAGCTAACATATCAAATTGGCTAAGTGTATTAAATTTTACTTAACCCCAACCTCTAGTCTAGTTAACATGTTAATTTGGCTAAGTGTATTAACTTTACTTAACCCCACCTTCTAGTCTAGTTAACATGTTAATTTGGATAAGTGTTTTCTCAGTTACTTAACCCCTTCAAATCCTGTCTTGTTACGATGTTAAGTCTAGTTAAGTGTCCCTATGGACTTAACCCTCCCATTATAGCTTAACTGTGTTAAGTTGGTTAAGTGTTTCTATGGACTTAACCCTCCCATTCTAGCTTAACTATGTTGAGTGTCTGTATGAACCTAACCCCACCCATCGGTTTGGTTATCATGTTGAATTGGTTAAGTGTCTTAGTTAACTTAACCCTACCATTCTTGTTCTAGCTTTAACTAAATAAATTAAAGCCGCTACCACTCACATTAGACAGATATTGTTGCGAATACTGGATGTGCCGGTTGGTTCCGGGCAGGTTTACATCGCAACTCAGTCTAACCTCGGGTTAGGCATATTCGTGTTTTCTAAGTTCAAAGAGTTTTGACTAATTTTCAAATCAGGTTTTGAAAGTAACCATCCCGTCCGTCGGATCAGTTAGGGATAGCCAGGGAGAGCAGGAAACTTGTATTTTCCAAACCCAAGCCTAGACACTATCCTCTCTGTCACCCTAGAACTTTCTGGTGTGTTATTAAAAGAGATGTCATTAATAAACCTTTAATTTGTCTAAATTTACATTTTCTCATTTAGGGCAAATTCTATAAGTAAATTATTCCTAATTTACTTATTTCATAATTACTCTTTTAATGTAAATTGTCAACATTTATTATTATGGCCCATTTTCCCCTCTATATCATATTTATGCTTTTTGGTATGTAAACTATACCAAATTAAGTGTCACTAACCATGATTTTGCTAAACATGACAATTACTCACAATTATGGCCAATTTCAAATTTATGCCAATATACTTATTATGCCAAATTAGCTAATCCAATTCTGATTTAACATTCTAATTATATTCATGTCAAACTAGACTTATTATTCTAGCTCACAATTCATGTAAATGCTAGATTTACAAGTCAATACTAGATTCAAATTACACATCCTATAATTCATGTCAAATTTATCCAATTTGCATTTTTATAAACATGCCATAATACATGTTCCCAATTTATGCCAATTTCCAAGTTTATAACTATGTTTTAGCAAATTTCATATTTTGCCCAAATCGTATTCCCATCGTTCGTATAATCGTGATTCAATCTAGATTATAGATAAATCTAGATTCGTAGATAAAAAGGGATTGATCCAAAGATGCTATGAAAAGATAGACATAATAACTGGCATAAAATGATAATTTACTAATTACAGACCTAACAAATTACACTGAAATAAATTGATCTAAAACATCGAAGGCCTATAGATCTGAAAATGTTGTGACATAAAAAGGGTTGAATAACGATGTAGGTTCAAGAACATGGGTAGACCTAACTTAATAGGTAAATTCCCAAGATCAAAATCCAAAGAAAATCAAGAATAGACAGAATAGATAATCAGGTTTAGACCCAATTTCACAGTCACAAAACTTAAGCAACACTTTACTAGTCATGGATCATAGGTGTTTAGTCACACTTGTCCTTGTTATGTCATAGGCAATCGTTTATGTTTCCTAATCAAAGGCATAGGCTTGTGTTCATAGTCAAAGGAAATAATCCTCATAGTCATGAGTCACAGTCATAGGCAATGTTCATAGTCATAGGCAATGTTCATAGTCAAAGGAAAATAATTCTCACAGTCACGAGTCACAGTCATAGGCAATGTTCATAGGCAATGTTCATTGTCAAAGAAGCATATGGTTTTAAGGTCCATAGTTTCATAGTCACAGTCTTATTGGTCATCGAATCATAACAGTTCTTAATTAGGTCCAAAGATATAAGCACCGATTCGAACAGAAAGATTTGGCATATTCTTTTATTCCTTTAATTTCATCTCACAAATAGAGAAAACGTTCAAATCTAAAAAGTAACCGACTTACAGAGATTATATTAGATTCGTAGAAAAACAGTCGTTGACGTCCTTTGAATCTTCTCTTGAATCCTAGCTTGTTTTGAATCTCCTCTTGAAAGTCTTGAGCAGCATTTCCTCGTCTTGATTTATTTTACATATTATTTTATTTATTTATACATTTTCTCAGAGGCAGCATAAGGATAGAATGAAATGGTGTAGAGAGAAGGAGGCTAGGAGGCTGTTTATATAGGATTAGGCGGACGAATCTAGGCAGAAAACGAGACCAGGTACATCAGAATGCACCCAGGCCCAAAAGTGGGTTTTTGCACCCAGGTCGACACACATGTCGACTGTGCAGTCGACCTGGTCAGGGGGGGTCGACTACCCAGTCGACCTGGGTCCTGGGCGGGAATTTTCCCGCCCAGCCCACTTCTGGGTTTGAATTCGAATCTCGAATTCGAATTTCGAGCTGTTTTCGATTCTGAAAATTCCTGAAACTTCGGAGGGTCATATCTCCCTCATACGGACTCCGATTCTCGCAAACTCTCGTTTCCAAGCAGAATTTCGAGACGAACGCAATGGCGCAACCCGTTTCCCTTGATTTTGATTTTAAAATTTAATTCTGCCTTGGTTTGTGAATCCTAGTGTTACAAAATTACGGGGTGTTACAAGAAGAAAATGATAGACCAAACTAAACCAATAGAAAAGGCACGGCTTAGGCGCTAAATACTCAAAACCACACTTGAAATAAAGAAATGACCCTACGGCCCAAAACTTGTAGGCCCAATAGCCAATTTGTTTTAAAGATATTTCGAAGATAGCAACGAACAAGGTCACAAACAAGATACTTCTTTTCTCAGTCAAACAGAACGGTGAATCAAAATCTAAAGAACAAGTTTCAATTTTTTTTTAATATATCGGATTGCCGTCGGATTTAAAGAGGTGGGCGTGAGGAATGAAATTCACGAGCGTGGGTTCTGAGGTATTTGACTTCGGGGTGACAGTTGACTGTTTGTGGTCTTTGGTTTGTCGATGTTGGTTCGAGTGTCTGACGAAGGTTAGGTATTGGATGACATGGATTTTTGGTTTAGCTGCGGCTTTTGTTCTGTGAATCGAATTTTGGTGGTTGCGTTACCAGTAGGGAGGGTGCGGTGATGATTTGGGTGACTGGGTGTTAAGGGTTTGCGGTTGTCGTTTGAACTGGGAGATGGTGATGAAGGGTTTGGTTTTGGATTGGAGTATGGAATTGGGTATGCTGGGTAATTGTCGAGATGGTTTTGAGTGTGACAGTGAGTTTTGTATGTTGAGGTTGGTGGTAAGAAGTAGAGTTTTATGTCAGTTGTAATTATAGTGGTGAAGTTTGTGTAGATGAGTGGAGAGGAGATGACAAGGCTTTGTTTAATGTATGGCCGTGTAAAGAGAGTTGTATACTGGTGGTAGAATGTAGGGGATGGTTTGTGAGTTGAGTTTTGTGGCTGCGAGGGTTTGAGGAGGTGATGTTGATTCGGTGGTCAGGTGACTGAATCCAGTTGCGCTTTGAAAGGGTTGAAGGTTGAGTAGGTGTTTGGTTTGTAGTTGTGTATATTAGTGGTGATGGATTGGTATGAAGGGGATGGAGGTAGTCAGTGGTGTTCCGAGGCGGTCTATGGGTGGTAAAGAAGCATGATGGCATTGGGTTAGTTGAGGTGACGTGATGGCAAGGAGTTCGGGGCTTATTTGGCTATTGCAAGGTGTTAAAGGGTGTGAACGGGTATGCAAGTGAAAAGAGGAGCAATTATGCATGGAAGATGTGTGATTGTTAGGGGAAGAACTATGTCGTGGGATTTGCAAGTTTGCTTCAGGGGATTCAGGGGTATGGTGACAGAAGTGACGGAGTTGTGTGCATGCAGAGGAGTGTAATGGAGAGTAGAACTGTGTAAAATGCAAGAAAATGTGAATAGAAAGAGTTGCAAAACAGTGAAACAGAAGTCTGTAAAATGATGTATAAAACAGAAATGATATGAAATGTTTTTTTATAAGAAGTGTAATGTGTGAAATTGGTGAATTGAAAAACACAAAACAGTAAGGTGGAAAAGCAGTAAGATGGAACAGCGTAAGATGAAAAACACAACTTACAGCAGTAAGTGTTTGCGGAGCTGTGGTGCTATGTCTGGTTTCAAATATGTAACAGAAATGAGTGGTTTTTGCAAGGCAGGTTGGATAGTGGAATCAGCTTGGTTGATGATGGTATCAGAAGTGGGTATCAGAAGTTGTAATGGTTGTAGGGAATGGGTTGAAACTGTTTCCGGTGATGACTGTAGAAGATTATATAGAGACTGTTGAAGGGGAATGGGTGTTTGCTTTTGGTTTTGAATTGTGCTGTAGATTTTGGTCAGCAAAACAGCAATCTAACTATGGAAAATGCGTAAGCAAATGGGATGTAGAAGAGAATTGTAAACAAATTGTAAAATGAAATGAAATGCAAAAATTTCAGTTTTCAAGTTGATATGAACTGTGCAATGTGAGGCAAATTATAAAGGAATTCACAAATGAAATGCAACTAATTTGAGCAAATCTAAAATATGTTTTTTTATGAACTCAAAAACAGTGCACAAACTGATCTCAAACAAACTTTGCACAAAAGCAGTGCACTGTGAAGAAGTAAGCAAAATTAAGCGCAAAGACAGTGCATAGAATAATGACAGTGCACAGAGAAGTGAAAAACAAGTTGATTGGGATGATATGAGAAACAGAGCTGCAGATGAAATAGAAAGGTAAAAACAAAGGTTCTTTTTTTTAAGAAGAACTAGACCAATGAAACAAATATACACAGAAAATCTAAACTGGACACAAAAACAAGTGATCACACAAAATCTATGAACAAGATAAAACAAAACAAACAAACAAATTATTATTTTTTTAAATAAAAGATTTACACAAATAACAAGCAAACCAAAGAAAACAAGAAGATGCACAAAATGAAGATGAAGAACACACACACAAATAAACACAAAAACAAGCAACAAAATCACAAGTGTTTTTTTATTTTTAGAGAATAACAACAAATAATAAAATTAATTCGAAGAATAAAACAAAAATTAAATTCTCTCCCCGGCAACGGCGCCAAAAACTTGTTCGCTAAACGATATTTCTATTGAATTAGAAAATCATCAATAATATTGAAATAACCGCAAGTGCACGGCGTACTATTGTAATACCTAGTGAGTGCGAGTCGATCCATAAGGAAAGAAGTAATTTCAATTTTATTCACTCAAATTAAACCAATCTTTGAATTTTTCTAACTAATAAAAACTAATGAAACTAGAAACGAAGTTGAGAGCTAAATATGAAATTAGAGAGTAATTTAGAGGTAAATCCGCTCTCACATTTATGTAAGTTATCAAGCATACAATGTATGATCTCAATAAGTGATATAAATGCAACATTTAAACCACTTATGATTCTCATGAAAATGAAACTAAAGCAAAACTATTCTAAGTATGGTCTATGAACTATTGGCTAGAACTATAGACCATCAAATTTTGTTCATACTTTCATTTCAAAATCAATAATCACTTATCAAATATTGATGTAACTTGTGTTTATATTGAATAAGAATAGATCATTTGCAAATGCAACATAACCTATCAAACTCATATGTATAAACTTACATCAATATTCACTAACATGAAGCACATATTAAAGATCACAAATCATACAAATGTTGAACTTACACAAAGTTAGAGAGCATCATTACCCATAAATCAAGGGATTATCCACTCATATGTGTTATCATATCAACACATGTAAGTTTCAACATTAGAAAATAAAGAAAAATGAAAGAAAAACTAAGTAGAACAAGAAGAGAACTAAACTAAGAACATAAAGTAAATCTAAGATATGAACATAAAGTAAATGAATATGAAAGTAAATCTAAGCTATGAACATAAATGTAAATCTAAGCTATGAACATGAAAGTAAAGAGCATAGAAATTAAATTGCATTAAAGCAAAGAAGTTACATAAAAGAAAATGGCTAAGTAGCCATTAAAATAAAAGAGAGCTATGATCTAAACTAAACTAACTAAAGAGGATAAAAGAGAAGATCTATTTACATTACATAAAGGGGTATATATACATGTTTGAAACCCTAAAACCCTAATCACTTTTGTTGGGAACTCCCCAAAGTACCCCTTAATGAAGCTACTAATCCTCTCTTAGCCACTAATGAGTCATGTAGGATGCATGAGACCTTTTGTCTTATTCAATTAGTCTTTAAAAAGAAGCTTAAGAGAAAGAGGGTAATTTAAGAGGCGGGGTCCTCCATGATCATGTATGAGAATTATTTCCTCCTCATTCATTTGTATGCATGCATTTGTGCTCCAAATCTTCATGTGTATGCATTATTTGTGCTCCAAAATTCCTATAAGAGACAAACACAAAGAACAAGTAAATGCAATCAAAAATTAAAACATGCACAAGTGACCATTTTACATCTTAAATGAGGATGAATGCATGACAATTTGAGAATATTAGGATTTTGGTTTAAAACATGTAAAAATAGCCAATTATGTTATTTATTTAATTAAAATAAGAATAAATGTTTGAATATAAATGTGCACATTTACGTGCACATCACCCGCTAGAAGAGGGCGAGAGGACACTTAGCACACTTGTAGCGGATGCCATTATGTGGCTCCGGGCCAAGCACTTAGCTGATCAGAAGACTGCTGAAGATGTTGAGAAGAGAGCGGAGTTAGGTGCCAATAAGGCTTGGGGAGACACCTATACTGGATTGGTCCTTGCTTCTTACATCGTCCCTAAGCCATTGTTATGTGTTGCTCTCGGGGAGGCTATGATGATTACAAGTGGCAAGGATGGTGGCGGAAGGCGCGCATCGATGCCTCATGAATCCATTACTCTTGTGTAGAGTAGAGGAGGAGGAAGCAATTCTGGAAGGAAAAGGCCCATCATTGGTGGTGACCTCCCTGTATCGAACTTGTATAAACAAAAGAAAAGAAAAGAAAAGAAAAGAAAAGAAAAGGATGAGTAGCATCAGTAGTTGTTAAAGGAATTAAAGATACTTTGGGTTAGGTGAACCAATAGTATATGCGAGTGTGGTCCTCGCTTTTGGTCCTTAAAGACATGGTGTGGTATTCATGAATACCCTGTCATCAGAGAGAAGAGATGTTAGACATGTAGTTTGTCTCACGTGTGTTTGAAATGGAATATGAATTAGTAAAGATCGCATTTCGTGTTAAGTGTTCGAATGTTCTTCTCATGTTTTCCGGCGTCCCGTACTTATTGTTACACCAACAGGAATGCGATCGGAGACCGCGCAGAGGGGTGTGATTGCGTGTCGCGCCCTGGGTCATTGTTCCAGAGGGGTGAGACAGAGTATCGCGTTCTAGTTTATTGTTCTAGAGGGTGAGATAGAGCGCAGGCTTCTAGTAAGTTTCCCTCAGCTCAGGAAACCCGCAGTTTGCGAAGCCAGGCTTGAGCGCCTGTTGTTTTTTCTTGGGTTGACATGGGAAATCCCAAGTGTAGTGAAGGCGTATGACGTCACGTTATGCGGTCCGTACGGTGTGTGGCTCTCCCATCGTTCGTCAGGTTGGAGCGAGGGACGGCGTCGTTTATTCGCCGAAGAAAAGCTTCGATCATCAACGCGCATGGTCCGATCGTGGCCATGAGCTTCACCTAAGCCTTTAGGGCTTCAAGGAAACGATTTAATGTCGGTCTTGGTGCTGCGCCGAGATTCGACAGATACCCGTAGCCGGGGGAAATGTACATCGCTCCCGGCTGTATGTTGGGCGGCCCCAAGTCGCATGGGACTTGGGCGAACGATTTATCCTCAGCCTCAGCCTTGGGCCGAGGTTCGAGTTAGAGGTTGTTTATACTCGGTCGCGCCACGGGCCGGTGACTCGAGTAGCGTGGCCGACTCCCGTGCTTGGGGCGCCGGTCGTTGCCAATGTTGTTTGGCCTCGATGTTGGATCGAGGTTCGGATGGCGGCACCGGCTCCCATTGCCGGGGAGCCGATGTGGCGACTGAAAGTTTGAACGCAAGCTGCTTGTCCGGATTAATCAGACACGTCATGCACGGAGCTAACATGGAAGGGATACAGGAAACTGAACATCACTCCTATGGATATCTCTGGTAGTAGTAGCCTTTGCAATGCCTCGAATTGTAGGAAAGTAAGACATTGTTGGAAGGCCTGAATTGATTGTTCACTAGGTTACGTAGAGTAGAGTCGAATATGTTCGTTGTTCAGTGCCCTTGGGAGTTGGCTCCATTCACGGTTGAGCGTTTGAAAGTTCTATCGCTGAGCTTCCATTGTATGAGTGTGGGCCTTCCTAACGAGAGGCGAGTTTCCTACTGGTGGAGGAAAGAGCCGTCGTAAGACGAGGTTGCCGATGTTGAGGTCCTTATGGCGGACTCTGGAGTTGAAGTATCGGGCTACTCGTTGCTGATTAAAGCTTGATCCAGGGGACCGGTTCCCAGGTCGGAGATGTTGATCCAGTGTAGTGCGCTCGTGTATACGAATTAGCTGTAATGGTTGACTATAGGTCGGACGGAAGCCATTTAGAGGGCTTACAGCACTTGAGGCCTGATAACAACTAGATCGGTGCAAAAGGCGACTCGCGCAAGGTGAGTTATGAGGCATGGATGCTCATTGTTTCCACAGTCCTAACGAGCCAGAGGGATGATCTTAAGGGATTAATTGTTGGTCGAGTTTTTGTTTAGTGGGAATCTCTGATGAGCGTTGAGTGGCTCGGAGACCCTATGCAGTGCGGATCTCCGATGAGCGTCGAGTGGCTCGAAGGTCTCGCGTAGTGGGAATCCCGATGAGTGTCGAGTGTCTCATAGATCCTGTGCAATGCGAATCTTTGATGAGCGTTGAGTGGCTCGGAGTTTCCATGCATATGTGTTCCTCAATGTTGTTCTGCAAGTGGCGAAACATGTTCGTGTTGTATCTGCGGACGGTGTAGAACCGACAATATCCTGTAGAGTCCCTTGGCGCGTTCATCGGACATTTAGGTCTGGGCCTTTTGCACGGTTAGGAGTTGTAGGTTGCGAGATAGATTTTCTCGGGGGTGTTGTTGAGAGTAGTATAGACATGAAAGGATGGAGGTCGAAGATGCTTCCTTTTGCTATTATGATTACCTTTGACGTTGCCGGCGTGAGCAAGATTGTGCAGAGCGGTGGAATCAGAGTTGTTGGGGCTCTGGGCGTTATCACGAGGCAGGATGTTGAGGGTAGGAACTTGATTCCTTTACGCTAGATTTCGGCATAGGAAGTAGTCAGAACTTATGCAGAAGATCTTCCGAGTCCTTGATTGTCTTTGACCGGTCCATGCTCTAAGTTTGAAATCAGGTGGTATGCCCTTTGTAAGCTGGACGAGCGTGACTAGAGGAGTGGGTTCCTTGACTTCGGCAAAGGCGGCGTTCGATTTTGCAAGATGGCCTTTGAGAGTTCACAGGTGCCTTGGTAACTGTTCGAGACTAAGAGGATGTCTCTGGGTATCACGACGTGCATCTTGGATTGCGCAACCAGTCTTTTAGCGAGTTAGGAAGTCGGGAGAACCCGGATAGAGCCGTCTTGGATAAAGACGGGGAAGCACTTGCACTTTATGGCGTCGCGATGTAAATGAGCCTACATGCCATTTGTGGAAGCTATTGAAGCTTCGAGAATCATGGCTTCTTTAAGTGTGGGGCGACCGTTAGCATGTCGAAGTGCTGGCGCCACTGGCGCCATTTTGTATTATGGCTAGCCAAAGTGAATGGGTTACGCCTCGTATCGCTTTCTCAGACGTCGTGGGCGTGCCCCCGCGATTCCCTTATGATCCATGCATCGCGTCGGCGACAATCGAAGGTTGAGGTCCCGCCGCATTATAGAGGTCGTGATCTAGTCCTGGACTTTGGAGCCTAGTGCACCTTCTTGGCGGAAGGCCTTTGGAAATCCGGGAGTCTCCAACTTCGGTTGCATGATGTTGTGGAAATCAGCTGAATTGAACTTGGACCCAGTTGGATGCTAGAAGCGTAGGTGATAAGTACAGACTTATAGCAGTTTGAGTCCACCCAGCGGAGGCTTGAGCGTCAAAGCCGGGGACGGCCGGGATGACGCGTTCCGCTTCTGGCGGTGACCCGGATATTGTAGAGATTAGAGGTCAGTCGTGCCTTCATGGAATGCCACATGTGGTGTGTTGGAGTGTCAGGGCCACTCAGATTTGCGTGTGATCCTAATGAATGGATAATTTCTGGAGTGTACCGACGGATGACACCTGCAATCTCTGACCCATTTTCGAAAGCAAGCCGTTGATTTTGATTGCCCATAGTGGCACTAGTGCCCCTAGTGCTAACGTCCAAGTTGGGAGTCAGATGATTGAGAACAAGGTCCTATTGGATTCCAACTGGAGGGGCCACATCGAGCGTAATTCTGACTCATGAAACAATGGGAGCCATCCAAAGCTATGCATGTTGGTGCTTGAGAAACATTTCCAACTGCAAAGCCTGACCAATCGAAGCACATCGAGCTGGAGCGATGTCGGGATTAGGGGTGCCCCCAAGTGTAGGCGGACCGACACCATTCCGAGGAGTGGCGTCGGCTAGTCAGTTAGTTCGCGGGGTTGCCCCCAATTCCTAGGTCGATGGTGGAGGAGCAACGGTACTTGCCTCCGTAATGCATGCTTGGCCAGTCAGATCTGAAGTGCTTTTTATCATGTCTTCAATTCTGGTGAGGAAGGTATTGAAAGCTTCTTCCTACCGCTGGAGTCAAGCTTTCAAATCGATGGTAGGATTATTGATTGTTCTTTTGATGCCCCCTCGAGTGACGTAATTCGATGGAGGTCTGGTTTTGGTATAGCTGTCGAGTTTAGGCGAGCTGGTGTGCACCCAGATTCGGAAGCACTTTGGTCCAACGAGCTGCTGGAAGAGCGGGACTCTGGTTGCGAGTGGCGATAGCTGGGCTCTTCTGAATTGATGGTTGGTTACATGGCCCAGTTTGTCACTGTGTTCCTTGGCCGTAAGTGACGATGGTTCGATCATCATCTCTTTTCTGTCGTTGTTGTTGTCGCAATACGAATGTTGGAGCGGATGGAGATGTTTTTAATGAGACTGAACTTTCTTCCTCGATGTGGGCCCTTAGCTTTGAACAGAGAAATTTCCAATGCGGTGCGCCGTGAGCGGGCGTGGTTCTGGGCAAGCTGAAGTTGAATGACGATGCGTCGACTTTTTTTTTTGAAGTTGGCGCATAAGGTTGGTGTTGATCTTTAATGCCCAGCGCGAGAGTTACATTCTCATATTTCTTATTAAGCGTGTGAAACTGTGCTTGAGCCGCAGGAGCTTCGGGGTCCACAAGTGGAAGAAGATCCGTTTCGAAGTGGGTCCTCCGCCGCTCGGGGTGGGTGAGAGGTACCAGTGTCAATTGCGGGCAATGGGGATGAGCGTTAGGTTTTGCGGGAATTCTGCTCAACACTGGCGAGAGTCATGATGCTCTTTGGACGTACTGCTCAAGGCGCTTCTCGCGGATAAGCTTTTCGATTACGTCTTTGAATTGATGGCAGTTATTTGTATTGTGCCCGTACATGTCGTGGTATTGGCAGTACTTGACGGTCTTCCTCTCATGATTAGTGGATTCCTTGTTGTACGGCTTCTTATATTGGAGCGCATTGCACGTTTCCCGGTAGATTGTTTCCAAGTCTTCATTCAGCAGGGTGTAGATCTCGTATGTCCTGTGAGAGCCAGACTTCTTGGGTTCTGTAGAAACTTGGCCGTTGTTGTGGCCGCCTTGCCTATTGTTATTCGGCCTTTGTTTGTGGAGACATGCCCTCTTGTCCTTATCAAAGAGCTTCGCTATCTGTTTCCCTTTGATGCTGTCATTTATGGTGTCCTCATGTGGATTGTTGGGAAGACCGGCCCTGGGGAGTCTGTTTCGTCTCGCCTCTTCTTGACATAAGTATTACCTAGCCTTTTCATGGAAAGCGTCGAGGCTTTTTGGCTGCTTCCGATCGATCCATGCCCTGAATTCGGAAGTAGGGAGGACACCTTTAGTTAGTTGACAGAGTACGGTGCAAGGATCTGGATCCTTGACCTCGGCGAGCGCGACATTGAACCGGGAGAGGTAGCTTTTGAGCGACTCGGCTGGTCCAAAGCGGAGGAATCTGAGCTTCCGGCATGGAGAAAATCGGATGAATCGGGTGGTGCCCACAGTTTCGACCTAACCGGCTAGGTTTATTGCCGTCGGGACTGCGGGGCCCCGGACCCCCACCGGCGCTGCGCCCGGACCCGCTTGACGGCTCGCCTTCGGCTTGGAGCACGGCTCGTCTTCGGCTCGGATGCGGACGGATACTGATGGGGGTTGCGTCTGAGGGATGCGACGTCCTGCTAGTGGCCAGACTCGAGTCTTCTGATACTTCCCCCCAGAAGATATTGGCGACACCTCTGGGCTGTAATATCACACGATATGTTGAGTCGAGCGTGTCTTGAGTACTTTTGGTGACCGGACCAAAAGGCCGATTAACAGTCCTATCTATAGTATTTTCGACCTTTAGGTAGGAATCCTGTAGATGTAAACATGTGTTTGAGACATGTTATATTTGATGGATGCAAGTGTTTGCTAGTGGTTGCTTGTGGATGCATATACACACATAAGCACTAGATCGGCTCAATCACTCTCATACTGGATGTGTGTGCATTTTTCTTTTCTTTAGTGGGTGAAAATGGATGTACTAGTTTATGGATGTGCATTTGGACGAATGAGTGTGCACACATATAGAACTTACATGCTATAGTAGGATTATTTGCATACATATTGGATTCATGGCACTAACATACATTGCATTGAGGAGGTCGACTGAATCAGTAGACCGCCTAATCTTCGCATTAGTATATGGACATATACATACACCTTTGCATATGCTCATATAAGCATTATAAATCTTTAAGGACATTGGATGCTTGTGATTGATGAATGAGTAGATGGATGATGGATGGTAGGATATACATTCTTCTCAACTTAGAGATTTTGGGGACGAAATCCTTTGAGTAGGGGAGAATGTAACACCCGTTAATTTTAGCAACACTAGAAGAGGATAAATTAAATAATAATTAATTTAATATTCATAATTTAGGGAAACAGACTGCACCATTGCATTCATCTCGAAATTCTGGTCAAGATAGACATTTGGTTTGCATTAACGGACAATGTATGAAGAAGTTATGAAGGTTTGAAGTTTGTATACGCGCAAGATAATTATATATATAGGGCCCAAGAATTCAAAATTTCAGTTCAAAATTCGAAATCATGGAAATTGAGGGTAGCGGGAAAAATCCCGCCTAGGGGAGTCGACCCTATAGGAGGAGTGTCGACCCCTTAAGTCGGTGTCGACCCCCGTAAGGTTGAGGTGGCAGGTCAGATTTGGGAGGCTGGCAGCTATATATAGAGGTACATTTCTCTTGTTTTCTTTACTGAAAATCAATAGAGGACAAACGATGTCGGTGCCTCAACTGAACCGAATCCTTTTCTTCTACAACTATCAACTAGAGCTAATCTGTTAGAGATTCAAGTTTAGGTCCGAGATCCAACACCAACAATTTCTATTCTATCTTCTAAAATCCAAACACTGTGAGTTTAGTTATTTTTATATTTAAATAACTAAAAATAAACGTGATACGACTGTGATTTGGATCTGTTATAAATTATGAATCTATGATATTCTTGGATCTTAACCTTTCTCATGCTAGATCTATTTTTATAAGATCTAATTCTCTTCTGGTTAATTTATCATGTCACATATATGGATCTTAACCTTTATCTGTGTTTATAATTAATTTGGATCTGCCATTATTTGACAGTTAAATCCTTGTTTAGGTCTTATTCTCCTTCTAAATCATCTTGTACCTACCATGTGGTAGTTAATTTAGATATGTCATCAATTGGACATATGAATCCTTATTTAGATCTATTCATTCCTATTAGAACATCCTTGTTATGTTAGATCTAGTTTTATCATCACTTGTTCACTAGATCTGCTTTTATGTCCACCTTACTATTATGCCAATTACATGTCTATGCCAGTACATATATATATATATATATATATATATATGCCAGTTATGTTAGAATAATCCCTATTGTCATCTTCCCATAACCTTTCTCTTTTTATTGTTTATGGCCAGGCTACTTTCTAGCCTAAGCATGCCTCAAAATATATGCGAATGCGTTAGTTAGGGAACGGGGGAAAATATTAGAATTGGCACAATTTGTATAATGAATATGAATTTGGACATATAAGTCACTATGAATATAATTGGGTAAATGGGCATGAACACCTATAAGACATAGGTAATTAATTGGTTAAAATGCTTAGGATTATAGTAATTAGAAACTGTAACTACACCTATGACACAAGGTTAGATTGCATTTGTGGTGGAAGTCTGCCCGGACATGACCGTCATATCTAGCAACCGCAAATGTTGAATTTAATGTGAGGGGTCTAAGTGCACAAATACTAGACGGGCTAAGACACGATGTTAGGCCCAACTTGTGGAAGAAGTCTGCCCGGACCTGACCGGTATATCCGGCATCCACAAGCTATAGGCTTAATGTGGGAGGTCTAGCCCATTACAAACCATATATGTCCATGGTAAGAAATTGAAATACTTAACATAGTTGAATCCATAGGGATTGGGTGAACGTAAACATGAATAGGGATTAAGTAAATTTGGTTGAACAATGGGAGGGTTAAGTTAAGTATATCTGAGATGGGTGGGTTATATTTTAATATAGGCCCACAAAACTTAACCAATTCGGGGTTATGTATTAAAGACACCTATAGGTAAGCATAACGGGTAGAAAAATAGGGGTTATATAATTAAAGACACCCTTTAGGGTAAATATAACCTATAGAAAACCTAGTGGGGGATACAAGACAAAGGGGAGAGCTTGTATCATATTGTGTCGGACCCGTTTCAGTCAGTAACCCGGAGTAGATATCAAACAAAATACTCCGAACTAGATCGGAGAAGGGTCACGCTTACTGAACTGATTGTAAGAGATCCAAACGTGGAGGACGGTATGGGCGGCGCAAACCGACCGGGTCATGTGCGTGTATGGGCCAGCCAGAGGGGGATAAGACGACCGTGGCACTTGCAGATATGAGGCTGTGCATATCAGCGAAGGGTTGCCACTTTAGGACGTGATACATCCTACGGTGGGGCCGGCATAGAGTATCTACGCATATTAGGGAGCCGATCAATTTGGGTAGTAGTTAGGGTACATTCAGACATATGCCTAAGTCTAACACCTTATAGTGGAAGGGATAATCTCATTCTGGTTATACTAGTAACAGTGCAAAGTAATCATTAGGGAAGCGTATACACTCTATCCTGTTACCTTGTTATGCTTACCTTTTGTGTTATCTCTCTCTTATCCACTTTATATGCATGTCACGCTACTTTTATTTATTTACTTGCTAAAAGTAACTGGACTCACCAGACATTATGTCTGTCCCTTTTTGTTTCCTCTTCTTTCTTCCATTTCCTCCACCCTAGGTTCTCAGGGCGGGAACACTCAGGCTTGATCATGATTCTGCTTTTATCTTGCTAAGGAGCTGTTCTTGAAGTATTGCTCAAGTTCTTATCTCAATTATGGCTTTGTCTCTTTTTAGGGAATTATGCTTTTTATGTACTCTGACGGAACAAGACAGGAAGTTTTATGTTTTTGTAATGGCTTTTATGTAGTTTCAGACTTGTGATATTTTGGACCACGATGTTATAATCTATGTTTGAAATAAAAAATTGAATTCCGTTGTTGCTTTTATCTTTGTCTTGTAATGTTTCTGTTTCTGTTGACCTATAACGCTTCATAAAACTTAATGCATTCTCTTTATGAGTGACATTAGTGGACATGGGGTGTCACATGATATGGACATTGGTTGGGATCATTACATTTCCAATATGTTAAGAGAGAAATGGGAATTCAAAATTAGTAAAGAAGTTTATATTTACTCGTCTTCCTTTTCGAGGACAAAAAGTCTTAAGAGGGGATGAATGTGATATCCCGGAATTTTTAGATAAGTCTAAAATATTATTTAAGGTATTTTCTGAATATATTTTGAATTTAAATAAGGTTTATTATAAATATTGATTTATAATCTTTTGTGTATTAGTTAAATAAATATTTTGTACTATTTAATAAGTGTGATTTTATAATAGAAAACTTATTTTAAAAGTATGTTTAATATATTAAAGATGTAAACAATTATATATATGGATTTTATAAAGATTTAAGATTTAAAAGTTGTTTGGTAAAAAAATAAATTTATAATTGAATATCGACTCAAAATATTCATTCAGTTTCTGTACGCGCCATCTTAAAATATTTTTTAGAATTTTACTGTAATTTTTAATTTTGAAAATAAGCAGATATTTTTACAACGTATTTAAGGGTAATTATGGTCCTTTGAACACTTCACAGAATTGATTAACCGGTCTATTTTGTTTTTGTTCTAGGATCCTAGCACATGATTTAACATGATTATATTATTAGTTTAATATAGTCCGTAGTCATGAATATATATATATATATATATATATATATATATATATGTGTATATATATAATGAACTAAATAATAATATGGTTTGATCATGTTCAAATTAAGGTTTGGTGGTTTTGAATTTTATTGAAAGAGATAACGACGAATAAATGGATTTGGTTTTTGAATATAAGGTTGGAAATGAATATTGAATTTCAAGGAAAGGGTTAAGATGATAACGGGATTGAAGGGAATTGAATGAATCCAACCTTAATTTGAAATGAATTGATAATGATTTGGGAAGGAGAATTGAATTGAGAAACTTGTATAGTCCATAGTTATTGTTTTTAAAGTATGCTTATTACTTGGGAAGACCGGGATCGAATATATGTTCGAAAAGCATTCCAAGTAATAATACGATGTTATAAAGCAATTCAAGGCTTGGAAAACAACGAATGAAGACTGGAATTCTTTGAATTGTTTGGATTGATTGCTGATGTATTGGTTGGGATAATTCCCCGATGCGAGGTTATAAGTGGCATGAGGTTTGAATATATTTGGAGATTTTTGGATCGATGTTTCATTCAGATCCAGAACGGAATTATATGGATTGTGTGTCTGACATTATAATTAACTACGTAGCACTGTTTTATCAATATATATCTATTTAGAGGCGGAGAATTACTCTCTTGCTTAACACCCTTCTCTAAGACGTATGATCTTAGAGGTTATATATTGGAATTAGTGATGCGTTGTTAATGGATAATGTGGCATACTTAAGATACGCGATGAGCTATGGATGATCAAAGCATGGCTTGTTTAAGCGTAGCTTTATGTATTTTGTAACCTCGGCAAGCCTCACAACTCGGTAAATGGCTAAAACAGAAAAGATAAAATGAGGTTAAGGGTAGTCATTTCCTTCTAGATAAAAGGTGTACTATGGTATGGAGCCCAGGTATTAACCTATGTGATATCTTCTATTTATATGGATGTTGATGTTGCGAGGCCTCGGTTTTAAAGGTTGGTAACGACCGGGAAGTGATATACTCAGGCATGCTCTAAGTTGCCCAGTTAATGGGTAACTCGGCCTCATGTTGGAAGAGAGGCCGATTTGGTTCTCGGGGCATCCCACTAGAGGCGTACCCATCGGTTCAGTAAGGAAGTTCCATTGCCTGGTCATTTGTTGGAAATCTAATTTCCACTACGATCCTGTACGATTTTAGTTGTATAACCTGCTACCGCAGGATTACGTCAGTATAATGGGATGGGGCATTATGTTGGCTATGATTAATACATTTATTTGCGAAATTGTTTTCACACTATGCACTATTAGTAGTAACAGAGGATTTTCAATTATCAAGCATTTTTTACTATCATAAGGAGTAACCTCGCCCATGTGTGCGTTTGCATTGTGTGTGTGCCGTGAGACCTTATGGTAGTTTCATTTTCAGAAGTCATTGCGAATTTTGATGCACGGGTATTCACATGGAGTAAACCCGTTCCCCGTTTGCGGCGTGGTCCGGTGAATTTCCCAACTTTAAAATGAAGCCCAAATAAGAACTGTGTTTTGAATTATCACACCAGTCCCATGACTGACCTGGAGTTTATTGTTTCCCACACCTAAACTCTAGGTGCCCATAATTTTACACAGGCATTCATAAGTTTGGTTTGCAGGTTTAGATTTCAGATCTGGATTCAGGTTTGAAGCTAAAGTTATGATTTTGATGTTTCTTATTCCGTTGGAGAGTTTATTTCCGCTAAACATATATGGTACTCTGATATTCCTTGTAATCTCTGATGTAATCGATGAAATGAAATAAAAAAGTTATGTTATTTTTGTGCAAATATGTAAGTACTATAACAATTCATCTTTGTGTTAAGTTGGTTTATTTACCGGCGAGAACTGATCAAAAATCTGGGCTGTTACACAATAGTTCATTTATCGAGAGGATACGAAATATCGATTGTAGTGAGAGGTTGTTGGTGAACATGCTCTTCAGTAGTGATTCGTCTTAGATTTAGCGATAATGGGTTGATACTTGGATGCTCTGTAACACCCAATATTTTAATACATAATATTTATATTATGAAGATATTAAAATTAAATATTCAGAATCAGGTAAAATAGACTTTACCATTGCGCCCATTACAAAATTTTGGTTCGGATTAACTCTCAGTTTTCATAAATCAGATTAAATATATAGAAGTTATGGGCTTAAGAAGATTAAACCAAAATAGTGTGTAGTATATATATATACATACATATATATATATTATACAAAATAAACAGTGCAGAAAAGGCAACAGTCGCTGGGCGACCCAGCCCGACCGGGTCGACCCATGTCTAAGGCAGGTCGACCCTAGGGTCGACACAACTAAAGGTGGGTCGACCCACCTGCATGTAGAGCAGGTTCCTACGATTGAATCTGGACTACTTTATTCACTATATTTATTCTCCGACTCAGCTTGAGGTGTACGATTGGATTTATAGACCTAAAATCTAATGGTTTAGGATTATCATACCTAATCTGTAAATAGGCTAGCAACCTCATTGTTTTCCTATACAAACATTCTTCATTCTTCTTTCTCCAAACAATTTCTGAATAAAAATAAGAAGATACTGAAGTGCTGCCTAAATATAGATTAAAGAGGATAATTCTAGCTTTCTACAACTACAATACTAAAGAGATCTTTCTGGATTTAAATCAAACCATTTTGAGTTTTTTTTTAGATTTGATAATTAAAAGTATTCTGACAATAAATATTCTAAATTTGTAATTATGTAGTTTATATGTTAATACTTCCAGTTATCTAATTAATTTTTAGTTGTTTTACTGTTACATGTATATCCCTATTATCCCTTTTCAATCTTAGCTTTATTTGCAGTCTTATGTCTATTCATTCAGTTTGTATATATTTCCGAGTTAGATCTATATTTTCTCCTTTTCCTTTTTATTTTGTGCTATACCTAGGCCATTAAATGCCTAGGCTATTCATGTTAGTATTGCGTAGAATTGGGTTAAGTTGGGAAAACTTGAAATGATAGTAAAAAGGAGAATTAGGCATATTGAAACATGAAATTCAATAACCATATAATTGGAATAATATTCAAAACATGTTAATTTGAATAGGTTAAACTTAATTTAATATTAAGTAGAACATGTTGTGAGAATCAGATGTAATTAAGTAAAATAGGTAAACTTAATCTATATATACATCCGAGCAGGTGCTTGTTTTGGGGAAGGGGTTGTACAAAGAATAACATTTATAGGAAATGTCATTTAAAACCATTCTTATTAAAGAACTTAAACCTGCTAAGTTAAACTTGTTAATTAATAAGCTAAGTGGTCCTATGTTTTGCTGTTTGTATCTGGTTATGGGACTTTTAAAATCCTAATTTGAGGGGACATGCCTAGGGTGGCATGTGTCAATCTTGTTGGGTGAAACCCGTATTAGTTAGTATCCATGTTGGTATTATAGAGATGGGCCTCACACTAGGTAGAGGCCAGGGCACGTTCTACTAATCCCGATTGTAAGAGGTTCAAAGGTGGAAGGTGGGTACAGGCGCGTTCCGACGGAGTCATAAGCGTGCATAGGTCCGATAAGGGAAACTAAGACTCTGTAACACCAATAAATAGGTCTGTGCCTTATAGTTGACTGGATAGGGACTGATACCCCCTATTGTCGTAGCTGACACGAGATATTTTCATACTAGGGAGTTGATCGCATGGGTAATAATTGGGGTAACACCTAATCTTGATATTATAGTAATTGGTGCAAAAACTTGTTTTAGGGATATGAATGGGAAGCATACATGATCTTTACCTTGTTATCTTGTTATCTCATTATCATATTATGTTATTTACTTCGTACTTGTCTATTTTACTATAGTTATATATCTGTCATGATACTTTCTATCTTATGCCATTGCTGTAAATCCCTGAAACTCACCAGACTTTTTGTATGACCTATTTTGTTTTCCCTTCCATTGATGAGTCTTTTGGAAAGGCCATCAAGGTATGTTAAAGCCATGAACTTGTATCAAGGAGTCCTTAATTGGAGCCCGTATTGGCTAGACTGACCGAGTCAGAGAAACCCTGATCCAACATCGCACATCTGGCTAAAGAATAGCTCGCACTCATCACTACTTGTAACAACCCGCATTCTACATATCGTAGAATCGTAGAATATTTATTTTATTTACATACGAAGTCATATGGTCGTATGACTTTGGGAAACGACTATTGGGGTCATTTCCCACATTCACGATTTTTGCCAAATTTTAAATGACTGTTTTGCCCTTGGCGGATCTTGCTTCACCTATAATTTTTGATTGGTAAGAATTTTTTACCAGAAACCACTTCATTTTGATTCAGATGATGGTTTACCTTTCCGTAGAGTGGTCACATAATCAACTTACCGTTTGGGAGATATGACTTAAATAAGGTTTGGAAGACGAAAAATAGCTTAATCGGGCATAATAGGGTGATTAGCAGCTAGGCCTATAACCCATTTCGGAATTAAGGTTATGGGAGGGCTGAAAGGGTTTGGAGAAACATTCATTTCAATTTTCCAACCGCCAAAAACATTCCTTTAACCCTAATCATGGCCTCCATCTTCCAAATCTCTCTTTAATTGCTTTCTACTCATTATTGATCAAATCTACGTCAAATCAAATCAGCTTAACACAAAATTAGAGTTGGAGCTGCTGCACTACATAGGAATCCGAGCCAAATTAGTGAAAGTTTCATATCTATCACTTATTTGTGGCTAAGGTGAGTGATTAGCATGTTTATTCACTACTTATGGCTAATTAGGGGTGATTAAAGATAATTAGCGAATTTATACATCAAAAAAATATGGAAAATATGCATAAATTCTAAAATATTATTTTATGTCACTGGTATAAATTTGGGTTAATTTGGATTAAGTTTGCTAATCCAGTTGTTAGATATAGTTAAGTGGAAAGTCGCATGGTTAAGGGAAAAATCATGATTTTGGGTATGCTTGTTCTAAAATAGCCTATGTGATTGATGTTATGATCTTTTTGATTGAACCCATATGTTGTTACTACTGTTTGGTATGTTTTATTATTGCATAGGAAAGTTAGAATGGTTGAAAATGTTGTCATGTGGCGAAATTAGCTTGCTGGAATCAACAATGAGTTGCGGCTCGTGACAAGGGAGTACGACCCGGCTTGGTGGAGGTACCATGACCCGAAGCATGTATCACGAACCGATCCGAACAGATGGAGACACCACGAGCTCACGAACCGCCGCGAACCAAGGAGGGGAACCATGACCCGAACCGGAAGGGGGGAGCACCACGACCCGAACCGAGGAGGGGGACCACGACCCAAACCGGGGGGGAGGGGGAGCACCACGACCTAAAACGAAAGGGGGACCACAACCCAAACCGAAGGGGGGACCATGACCCAAACCAATGGGGGGACCACGACCCGATCCCAATGACGACTCCGAACCGAACTAGATTTGAAGCTTCTACCATTCGACGACAATCGTTTACTCTTCTAAAGATTAACTCCGGCTCAACCAGAACCCAAGATGCAAAGGAACTCCAAATGAGAATTTATTACTTAGGATCTAGATGGGAACCGACGAGTTAACTTCTAGAGTTGGGCTTTGTTCCGGGACGTGTGCAAAAGAGTTATCGATATCCATAACTTTTGTTCACCATTGAGAGAGGGGTATGTAGACGAACCAGGGCCAGGGCTATGTGGACTGGTTGACCCGTTAGGGTTATTGACTATGAACCAGTGCAGTTGGGTCAGAGGTTATATGGAGTGGGACTTCGTTAGGGCCCCATAGGACAAAGTGGTCGTAGCGATAGTTGTACGGAGTTGGACTATGTCATAGTCCCAATGGATCTGGTGATCAAAGTGGTGGATATCGTATGCTTTACGCACTGAGTGAGAGATGTGAGGATGATTGCTATGTTCGATGTTTTCTATCACCATGACATGCACACTATCATTTTTACACTATATGTTAGTGTTACCTTGGAGTAGCGTACATCTTGTTGTGCTAACTCTTTGGTTGCAGGTCCAGGTCAGGTTTGATTTCTTATACATGTTATTGCTCTATTTAGCGGTATAGATTTGCTATTGCTCATACCAAACTTTCATCTGACCTAGAGTTTTATGTCACTTCTTATTACTCTAGGTGCCCCTAAACGAGCAGACTAGAGACATGTTAGGTGGCTATGCACGAGTAGCTGTCTGGAGACGAGCAAGAGGCTTCCACGTACTATATACATATATTCTCCCTATGTTTTTGCTGGTTACTGCTTGGGCATTAGTAGTATACCTCTTTTATTTCCTTTTTGGAGACAGTATTTTGAAGTTGTAATAATGGTTTGGATCATAAGCTGTATTTTGGGATTCCGCTACTCTGATGGATATGGTTTAGTTTTCAGCTTATTCACTGTCTTTCCTGTCTTATATCAAGTATGTTATTAGTATATTTTATTCCATATGCTGTGAGATATACCACAGGTTCTTGATGATTCATCGTTTCAATCCTCTTTTGGCAATCGTCCCGTGCTATTCGGATATTAACACAACGCATTATGGGGAAATATCTGATGGTGCGGGGTGGCTGTCACACTTGGTATCAGAGCCTAGGCTACCTAGTTTAACCTAGGGGAAGACATCAAGGAGAGATAGTATCCGTATACAAGAGCGCATATTTGTGATATTTTGGTTTTCAAAAAATACACACACACACACACCATTAGTATATCTAAGGATGAAGTCGCACTACACGGGCACCACTAAGGAGATGTTTAATCAATTTCTCTTTACAGATTAGCGATGAGCCGAATTTCAGGAGCCAACAATGGGAATGTCCCCAATATAAGGACGATGTTTACTGCCTTCATGCGAGAGATGCTTAGGGATGCTCAGGGAGCAGTTCCTAATGCTGCTAACGGTGGTGGTGCGGTACTGCAGGTGCCTTGAGCCGATTTCGCCAAGCTTAACAAGGAATATACTAGTCTTGGTGGGAAGCTGTTCCATGGAATGGAATCGCTACGGTGGTTCAAGATTGGATGGATAGTTGTGAGTGCATCTTCAAGGATTTGGGGATCGATGGTGCAATGAAGAGGAAACTAGCATCGCGTTATCTTCAAGGACGGGCAATGAATTATTGGAATGCCATTATAGTGGCTACTCCAAGAATCAAGTTACTTAGAATTAGTTTAAGACTTGATTCAGTGACAAGTTTATTCCAGCTGCTCAGGAATCATAATTGTTTAGGAAGTTTTTGGAGCTTAAGAAGAATGGTAGGGCAGTCTCGGAATATATTGCTGAATTCGATACCTTATCAAAATATGGGTTATTTCTTATCGATACTGCTGAGAAGAAGAATGAGAAGTTCATAACTGGCCTAGATAGGTACTTGGGGGGAAAGGATTATAAACCATATCGATGAGACTTTCGAATCTATTATAGGAAAGGCATTGAGATTAGAGAGTCTTTACCCTAAGACGAAGACTGAGATTGCTATTGCATCTGCAGGAGAGCCAAAACTGCAGGCAAGCGGTGAAGGCAATTAGAATTCTCATAATAAGAAAAAATAGAACCAAACCAAGGATGGTCAGAAAAAGAAGAATAAGAAAGATATTGAGTGCTTTAGCTGTCGCAAGAAGGGCCACTATGCCAAAGATTGTTGAGCAAAGCCAGCGGACAGGAAGTGCTTTAATTGTGGAAAAGTGGGACATCACAAGGATAAATGCCCACAAGCATCTAAGGAGAAGCATATCGTGAAAGCATACACTACAACAAAAACACCATATTACAACTTTAATTTTACAACGGTGGTAAAAGCACCGTTGTAATAAATGTTTTTTTACAACTTTTTTCCAGAAAAGTTGTAATAAATTTATTTTTAACAACTGTGTTATTTTGACAGTTGTAATAAAAGCCTATCACAACTTTTATTTTTTGACTGTTGTAATATATGACTATATTTTAATATAATTAACAACTAATAATTAATATTAATACATTTATATTAATTATTTATAATTAATAACTAATAATTAATATTAATAATCAATTAGGAAGTAATAATCAATAATCAATCCGTAATATTTAATACTTAGCAATTAAGAAGAATAATTAAAAAATATAGTTAATATTACATAATTACTATTAAATAGTTAATAATTAAAATATAATAATTAATGCTAATCATGAATAATCAATGAATGCTATTAATAATTAAGAAGTAGAGATTAATAATTAAGAAAAAGAGATTAATAACTAAGATTATATTTAATAATTAATTTATAATAACGAATGATTAATAAGAAATCTTTAATAATTAAAAAGTAATACTTATTATTAGTATTTAATATTTAATAGTTATGGGTAATAATTATATTTAACATCCAATATTTCAAAAAAAGTTTAAAATTTTCTAGACAAAACTTATAATATATTGAATTTTTCATAAATTAATAAAAAAAAAATCAATGAACTAGAATTTTTATAAAATATCCAAAATTTCGAAAAACTTGTTCGTTTTTTTTCTTTTTTTCTTATGATAATTGAACCTTAAAATTGAAATGAATATTTAGATGACTTAACAACGTGATCTATTGAGTGTTGAAATTGGTTAATTGATTCCTATGAGAAATAATATTATGTATAGTGCTGAAAATAATTGGAATATAAGATGTAATCACATTAGTAAGTACCAATAGATAAACATGAAAAAATCAATCATTTGGAGAAGTGGCGGCACCTTGAAAATTTTGGCGGCCAACCCTAATATTTCACCGAAGCTTTCCTCAAATAATCTCGATCCCCTTTGTTCTTTTCCCAAATCATTCCCAAAAATCGAAGCCTGATAATGGCAGCAGCTGAAGTCGAACCGCCTCTTTCACTGCTCGCGTCATGGCTCAATTCTTCCTTGCTCCACCGCTGGCTCAAGCCGCTCGCCCTCCTCTCCATACTCGATCGAATCCGCTCCGCCATCTCCTGTCGTGCGCACCTGAAAACCCACCAACAACCTTCGCCCTTGCCTTCATCGAAACCGCGCCAACAACCTGATGTGCCTCCGGTCCACCATTTTGCTCGCTGACATTAATTCCTCTTCTGGTGGACAGGATTGATATTAGACTCAAGTAACAAATTTCAATTTTGACTAGCAGAGCTGTGGTGGTGAATTGATTCATTGATGAATTGAAATTTGACAAAATTTGAAATTGTCAGGTCTGTAATAGCTTTCAAGTCCTTCAAGGAAACAATAAAGTATCCCTAAATGATTCTGAAAAGTATAAAAATAATTTACTTGCAATGGTGATTCAATTTTTAATGATCTTTTATTAACCATTGAAATTAAACTCTACTGCCCGATTAATTTGGCAGACCGTGCTGGAAGCAGAACGTTCTCGGAAGATGGTTTACCTTAACTGATTATGCATTTTTATATTTTTCAGCTCGATGGTATGAGTGTAAATCTTGAAGAATACCTCAACATCATTGTATCTAAGTGCAGGTATGTCATTTCTCCTCTTAACTCATCGGAAATTCATCCACCGTAAGTATTTTTCTCTCTCTATCTACCTAGTAATTGTTTATATCACCATACTGTATGGATATATTATATCTAAAAATCAGAATACCTATGCATCCACCGTTCTCAGAAGATGGTTTACCTTCAATTTAATGAGAGTATTTCCTACTAATCTCTAATATTGCATAGGACTCATGGCAGATAAACTCTATTTGTGGTATACAACACCAAGATCCTAATAAATTTGAAGTAGATCGGATCTATCAAATAAACCGAAGATATAGGTTAGAGAGTTGAGTTAGTGTGAGCTGCTGGGTTGAGTGTATTTGTGCGTGCATGCAATGATAGCTGGGTATGTGCGTGTAAGTATAGGTATGTATGTGCAGTTGAGTTATGCGTGTTCCTAGGTGAATTTTCAAGATGGATACATCTTCTATACTAAATAGCCAAGTGAATTTTCATGGAAGATAAACTCTATATATATATGCCAAAATGTGTTTTTCAATTCCATCAAAGCTACTTAGTACTGGTGGTCTTTTAATCATCAAACATCTCGCTGATATGTTGAACGCAAATATAAAGAAAACACCTGAAATAAAAGCACGTGAAAGAAGTCTATAGTTAATTATGTAAGTTTCAGTCAGGTGTGGTTCCTTTCGCTTGTTTTGGTTACCTGAACTGCGTAATTTGCCTCGCCATTAATATATGTATTTTCCAACAGCGCTGTTTTTGTCCTGTTTTTTGTTAAAATAATATAGAAATATTTGTTTATGTGCGGTAGGTAGAAATATATGTATTTTCTTATAATTGTGCTTAATTTCACACTCTTTATCAATTAGTATTAGTATATTGCAGGTACTTGAAGGTGGTCCATGTTAGAAGATTGAAAACATATGGTATATTGGGTATGGTTCACTGGTGTGCAAATAGTTAAGGAGGCTTGAGGAACTGGTTTTTTTTTACCGCTTCTGTTGAGGTTATTATACTAGAAAATAAGAATATTTTGTTACTTTGGGTATGATTTCGTTACAACATTCAGTTCATTTACGCATTGGGTTGCCAGAGGTATGTGGTATCTTGCTTTTTGGTGGAGTTTTTGCCTTGGGTTTTGGTTGTATTTCTAGTAGGATATTTGCATGGTTGTGTTTCTATTTCTTTTAAGCTGCTTCCATTTGTTTATCTATCAGCTTTGAGCATCCAGACTCCCCTTGAGGTCAGGTTATTTTCATATATAATGGTTTGAATGCATTGTATTAGCTGTTTATTTTGTGCACTCACATTTTTACAATTTTCGTTACATGCATAAATCTATACTGCAGCACTAATAGTTTGATAATTTCTTTCTTAGGAATGGATATTAAGGAGAAAAAGGAGCACAAGGAGATTAATAGGAGCAGAAGAAAGTTAGAACTGTTATAAAGTCTTTGTATCTTCAGTTTTGTCAGTGTATTATGTAAAAAAAATGATGAGTATGAAAAAAAATGTTTTGGTTCATGTTTTAAGTTTGTTTGATATCTTCAGTTTTGTAGATAATATGTTCTGCAATGAATTCTTTTATTAGTAATATGTATATAATTTGTGGATATATTACAACTGTAAAATATAAAAATTGTAATAAAATATATCACAACGGTTATAATTAGTTGTAAAAATTAAAACAACAACGGTGCATAACTGTTGTAACATACTTATTACAACAGTGGAAAAAAGTTGTAAAATATACATATTACAATGGTGTTGCAACAGTGCAAAAAAGTTGTAAACGATATTAGTCTATTACAACTTCTTAATACACGACGGTTTGCCCACTGTTGTAAAATGTATATTACAACGGTGTTCCACCATTGTAATAGGGTCATTTTGTTGTAGTGATATGCTATCAATGTTGTTCCTTCTTCGTCGAATGCCCCCAACAATGGCGGAGAAGGGAAAGGGTGTCGTTATCTAAGGTATACTTTCTATTTATGATGTTCCTGTTCGAGTACTGTTTGATACCAGGGCTTCCCATTCCTTCGTATTCAGTAACCTGGTAGATAGGTTGGAATTGGAACCCGAGATTGTCGATAGACCTTTAGTTGTGACGAACCCGATAGGTGGTTCGACTAGCCTTTGTATGATTTATTGTAATTTGGTCTTATCGAGTCATGGATGTGTGTTTGCTTGTGATTGCTTTGTTTTGGTATTTACTGGGTTTGGCATTATGTTGGGAGTCGATTGGCTCCAACAGTATGGGGTGGTGGTAGACTGTAAGGGGTCTTCGGTGACCACTAGCGCGGATGATGGGCAAAAGGTGGTATTGGGTTGCCTACCCAGTGATGGGATGATGTCTAGTTTTCTAAATTCCCTCGACATCCCGCATGATGAGTTATCAGATGTGCCTACTACTGGCGTGTATCAGGACATCTTCGGGGAAGTGACCAGACTTCCACCACACCGAGAGATCGAGTTTTAGATTGATTTAGTGAAAGCTACTAGACCTATAGTGATGCCACTTCGTTGTATGGCGCCAAGGAAGCAGCGAGAACTCGAGGTGCAAGTAGGTGATCTTCTGAAGAAGGGATTTATCCGAAGAAGTGTTTCCGAATGGGGAGCACCTATTGTATTTGCTACTAAGGCTGATGGTTCCCTTCTCTTATGTGTAGACCACCGCGAGTTGAACAAGGTGACTAGGAAGAATAAGTATCCTCTTTCACAGATAGATGATTTGTTTGATCAACTGAATGGAGCAAGAGTGTTTTCACAGTTAGATCTCGCGACAAGATTTCATCATCTCCGAGAAGCAGCTGAGAGTATACCTAAAACAACATTTCGGACATTGTCTGGATTCTATATGTGGTTGGTCATGCCATTCGGGTTGACTAATGCACCCACATATTTTGTGGATCTTATGAATAGGATTTTCAGAGATCAATTAAATAAGTTTGTTCTTGTGTTCGTGGATGATATCTTGGTTTACTCAAGGACAGAGGAAGAACACAAGGAACATTTGTGAACAGTGATGGAGGTGTCGAGGAAACACCAATTAAAAGTGAAAATTTCTAAGTGTCACTTCTTAGGCCATGTTGTTTCAGAAAATGGTATTGTCGTGGACCCTATGAAGGTGGCTACAGTGCAAGATTGGTCTACGCCCATGAATGCAACGGACGTGAGATGTTTCTTGGGGTTAGCTGGATATTATCGTAAGTTTATCCAAGACTGCTCAAGATAGCAGCACTGTTAACTCAGTTAACTAAGAAGAATCAAGATTTTGGGACGGAAGGTGCGAGAATGCATTTAAGATTCTAAAGGAGAAGTTAAAGTGTGCGCCATTGTTTGGTATTCCTAAGGGGAACGAAGAGATGACAGTATACACGGATGCCTGTGGTACCGAACTAGGTGTTGTACTGATGCAAGGAGGTAGGGTTGTAGCTTAGGCAAGTCGGCAACTGAAACCGCATGAGAAAAGGTACCCTACCCATGATTTAGAATTGGCAGTGATCATGTTCGCTTTGAAGATGCTGAGACACTATCTCTTGGGAGAAAGATTTGGATGGTTTACCGATCATAAGTCTTTAAAGTATCTTTTCTATCAAAAGGATTTAAATCTTCATCAACAGAGATGGTTAGAGTTCTTGGCTTCATATGATTTCAATATCGCATACACACCCGGGAAGGGAAATGCGGTAGCTGATGCATTGAGTAGGATACATGCCAGTTTGGGGGCTATGTTTCCGGAATGGAAGCAACTGGAGTATATCGCGGGATATGATTTTAGACCTAAGTGTGAATTGGATCCAGAGATGTTAGCAAGTTTGACGATTAGACCGACTTTGATTGAGAGGATTTGTTCTAGTCAGAGGGACGATCCTAAGTTAATGGAAATCATATCCAAGGTAGAAATGGGTATCGATGACAAGAGAATGAACAAGTACGGACTAGATCGAGAAGGATGGCTTCGAAAGAATGAGAGGCTGGTTCTACCCAATGTAAATGGATTGAGAGATGAAGTGCTCAGAGAGTGTCATCACTCGAAGCTGACTACACATCCAAGTGGTAACAAAATGTATGGAGACATAAAGCAGACATACTACTGGGAAGGGATGAAGAGAGACATTGGGAAGTTTATATCCAAGTGCATGAACTTCCAGTTAGTTAAAGCCGAGCAAAAGAAGCACAATGGTTTATTACAACCATTGGAAATCCTCGAATGGAAATGGGAACAAGTCTCAATCGATTTCATTGATGGTTTACCAAGGACTAGATCGGGTCACAATAGTATTTGGGTGATTGTGGATCGATTGACCAAAAGTGCAAGGTTTATATCGGTCAAGTCGAATAGAACAGCAGCTAAATTAGCGGAACTGTATATGAAGTGGGTAGTGAGATTTCATGGAGTACCTAAAGGTATTGTGAGTGACCGAGATCCATTATTTACTAGTGGGTTTTGGAAGAGCTTACAAGAGGCTTTAGAGTCAGAATTATATCTCAGTACCGCTTACCATCCTCAAACCGACGGTCAAACAGAGAGGGTGAACCATGTATTAGAGGGTCTCTTGAGAGCTTGTATATTGTATTTTGGGGGTTCATGGGATGACCATTTGCATCTGGTTGAGTTTGCATATAATAATAGTTATCAATCCAATATTGGCATGGCTCCATTTGAAGCTTTGTACGGAAGACCGTGCAACTCACCATCATGTCGGTTAGAAACCAATGAGAAATTTGTGCTTGGGCCAGATGTAATAAGAGAAACTTCAGGTAAGATCAAGGTTATTCAACAGCGAATGAAGGCTGCCCAAGATAAGCAGAAGAGTTATGCTGATAAAAGATGAAGAGATTGGAAATTCTCCGTTGGTGACTTGGTATTTGTCAAGATTTCTCTGTTAAAGAGTGTGATTTGGTTTGGTAGAAAGGGTAAATTAGCACCAAGGTTTGTCGGTCCATTTCCAATTCTTGAACAAGTTGGGAATTTAACGTATAGAGTTGGATTAGCTGACAAGATGGCAGGAGTGCACAACGTATTTCATGTTTCTCAGCTAAGGAAGTTCGTACATGATTCTAATATGACTATTTCACCAGATCAGTTGGATGATATTGAGGTAGAACCCGAGGCAGTCGGAAACTGCAGAACAATTTGTATTGTCGAACACAATACAAAGTAGCTTCGAAGGAAGACGGTGAAACTGGTTAAGGTCCAGTGGGGTAATATTGAGAACGACTGCACTTGGGAAACCGAAAAGAACATAAGGAAGTCATATCCAGAGCTCTTTGTCTGGTAAGGTTTTTATAGTTATTCCCTTGTTAGAAACCACATGCTATGATTGGCTTGTTGTATTATAATGTATGTTTGATTGTTTGTAAATGGCTGATAGGCATGTGGGGCACCATTGTATGTTTTGGTTAAGGAATTACGGGGGCGAAATTTCTTAAGGGGGTGAGAGTGTAACGACATGCATTTTACGTATCGGAGGATCATAGATTATTTATTTTATTTACAAACAAAGGCATATGGTCGTGTAACTTTGGGAAACGACTATTGGGGTCATTTCCCACATTCACGATTTTTGACGAACTTTAAATGACTGTTTTGCCCCTAGCGGATCTTGTTTTTCCTATAACTTTTGATTGGTAAGGAGTTTTAACCTGAATCCACTTCCATTTGATTTGGATGATGGTTTACCTTTCCGTAGAGTGGTCACATTAATCAAACGGACTTACCGTTTGGGAGATATGGCTGAAATAAGGTTTGGAAGATGAAAAATAGCTTAATCGGGCTTAACAGGGTGATTACCAGGTATGCCCATAACCCATTTCGGGATTAGGGTTATGGAAGGATGAAAGGGTTCGGAGAAACATTCCTTTACATTTTCCAGCCACCAGAAACATTCCTCTAACCCTAATGATGGCCTTCATCTTCCAAATCTCTCTGTAATTGCTTTATAATCAGTAATTGGTCAAATCTACATCAAATCAAGTCGGATTAACACCAAATCAGAGTTGGAGCTGCTGCACTACATAGGAATCCAAGCCAAATCAGTGAAAGTTTCAGTTCTATCATTTATTTGTGGCTAAGGTGAGTGATTAGCATGTTTATTCACTAATTATGGCTAATTATGGGTGATTATAGTTAATTAGTGAAATTATACATCAGAAAAATATGGAAAAACATGCATAAATTCTAAAATATTATTTTATGTCACTGTTGGGTTAATTTGGATTAAGTTTTCTAATCCTATTGTTAGATATGGTTAAGGGGAAAATCACATGGTTAAGGGGAAAATCATGGTTTTGGGTATGCTTGATCTAAAATAGCCTATGTGATTGATGTTTTGATCTTTTTTATTGAACCCGTATGTTGTTACTGTTGTTTGGTATGTTTTATGATTGCATAGGAAAGTTAGAATGGTTGAAAACGCCATCGTATGGTGAAATTAGCTTGTTGGAATCAACAATGAGTTGCGACTCATGGCACAGGAGCATGACCCGGTTCGGTGGAGGTACCACGACCTAAAGCATGTATCATGAACCGATCTGAACATACGGAGACACCATGAGCTCACGAACCGAGGAGGGAGACCACGACTCGAACTGGTGGGAGCACCACAACCCGAACGGGGGGAGGGGGTTGGGGGAGCACCACGACCCAAACTGAAGGGGGGACCACGAGCCGACCCTAATGACGACTACGAACCGAACTGAATTTGAAGCTTCTACCACGCAATTATGATCGTGAACTCTTCTGAAGATTAACACCGACTCGACCATAACCCGAGATGCAAAGGAAGTCCAAATGAGAAGTTATTACTCAGGATCCAGATGGAACCGACGAGTTAACTTCTAGAGTTGGGCTTCATTGCGGGACGTGCGCAAAGGAGTTATCGATATTCATAAGTTTGGTTCACCATTGAGAGAGAGGTTATGTAGACGAACTAAGGCCAGGGCCATGTGGACTGGTTCACCCGTTAGGGTTATTGACTATGGACCAGTGCAGTTGGGTCAGAGGTTGTACGGAGTGGAACTCCGTTAGGGCCCCAAAGGGCAAAGTGGTCGTAGCGATAGTTATATGGAGTTGGACTCCGTCATGGCCGCAATGGATCTGGTGATCAAAGCGATGGATATCGTATGATTTACGCACTGAGTGAGAGATGTGAGGATGATTGCTATGTTTGATGTTTGGTATCACCATGACACACACACTCCCATTTTTACACTATATGTTAGTGTTACCTTAGAGTATTGTACATCTTGTTGTGCGAACTCTTTGGTTGCAGGTCCAGGTCAGGCATGATTTCTTATACCTGTTATTGCTCTATTTAGTGGTATAAAATTGCTACCTCTCATACCAGAGTTTCGTCTGACCTAGAGTTTTATGTCTCTTCTTATTATTCTGGGTGCTCCTAAACGGGCAGACTAGAGACAGGTTAGGTGATTATGCACGAGTAGCTGTCTGGAGACGAGCAGGAGGGTTCCACGTACTATATACATATATTCTCCCTGTGTTGTTGCTGGTCACTGCTTGGGCATTAGTAGTGTACCTCTTTTATTTCCTTTTTAGAGACAGTATTTTGAGGTTGTATTAACGGTTTGGATCATAAGTTGTATTTTGGGATTCCGCTACTCTGATGGATATGATTTAGTTTTCAGCTTATGCACTGTCTCACCTGTTTTATATCCAGTATGTTAATAGTATATTTTATTCCATGCACTGTGAGATATACCATAGGTTCTTGATGATTCATCGTTTCAACCCTCTTTTGGCGATCATCATGTGTTGTTTGAACATTAACATAGCGCATTTCAGGAAAATGTCTGATGGTGCGGGGCGGCTGTCACACTACTCGTTCCAAGCCGTCCGAATAAATTGGTTCAATTGCCATCTATTGATACTTGTTCAAATCATACCAATTCTTGGGGATTAGAGCGCGTCTTCATGCTCTCCGGTTAACTAGGATCAAGTTACTCATATCCTCGCCAACCCAAGCACGGAAGCACCTATAAATATACTTTCTGGACTTAGGAGAAGGGACTTTTGAAACTCTTGGCATTTTTCCGATTATATCATTGTAATTATTCAAACTGTAATAGGTTGTTTGATATAAGAGGGACTATAAGGTGCGCGTAGGCTCGTTAATGCCAAATCACTATAACTTTGTGCGTGATTGCTCTTTCCTACGTTTCTCATTTACTTGTTTTCATTTATGTCTCTACAAATTCATTATGTGGGTGTTGATACCAATTTTTGGTGTCAACACATTGGTGCTTTCACCGAGAATTGATATTCTTAACCTAAGACGGATTCTTGCTCTACTTTCGGATCACCAAGTCTGAGACTAAATCCTACTTTTATTAGCATATTGCTGAGCTATGGATGGAAAAACAACTCGCAATATCGGGAAACAACGGAAAGCCGGGACATCTGCGGACGAAGTCTGCGGATCGACTGATCCTGGAACTACTTCGAATGAACCTGCACTACCCCCTACGGCAGACCCAGCTTCCTCCTCAGCTTTCACCACCCGAGACGAGTTCATGACTGTGTTAAATCGGCTTTGGAAAACTACGGATGCCTTAAAAGTTCATGATCTGGAGAATGCTACGACGCAACAGGATATGAATCACATGTCAAGGCAATGGGAGGAGTTCCGGAATCAACAGGATCAAGAGTTTAGGGATTGCCTACTCCCCCCCTCAGTTAGACCGAATCTCGGAGAGCTTATCGTCATTCGAGGAAAGCATAACCCACATCAACCTCAACATTCGTTAGAAAGAGCCAAAAACATTCATCAATTGCATCTGGAAGGGCGATCATACCAACTAGGGGCAGGAGGTCAGACTTAGGCCGATTAGGCCAAGATCGAAGTTATCGACCCCACGACATAACAAAACCAAGACACCTCTCCACCTGCTCATCAAAACACCATACAAATAGATCGAGCCCCTGTTCGTCCTCCTTAAAATCTTGTGACTAACGGAGGTATTCAGGGAGGAGAAAGGACTGCCCGGAGAGAAAGTCAGGCAATATTACTTGTGGAAAGAGCGAGGAGAGGACGGTCGGTTGAGGAAGCCGATCAAGCCACAGTCATCCCTCCTAACCTAACTGCTATGGTCCGACCGATCATGAATGACAGTAAGGGATACAAGAATGAAGACCGGGGAATCGACCGAAGACATACCCCATTCACTGGCGACATCTTAAAGGCTAAGTTCCACAGGAGGTTCAATATGCCACAGATGAACCATTACGATGGAACCACTGACCCACAACAGCATTTGATGAGGTATTCGTGACACATGGAAGTGGCAGTGGCTCCAGACACCATCAAATGCAAGGCTTTCCCAATTTTCTTGAATAGGGTAGCTCTTATGTGGTTCACCTATTTACCTCCGTAGTCGGTCCCAAGCTTCAAAGATCTAAGTGAGAAATTCCTGAATCAGTTTCGTCTTTACGCCACTAAGTCGAAGCATGTCATGGCTCTTTCAGCAATCAAACAAGGAAGAGGCAAATCTCTATGAAATTATCTCAACCCGTTTAATCGAGCCGCCACTGAAGTCAGCAACCCCAATCATGAGACCATTTTGATGGCCATGGTCGATGGCATTGATAAGCGGACCGAGTTCGAAAAGTATCTAATCGAAAAACCACCCATGTCGATCGAGATGTTCTATGAAAAGGCTAATATCCGGCTAAGATAGGAGGATGCGCAGTTAGATGAAGAGAATGGAAAAGTAGACATATCTACCAAACCATTCCAAAGCAATGTGGAAGTCAAACAATTTGGGAATAATTCAGGGAAGGTAGAAGTGAACGTCGGAAACCGCGGCAAACGAAACGGTGATGGACTAAAGGAAGTCAATGGAAATCCCGGACAAAGAGGGAATTCCAGGAAGCGTCCCCAGTTCTAGGTCTTATGAGACTTACATAACGTTGAATGACACGCTGGAAAATATTTATCTCAATACATGTAGCACAGTTCAATACAAGAAGCCACCTTTGTGTGAGCCGGCCGAGAAGGAACGTGCAACTGGAAATTTTTGTTTATTCCATAAGATTTATGGGCACTCGACCAATGAATGTCATCACCATTAGGACATCATCGAGAAATTAATTCGGGAAGGGAAACTCGATGAATACAAGGCAACCGCAAGAGACAGGGGACTCTGGCACCTAAACAGAATCGAGTAACGCTTGGAGCCACTGCCCAAGAAAAGGAAAAGGGGATACTGACTAACGCCATTGTTGGAGGACCACACCATATAGGATATAGCACTCGGTCCATGAAGCGTTATGTAAACTCTGCAAAGCATCTGGATGTGGCGGAAACGACCACCATTGAAACTGTGAGCCCCATCAAGAAAAAAAGGACAATGACCGATGACATTGTTTTCCACTATCGGGAGTCGATCGATGTAGAGTCCTCGACCGTTGATCCACTGGTAATAATAGCCATTATAGTCCCAACCATTGTGCGAAAGGTTCTAATCGACAATGGAAACTCAGTGAATATATTGTTCAAGCATGCTTATGAACAGATGAAGCTGGAATTGAAAGACTTGGAACCATGTACCGGATAGATACGTGGTTTCAACAGAGTGTCCACTGAAATGGTCGGCTAGGTCAAGCTGTCTGTAGAATCGGGGGATGGAGATCGCAGAAGAGATAAAATTATGCCATTTGTTGTGATGAACATCAGCTCCCAGTATAACGTCTTTCTGGGACGGCCGACTCTAGCTGAGTTCAGGGCTTGTATTGCTCCCAGTTGTTTGCTTTTGAAATTCTCGACTGACAGTGGAATCAGGATAGTACAAGGAGATCAGATAACAGGACGAGCCTGCTACTTGGCAGAATGGAAGGAGATACTGTTAACCCTCTTTTGGTAAAAGAAGCAGCAGGCCGAATCGAAGCCCAAACGCGCAACCAATCGAGTTAGACAGATCGTTTTCCAGGAAGCCCCGCAGAAGCTTGGCCTAAAGTAGCTGCATATCGGGCCAATCAAGTCGATATCTCACCCTAGAAGATTCACTCTCCTAGTCAATCTAGAGAACCGCTCTTGCACAAGGCGTATCGACCAAGTACTCCGGATCTACATGAAATATCCAGCTGAGTTGTTCAAATACTTGGCTCAACTGTCAAGAAAGAAAAAGCAGACAACCATATCTGGATAAAGCTCTACTTTTGATATACCTCACCATGGATGCCACGTCAGCCACAACTTCCGAGGATACTATGATGAATAGTGGAATCAGTCTTCAGCAGTCATTCTAACCAAGTGATGGACTCCACGTGTCCGAGCTTTCCCGGAAAGGTCGGGCCACGTCACAATAGCTCAAGCTGCTATCCCCGCCTATAAATACCTCAAAGCTTAAGGAGGATAAGAGAGACTTCTCGAGCCTTTCCTTTTTGGGGCTCATGCTACTTCTTCTTCCCAGAAAAACATTATCTGAAAGAGAAAATAGCCGCCTTCTCTCTTTTCTCCAAATTGAAAAAGCATTGTACTTGTAATCAAAAGCAAAAGTAATATATATAAAGTGGACGTAGGCACAGTTTGTCGAACCACTATAAAAATTCTGTGTGTTTTCCCCGTTTCCTTTACTTTTCTCTGCATTTTATAATCAATATTCATGTTATCTACATACGATTGGGGGTTGATCGTCACTAGTGACCAACTTTTGACATCAACACTTTGGCATGCCAGGAAGAGGGGATTTGCCTTAATCCATGGCGAACAAACGAAAGAAAGATACAACATCCTCTCATCCTGCAAACACCGATGTAGCTGATACTAATGCTATAGAAGCCAGTCACGAAGTTTCCTCTCATGAAGATATGTCTCGATTTCTTACCCAGGACGACATGGACAAAATCATGGTCAAGTTCAGACACCATATGACATCTCGGGATAAACTCCTCGAACGACAACAGCAGTTGATGGATCACCTTCTTGGTCGACTAGAGACAGGATTGAATGCTTCAACATCAATTCCTTCACCGGCCAAGGCGGGGGAAACAAATAATCTTCGGTCGGCATAGAATCAGACCACTGATCAAGCTACACCTTTATTTCATCCTGGTTTGGTCCCACCAACCGAGCGATCCCAGCTGGGAGTATCGCTTCCAGTGACCAGCACAGCTATAGAAGCAGAACCTCAGGAGGCTCGCGATCAAGATCTAGATCGGTCGAACACTTTGCCTCCACTCTTGGGAACAACTCGACCTATCGAACCAGACGAGCAGCCACCGGTTCCCTTAGAATCAACGCCATTCCCATTACAACCTGGAATCTTACCACCGACCAGTCTAACCACTCTTCGCCCTCAACGAAGAGCTGGTGCGACCTTCCCTTCGAACCAGGGAAGCCACCCCGCCATACCGGTCCTCATAGCGGCAGAAGAAAACGCTACCGTAGACCCTACTAACCTCGCTCCCACCAGGGGCACCTTCGAGCTCCGAACATCACATGCTCTGCTGGATCAGCCTAGGCCCTTTATTGTGGGTACTGCTCGACCCACTACTTCTCAGGTTCAAGAGGGGCCATTCTCCCCAGAACCACCTACCAGAGCTCACCTTCCCTCACACCTTCACTCAACTCTCGGAAGACGGGCCCAGCCAACGGCCGCCCTTCCGAGCATGCCTTTGCCAGATCCTCGCACTGAAGCTTCCCCGGATACTGAGCTAAATTCAAGGCAATGACTCCTCGGAGATGGAAGGCAGCTTGCAAGCATCATCTAATGCTTTACTCGGGGAACTTCCTCCTAGCAAAACATAGATAACGTCAATCGTAGCCCTTTCATTAGGGAAATCAGAAACTCCCGAAACCCTCCGGACTTCAAGTTCCTAGCTATCGAGCCATACAACAGCCGCACTAATTCAACCATCCACCTCATGAGATACATACGGCATATGGAAGTACTCGGCGCATCGACCAACGTCATGGCTAAGTGCTTCCCTCTCTTACTCACTAATATAGCCGGAATGTGGTTTCAATAGCCGACAACAGAGTCGATCAGCAGCCGGAACACTCTGGTCACCCGCTTCATCGAGCAATTCAAAGTACATATCTCTCAACTGAAGAGCGTTATGTTCTTATCCACCATCATGCAGCGATCAAGAGAAACGCTCAGATCCTTCCTCAAAAGGTTCAACGCGGCAGTAGCGTCAGTCGATCTTCCCGAGCCATCGATGGTATTTATGGTCGCCATTGCAGGAGTTCAGAACCGAGCATACTTCTCAGTCTCTTTAACCAGAGATCCCCCTAAGGATATAGATGACTTCTATTCCGAGGCCGAGCGATTCCTCCGACAAGAAGATGCCAGCATTGAGATGGAGAGCCTTGAGGTCCTAGCCGCCAAACAATAAGGTCCACTCAACAACGACCAAAATAAAGGAAGAGGAAATGCCTTGGAAAAAAGAGAGCTTCGTGTGCGACCTTGGATCGAAAGTAAGTATGACCAGTATACCAAACTAAATTCCTCTCTGCTCGATATCTACCTTGACATATGAGGGTCCATGCCCACTCCAAGACCACCTCGATGAGAACCAACTTAGATGGAGCTTGATTTTGGAAAACATTGCGTGTTCCAAAAAGTAGCTGGGCATAACACCGATGAATGCCGCCATCTGCGCGATCTCATTGAGGATCAAGTCAGAAGAGGGGAGCTTCCCGAATATGTCAAGAGTCATGCCCCAGCCTTGTCGCCACGACCTACTGCCCTAGCTCCTTAGGTTAATCCACGAGCTACTAGAAACGAAAGGGACCCTGAGACTAGCACTCGCGGCATTATCATTAATTAGACTTTTTTTCTGATGTATTTCTTCCAATAAAAAGGACACCTTGATGTACACATGTATAGGGTTAGGATTTAGCTCCTAGGCATGCTCTGGAATCAATCGATGTCCTCTTAGAATTTCTTTGCAATAATTCATTAGTTGCTATGAATGTTCTTTTTCAAATATGGATAATGTTTGGGAAACTCTAAAGCCGAGCATGGATAATGCTCGCCCCCCTCTTTTAATGTGGTCAGCGCGAAAGCCTACCGCCATATCTTAACACCTACTCCTCTAGCCGAGTGTGGTATACTTCTTTAAGACGAGTATGGATGATACTCACCCCTTCTTTCTCTACACCATGAGCTTCTACCGCTCGCTGGATACACTAATCTAACATAAGTCGAGCACGGAAAACACTTGCCCTCTCTAAGCTGAGTATGGTTAATGCTCGCCCCCACTACACCGAGTATGGTTAATGCTCGCCCCCTCTAAGTCGAGTATGGTTAATGCTCGCCCCCTCTAAGTCGAGTATGGTTAATGCTCGCCCCCTCTAAGCCGAGTATGGATAATACTCACCACCTTCAAAGCCAAGTGGAATAAAATGTTCGGCTCATTAGCCTTCTCCAAGCCGAGAACGGTTAATTTTTGTCTTTGCAGGAACTAACTCTCATAAAGGCGATCATCATCTCGACCTTAATACAGTTTCCGATAGTTGTGGTTTTCTGGCCTTAATACGACCGAGTTCGGTCGTCGGTTTTCTGGCCTTAATACAACATTGGAACTGCCAGATTTCTGGCCTTAATATGGTCCAGCGTGACCATAGCTGCTTGCGCAATTGTGCTACGATTCGTATTTCAGAACACACCTCCCTCTATCGAAGAAGATGCATTCTGAGGGGCAAAGTGTTAACCCTCTTTTTGGTAAAAGATGCAGCAGGCTGAATCAAATCCCAAACGCGCAACCAATTGAGTTAGACAAATCATATTCCAGGAAGCTCTGTAGTAGCTCGGTCCAAAGTAGTTGCATATCGGGCCAATCAAGTTGATATCTCACCCTGGAAGATTTTCTCTCCCAGTCAACTAAGAGAATTTCTCTCGCATAAGGCGTATTGACCGAGTATTTCGAATCTACATGAAATATCCAGCTGAGTTGTTCAAATACTTGGCCCGTCTCTCAAGGAAGAAAAGTGCTCAACCATATCCGGACAAAGCTCTACTTTTGATATACCTCACCATGGATGCCACGTCGGCCACAACTTCCGAAGATACTATTTATGAATAGTGGAATCAGTGTTCAGCCGCTATTCTAACCAAGTGATGGACTCCACGTGTCCGAGCTTTTCCGGAAAAGCAGGGCCACATCACAACAACCCAAGCTGCTATCCCCGCCTATAAGTACCTCAAAGATTAAGGAGGATAAGAGTGACTTCTCAAGCCTTTCTTTTTTGGGGCTCATGCTACTTATTCTTCTTAGAAAAACATTATCTGAAAGAGAAAATAGCCGTCCTCTCTCTTTTTTCCAAATAGAAAAAGCATTGTACTTATAAGCAAAAGAAAAAGTAATATATATAAAGTGGACATGGGCAACGTATTTGCCGAACCACTATAAAAATTCTATGTGTTTTTCCCATTTCCTTTACTTTCTTCTACATTTTATAATCAGTATTCATGTGATCTACACACGATTGGGGGTTGATCGTCACTAGTGACCAACTTTTGACGTCAACAAAAGTAAAGAATCTGATGACTGTTAGGAATTTCTGATCTAATCGATAACCCTAATTTAAACGGTTTAACAAATTAAACCACAGATCTATTGCAAAACAGAAATACGAAATTGAATTAGGTTGAAATTCATACCTGCTATGATGAATCTGTGAAGAACGAAATGAAAACGTGGACTCGAGAAATTTGAACGGATCAAATCACAGTATGTCAAGCGCCATACATCTAGAGAAGTCCACGAGAACGATGTCCTTCTTCAATTGAATTGAAGAGGAAGAGGGAGTAAACGGTACTAGCCGCCTCCATTATTTTCTAGGGTTTTGGAGAACAAAAGCTATTTTGAAAACAAAAATGTGTGATCTTCTATAAAGAAGAGAGCACACATATATAATAAAAGACAAAAAAATTACAATACACAACTACGGAAACAAAAGGAGATAAAAGCAATACAACTCCTGACTATATGAATTTAAAGGAAAGTAGATAGATGAGCTCTGGATAAACCACCGCCCATCATACTTCAATATCGAATTCCGGCAAAGCCACCACCCGATATTGAAGTATATCTACTCCAATACAAATAACTAGTCACTCCAAACAAAATACATCAAAAAACAGAACACCCCCAAAAAATCTCAAAATCGCACAAGAAAACTCCAATGCAAAATCCATCTCATATCCAGTTAGCAAAAACTAAGCTCCTCAGCTATAAACAATAACCTGTAGCCTGAGAGAAACTAGACAAACCATTAGTAACCATCACATATATATGAGTATATGTGTGTGTGTGTATATATCTAAGAATATATATATATATATATATCCATGCATATAAGTGAAGAAGAAAACGAGACAAAGAAAAAGAGAAATAGAGACAATCAAGTAACACCAAAAAGCATAAATTAACGGCAATTGCGAGATCTAACACAATTAATATATCTATTGATTCTAATAAATAAACTCAAGTTAAGTCTAACCTTAATCAAAAAACTCTCAAACCGCAATTCACCAAAAAACTTATAGCGCGAGTTAGACATCCATTCCAGACAGAAATTAACAATCCTAATGATTAGATTATCAATAAAAACAGAAATAGAATGAAAAAAAATCTCTGATTCCTTTCCAACCAAACGAACCAACAAATAATAGTAACTAAAGAATCCATCACATATCTCTGCCTAGAATTATAAACAAATCTACAACAATCCCAATATTCAACACAGCTACTAAAAGAATTAAAACTACCAAAAACAAAAATCTTAAAAACGATATTTAAAATGTAATTGGTAATATTGCAAGAGAAAAATAAATGATTAACATCTTCAGCCAAAAGACTACAAAAACAACACTTAACATCAAAAATAATATTCTTCTTCATTAAAAGCTCAACCGTATTAAGCTTCTTATGAATAATCAACCACATAAGAAACTTAGATTTAGGAGGAGAATTAGATTTCCAAAGAAACTTAAAAGGGTATAAGGAAACACCAGAAAAATTAATAAAGTTATACACAGAATTAACAGAGTAGACAGAACTCGTATCAAAACCCCAACTAATACAATCTCCATACTCATCCAAATGATACAAAGCTAACTTAGCTTTAAGTAAGGCTAATTGCCTTAACATACTTCCTTCTAAAATATTAACAAAGGAAAACTCCCCCGGGGGATCTAAATCCCCTCTATAACATCTTTAATAAAAGCATTCTTAAAGCAGCTATTATTAAAAAGCTCACTAAATTCAATTTTAAGAGGCAAACGAGAAATCCACGCATCATGCCAAAAGAAAATAAGATTCCCCGAACGAACAGTTAACTTACAACCTAAATTAAAAAAATCAAAACAATTCAAAACAGACTTCCAAAAATAAGACAATCTATTATATCAACTAAAACTAGAACCAAAAATTAATTCACCCCCAAAATAATAAAATTTGGAAACAATAATAATCTTATACGTAGCCGACCCATCTGGGCATCTAAATCTCCATAACCATTTTACTAACAAGGAAGAATTAAAATTATATAAATTAATGATCCCCAGGCCCCCATTTTTTTAGGTTTACAACCTACCTCCCAGTTAACTAAGCATATATAGCTTCTACAAATAGGAACACCACTCCAAAGAAAATTCCGCCTGATTCTGTCAATTTTCTCAATAACCCATTGAGGAAATCGATGAACAGCCATCCAATAAGTAGGAATAGCAGACAACACTGAATTAACAAGTACTAATCTACAAGCTCTAGACAGAAATCTATTATTCCAACTCGATAATTTATTTTTGATCTTATCAATAATAACTAACCAATCAACCTTCTTAAGCTTCGAAGGTCTAATCTTAAACCCTAAATAATCAAAAGGAAATTTCATAATAGAACAGTTCAAGGTACCAACAACCAAGGACTCGACGTTATCATGATCATTAAGAACCATTAATGCACTCTTTTCAAAATTGATTCTGAGACCAGATAACATCTCAAAACAATAAAGAATAAACTTGAGAGAAATAATGTGTTGGGGCAAATGAGAGAAAATAATAATGTATCATCTGCAAATTGGAGGATAGATAATTCATTATTAAAATCCTCATTACCAGTACAACCTAAAACCCATGATCTAATAACTTTCTTGACAATTCTAGTGAAAACGTCGGCTGCTAAATTAAAAAGAAGAGGTGATAGGGGATCATCTTGTCTAAGACCTCTCTTAGAATGAATCTTCTTGCCCATAACCCTATTAACAACAATATTAGAGCAATCAGACCTAAGTAAAAGCATGATCTAGTTAACTCATCTGACACTAAAACCCCTAGCAAGACATAACTCACAGATGAAATCCCAATCAACAGAATCAAATGCTTTCTCAAAGTTTAACTTCAAAATGGCACAAGAAAAATTATTTTTACAATAGACATTAATATACTCCCGCACAGTGGCCACTCCGTCTACTATGTTTCTACCCTTTATAAAGGCTCTTTGGGAGCAATCAATAAATCCGTTCATCTTAATGCTAAGCCTATTAGCCAGGACTTCAGAAATAATCTTGACGGAATAATTAATTAAAGAAATAGGCCTAAAATCCTTAAGAGAGTTAGCACCCACTCTCTTATGAATAAGGATAACATTAGCAAAGTTAAAACTCCCTAATCGCAAATCCCCACTATAAAAATCATTAAAAAGGTTAATAATATCAAATTTCAGAATCTCCCAAAATTGTTTATAAAAAAGAAAAGAAAAACCATTAGGCCCAGGAGCTTTGTTACTAGGCATATCACAAATACCCTTCCAAATCTACCATTCAGAAAAAGGCACATCTAAATCCACTAACTCAACCTTAGAATCAAGCGGATAAATGTCGTTCCACTAACATTAATCCTTCTCTTGATCCTAGTTCCAAAAATCTACTTATAATAACTAGTAAAAGGCTCATTTAACTCTCTCTGAATGGTCACTTCCACCTCATTAATAAAAATAGAATGAATCAAATTATCCTTCCTCCTCTTATTAGCCACACTATGAAAAAACTTCATGTTATTATCCCCCTCCTTAATACTTTGAACTCGGGCCCATTGCTTCCACATGATCTCTTCTTTATCTAAAATCAGCTTGAGATCATTCCTAATGTTGAAAAGTCTATCCTTATCCTTCTCAATGGAGTTAGGACTCCTAGTCTCACTAACCTTGTCTAAATCTAACATCTCACACATTATCTTATCTTTCCTAATTCTAACACTACCAAAAATATACTTATTCCAACGTTTAAGAAAAAAATCTCAACTTACCTAACTTCGCAACAAAAATCTTCGCAAAATTACCGCTATACAAAATGTTAAAATAAAACAAAGAATTCCACTTGACAGAAACCAGATTAATAAAACTAGAATCCAATAACCACATCTTGTCAAATTTGAAATCGTTACTAATAGAAATATTAGAATCACAAGAAAGAATGATAGGACAATGGTCAGAATAAAGAAAAGGTAAACCCCTTAACTCTACAAACAAAGAATCTATCTTCCACCTCAGAACTAATAAAAAATCTATCTGACAGAGCAAAAGAAGGACTATCTCTGACATTAGACCAAGTGAACGATCTATTATATAATGGAATCTCAATCAAATTATTATCTAAAATGAAATCGTTTAATTCCTCCATATCAGAGAAATCACCCTCTTGAGGCGATCTCTCCCCCAGAAATCTAGTGACATTGAAATCTCCCTCCATAATCCAATTATTGGGGACAAGATTTCTAAAATCTGAACATTCAACCCACAAGAGTCTCCTTTCTAATTTTGTGTGAGGACTATAGACATTGGAAATGCCCAATAAAGAATCATCAATAAGAGAGGCTAAAATAATGTGCAACGAGAATAATTTAGGAATCTCCTGAACAAGCCTATATTGATTATCCTTCCATCCAATCATAAGTCCCCCAGCACTCCTACAGGCCGGAAGACACGCCCAATTACGAAAGTGAGACCCTCCAAACCTCATATAAAAACTAATATCGAGGTTCTCAATCTTAGTTTCCTGGAGCAAAGCAATATCTATATGAAAATCTCTAAAGAAAGCCCTAACCTTATTACATTTTTTTAGGGTCATTGAGACCTCTAATATTCCAGCTAACAATCCTTAACATCTAAGAGAATTAACCCTCTTTACTTCCCTACTCCTAATATACTCCGCATCTAACTCAACATCTGTAAAAATGAATGCAGTACCACTAGCATGCTAAAGTAAATGATCAGTAGAAAGACTACCCCAGAGCAAAAGGAGTATAATCGCTACCAAAAACAGGAATCAAACCTGAGCCCGAACCCGAATTGCTACTACTAGCACTCGCGCTCGGGGATCTACCATGGCAAGAAGATGAGCTAGCTCTAATCCTCGCACTGCGACGAACCAATCCAAATTTGGGAGATGCTCTTCTATGCCTCCCCCTCCTAGACACAGAAAAAGACACATCTCTGGTTGATGTATACTCACAACTAACTTCTTGCACACCACCCCTAGTCGAAGCACAAAGCTGACTAAGAGCCCCTATCGTCGAAACAGTCAACTCACACGACGATTGAAAAACACAAAAACAAGGCCTCCAGAATAAAGAATGGAATCTCACTCCTCCCACCTCCAAGACCAAAGAGCATTCTGACTTCATAACCAAAAATTTGGCATCACCCCCAACATCACTCACGTGACCATCCAGCAGAGCACACAGCTCAATATCAAAGCCACGACCTCTAACAATGTTAACAAGCCTATCCACCATACTACCCCTATCGTGATCCATAATAGTACAACCTGAAGAAAGGCTATCTCTAACACCCATCTGAAAGTTAATAACCTCAAGACCAGTACAGAAATCAGCCTTGTCTCTCAGGACCGAACATATGCTGGCAACAACGTCAGTATCTCGCCTCAAACCCAAATCTGCATAGCAATTCCCAGAATTTTGAACAAAACTGTTGTCCGTTAACCGCTGTGCTGAAATAGTCTGTCCAGTCTCCACCAAATCAACAACACAACCTGGAGCATTACAATCTCCACCACCCAACTGAATGCTACCGGACACAAAATTACTAGAAAACTGACTGTCCCCCCTAACCACATAAACTCTAGAAGCAACAACATGTAAACTATCCTCCGTTCCCACGCTTACAGAAGAATATGCCGACAACTTACATTGCTTGAGGCTACCAGAACTCTTCACCTTCATTTTATCAACCCTACCAAGCTTAAATCTACCCACTTTAAATCCTTTCCTCTTGAATGAAGAAGACTTCAGAAAATGCCCCTTCTGATCCCTCGTACCACCTAACCCCTTCTTCCTTGTAACCACCTTCTCATCATAATTTTCCAACAACCCAAAACTATTCGACAATTCAACATCCTCAGCCACAAACCAATCTAGCTCCTCCTCCACACCTGATCTAGAAGGAGAATCCTCAGAATAGCCAACAACATTATAACCTTGCATATCAACCGAATCATCACTTGACATCACGTCCTTGACCCTCCCATTATTGATGGTCAGACAATTAAGAAGTCGTGATCCTTCAAATGAACCCAAACAAAACTAAACAGCAGGGCCAAATATCAACGAATCTGAATGCTTTATAGCCCAAAATAACCCATCAGAACCCACCATATCATCTTCAAGAAACATCACAACGTCGTCAACCAAACCCATCTCAACAACATGACCCTTTTCCGCTTTGATCCTGGCACTCAAATGAATAGAATGCACCCCAACCCTCAATTTAGAAGAACCATCGCTTTCAGACTGTTTCAGGAAACCCACAGTTTCATGATCACAATTTATAATTGTGTTAAGAACATAAAAATGCTTCAGAATTCCTTCCAATAACAAAAATACCTTCCTCTTATTTCTTGAAGATGAATCAGCATATAACCTAAGCAATTTCAAAAGATTAAGGCTAAAAAAGACAGCATAATCCTTTCTTTTCAAAGGTCGAGGCAAAGGAGGAAACAAATCAACGTTAATATCCCTTTTACTCCACAAAATCCCATCAACAAGACCCTCCAAATGCCATCCCAACAGCAACAACAAATAATCCCCATCATTCTCCTTTTTAGAAAAATCCAAAGCATAAAGATCTAATAATGAAACCAAATTCTGGCATAACCTCGAACAGTTGAAGTGCATGAGATCGAAAACAGAGGTCCCTCTAAACATCATCGGACAACTAGATTTTCGATGACCCATGTCTCCACAATATAAACAATGAATTCCATTTCTGCACTCCTTCTTAAGTGAAAATATTCGCCGCATGTGAAATAAAATCGGTCCCTGGCATTTTTCCTAAGAGAATAATTTTTAGCCGATGCAGAATTCCAATTAGAAGTAATAGAAGGCTTTCTAATCACGTCCGCGTAAGATCGCTGTGAAAAGCCCCTTGAATCGATCAGAGACGATGAAGAATTCGAAGGGAGAGAAATGGAATAATCAGAACAAGAACTTGCTAGGAAACGAGAGTCCGCCATTATTTTCGTTATACTATATTTATTACCTGTTTTGGAGAATAAAAGTTATGGGTCGGTTTTCTTATTTTTTGACTGACTTAAAAATAAACTATGTATGCACGTGTATATTTAAAGGAGGAGAATAAATATCTCCTTTAGATTTAACGTTCACCATTGAATAGGTACTGACCCATTTATTAATTCTAACTTCAAATAAAATATCAACAAATTGATGTTTTATTTAACCCAAAGAAAATAATTTCTCCCTCGTTATGTTCTAGTTGTGTGACCCTATAGGTTGTTACAACGTTGACAATAATTTAAATCATATTTAAATTATAAATAGTGAGCGGCATCTAGTAATACATCGTTGCTACCCAAGTTATAATAAGATCAATTAATGATTCGATACAACCTTTTCGTGATCAGTGTATCAATGTAATATAATCCTTTCAACCAATATATCCAGGATCAAACTAGAGGCATGGATTGTATCATCCTCTTTATGATTTAATCCATTTATCTTGATCGATGAGTAGACTGTTTAAAACAAATCAATATTTGAGCATGGCCATGCATTTCACAGTCTCACTCAATCAAGAGGCCATGGATATCACTACGAATATGTCATAGGGTTAAATTCCATCTAGATCATTCATAATTTTCATTCGATTCGAGATGTATCCAATGATCACTGTTATCGTTAATCTGTTACGAATAATTTTATATGATATCAAAACACAAATATCCTCGAATAAAATTATAATGATTTCAGGTCTGAGGACCATTACATCACTGTCACTATGAGAATAATTTATGATGCTGTTAATTATATTCCATGTAGTTATCTCATGGTGGGTCAGCCCATTACGCTATTCTCCAATACGTATTTATATCTTGACTTTAATATCACGTATATTAATGATCAGTGAGATGTGATACTAGTCTCAATGCTCTATTGTTGTCCTTTATAAACAATAAAACTCAATTAGGGACATTTAAGAATTATAATACTTAACATATTATATAATCTCAAATTCAAGTCTTACTCGAATTATATAGTTCTGTATTATAGTTCTAAGGGTTTCTATTATATTAATATTTATATTACGTAGTAAATATAACATAATAAAATATTATTTTATTCTAAATAAAATAACAACAACAACAATGTTATCAATCTCATCAAATGGATTGCCTCTAGGGAAAAAACTCTAATAATCTCCCATTTGCGCTAGAGACAATCATTCACGTATCATATACTCATGAAACTAGTGTGACTATTAAACGTCTGTTGCGACAGAGTTTAATTCAGTAGGTCTGCAACATTAGAACGTTTGTATCTTTGCAGATATGTTCATTTCCTCTATGAACAACTTCACATGGGAATTATATTTCTTAAATATATGTTTAGATCGATAATGATTTTAATGTTTTGGGCCTGAGCAACAGCCATGTTGTTATCGCAATGTTTATCATTGGATCAACAATGAATTAAGTTCAATCATGAACTTCTTAATCCAAACATTTTCTTTCTTAGAATCGGTATTTATTTCTTGTTTTAAAACTAACATTATTTACAATAATTAATGTGTTATCAAATAAAATTAGAATTATTGTGTCACTTCCACTCAATTTCTTGTGTATACAAGGTTCAATGATATTTTGTAGTTTCCGAGTCATTTCGAATTCTATTTCATTTCCATGGGTGTCTTAGAGACGGACTCTCCTTCAAAAGGATACCAAATCAAGCAATAAACATTTTACTCTCATAGAATTTTTATCCACAAAATAGATATTTGATTTAGGTCCGATCTTATCAGAGGAAGGACGTTTTAACAAACGTCTTTACATCCCGAATCATCGTATTCGACACACTAGGACATTTCCTAGTCCATATCTTATATGGCATCTTTAAAATCATTTTAGTAGGATTAAATGCAATTGTTATAAATTTAATTATTGGAAGATCTATATGACTTATCTTGGTCGTACCATATCTTATAAGGTGTGATTACTCCTTTCAGACATACCATTTCAATATGGTGTTCTAGGTGGAGTGAGTCGTGAAACAATTTCAGACTCATCTAAATAGTCATTAATTAGTTGGCTTAAATATTCTTTTCGATCTGTTTGAAAGTTACTTATTTTCTATTAAAACTGGTTTCTATCTCCACTTTGAATTCTTTGAACTTTTCAAAGGATTCTAATATGTGTTTCGTAAGATACACATATATGTATTTACTGATATCATCAGTAAACATAATGAAGTAATAAAACTTGCCTCTAGTTTATGTATTCATTGCTCCATAGACATCATTATGCATAAGACCCAATACTTATCACTTCACCACTCTGTTAACCGAAAGGTGATTCAGTTGTTTTTCCTAATAAACAAGATCTGTATTCTTCATTTAATTCAAAATCAAATGATCTCAAAAATTCCATCATTATGGAGTTTTGATATACTTTCTTGTTTACTGGGCTAACCAGTAATACTAAAGGTATATCGGATTTAAATCACTAAATTTAATCCATTAATTATTAATGTCAAGTACATTATAGTTATGGATTTATAAATATCATTAACTATGTGTGAAATTCCATACGATATTTCATTTAAATAAAATAAATAATAGTTATTCTTTTATTACAAATGAAATTCAAACTTGTCTAAAAAAGATCTATTATAACATTTATTTTATGTGGAATTTCATAATAACAATTATTTTATTTATTTAATTAAGCTAGTATTTACAATAAGTATCAACTTCCTATGGATAATCCAACAACATTTGCTTCATTTCCAATCGTAAGTCCATCGGATGGACTACTCGGTCAATCGACTGGGAGAGATCTTATCCTACGATATTTCATGTGACCAATTTGGTTGAGTCGAGCCAGCTACTTGGCATAATGGAAGGAGATACGAAGCAAGAGTAGCAAAGAATCTGACGAATCCTCTCCCCCTGCGGAGGGGAAAGAAGCATAACAACTACAGAAAACATCCCAGTCGGGACTGTCCATCTATGAAGTCGGGGATATCGACCCAAGAGAGGACAAAGAATCATGATGTAGGAAGGCAACCCTGAATGAGGATATCATAGAGATTTCGATCGACAGGTACGACCCCGCCAAGGTTTTGAAGATCGGGTCTCATCTTGATCCCCTCCGAACGAGGGAATAGACTAAGTTTCTCCATGCAAACCTTTACGTGTTTGCATGGACCCACGCTGACATGTGTGAAACTTAACCCTCCGCCATAACTCACTCCCTTGGTATTGATCCGAAATACACCTTTATAAAGCAGAAGAGGCGAACACTCGGTCCTGAAATATCTGCTGCACTGAAAGAAGAAGTTGGAAATATAAAAGACAACGGGTTTATTCAAGACTCGACCTATCCCGACTGGATAGCCCACCCTGTGCTTGTGAAAAAGGCTAATGGGAAATGGCGGACTTGCATCGATTTCTTTAACCTAAATAAAGCCTACCCCAAGGACAGCTTTCCATTGCCTAGGATTGATCAGTTGGTCAACTCAACTGCAGGTCATGAATTCCTTTTGTTTATGGATGCCTACTTGGGTTACAATCAGATTTCCATGCACGTCCCAGACCAAGAGCACACTAGTTCGGCCTGAAGAACGCTGGGGCCACGTACCAGCGTTTGGTCAACCGAATGTTTCATGATCAGATTGGAAAGATAATGGAGGTGTACGTAGATGATATATTGGTAAAGTCGAGGCAATCATCCGACCGTATAAAAGACTTGTCAAAAATGCTCAATATCCTTCGAAGATATGGAATGAAGTTAAATCCCTTGAAGTGTTTTTTCGGAGGGGAATCATGTAAGTTTCTGGGTTTCATAGTCAGCTCTTGGGGAATTGAGATCAATTCGAATCAGATCTTGGCCAATAAGAGAATTCAAGAACCTAGACGGATCAAGGATGTACAGAGCCTGACAGACAAAGTTGCAGTAATGGGTTAATTCATTTCTAAGGCGACCGATAAGTTCCTACCCTTCTTCGAGTTGATAAAAAGAGGAAAGTGGAATTTCGCTTGGAAACCTGACTATGTTGAAGCCTTCTAAAATTCACTTGACCATTTAGAGAAACCTCCCATCTTGTCCAAATCAATCGACCACGAAGATTTATTTGTGTATTTGGTTGTTTCTGCGCACGCTATTAGTTCGGTCCTAATTCATGAAGAGGACCAAGTACAACGACTAGTTTATCATATGAGAAAAAAAATGAAAGGGGTCGAACGCTACTACCCTGTAACACCCCACGTCCGTTAATGTCACTCACAAAGGGAATGCATTAAGTTTCATGGAGCATTATAAGTAAACAGAACAGAATATTGCAAGACAAAAAAAGTAGCACTTGAAAATTTTGTAATTTTATTGTAGCAGAAATAGAAACAAGTTTGATTACATTTCCAAATACCAAAATCAAGTACATAATATCAGTCTTATCCAAAACCTTCAGAGTACATAATTTTAAAGCCATAATCCCCAACAAAAAAAATGCCATACGCTGAATCAAAGCCAAGCAATACACCTTTCAACTTCAAGCTGGAAGAAAGAGATATCTGAACTAAGATTGAGTATTTCCTCCCTAAGAACCTGGGGGGAGGGGGAACGGAAGAAAAGAGGCAAAACAAACTAGGTCAAACATAAGTCTGGTGATTCTAGTGACTTTAACAATATAGTCATTAAAGTAACAGGATAAGAACATAAACTGGAAAGCAAGAAATGATTGTAGAATAAACAGGCATGACAAAGCAGACAAGATGAACAAGATATAACATTGATTGCGCTTCTAGTCACTACAGGTTAATTACTACACTGCACCAGTGCTAGTAACACCGTATCATTACTAGTTACGCTGCACCCTTACTAGTCCCATACTAAAAGTTGATCCCTCTTACTAATCATGATAATGGTAGTTTCATGTACTCCTAGCTGCTATCGTAGGTGCCCCTTTTTGCTCCTACCCCCATGAGTTGTACCCGCTACCTTCCTCGTTCGATCGGCTCCCTAACTCACATGTATTTATTACTTATGTCATTTGACCTCGCTTGTATGTATTCATTACTTATGTCATTAGGACCCGCTTGTATGTAGATACCTATGCTGGCCCTATCATGGGGTGTATCAATTCCCATGATGGCAACCCGACACGATTCAAGATGCACAGTGTATACTACGAATGCCTAGTGCCTACTTTTTCCACTCTTGAGCATGTGCACGCCCATACTCCATCGGAACCTACACTGCTGCACCACCCGCCACTATTTTGACCACTTATAATCAGCCCAGTAATCGTGCCCCACCCTGCCTAGTTCAAGGTACCATGATACATCTATGTGGGTTACTGCTGAAATGAGTCCGCATTACTAGGGTTTCCTAATCAACATGTTATAATAGTTAAGTGTTCTCAATTTAACTTAACCCCACCCATTTACTTAATTAACATGTTGTACTGGTTGAGTGTTGCCTATTCATATGTTACTTATTCTTCTCACTGATTCACGCATGTTTATTTAACGGTTAAGTTTATGGGCCTATATATACTAATATTACCCACTTACCCAAGATTTACTTAACCCTTCCCCTTATCAAGTCCTTATGTATTATTGATTAAGCTTGCCTTAACCCTCTCCACTTTTTTCATGTAATATTGGTTAAATTGTCTTCTTGTCCATGTTAACTTAATCCACCCACCTAACATGTTGTATTGGTTAAGTGTCGCCTGTTCATATGTTACTTAACCTTTCCATTTTTAGCATGTCTATTCCTTAGATTTAATTTATTCATTAAAGCACCAACCTCTCACATTAGAACTGTTGTTTGCGGTTGCTGGATGCACCGGGCAGTTCCGGGCAGACTTCTACCGCAAACTCATTTTAACCTCGGGTTTTTAGGCTTAATGCGCCAGCCTCTCAAATTAGATCTATGTTGTTGCAGTCGCTAGATGTGCCAGGCAGTTCGGGCAGTCTTGCACCGCAACTCAATCTAACCTCGTGTTAGGCACGCTCATCTTTTAGCCAATTTACATATTTACCATTCATGTCCAAGTTTATATGTAAATTATCCATAAGTGTGGTCAATTCAAGTTGTGCCACATTTTCTAGTTTTGCCCAAAATTAATTTTGTTATTACAACCCCTTTTTATGCCAATTACATAATATTCAACCTTTACCTAAACTTTTCCCCAATGTTCCCACGTCGTTCATACGTATAGTTCATATGATACGATAGGCTCGATATTAGCCCAACTCATAAAAAAATGGAAAAAGGGAAGAGGCACATGACATCATAACTGGCATATACAATATAGATCTAAGACGGCAAAAATCTTGTAAACACGTAAAAATAGATCCAATCAACATATTGAGTGCGAACTAGCATGGATCTAAACATAAACTTGCATGGATTTAAACATATGAACATATAATTGTAAACATATGGACTGATATGGATCTAATCATATAAACATGTAGATCTAAACATATGAACATATAGTTCTAAACATATGGACTGAAATGGATCTAATCATATAAACATGTAGATCTAAACATATGAACATATAGTTCTAAACATATGGACTGATATGGATCTAATCATATAAACATGTAGATCTAAACATATGAACATATAGTTCTAAACATATGGACTGAAATGGATCTAATCATATAAACATGTTTATCTAAACATATGAACATATAAAATATGATTTTACATATATGAACATGACTTGCATATAATCTTTCATAACTTGCATAAATCGAGCAAACTTGCATACATAACTTGCATATGTAATTAGGCATATGAATTAACATAGAACATAACTTGTATATAATGAATCAGATCAAGCATAAATTAAAATATAGTTTGCAAAGACATAAACTTTATATAATTTACAAACATTTTCATACAGTACAATTCATAACTCATCGCAATTACGTTTAAACAATTATCTTGTAAAAGTAACTGCACTCACAGAAAACGGATCTTGAATTCTGGGATCTGATTTCTGAAGTTGCTAAGCTAATCCACTGATGTTGGCGTTGATTCGTTCGTTGTTGTTCTAGAATTCCTTTTTGCAATTCCTAGGCTTTGAATCTTTATCTCTTATCTTTTTATCTTTAATCTAGAATTTGATTTGTTACGGTGGCGGCTAGGTTAGTTGGTAGATGAATAGCATGACGTCATCATAGTTTAGGTTCGTGAGATCTAGGGTTGAGGTTTGGGGTGATTATATAGAAGTTTAGGATTAATATGGGCCTTTAGATCAACCTAGGAGTCATCAAAGCCATTCAAACCCAAGAAAGCCAACCAGAACATGACACATATGCCCTAACACCTCAGGAAATTGTCACTGTCCAGATCAGTTCGCAGGTGTCGACCCTATGGGGAAGGGAGGGGGTCGACACCAATGTCGACACCCCATGGGGGTCGACACCCCTGAGCGAGAAATTTCCCACTCAGCTGTTTTCTGAAGTTTTGAAATTTGAAACTGCTTTAATTATTTAATTATTATTTTAATTTAATTTCTGCTTAAACTTGAAAACTTCTAACCTCCATAACTTCTTCATACGGTGTCCGATTCACGCAAACTCGGGCTCAATCTCAAGCAGAATTCCGAGATGAACGCAATGTCGTAATCTGTTTCACCCAATTCTTCTTTTAAAGATTAATTATTCTTTAATTATCTCTTATGTCCCATTTTAAAATTACGGGGTGTTACGTCCCCCCTACTTAAAGGATTTCATCCCCGAAATCTTCAAGTCAAGAAGAATGTGTATCCTACCATCCAACAGCCATCTACTCAACCACTCAATAACAGGCATCCATTGTCCATAAAGAGGTTTCTAATGCTTTCATGATCATATGCATAGTGTGTGTGTATGTCCTTATCTAATGCAAAATCAGGCGGTCTACTGATTCAGTTGACCTCCTTAATGCGAATTATGTCAGTGCCATGAGTCCATCATGTATGAAATTATTCCTAATCGTACTTTATAACTTCTACATGAGTGCACAATCATTCATACAAATGCAACATCTATATGATAACACGTCAAGTTTCAATCCATGTACAAATACATATATTCATATGCAATATGAAAGTGACTGAGCCGATCTAGTGTCTAATGTGTGTGTAAATGCATCCACGAGCAACCACTAGCAAACACTTGCATCCACTTGCATCCACCAAACATAACATGCCTAAAACACATGTTTACAACCATAGGATCTTCCTACCTAAAGATCGAAGTAATAATCAAGAGGACATACTAAACGATAGAATAAGTCTAAACAAAGCGACAGAAAAAGGATAAGTTAAGAATATCCCCTAAAAAAAAAGGGTACAGCGTATGCATCCTATCTTCCGTCTTTCAAGTCGCGTCTCCTTGATCATCTCCTAATTGGATTTTAACCAACTTGACCTCTCTGTTGTGTAACTTCTTGATCTCCGATCCAAGGATGCATGTAGGAGCTCGTCTAATCGTGGCATCTTGCTCCACTTCCACTTCTCTAAGCATGATCAGCTCCACTATTTCTGCGGTATCATGTAAACACTTCCTCACATGCGACACGTGAAACATGTCATGAACACCACTAAGCTTTTTTGGCAACTTCACTCTGTTGTCTGTCCAACTCTTTCTGTAATGGGGGATTGCCCTATGAACCTTGGTACTAATTTCCCCACACTCCCGAAAGCGAACTACATTCCTCCACGGTGACACTTTAACAAAAACTCTGTCTCCAACATCGAACTCAAGGTCGGTTCGTCTCTAGTCAGCATTTGACTTTTGTCGGCCCTGTGTCGTCTTCATTCATCTTTGAATCAAGTCTATCTCCTCAGAAGTTTCCTTAACCATATCTGTCCCAAGTAAAATCTTATCCGTAGATTCCCACCAACAAGTTGGTGATCGACATGGTCGTCCATAAAAACCCTAATACTAGCTTAATAACTATTGTTATAAGTGAACCCAACAAATGGAAAGTGCTCTTCTCATGTCCTCCGAAATCTAGGATGCATAACCTCAAGAGATCTTCAAGGATTCTATTCACCCTTTCTGTCCGTCAATCCGTCTGTGGACGATAAGCGATGCTCAAACATAACTGCGTACCTACTGCCTTTTGCATATCATCTTTTCCTCTTGCATCGAAAACTGCTCCAAGCTCTGCCTCGCAAGTACCGGTATATACTGTGAAAGTCTTTCTCCCATCTAGCAAAGTCAAAACTGGGGCTTATATCTTCGCAAAGCCCTTAACGAACTTCCTATAGTAGCCCGCCAGACCTAGAAAACTTCTTACTTCTGTTGTTTTCTAGGAACCTTCCAATCTTGGATTGCCACCACCTTTGTAGGATCCACTGCTACCCTTCATTAGAGACCACACGTCCTAAGGACCTCACTTCTTTCCTCCAAAAATGACATTTGGGGAACTTAGCTTTGAGTTGATGCACTCTAAGGTCTCTAAGACTTCCCTAAGATGTAGGGCATACACTCCTTCGCTTCTAAAGAAAATCAAAATACTATCCACAAATACTACCACAAACTTGTTTAGGAACTCTCTAAACAACCTACTCATCCAGTCTATGAAATATATGGGTGCATTCGTCAAACTAAAAAAAAGTATGACGAGCGCTTCGAAGAAACCGTTAGGAGTCCTAAAAGCAGCCTTATCTATGTTATCCTCAGCTACCCTCAACTGCTGAAATCCTGTAGCTAAGTCCAACTGCGAGAAAACCGAAGCACCAGCTAAATGATAGAACAAATCATCTATCCTCGGCAATGGGTGTCTATTCTTCTTCGTGAGCCTGTTCGGGTCCCTATAGTCCACGCACAATCTAAGCGAACCATCAGTCTTCGTAGCAAAAACAACTGGAGCACCCCATTTCGAAATGCTTCTTCTTACGAACCTTTTCTCAGGTAGCACCCCTACTTGTTTACTGAGTTCCCTCCTCTCTCCCTCCGAGCCATGTGGCACACTGGCAATGCAACTGGCTTTTCATTATCTACAAAGTATATTCGGAGGTCTATCTCGCGCCTCAGGGGTAGACCCCGAACGTCATCAAAGATGTCACCATACTCACGGACTACACGAACAGATTTCAAATCATCGATGAATGTGTCAAGAGATTCTAGGTAGCTAAGCATCACTGAACCCATAGGGTTACAAGAAATATCAAGGGTCTTTCCACAACGAGTCAACAGTCAAACTGCCCTCTTTTCATAGTCTTGGATAACACCATGCTTGGCTAGCCAATCCATCCCTAGAATCAAGCCATAGCCCATGAAACCAGGAACGAAGGCATTGCACTCAAATCCAACGCCCAAGATAGACATTCTCAAAACCCAACAAACCATAGATAAGTGAGCCGAACCACCAATAGGATTTGAGACTACAATGAGATCCATAACTAGACTAGTATTTAGGTGCAGTGTTTCAACTAACGAAGCAGATACAAATGATTGCGAAGCGCAAGAGTCAAACAAAGTTCGAACAGGATGTATGAAAAAGGAAAATCAAACTTTCAACAGAAATGCCTCTATCTCTCTCATGTCCTAGTGCCATGAGAGCATGAACCTATTCTTCAGAAGTAGGTCATGTCCTCTTTCCATGCCCCTATCCTTACCTCCTTGGGTAATCTTAAATCATATGTCCTGCCTCGCAGCAATGGTAACAACCATGCTTCTTCTTCTTCCTACAGTCCTTAATTATATAGCCCATTATACCACAACAAAGACACGTTCTTTTGTTACGGGGGTTAATTATTCTTTCCACTTTCTCGTTTACCTTCTTCATGGATTGAAGCCATATCAACAAATTCCTCATCCTTGGGTTGTGTTCCTCAGCTTAAACTTCCTCATCGACCAAGCAGCTCACTGAACTTTCCTTCCATTGTCTATCCCCAAGATACCAAACGAGTCCTTCACTTCCTTGAGCCAATTTATAGCCTCGACAAACGTCTCAGTCACATGAAAAGGTTTTCCGCCCATCGCACCGAAGTCCTTCCATATCCTAGGAAAGGCATCTTAACGGGGAGAAAGAGACTCAAGAAGGAAAAAGGAAGAGATTCAAAACAAAGAATCGAAAGATAGATATATGGCTTTTGGGGATTATGTTTTTCATAGTAAATCTTTCTCTTGAAAACTCCTTCTTTGAAACATGTTTTTGAAAATAATACTTTTGAAAACTGTTTTTAAAATCTTTTATCTATTCTGGTAACCTTTAGCTTTGATACCACGTGTAACACCCCACTTCCGTTAATGTCACTCACAAAGGGAATGCATTAAGTTTCGTGGAGCATTATAAATAAACAGAACGAAATATTACAAGACATAAAAAGTAGTACTTGAAAATCTTGTAATTTTATTGCAGCGGAAACATAAATAAGTTTGATTACATTTCCAAATACTAAAATCAAGTACATAATATCAGTCTTGTACAAAACCTTTAGAGTACATAGTTTTAAATCCATAATCCCCAATAGAAAAATGCCATACGCTGAATCAAAGCCAAGCAATACACCTTTCAACTTCAAGCTGGAAGATAGAGATATTTGAACTAAGCTTGGGTATTTCCTCCCTAAGAACCTAGAAGGGGGGACAGAAGAAAAGAGGCGAAACAAACTAGGTCAGATATAAGTTTGGTGAGTCCGGTGACTTTAACAATATAATCATTAAAGTAATAGGATAAGAACATAAACTGGAAAGCAAGAAATGACTGTACAATAAATAGGCATGACAAAGCAGACAAGATGAACAAGATGTAAGTTAATTGCGCTTCTAATCACTACAGGATAATTACTACACTGCACCAATGCTAGTAACACCGTATCATTACTAGTTACACCACACCCTTACTAGTCCCATACTAAAAGTTGATCCCTCTTACTAATCATGATAATGGTAGTTTCGTGTACTCCTAACTGCTATCGTAGGTGCCCCTTTTTTCTCCTACCCCCACGAGTTGTACCCACTAGCTTCCTCGTTCGATTGGCTCCCTAACTCGCATGTATTTATTACTTGTGTCATTCGACCTCGCTTGTATGTATTCATTACTTGTGTCATTCGGCCTCGCTTGTATATAGATACCTGTGTTGGCCTCATCATGGGGTGTATCAATTCCCATGATGGCAACCCGACACGATTCAAGATGCACAGTGTATACTACCAATGCCTGCTTTTTCCACTCTGGAGCACGTGCACGCCCATACTCCATCGGAACCTACAAAGCTGCACCACCCACCGGTATTTTGACCGCCTATAATCAGCCGAGTAATCGTGCCCCACCCTGCCTAGTTCAGGGTACCATGATACATCTATGTGGGTTACTACTAAAATAGGTCCCCGTTACTAGGGTTTCCTAATCAACATGTTATAATGGTTAAGTGTTCTCAATTTAACTTAACCCCACCCATTTGCTTAATTAACATGTTGTTCTAGTTAAGTGTTGCCTATTCATATGTTACTTAACCTTCTCACAGATTCAAACATGTTTGTTTAATGGTTAAGTTTGTGGGCCTATATATACTAATATTACCCACTTACCCAAGATTTACTTAACCCTTCCCCTTATCAAGTCCATATGTATTATTGGTTAAGCTTGCCTTAACCCTATCCACTTTGTTCATGTAATATTGGTTAAGTTGTCTTGTTGTCCATGTTAACTTAACCCACCCACCAATCATGGTGTATTGGTTAAGTGTCACATGTTCATATGATACTTAACCTTTCCATTTTTAGCATGTGTGTTCCTTAGCTTTAATTTATTCATTAAAGCACCAACCTCTCACATTAGAACTGTTGTTTGCGGTTGCTGGATGTGCTGGGATGTTCTGGGCAGAATTCTACCGCAAACTCATTCTAACCTCGGGTTTTTGGGCTTAATGCGCTAATCTCTCACATTAGATCTATGTTGTTGCGGTCGCTGGATGTGCCGGGCGATTCCGGGCAGTCTTACACCACAACTCAATCTAACCTCGGGTTAGGCACGTTCATCTTTTAGCCAATTTACATTTTTACCATTCATGTCCAAGTTTATATGTATATTATCCATAAGTGTGGTCAATTCAGGTTATGCCACCTTTTCTAGTTATGCTCAAAATTAATTATATGATTACAACCCCTTTTTATTCCAATTACATAATATTCAACCTTTACCTAAACTTTTCCCTAACGTTCCCTTGTCGTTCGTACGTATAGTTCATATGATACGTTAGGCTCGCAATTAGCCCAACTCACAAAAAAAGGAAAAAGGGAAGAGACACATGACATCATAACTGGCATATACAATATAGATCTAAGACGGCATAAATCTAGTAAACATATAAAAATAGATCCAATCAACATATTGAGTGCGAACTAGCATGGATCTAAACATAAACTTGCATGGATTTAAACATATGAATGTATAATTCTAAACATATGGACTGATATGGATCTAATCATATAAACATGTAGATCTAAACATATGAACATATAGTTCTAAACATATGGACTGAAATGGATCTAATCATATAAACATGTAGATCTAAACATATGAAGTTCTAAACATATGGACTGATATGGATCTAATCATATAAACATGTAGATCTAAACATATGAACATATAGTTCTAAACATAT